>JARHVA010000667.1:2000000-2701026 GCA_037957365.1 Torreya grandis
TAATTTGTGGATATGTACTTAAAATTTAAATGTTTTATAAAAAGAAGAATATTATATGTTTAATTTATTCTCTGATTTTATTAATATATTTTTAATTTTACAAATTATATATCCTATTTATAATTGTAAGTCTTGAAAATCTTTTGAAAATTAAAGAAAATAAAATTATTCATTTTATTTTAAAGCATGAAAACATTAACGTATATATATATATATATATATATATATATATATATATATATATTCTATAATTTTCTAATATTAATTGCATGTTAGAACTTTTTTTTATTAAAAACAATAAATGAAACAATTAATTAAAAAACGTGTAGAAATAAAAAGAAAAATTAATAAAATTTAGGAGTTTTATAAAAATAAGGATCTTAAAGTGATTAGTTAGTACTTTAGTATCAAAAATTAAATTATTTATGGTTAAATATTTGTCTATAAAAATAAAAATTGATGTATATAATTAAATTAATTCAATTTAATTTGTGGATATGTACTTAAAATTTAAGAGTTTTATAAAAACAAGGATATTATAGTAGTTAGTACATAAGTATTAAAAATTAAATTATTTATCGTTAAATATTTGTCCAATAAAATAAGAGTTAATATATATAATTTAATTAATTTAATTTAAATTGTAGACACGTAATTAATAGGTAGTAACTTGTTAAAGGTATAACCCTATAAATAGGTCCAAAATAACTCATAACACAATTTTAAAGAATGGATGTCTTCTCATATTATTTTAATTTTTTAACTTAAAAAATTCAATTTAAATATATATTTACTCATCAATTATAATTAATTATATTTAATTTAAAATATAAACAAAATTTAAATTTTTTAATTATACTATTATGATATTGTATAATTAATTATTATTTTGGTAAAAAATAATAAAACAATGTGAATTCAGTTCAACAATATTTCTTATAATAATTCAAATTTATAACAAATTTAATTCTATTCTCAACCTACAAAGACTTGACAAATACCTTTCATTTTTAAAGTTAACAATCTTATTTATGATATTAAACTCTGCATAATGATCATCAACATATCATTGAAAATCGTGTTAAAGGGAAAACTCAAAACTGACATAAGCAGCAGTCACTGCTACAATACCCAGTACAAACACCCTGGGACGCCTTCCAACGCTCCCACACCCAAAATTATGAATCATGTGCAGAGAGGTCTTCAGATGACAGTGGTCATTTCGATGACACTCAGAAATTGAATTATCCAAGTACTCAACTTGTGAGGAAGCATGCAATGTGTCAACATTTCATAACAGAATTCATAGGCGAGTTAATGCTAGACGACGAATTGTCTGACAAATTACATCCAACCAGCTGGCCGAGATGACGCGACGTTTATTATTTATGTGTTCATATTTTCTCAACTTTCCAAATGACGTTCCTCGAATTATATAGACTTTTTTATCTTTTTATGAAGAATAATAATAATAATAATAAATTTTAACGTCCACGAGATTAAAAATAGTCTATGGGACAGTAAGACAACTCAAGCAGATTTAAGTAGCATTGTTCGTTTCTTGTGTACGCTGATGATGAGCCCCCCTAATTGCTCAATGTACTCTTCGTTGAATAGGTTATGCCAAGCACTGTCACATATAGTATCCGCAAATTTATCTCTGCTATCTTTGTAGGCCTCACATTCTAGAATAAAGTGTTGTTCAGTTTCCACTTTCCCAGAATTGCAAAATCTACAAATTCTCTCTTCCCAAGCCTCCTTTGGCCTCTTCTAACACCCGGTCTCACAACGAAGTTGGTGAGAGTTGGTTCTCCGCTGAGCAATAAGAATTTTAGCCCTCCAAGAAATGTTGGCTCCTATATACGCTTTCTAAAATTGATCACAAGTAATATGCAAGCGTGATGACTTATGTAGAGATACGCAGAAAAGATTACTCCCACTCTTAATCCTCCACAACAACCAACCGAAATTTATAATTAAAAAAAAAAAAAAAAAACCTCTAAACTCTAAATAAATTAAGACTCAAAATTATGGAATAAAACAATAATATCAAATGGTCTATTTAAATATGGAGAGATGCTATCAACGTAATCTCTATTTAGATAATTTTAACAAATAATTTATTAATTATTAATTTATAATTTATAGGTTATAAATAAATATTAATAATGTTGGGCAATATGTGTTAATCAGTGGTTAACTTTCTAAGCTTTTACTTTTAAGTTTTGAGAATATTTTTATATTTAATTTTTTTTTAATGTCAATTTACAGTAATATAATTATAAAATCAATCATTTAAATGTATATAAATAATAACAAATTTATATAAACCACGTTCATGTGAAAGCCAACAAAGTACACTTTACACTCATATGTTGTGTCCATCAAGAATACGTCAAGCCAGTGTGACTGGTAGACAAGGACAATGTTTAGATTATTAGCAAACTTAGCAACTAGCAACTACCTTTGGCCTAAAATAGTGTTCACACGTAAATTAAGAATTAAGAGATTCGGGGTTTAGACCATTTTTATTAATTACACACATTTTCTGTAATGTCCCCAATTTGACACAAATATACAAAATGGGGGTTTGGCAACAAATCCTACTCAAACTAAAAATAATTGGAAATTTTGAAACTCAAAACCCAACAAACCCTAACTCGATTAAAATGTTTTGAACACCACAAATAGACATGTAACCTTAGGCACCAATGTTCGTACAAACATATAAAAGATTTCCATGTACCGCTGATTCGATTCCACTCTACCCAGATACCAAATAATAACAAAATATTCTAGAATTAAATCACTGTCATAAATACCACTTTCCTCCATGGATATGAAGGAAGTAGGGTTGATTATCGTTTCTCTATAATTCTGATTTCAACACCTTGTTAATACTGATTTTATTCCAAATTTCTAACAATTGTTCCTTGCCAAATTTCCACCACCAAGCCCTTGTAGCACTCACCAAATATTTAAATAAAATATTACAGCAATGATTGACCATAAACTAGGGCATGAATGAGATTACAAACCCTCATACACAAGTCGCTAGTCCAAAGAAAATTCAATAGTAAACAAATGATGTTTTTATTACATAAATGGCCTCAAAACGCTACCAATCATCATGATAAAAATTTTAAAAACATAATAATAATATTCAAAAATTATTATAACCAACTAGACACATATTGACCACTCCAAAGGCCTCAAATTTTCTCCTCAATCAAGTTGCCCAACTTGGCGAAGTCACAATTAAATCATAAATTAATACCCAAACCCTAGGAGAGGGTTTGCAAGTGGAGAGCAACCCTTAACGAGTCTTCAAGACCAATAACCCAATCACCAACCTCAAGAAAATCCCAACACTCTTAAAAAGGCTTCCAAAACACGCTGCCAACCTTCAATAATGTAATATTTGTCTCAAATAGCTGAAACTTAAAAAATTCATAACTTTCTCAATACTTAGAATTATGTGCAAATAAGAGCTCAAACTGATCACAAAATTAATGGCTATCAAATAAAAATAATTTCAGATTTTTTTCCTATGGGAAGGCCACCAAAACTTGCTTTAAAATTATGAAAACCCTAGTTTCTAGAATTTACCTTCTCAAATACTGTGTTCACTCAAATTTTCAAAAATATGTGGTATTTCAAAACACCTTTGTAGATCCACTTGCATGTACACATGCAATTTGAAGCTCATTTACAACCCTTGAATAGAGTTGCTTAAATATAAAGAATGGAGGTTTTTGTCCTCAAACCTAAGACACTTCTTGAAGATTTTCGTCTTCAAGAGGTGGAAACCAAGTTTGACATATTTGATCAACAATTATAATATCCAATAATGCATAACCTTTAAATGAATCTTTACTTAACTTTATATACCACTCTTCCAAGTGTAGCACCCAAAATTAGAGAGAAGAGTTACATTTCTTTTTAAAATATTAAAAGATCCTCTTAATTTCACTTTAGGCCTTAAGTGCCCAAATCCTATAAAACCCACCACTTAAATGAAATAAAAACATAAAGTGATTTTTTATGGCTCAACTCAATATTAGAAATATAAAGTACCTTTTCTATTATTAACTCCTCACAAGTGGCCTACAATGCTCCATTTCCTTCCTCTACCCTTATCCATCAAAAACAAGAATGGGCTAAGAGTCTCACGAGGGTCTAAATCGGAAATGGGAACATTACATTTTTTTTTAGAGGCCATTATAATTTATATTTTACAATTTATAAGTTACGAATAAATATTACCAATGCTTGGCAACTTAATGACACTTTTGGCTAAGACAACTATGACATTTGTATAACTATATTAACTAATAGTTCATTTAATATAAACATTTGGACATTATTAAAGCGACATTGCGACTCTTCAAGTGATGTGTTGTCCTGATCATTAGCTCTAACCACTTCGTGACATGACTCCCTGTCAAGCTCCATAATTTTTGTTATTATTGGCTTTACTATGATTATTACATAGCATATATCTCTTTGAATGCAATTACTTTCCCCCAAAAAATTATCCTTGTGTCTTCTTTCTTGCACACATAAAAATTGATCCTGCACAACATCTTTATTTGTATTCCTAATCCGAGAAAAAAAAATAGTCTTTAATTTCTATTTATTACTTCATTTTTTTTCAAATTTACATCATGACGATGATTCAAAACTAGTAATTAGCTCTTGTGTGCTTTAGATATCTCCATTTAACCTATTAATATTTAAATTAATTAAACAAGAATTTTCCTAATTCATTTTCTTGCAAAAATAATTGTATCACTGATAATAATCTATTTTATATATTATATTACAATACCGCTACTATATAATCAATGTAAATTGTAAAACAAATAAGAACCAACCACAATATATTGCACAACTTTTAACTCTTTTTGCATAACAACAAACATAACTATATTTGTCCACTAATTGAGCTAAGGATAAAGCATGGGCATTAAGGATTATCCTACTTGGCATTCCGCATAAGCACAAAAATTGTACGAAAATTTCGATAGTAGAGGACTACATTTTTCAACTATATTAATAGTGACCTATCATTAATCTATGCATTTTTTCTAATAAATATTTTATAATTTAGCTTAGAATGTCAACACTAAAGCCAATAAATTTATTTCTATTTTATTGATGTTCTTTACTCTACAAGAATACTTTGTAATATTTTTTCACATGGCTTGTTTTATTCTATTATGCTTTTTACCTATTTTCATTCAACACATTTATGTTACGAAGATATAAAATATTTTATTCATCTTTTTTACATATTATCTTGGTTTATTTTTCTCGTTTAACATTATTTATTAAAAATTCACATCACATTTAATAGCTTCAAACTGTTTAATCACTTGGTTGTGTTGTATCTGGGACAAAACCTGTAAAAACATTGGTTCCTAAACACTTGATATAAAATAAAATTAAATGAGATATCTAGCACCCTGCTCAGTCAGAACCATCATCTTAAGTAAGTCTAATGAAGACCTAAAACTATGCCATTAATGTATTAAAAATATTTAATTATATCCTTTTTTAATATTTAGTTCATAAAAATCATTTTTATAATAATTAAAATGTATGTAAGTAATGTGATTTCATTCATCGGTTTGTTTTCTCTTTCTTCTTCTTTTATTTGTCTACTTGTTTGTTTGATAAGTTTAACCCGTGAAATTTCTGATCCACGATGAAGATGATGTGATAGGACTCATCTTTAAAGGAATAATAATTATGTTAAAGTTTTAAATATTTACTTAGAGCAATATGAACAAAGAATACAAACGCAATACAATAATATTGAAGATGTTTTAGCTAAAAACCATTTTTTCTAATATGAAGCCATGGTAACATTGACCATTTCTTATGTTGTCTACATACTCATAATTTATATGTAATTTATTACAAATTCACTGACAAATTCAAGCACAAACAATTGTTAATACAAACGTAGAGACTAACTGCTACACGACCCTTATTTTTCAAACCCTCTATGATAAAATGTTACCTAAATATTTATATTTCTATTTATTTAAGTAAATTAAGTACATATTTTATAAAAATAAATGTTAAATAAAATTATAATAAGATTACTTTGAAATTTAAAAAAAAATAATAATATATATATAACATAATGTTTATTAAATTTAATTAAAATATTATATCAAAAACAAAAAAATTGAACTTTATATATATATCATAATGTTTATTAAATTTAATTAAAATATTATATCAAAAACAAAAAAAAAATTGAACTTTATAAAAATATTAGATTTAAAAAATAAAATTTAATATTATTATTTTATTT
This sequence comes from Torreya grandis, assembly GCA_037957365.1. NCBI lineage: Eukaryota > Viridiplantae > Streptophyta > Pinopsida > Cupressales > Taxaceae > Torreya > Torreya grandis. Next base: position 2,006,329 of record JARHVA010000667.1, read on the forward strand.
AAAATTTAAAATCCAAAGGATTTAAAATTGTGATATTCACAAAATAGACATGCATTCCAAATTCTATAATAGAGCTCAAAGTATGAGAATTGGCCCTGGATCCATCGACTTCCCAAACATAAAATAAAATGACCAAATTCACTAAATTATCCAATTGCAAGTCGACTGCGGATTTCAAAAACGCTTTAATGGAATAACTTTATTATTTTGGGCGCATTAAATTTTTAAACTTAGTCACAACAGGCCTTGTTTGTTTCCCGAAGATGATAGTTAATTTGTGATCCATTTCGCTTTGCCACTGTCTCAACATTTATGAGACTTACTTTTGATGAGACAGCGTCTTTTTCAGTCCTTTTGAATCGCTTGAGAACGAATTTAATGTTCTATTCTACGGGTTTTACTTGCGTCAGCAATGAAATTGTGGTCCTTCGGCTTATGCATGGTGGAAAATTGAAAATTGATCTTGGAATTATTGTAAAGAAATGATATGAAAATGAAATGAAATGAGTTTTAATAACGTCCACGAGACCAAAAAGTCTATGGGACCAAGTGTCAAGACCATTAGAGATTTTTTATATTTCTTTCAAAGTCATCTCGTCTCCTATGAATCTTTACCAACAGTCAGGGTGTGTTGTGTAGCCTCTCCTCCTCAAATAATTCACTAAAACTGCCCACATTCACGTTGTTATCCTGCTGCATACGAATATCCTTGTACGCATCACACTCCCTAATGAAGTGTCGTTCAGTTTCAATCACTCTATCATTGCAAAAAATGCAAGTCCTATCTTCCCATCTTTCCTTGAGAACCGTCCATCTTCCAGTTTCACACCTAAGATGGTGTGAACCGGTCCTCAATTGTGCCATTAGGATCCTAGCATTACCTTTAAGTTCGACACTTAGGTATGCTTTATCCCCATGCTCCCAAGTGGGATTGAACTCTTTGATATAATGCATTTTTTTACGTCCAATCTGATTTGTCCACATGGCAGTCTTGAATTTTTCTAACACAAACTTTTTTATTTCCTCTTTGGAGTTAGGGCACTCATGTAACTTAATGTCCCATTTTCCTAGCCACTTGATGTTTTGCTTCATCCACGTCTTCTTCCTCCGATCTAGCACCTCGTTCACCACCATTTTGGGCCACCGGTGATTCCCCATGTTTTCAACCTTTTTTATGTAGCTTAGTACTCGTGAAATTGCCACAACGTCCATTGGAAAAGTACTGGGTTCTGCCAAGAAGATCTCATATGGAACATTTGCTTTAACTTTAAGACTACTGGTGATAAGATGTTTTTGAATTCTTTCCAACTGTCTCTGTCTATGATTTGACATGTTGCTTCCCCAAACCTCACAACCGTAGAGGACAATCGGTGTGACCAGCAAACCAAAAAGGGTTTTCTTGGTTTTCTAGTCCCAAAGTTCTGCTTTCCTGCATCTGTTCTGGAGAAGGTAAGAAGCTCTCCAACCTCCTTGAATCCTTTTCGCCCTGCAAGTTTCCCAACTGTGCCTGTTATGAAAAACAATACCAAGATACTTGTATTCTTCGACGATTTGCAACGGGCTACCTTCGAACATAAAATTAGTTTGTTGTTGTTTCCTTTTTAGAGAGAAGATCATGACTTTAGTCTTGCTAATGTTCACTTGCATCCCGACATCTTGGCAAAATAGCTCTAAAGCCTTCAAATGATCCCTCAAACCATGGGCAGTTTTTGCTATAAGAATAAGATCATCTGCATATAAAAGTAGCTTTACTACAACACTGGTCAACTGAATGCCACCTCCTTCAGTTTTATTTATCCATTCCTCAAGTTTGTCAATGTAAAGGCCAAACAAAGTGGGGGAGAGTTGGCACCCCTGCTTGACCCCTATGTTGTTGCCGAAGCATTTAGACATGCCTTCTCTAGTTCTAATTTTTGCTCTAACACGCTCATAGAGTTTGTGGACAGCTGCTCTAAACTCATCAGGAACCCCATCCTTTTCCAGAGTTTGTCTCTGGGTACTGTGTCAAAAGCTTTTTTAAAATCCACAAAACAACAGTAAGCTTCCCCACCTTGGGTGTTCCAAGCTTTTTCAATCAAATGCCTAAGAGTAATACAGTGATCAATGGTAGAGTGCTTTGGTCTAAAACCAGCCTGTCCCTCTGCTCTTTTCCCTTCTTTTTCTGCCCAACTGCTGATTTTACGTTCGATCAAGCTCCCAAATAACTTTCCAAGAAGAGGGTTGACCATGATAGTATGATAGTTAGAGGGATTATTGATATCCCCACTCTTGAAGAGAGGGATAACGACACTAGTCGTCCACTCCACTGGAAATCTTCATTGCGTGACTTCATTAAAAATTATTTTGATGTGTGGAGCAAGGTGTTCAGCGCCCCACTTTAAGAATTCAACTTACAGCCCGTCAATGTCTTGTGCTTTACCATTTGCTAATTTCTTTATACCTTGTTTGATCTCCTCATCCGAGAAGAGCTCGATTGACGTGCTAACACTGGGAGGGATAGTTTCCTCATGTTCACGCTCATAAAGCAGCTTTGCATACTCTAACCATTGAGATTTTGTGATATTATTTTCTGTATGTTTCTTCTCTTGTTGTAGCTCCCTCCAAAAACCTTTGGGATTGTGCTTACCTAACTCTATTAGCTCCTTCCTTCTTAGTATAACAAATTTTTCTTTCTTGGCTTTTAACAATTTCACATATTTTTTCTTGTTTTCTTTGTTTGGCTTGCTCTCTTTGTATGATCTTTTTGCTGCGTTGCACTCTTCATCATACCAGGGGTTAGCTGGGAATGTGTTAGAGACTCCTTTCCAAGGCTTAGATTTATTGCAAACATTTAGAGCCTTGTGGATCAAAGGGACCAACAAACTGCTGTCAATGTGATTCCTCGTGATATTGTTTTCCTTAAGCCCAACTTTGTTTTTGGTCATCTCAATGCGCTGCCCAAGGGCAGCAGTAAAGAGTCCCTGGTTTTTTTTATTCAAAATGATTTTACCATGCGGATTAGCTGTCCTAACCTTGTGTTGAGCTTTCCTTTCACTTTGCTTGTTTGTGAGAAAGCCAAAATTAACCAAGAGGGGCATATGGTCAGATTTCATCTCCATAGGGCATTCCCCTATAACAAACTCCAACAACCTAGCAGTCAAATTTTTAGAGCAGATGACATAATCAACCACACTTTGACCATTGTAGGTTTTGCATGTAATACCTCCAAATATTGGCCAAGCTCTTGTCCCATTACATATAACCATGTCATACAAACTACAAAGTCCCAAGATGCTTTGAAGCGGAAACCCTGAGATTTGAAGTAGAAGCCTCGGTGAGAGAAGGATCCTAGAGAACTATGAAGACTCTCTTTTCAATGAGAGAGAGACTAGAGGCACTTACTTGAGGATGAATTGCACTACCCATGTTATTGGGTTCATTTCAGTGGAATTTTGTTGTTGTTTTGTTTTTATATTATTATATCTGTCAATATAACTGAGGTCTTGCTAAAAGTTATTTTTGCCTCTTTAGGTTGGTTGCTGCTTATTAACTGAATTCTGAAGGTCTATCGTCTTGCTTTGCTATTCTCTGTTAAAACCTTAATGCGTTGTGTATTGTCGTCTTGGATGTTATTTCTTCTCTTATGTTGTTTTTGCGTCCGCTTGTGAACGAGCACTGAACCCCCTTTGTATCCTAGACCAAGTTCATAACTCCAATAAAAAACGTTTACCTTATAAAAACACAATTTAATACAAAACATATTCTTCCCTTCAATATACATTATCATTAAAATTAATGTATTAATTATGTCATGGATTTTTAAAAGTTGAAAAGATTTTTCATATTATTTTATAAATGTGATTAATCTATATGTATGTATATACCTTTTAACAAAAATTATATTAAAAAAATATGGAAAAGTTGTCATGTCAATTCCATCCAACAAATAAAATGGTAAATATATAATTTCAATCATTTTTATTTTTGTCCAAAAATTATATAGTTGAATAATTTTTTTAGAAACTTTAATATTAAATAATTTTTTTAATATTTTATTGGTTCGTTGTTTAAGAATTATTGTTTTAAGTAATGTCTATATAGTTACATGGTTAATGACTAAAAAATATATCACTCAATATTGTACATATTTTTATCTTATCTATAGTCTTGTTATAAAATTAAAAAAATCACTATTGAAGAAGAAATAAGGTGTGCTCCGATTCTTTGTTAAAAGTTTAACAAGTTTTAGCTCGCAAATATGTTAAATAGTAGGCCGGTTTAACCATTGACTATTAACATAAAATTGAATGTGCCAACAACATAGTATTATTCAAAAAATTCTGGAAACAAAATCTTTAACTAAATATTAACAAAGATCAAACATCTCTTAAAATTAATGAATGAAAGATTTTAATAATATTTACAAGGCTAGGAGTGTTTCTTTAAAAAAACAACCATATAAAATAAGCGTTGTCCCATTAAGTTTACATTCCCTTTTTGAAGTTGTATATTCTACTATTGATTTTGATAGAAAAAATATTGTTTTATTAAGTATAGCCTCTTCTCACAAGGCGATATAAGTGCCCACTTTCAAGTTGTTGGCATATTTGATTTGGAAGTAGCTATAAGTCCAATACTCATAATGTGGTGTCATTATGTCTCCATCATCCCCAAAGTACAAACTAGGCATGTTTTCTTTTCACTCTTCTTTAGGAGTTTTTCCCTTGCTAGTTTTACACCTAAGATGATATGAGCTAGTCCTTAGATGAGTCATCAACATTTTGATCATGATCGTAAGTGGAATTAAATTCTTTGACAATGTATTCTTTCTTCTGTCAAGTCAATTTATCCACATAGTTACTTAATCTTTTCTCTCACCTACCCTTTTATTTCCTCATTGTTTGGGCATCTTTACATATTAATTCTTCAATATTCATCCATCTATTATTTTCAAAGAAAATTTAAAGGAACCCACTCAAAAATATCCTGCTAGAATGTGATTTGCAAGGGTGATGAATCTGATGAAAAGGATGATTGTCAAAAAAATTTAAAATGCCATAATTTTTTTTAGATGAAGTGTAAATTTTGATAAATCTTCATAATTTAGTGAAAAAATTGGCATATTAAGTACCGATGTGAAAGAAAGAAAAATCTTCATAAGAAGAACTTGTACAAAATCATAAGCTTAAAAAACTTCTACATATTTAAAAAATATTGCAAGCTTAGGAAAAACATCACAGGGTTCGAAAATGATCACAAACCATAAAAAATATTGTAGGTTTAGAAAAACATCACAAGCGTGAAAAAACATCACAACCTTACAAATGTATCGCATGCTTGGAAAAATATCTCTATTTCGAAAAATCACCATAAAACTTGAAGAGAATCGTAGGCTTGGAAAAACATCATAGGAATGAAAATGAATCACAACCCTGGAAATACATCACAACTTTGGAAAACAATCATGAAACTATAAAAATATCACAAGCAAGGAAAAACATCACTAACATGGAAAAGCATTGCAAGTTTAGAAAAATATCACATAACTGAAAAATCATCGCAACCCTGAAAAATCTTTGTAGACATTAAAAACCATCACAATCACAAGAAAGCAGTGGAAGCCTAGAAAAGTATCGTGTGGATTAGAAGACATCGCATGCCTAGAAACACATCACATGTTTGGAAAAATATCACAAGGTTGGAACAACATTTATATATTAAAAGTTCATAAATGTAAAAAAAAATGCAGAAATGATCACAAGCATGTTATATGAGTTGAAACCATGAAGAATAATTATAAAATCGAGTATTAACAAAAAATAAGTAATAAACAACAACATTGTAAGTGTTTTGAATTGGATTAATAAATTTACATGTAAATTATAAGTTGCAGTGTTGAAAGTGTTTTGAATTAGATCGATAAATTTTCAAATACAAATTTTCAAATGTTTGATTTATTTTTATATTAAATCACTAATTCACTTGATTATTTTATACTAGTTGAACAATTTTGAAGTCATAAAAATGAAAAAATTGTGCTTCATTGCAAGTATATATATGTGTGTGTGTGTGTGTATGTATTTATATATGTATATGTATGTATATATGTATATACATACATATATATATACATACATATATATGTGTGTGTGTGTGTGTGTGTGTGTGTGTGTATATGTGTATGTGTATGTGTGTGTGTGTGTGTGTGTGTGTGTGTGTATATATATATAATGCATTGTAAGGTTAAGTATATTGAAAAATTTATTTGAATTTCGAAAAAAAATCTCTAATTTTTTGGTGATTGTGATTCGAGGACCTATAGAATGTTGGCAATCTTGTAGTCACTTAGATTTGATCATGAATACTTGATAATGTTAATTTTGGTTCTATTTCACTTTAATTGACTTGAGTACTTAATCTCAACCTATTTCACCACCTCTCTCCATTCTAAGCATTTATATGAATATATTCTTTTTTAAATTACTATTTTACGTTTACATTAATATTCTAAATTAATAAAAAACATTCAAACATATGTACAAACATCCCAAGACCCAAAATTCACGCGTTTCTTTTAAGGAAAAAAATATCCAATTGAAAATAATAATGACAAATATTTTTTTTTTAATGAGTCAATCATATCCTTAACTCTTCTAACAATAATTTTTTTAAAATTTGAACCCTCCATATAATTACATATATAATTCTTTTTTTAACGAAGTATTATACATACCAATGTAAAAACACAAATATAAGACCCCCCATTTGCCTATGGTTGACAAGCTTAACGTCCATTGGGGGCTACACTCGTCTATTAAAACATGGAGCTTTCACTTCAAGACTGCTTGGGGGGCTTGTGTGGAGCCCAAGCTTGCCCACTTTGCTTGATGTATACTACACCAAGGCTTGCCTATTGCTAGAAGACTTGTTCAGCTAGGAGTTCACTAGCCTACTTGCCCCTTCTGTGGTCACCTTGAGATGCTCCCTCATCTCTTTTGGTACTGTTTCAAAGCTCAAAGGGATCTCTATAAGCCTTTCCAATCCAAATTTTTTGTTTCGTAGCATATCCTCCTTGGTGACAAACCTGCAATGCCCTTCATTTACATGCAAGTCTAGCATACTTTCAGAGTGGAGATTCTCTTCTGGATTTGGAAAGAAAGGAATAATTCTATGTTTAATCATGTTTCTGTTGATTGTAATGTTTCTGCTTTGTACAAATATTCTATCATCTCCAATGTTCTTTTGCATATTCAATTCCAAACCAACAAAGTGGCTATGGAGCTTGGGTATCTTCAGGAACTCCTCTCCCATTGGGGAGATGCTCCCTGCACTATGGCGCAGATTCTTCTTTCTCCACCCAGGGATCCCAGACTAGATGACAGAGTGCCTCAGTCGCCTCATGGTGGGTATCGTTGTAGCCTTTCTAGGGGTTGCTGTCACAGTGGCACCCCGTACCAGTGCATTTCCCCTCCTAGACATCAACGAGTGTGGTAGCCACTGCCTCCTTCCTCTGCTGGGTAGGACCACTGGGGTGCTCCTCCTCTGCACCCAGATGTTTGGGGGGCACCACTTAGAAGTCATGCAGACATGTTGGATAAGTTCCCCAGGCTCTCTTTGGCTATCTTGCCCACTCAGACACAAGTAGATGATGATACAAACACTATCTAAGTTACTAGTTGAGACCCTGTTCCAGATGGCAATGATTTACCAAGCTTGAGTCGGGGTCCGGATGATATGGATCCTCCCCCTATTGACCTTGCTCTTGCTGCATAATTTTTTTTTTTTTTTTTTAATGATTTTGTGATCTAGTTACTTGTTTCTAGGCTCTGCCTAGATGATACTTTGGTTTTGCTCCCAAGGTCTACCTAGTGTGTTGTGGCATGCTCTCATACCGCTTTATTTTTTTGTAAATTATTTGTATATTTCTGTTTAGTTAATATATAAATATATTTCATCAAAAAAATAAAAAAAACACAAATATAAGTATGAGAAAAACTAGATATACTTAAATTATAAATATCCACCACTAAAATTTTCCATATTTATTTTGTTTCACGTACTTATTCTTCGAAAGGCTCAGTTTTGCTTTCATTAACATTCTTTCTTGACCAACTAGGGGAAAGGTCCCAATAGTTGTGCATTTTCCAATTGCCGAACATGGCTTTTGTTAACATGTGTTCCATTGATGGAACATATTGGTGTGTAGACATATTAAAGTGCCCCAGACGCTGAACATGTAATATCTAATACTTGTTCAACATTTACTCTAGAAAATTAAGCATAACCAATCACATTTTGACAAGTAAGACTCAATTATTGATACTCTAATGCATAACTATTGGTACTCCAATGGTTAAATTTTGGTCATAGGTTTAAAAAATGCATTTTATGACCTCTCGTGATAAAAAAAAATTATATCGTAAAATGTATAATGTATTAGACCTTGAAACCTTAGTTATAAGTGGTTAACACAACATATTAAAATAGATAAAATTTTTAAAATCTAATGTGATGTTATGACACCTTAATTCACTGTACAAAATTAAATTGCACAGCTACTAAAACCGTTTCCCTATAAATAAAATAAACAACCCTCCATCTTTAAAATTATCTGGGAACAAAATCTCTCCTTAAGCTCAAATAAAAATCAAATCTCTCACATCAAACATATCTTTTTTATTAAAAAAAAAAGAGAGAAAAAGAAAGACCAAACATCTCCCATCATTAAAACACACGAGTCTACATCAAGGCTTGTTTCATAATTTGAAAGGGATGTACACTGGTCCGCGCACTGATCAGCCGAGAGTAGGCCCATGTGTATGTCCCGCTAGGTACGTTCATTTAGCCATGTGAACTAGTAGCCAAACAGGGTGTCATGATTGAATGAATGAATGAAAGGATTTTAATAACGTTTATGAGACCACAACAGTTTATGGGACCCATCAGTCGCACGCATTTCCTTCAAAATGAGACCATAGCCACAAAATGTTCCCTTCTGTTGTGAACTCTGATCACGAGGTTCACCGTATTACCAGCGTTGTTGCTTCAAACAGGTTGTCCAGGGTGATTGAACAAGTCTTTTTTATATCCATTTGAATTTCTGAACCAAAAATTTGCATTCCACCCCGAAAAAAAAAAAAAAAATCCAGACCCAAATTCAGTTCTTAGTGACTTTTTATGTATACGTCATTTCCACCGTGTTTCACTGAGGCATTTATGTTTCTATTATTATTATTCTCATTTAGACAGAACACCAATCAAGCAGCTCTGCAATCCTCCTTATTCTGGAATGGCTGCCAGTTCTCATGTGGGTCTCAAGCTCACTTTAATTGTATACATAAGCATTTTATATGTTCTGCAGTCAGGAGAATCTGCTGCTAATAAAACAGATCCACAAGAAGGTAATTAGTTCTCTTTAATCCAATTGCGTGTTAAAAATAACTTCGAATTATGATCTTTTTTGGCCCTTCATCCTTATGCTTTCTTGCCTTTGAACAGTTAAAGCACTGGTTATCATAGCAAAGAAGTTGCAATATACAGGGTGGGACTTCGACGAAGATCCTTGCAGTGGGAGGGGAAGTTGGAATAGGAGCCAGGCAAAAACAACTGCAAACCTGGTTAACTGCACCTGCACCTTGGATGGTTGCCATGTTACCCATATGTATGTTGATAATTTTTCTTATTCAATTGTTTTGTTAGGCTGTTTTTATGGTTCTGTTCATTGGGATGTTTGGTTGCAGATTACTTAAGAGTCAGAACCTCTCTGGAGTGGTTCCACCAGAGTTTGCCAATCTCACATACCTTGAAGAACTGTAAGTATTGGGGACTACTTCATCTAGTATGGTGTTGACAAGCAATTTTGATTGCATGCACTGTTTGCTTTCTCTGTCAATCTCTCTTTCTTTTTCTATCTTTTTTTATATAATGAAATAGAGTTATATTACTTTATATAAAAATAATACAGATTATTTTTAAAAAAAGTGAACTGTATGAGAGCAAGCCCCCAAGTCCAACACACTAGGCTATCACAGACAAAAGGGCCTAGGCTCACATACCTTGAAGAACTGTAAGTGTTGGGGACTACTTCATCTAGTATTGTGTTGACAAGCAATTTTGATTGCATGCACTGTTTGCTTTCTCTGTCAATCTCTCTTTCTTTTTCTATCTTTTTTTATATAATGAAATAGAGTTATATTACTTTATATAAAAATAATACAGATTATTTTTTTTAAAAAGTGGACTGTATGAGAGCAAGCCCCCAAGTCCAACACACTAGGCTATCACAGACAAAAGGGCCTAGGAAATTATTAGTACATACAGAAGTCAAAAGACTCCTGGCTAGATCAACTACACATTATTAAACAGAAAATTAAGCCGCCTTAGCAAAGAGTCTCATGGCAGGGGAGGATCCCGGTCATCTGGTTTACTTTTTTATTTGGTTAAGGATACATATCTACAAGTGTGAAGTTATAAGTTCCAATAATTTGAATCTCGAGGTGGGTGGGGTATGTGTGTCACATAGTCTAAGCATGGTGAGGTGTGCTGAGTTGTGTACCATGCTGTAAGCTACCCTGCAATCTAAGTACAGTTAGTTGCACAGGGCATGAGTTGTTATAAAACTTAACAGAACCCTTCATTTCATTTTGCATTTTGATGAGATTTGCTTAAGGAAATGCCAGCTAAATTGCCAAGTAGTCCAAACTTGGCCACCTGCTGTTAGAATCCCATGCCCGGGAAGTTGCCTTTTCTTTCCTACTGTTCTACTGCAATGTACCATCAGGGAGACCAATCTGTCAGTAGTTTGATGATTTAGAGGTGTCTAGTGATGGAAAAATATTAATTTCAGATTTACTTATTACTGAAAAATGTCTGACTCCTTGTTTTGGTAAGAAAATGAAACATTTTTATTTTAGTTGAACACAATAAAATGCAGAAGGCAGCATGGAAAACAGATCCACATGCCAAAAATGTTGTCACCTGTCAACTATATCACAACACAGTAAGGCCTTACAATAAATGAGACAATGTATACCCCCGAGCAGGACCAGGACGTAAAGTAAGCAAAGCCTTTGGACGTAGGTTATTATGCAACAAATTGCACCAAGCAAGCAAATTGAACGCATGGTTTAGCACAAGAAGATGGTTTATGATGCGGGATCTCCATGGAGAAGACAGATTTTGAAAATTAGAACCAAAGTAACGAAAGCAGGTCAATAGGACTGAAGCACATGGCCAAGGGTAATAGCATAGTCAAATACATATTAGAAGCGGAAATTATGGGAAGAAAAAAAAAAAAAGAGTGAGGGAAAGACATCAAATACAAAGGTACAAAACTAGTAAAAGGGATACAAAGTATATCTCAAGAAGTAGGGAAGTAAAATGTAATATCTGCTAAGTCAACACGAAGTGCCTGTTGGATAATATATCTGGGAGGATGGTCTGTGCTAATAGGGCCCTGAGGAGGAATCCTATGTGGCATCAAAATATTCCCAGTGGTAACCGTTGAGGAAGCTGACCAAGAAGCACTCCTAGTGATCCAACCAATTATGTTGGTCATACCAATACTTAGTTCACTAAAATAGATTTTTAACTATAAATTACTGAAATCAAAAGATTAATCTGCTGTGCCTAAGTGCTCTGCTTGTGAAAATCAGCATTAACATAGAGAATAATTGTTTCCTATAGTGATAGAAATAAAATGAACATGAAGGAATTGAGAGATGAACATGAAAAAAAGGTAACAACAACATACACATCACCATTAACACATGTTTACCCTAGAGAAACTTGTGGTGGGTGAAAACTTAAGCAAAAGATGAGGATATGCCTCCTTTCCAATCACCAATTTGATTGAATACAAGTCATAGCTCAACTATGAAGCATCACAAGACAATTTTCAGATCATAACGTACTCCTACAATGACCTTCACACATACTTGTTGACAATTCTTCCACAGGACAGATTGTCTCTTACCATTCGGAAAATTCACATCTCCATCCAAGGAAAGAAAGAATTCATTGGGAAGAATACATTGTTTTTCTTTTTTGAGGGTCTTTGCTACAACGGGAATTCCTTCGGACTTTTGTCCGAAGGAATGGTTCATCAAAGAAGGCAGAATGTCACATAGCTTCGGAGAAGTGCTAAGGACATAAGTCTGCAAGAAATTAAAAGTTTCAATTCCTTCGGGGAATTTGCAGAGCTTACAACAAAGGAAGTAATTCCTTCGGACTTTTTGTCCGAAGGAATGCTTCGGAGAATTTACAAAGGAAATGCCCATAGCCAAACAAAAGTCCGCCCAAAAGCAAAAAAGCCCAAGAAAAAATTTCTTCGGACTTTTTGTCCGAAGGAATTCCTTTGGACAAAAGTCCAAAGAAATCCGAAGGAATAAGTCCGTAGGAAGTGCGAAGGGTGTCTTTGGAAGGTAGAAGAGGGCAAAACAGGAAACCTAAAGGGCAAGGTACCCTTCGGAAGGGTCATTTTCAACAATCCTGAAGGGCACCTACCCTTCGAGAAGGTACACTTCAAATTTAGGACCCCTACAAAAAAGCCCGGGTGCCCTACAATTTTTTCGACAAGGGCGCAGATGAAGGACATTGCCCTTGCGGAGGGCACTTGGTCGGTGCCTGAACCTTTGTGCATTTTCTGAAGGGCAATTTTTTTGAAGGCATTCAAAGACAAAAGACGAAGGATTAATTCCTTCAGGTTTTTTGTCTGAAGGAATTCCTTTGGACAAATAGTCCGAAGAAATTCGGAGAGGTCCAAACAAAAAGCCGACAGAGCAAAGTCCGAAATCAACAAAGAGCAAAGGCGAAGGACAAAAATTAATTCCTTCGGGCTTTTTGTCCAAGAAATTCGGATAAATGATCCAAGGAAAAACCTGTGGAATAAAAGCTAGCATAAATAAAGCAGAACAAAAGAAACCTTTGGACAAAAGTCCGAAGGAATTCCTTCGAACTTTTTGTCCGAAGGATTAATTTGGAAAATAAAGCTCGAGGCAGAGAGGCAAATGCAAGGCCAAAGGAAAGTCCGCAAAAAACAAGACTCGGCCATTTTTTCCGAAAGGTAAAGCCAAGAAGTCAACAAAAAATTCGGAAGGAAATATGAAGCCATAGGGCAAAACAAAATATCCGCAGGAACAAATTCAAGAAAATTAGCAAGCATAAAGTCCCAAGGAGATCCAAAGGCTAAGGGAAAGATATAATATAGCCAAGAAAGCCGAAGGAAATCAAAGGTAAAGTCAACAAGAATTCCGAAGCAAATAAGAAGACTAAGGTGATGAACATAAAGTCAACAAAAAAATCCGAAGGAAAGAAAAAAAAAAAAAAAGGTAAAGCCAGAATTCCGAAAGAATTAAACCACGGGAAGTTGACCCCAGATTAAGCGACGGGAAGTTGGAAAAAAGTCAAATGGAGGAAATATAGAAAAAATACATCCAAATATAGAATCGCGCCAAAAATAAAAATGAACAGGCAGACCAAACTAGGATAAAATACATGCAAGCAAGGGCTATTTTTGATTGACTGGTCAAAGCTTCAGTTGACTGGTTGTTGAAGTCCAACTCATCTCCGGATCAACTCATGCATTCGAAGGTCCAACTTAGCCTATCTCTTCGTCCAACTTAGCTTATCAAAAGGTCAACTCAGCCTTTCAAACGTTCCAACTCGGCATCAAGCAGCTCATGAAAAAGCTAAAATTGACATTGGCGTGGATTTCCATGCAAAGAGAGGTGGGCAGCTCAATAAACAAAAGACAAGTTCACTTCCTCAAGTGCAAGAAGCTTCATGCAAAGACAAAGGAAAAACATATTTTATTGAAAGGCCAAGTCAGCCTTGAGTTAATCCAAGTTAATCCTTCTCTTCAATTTTTCAACACCAATCTTTGGTTTTTGTAATTCTCTATAAATTGGCTTTCAGCGTTGATTAAAATAATCCCTCTCTTGGCTAGACCAGACTCTGCCATTGGTGAGTTGTGTAACCTCTTCAATCAATGAAGGATTGTACTTTCAGATTTCAAGTGTTGGCATAGTGTATATTCATTCAGCAAATTTGCATGTGGTAGATTTCTCTCCCTTCCCAAATTCTGATTCGTACCTAGTTGCTAACTAACCATATTATGCAGGGCATGTTAAGTGTTCTTTATGTCTTTTGCTAAAACTGTAAGTGGATGTTAGGTGGCTGCAAAGTGTCTTGTATCAAACCTCTCTCCATCATTTTTTCCTCATGTTTTTGGTCATTGGATCGAACCTTCTCACGAAATACTTATGCATAGTGGTCAATTGAAATATAAGGTCTTCCTTTTCCCTTGTTTGTTCAGTGTTCTAGGTTACAAGTTGAGTGGATCAATCTTTTGGTGTATCACCTTTATTAGGTAGGATTTCCCCTTAAAGTTTCCTTCTCCCTTTTCCATGGTAGTCCACAGCATAGAGTAGAGATCCTCATTGATACATCTTACAGGAACCAACCTCCTCTGGAGGTTCTTCTCACCATTGGGGCACCCACCTTCGTGAGAAGATCCCATTGTTTCAACCGGATAGAGGACTGGCCATTTCATGCACGTCTTCGATTCAGGGCGCAGCTCCAAGTTGACAACAGTTTTTGGCACGCCCGATGGGACCTATTTTAACTAGTCTTGATGAAATTGCAGTTGTAGCAGTGTTCTTCAAGAAGTATTTGGTGATTTCAAGCTCAGGTAATTGCTTCTAATAGTTCAGGGATAGTTTTCATGTAAGTCTATTTTTATTGCATTATTGTGAATGAATTTTGATGGCTGTGTATGAAGAGAATTCCTATGCTATATTTTCTTATCAGCCCAATGATGGATCATACCAGCCTGGTCATGATACCTATGAGCCTCTTTATGAGCCTAATCAGCCTTATCAAGAGTATTATCAAAGCTATGTTGAGCCTTATCAAGTTTCTCATAATCAACCTAATCAAGAGCATGAATCTTACCTTCCTAGTAAGCCATATCAGTCTCAGGACCGAATTTCATCTTTCCCATATGGCTATGATGTTGCATATGAGCAGTCTTGCCTTCAAGAAAGAATGAATGAAATAGAGCTCATAATACTAGCATATGCAAGAAAGGATTGTTCTAACTCTCAGTATCAGCAAGTGAATGGTCTATTTCGAAATGTGCCCAATGATCAAGAAGAGATAAATGGACTATGTATTCTTGTATTGGAAAAGATGGAGGCTTGGGAAAGGCAGAAAATTGAGTTAAATCAATTGTCTACAAAGGGCTATTGTGCTTCTTATTCTCATGAAGTTCTTAACCATGCCCAGTGTGTGTCAAGGGAGCTTCTTAGTTGGAGTCAAGAGCCTATTCAAGAGCATATTCAAGAGCCTATTCAAGTGACTATTCATGAGACTAAACCTTCCTATAGTTCCCTTTCCTCACCAATCATCCCTCGAGCTCAGGTTGTCCAGGAAGACAAGCAAATTTCAGATTTTGATGAGGTAATGGCCAAGTGGAAGGAGCAAAATACAGACGTCTTTAAGAGTTTCTCTTTCCCTCCCCTCCAAAACTCCCTAGATAATTCCATTGCCCTCAAGATTCCAAAATCTGATCATGATCAACCTCCCATGCTTCATTTTTCCTCTCAAACAAATGAATTTCATCACCCTCCCACCATCCCCCTTCCTCAGGAGGAGCCCATTCTTTGGAGGATTGAGAAAGAGGTTGCAACTACAGGTCAAGTTCTTGCAGAGTGTGTAGAAGATGTTTTAGATGTGTTTAAGGAAGAATTTCCTATTGATACTTCACTTGAAGTTGTAGTTGAGCATCCAATTATAGTTGAGAGTGAGAACACTGATCTTGATGTAGAGGAACTTCAAGAGGAGCTGGTACCAATTGAAGTCATACATGAGTTACAGGGATCTCCTATTGAGAAGGATCCAGATAGCTTTCAAGCTAATTCTATAGATCAAAATGAGGAACAAAAAGAGGATTGGCAGGTGTACCTTGAATCTCTTCAAGAGATTGAGAAACTTTGTATGGATATGTTGTCTATTGAAGGACACGTGTACGAAAAATTTGATCAAGAATCACCTATTCAAGATCCTAGTACAGATTGGGTTGCCTACTCAAAGCTCCTTGAAGAGCTGGATGAACTTGCAACAGTCAATAAGAAGGATGTGGTCACTCAAAAACCATGCATAGATGAGGTATCACTTGACAAGGTGGTAGATGACAAGCAATCTGAAAAAGATCAAGAGGTACTTGATGAGTTTGTCTTTGTTGCTGTTGATAACTCATTTGAGAAGATGCTAATACAGTTCGTAGACAAGGGAAATACCTCATCAAAGGTTATGATTAAAAAACAACCTGCTTTACAACTTGTATCATCTCTTGGAAGGAGTGAGTTCAGGAATTTCCCATTTGATCCAGGGGGATCATGCTTCGCCATGGTCAGCTAGGTTCCTTATTTGTTTTGCTTTCCTCCAAGTGTTGTTCAACCACAGTAGTTTCATTCAGTTTTGTTCAAATAAGTGCTTGTTTGCACATTTGCTTCTTAGTTTTTTGCTTTCGTGTGTTTCCCTTCTTATTTTGAAGGAGGTTACTTCAGCCATGATCAGAGGAGATTTTTAGTCAAAAATTAGGTTCACCATTTGGGAATTCAAATAGCGTCTATATATGGTCTGAGTTCTCAAGTATAACAGGGATGCTGAGCCAGCTGAGTCGCCATAAATGTTGACAATTCTTACACATGACAGATTGTCTCTTGCCATTCGAAAAATTCACATCTCCATCCAAGGAAAGAAAGAATTCATTGGGAAGAATACATTGCTTTTATTTTTTGAGGGTCTTTGCTACAACGGGAATTCCTTCGGACTTTTGTCCGAAGGAATGGTTCATCAAAGAAGGCAGAATGTCACATAGCTTCGGAGAAGTGCTAAGGACATAAGTCCGCAGGAAATTACAAGTTTCAATTCCTTCGGGGAATTTGCAGAGCTTACAACAAAGGAAGTAATTCCTTCGGACTTTTTGTCCGAAGGAATGCTTCGGAGAATTTACAAAGGAAATGCCCATAGCCAAACAAAAGTCCGCCCAAAAGCAAAAAAGCCCAAGAAAAAATTTCTTCGGACTTTTTGTCCGAAGGAATTCCTTCGAACAAAAGTCCAAAGAAATCCGAAGGAATAAGTTCGTAGAAAGTGCGAAGGGTGTCTTTGGAAGGCAGAAGATGGCAAAACAAGAAACTCGAAGGGCAAGGTACCCTTCGAAAGGGTCATTTTCAACAATCCCGAAGGGCACCTACCCTTCGAGAAGGTACACGTCAAATTCAGGACCCCTACAAAAAAGCCCGGGTGCCCTACAATTTTTTCGACAACGGCGCAGATGAAGGACATTGCCCTTGCGGAGGGCACTTGGTCGGTGCCTGAACCTTTGTGCATTTTCTAAAGGGCAATTTTTTTGAAGGCAGTCAAAGACAAAAGATGAAGGATTAATTCCTTCGAGCTTTTTGTCCGAAGGAATTCCTTCAGACAAATAGTTCGAAGAAATTCAGAGAGGTCCAAACAAAAAGCCGACAGAGCAAAGTCCGAAATCAACAAAGAGCAAAGGCAAAGGACAAAGATTAATTCCTTTAGGCTTTTTGTCCGAAGAAATTCCTTCGGATAAAAAGTTTGAAGAAATTCGGATAAATGAACCAAGGAAAAACCTATGGAATAAAACCCAGCATAAAAGGAACAGAACAAAGGAAACCTTCGGACTTTGTCCGAAGGAATTCCTTCAGACTTTTTCTCCGAAGGATTAATTTGGAAAATAAAGCCCGAGGCAGAGAGGCAAATGCAAGGCCAAAGGAAAGTCCGCAAAAACCAAGACGGCCATTTTTTCCGAAAGGTAAAGCCAAGAAGTCAACAGAAAATTCCAGAGGAAATATGAAGCCATAGGGCAAAACAAAAGTCCGCACGAACAAATTCGGGAAAATTGGCAAGCATAAAGTCCCAAGGAGATCCAAAGGCTAAGGGCAAGATATAATATAAGCTAAGAAAGCTGAAGGAAATCAAAGGTAGAGTCAACAGAAAAATCCGCAGGAAAAAAAAAACAAAGGTAAAACCAGAATTTCAAAAGAATTAAACCATGGGAAGTTGACCTCAGATTAAGCAACGGGAAGGTAAGAAAAAAAAAGTCAAACGTAGGAAATATAGACCAAATATAGACAGAATACATCCAAATATAGAATCTTGCCCAAAATAAAAATGAACAGGCAGACCAAAATAGTCTAAAATACATGCAAGCAAGGGCTATTTCCGATTGACTGGTCAAAGCTTCAGTTGAATGGTTGTTGAAGTCTAGCTCATCTCTGGATCAACTCATGCATTCGAAGGTCCAACTCAGCCTATCTCTTCGTCCAACTCAGCCTTTCAAACGTTCCAACTCAGCATCAAGCAGCTCACGTAGAGTTCTAAAATTGACATTGGCGTGGATTTCCATGCAAAGAGAGGTGGGCGGTTCAGAACAAAGACAAGTTCACTTTCTCAAGCACAAGAAGCTTCATGCAAAGACAAAGGGAAAATATATTTTATTGAAAGGCCAAGTCAGCCTTGAGTTAATCTAAGTTAATCCTTCTCTTCAATTTTTCAAGGCCAATCTTTGGCTTTTGTAATTCTCTATAAGATGACTTTCAGCCTTAAAAAAAAAATCATCCCTCTTGGCTAGACCAGACTCTGCCATTGGTGAGTTGTGTAACCTCTTCGATCAATAGGACTGTACTTTCAAATTTCAAGTGTTGGCATAGTGTATATTCATTCAACAATTTACATATGTGGTAGATTTCTCTCCCTTCACAAATTATGATTCGTACGTAGTTGCTAGCTTATCGTATTATGCAGGGCATGTTTAGTGTTCCTTATGTCTTTTGTTGAAGCTGTAAGTGGATGTTAGGTGGCTGCAAAGTGTCTTGTATCAGACCTCTCTCCATCATTTTCCCTCATGTTTTGGTCATTGGATCGAACCTCTTCATGAAATATTTATGCATAAGTGATTGATTGAAATCAAAGGCCTTCCTTTTCCCTTGTTTGTTCAGTATTCTAGGTTACAAGTTGAGTGGATCAATCTTTTGGTGTATCACCTTTATTAGGTAGGATTTCCTCTTAAAATTTCCTTCTCCCTTTTCCATGGTAGTCTGTAGCATAGAGTAGAGATTCTCATTGATACATCTTATAGGAACCAGCGTTCTCTGGAGGTTCTTCTAACTGTTGAGGCACCCACCATCATGAGAAGATCCCATTGTTTCAACCGGATAGAGGACTGGCCATTTCATGCAAGTCTTCGATTCAGGGCACAGCTCCAGGTTGACAACAATACTCTGCATCAAATTCACTACACAAGGCTGATAATTCAGATTTACACACTTCCTCCACTATGCTACAACACTACAATCAACTAGATGATTTATCAATGGCCATGAGCCCTTATTTATACTTCAAATTTGTTAACACACCATTTTAGACTTTTGCTGAGAAGATGGAACTCAATTGGGGGAAAAGGAGTTGTTTCTCCTTACATTTCAACAGTTGTATTCTCATTCTATCTTATCAGGGTGACCTAAACACATGCTAAACCTGTCATTTTTTTCCTAACTACAGTGTGACGAGTTCTCCAGGGGGTGAACTTGTGAAAATGTCCTCCTGTACATCTGAACTTGCCATGGGGTTCTTGGGGTCCAGGCATTCTCGAGGACCTCTTCCTTGGTCCAAATATATATCTGCATCAAATTGACTCATCCATGCTTGTTCTTGTTTTGTCATCTTTCGGTATTTTGCATGTTGATTTTGATTACGAGTATGAAGGTTATAAAATCATGTTCAATAAATCTTATCGATCAATTTTGCATATGAAGGTGAAAACTTAGGCAAAAGATGGGGATATGCCTCCTTTCTGTTGACCATTTTGGTCCTGCAGGCCAAAATCGGTCCCCCCATTTTTCCCCTCGCTGTTCTGAGCCAATACATTTTGATTTTGCACAAGTCTGGAAATTTCTACGGACTTTGCAGGTTTTCTACGGACTCTATAGAGATTTCTACGGACTCTGCAGGTCCATTTTTATGGACTCTGCAGGCATGGATTTCTACAGACTCGGCAGGCGGAAAACTACAGACTCTGTAGAAAGAGGCAACTTCCCACTTAGGCGCAAAATGGACCATTTCAAGTGCCCTTGCAGAGGGCAGTTCGGGACTCAAGAGCCCTTGTGGAGGGCAGGGAACACTTTCAAAAGAGGCCACAGAGAAAACCCGCAAAAATAAGTTTCCTTCGGAAGTTTGTTTAAGGCAAAGGAAGTACCCTTCAGAAGGGTCATTTCCAATTTTTTTGAAGGGCACTTTTCAAAGGCAGTCGAAGAAGCAAAGGAAGAAATCCTTCGGACTTTTTGTCCAAAGGAATTCCTTCAGACAAAATGTCCGAAGGAATTCGGAAGGGCCACAAACAAAAAATCCTGCAAAAAAGACTAAGGCAAAGGCTAGAATAATTTATTTGGACTTTTTGTCTGAAGGAATTCCTTCGGACAAAAAGTCCGAAGAAATTCAGAGGAAGGCCGCGGGAGGAAAAGCCGATGAAAATTCCGAAGGTCAAAGGGTGCTCGAAACAATTCTTGCGGACTTTTTGTCCGCGGCGAAAAGTCCGTGGGAAAGCTCCGAAGAATTTCAAAACCAAGAAAGCCGAAGGACCCCGAAGGACGGGTGCCCTTGCGGGGGACTCTCGACCAAAAAGAAAGGCACTTCTCCAGAAGCCGAAGTGACACCTTCCTTTTGGGAGGGTCCAAAGCAAAAGCCCAAAAGAAAGGGAGCAGAAGAGAAGCCGAAGCAAAGGGAAAGGCCGAAAGAATTCCAAGGGATGACGGGCCCGAAGACATCAAAATCAAGCACGACAAACTAGCCGTTGGAAGTTCAAACGCAGTGATAGGTGCGCGGATGTCAAATTCAAGGCTCGTGAAATAGCCGTTAATTTTGAAACGCAAAATAGAAGAGCCCAAGGAACTCAGTGACCCGCCAAGAAGATAGCCCCGAGCGCTGAAGGAGGCAGAAAGAGACAAAACCAGGAAAAGACAAAGTGCAGAAGCGGAAAAATAGTCCAGGTGGCAAAGAAGAGGTGTCAACTCAGGGATTTATTCCTACAGTTAGAACAGTGCTTGCCAAGTGGCAATCAAAGGGTGTGAACAATGAACGGCGCGACCCGTTTTCTTCATTGCGCATTGATGAGCAGACAAGCCGCATAAATGCCTTGAAGGGAGCAGTCTGTTTGCAAAAAAGAGGCGCGGCCCATGCTTTCACATCAATGTTGGAATGCCAAAGTCAAAGCAGGAGCCGACAATCAAACGGCTTCCTCTTCCCAAGGCTCGGAACGCACATGGGCCACTTGCAAAAGGAGTGCCAAAGTCTTTTCCAGAAAGTGCCAAGTTCTCTTCTCCTCTTTCTATACATTGTAAAATTTCTCATTTTGAGAAAGATTCATTCTCTTAGCCCGTAAGGCAAAGCTCTGCCTCAAAAATCTCTCGGGCTTGTAAGGCAGAACTCTACCGGATTTTTACCTTGAATCAAGACTTAGCATTTTTACCTCCATCTGGACTTGCACTCCCGCATGTCTATGTTTTCTTTTTGTGTTAAGTCATTTTCTTTTATGCTTTTCACAGATCGATTCCAGCATGTCTAGTGCATTGTAATTTTCTTCTTCTGCAGGTCTGCCAGAAGTGTCTACAGCAGAAATATAGGCGCATGTGAATAGGCTGCCAAAGTGTGTCTCAGAACACCTTTGATAGTTTCTTCCTTCCTGTATCTCTACGGACCCCTGACTCACTGATACAGAAGGGTCTCCCACATCAGATGAAGTGTATGACAGCTTCTTGGTGAAAAGTGTATGTTCGGGCTGAGTGGGTCATCTTTTTTGGTGTATCACTTTTTTAGTTTAGGTTTAGGTTCTATTTTTTCAGTAATCCTTCTCCCTCGCCCCCCCCATTGTTAGTAGTAGGAAATCCAGGACCTCATAGATACATCAAAGGGAGCTAGCCCTTATCTAGAGACTCTCCCCCCAGCTTCGCCGGTCCCATAGGCGAGAGGGGAGTTTCCATTGTTGCGTGTGGAAGGCAGGAGCTCGGCCTCCTGTCCAGGGTGCAATCCACTGCGTCAACAGTTTTTGGCACGCTCGGTGGGACCAACTAGGACAAGTTGTGTCCAAAGAGTTGAAGAATTTTGGTGTGTTCTTTAACCAACCAACCTTTGAAGGCTTTTTCATCAACACCAATGGCGACTCTGAGTTGAATTAGCTGGTTAAGCAGTCCAGGTGCCATCAAGAAATCTCATTTTTGTATGTATAATCCCTTTACCTAGAATCATGGGCCTTGTTTTCCTTCATATGGTTTTGATAAAGCTCAGACTATTCATGCAATCCCCTCAAGCAGCTCTCCTAGTTGCCCTTCAACGATAAAGGAAGTAGCGTTGGAGTTTGAGAAGCAGGTGATGGAAATAGACAGATTAGATGAGCAGTATGGATATCAACAAGAGCTGATGTACAAAGAGGAGTGTTTGTTCAGGCAAGCTCAGGCCTTGCAAACCATGGAGGAGGAGGTAGCAAAATGGAAGAGTCCATTCATTCAAGGCAATCATCCTTGTGTGCCCTCTCCTATTTTAAAGAAAGCCCCCTCTTGTGCACCAAATCCTTTCTATCAGATAGCACTTGCTCATTCTAGCTCATCTAATGCATCAATCAATTCTACTCTTAATCCCGTGCGCCTAGCCTTCAAACATCAAAGGGAACTAGAGCAACCTCCCATGGAGATGAACCTTCTCAATTCCTTAGATTGTGAATCTTCCTTTGGAGGGAACATCATGAACCAACACATCTCTCTTGAAGCAGCTCTTCCTATACATCAGCGGACCCTCCCTAACCTTCCCCAACTTTCTCAAGTCTCTCAGTATGATCTCCAAATCCCAAGCTGGAAGAAGGAACATCATGAACCAGCTCAGGATTATAAAGAGGATAAAGTTGCTGCCTGTTCACAAAGGGAAAGTTCCAATCCCAAGGTCATGAGTTGGAAGCAAACAATGGAATCTTGGGGCAGGAAGGAGGAGAAAGATTTTGCTCAAAACCTTGAAGAAGTCGAGGCTGCTCTTGCTCATGATGATGCTTATGACCTCCAATAAAGGCTCTTCCAAGAGGATATAGCCAAGAGAATTGCAGAGTTGGAATCCAGAGAGAGATTCCTCAGCCAACGTGTGATGGACATGTTTGAACACACCCCATCCACACACCCCCAAGAGAGCTATCAGGCCACCCCTGGTATAGATGAAGTGCTGGCCAAATGGAAAGAGGAGAATCATTCGATTCTAGCTCAAGGACTGCCTCCTCTTCCACATGGTTTTTTCACTTCACCCCTTCTCAAGGAGGAACCTGTTTTGCAGGAGGCAAGTGAGGAGAAGAAGCTCCAATCTGCAGTTGTCCAAGAGGCTATCATGAGCGATAATGAAGAAAAAATCATCATCGATGCTCTTTGTGAAGACATCATCAGCAATGGAGAAGACGCAAGTCATGCATACATGCAGATGTTCCAGCAATATGAGGATGAACGTAAGCATGGTGGGCTCTCTCCTCCCTTGTTTGATGAACTTCCTTGTTGCTTCGATGAAGATGATGGCTATGCCGAGGAGCCTGAGTTGGAAGAGAATCAGATGGATGTCTTTGAACAACTAGAGACTCTGATCTTTGAGCAAGAAAAGGAGAGGCTTGTCCATCTTGAGGACAGCTTTGAAGAAGAGAGCCTTGAACAAGAAGATATTGTTCTATGGGATGAGCAATTAGTTTGTGATTCCATTTTAGACATCACAACAGTCACCCTTCAAGAAGGCTATGAGGGAGCAGAGGATGAGTTTGACAGGGTCTTCAACGAAGCAAAAGGGAACAAGTCAAACCATGATGCACTGCAAGGGGACTATGCATATCAAAGGGCTTATGGTGATGATCCAACAACCATTGATTTCTTGATGAAATGCACCAGCAAGAAGGACCAGCATTCAACAAGCTTCCAAGAACAAGAGTGCATATATGTTGGAAGCATGTTTGAATCTGATCCACTTGGATACAAGCCAATCAAGGTGGCAGGCAAGAAGAGCAGGTCACCAAGTCTCCATTCCATTTAGCCACTTATCTGGCACCATAAGTTTCCTAACCAGGAAGGGGACTTAAGTTTTTCTTTTGATCCAGGAGGGAAGCAGATATACCTGGTTAGCTGTATATAGTAGTTTGCTTTCTATTTTCTTTTCCTGTTTTCCCTAAGTGCAGTTTGCACAAGTAGTGTTTTTAGACTTGCGTGTGTTTTCCTTTGTGTGTGGGCTAAAAGCTCATGATTGATTCTGGGATCTCTCAAGGCTGTTGTTAACCTTTCTTCAAAGCTGCATTCTGACTCCGTGCCCAATGGACTTTAAGGCAACTGGTCTCTAAGCATAGCAGGCATGCTTCCCCTAAGAGTCGCCAATTTGTTGACCATTTTGGTCCTGCAAGCCAAAATCGATCCCTCCTTTTTTCCCTTTGCTGTTCTGAGCCAATACATTTTGATTTTGCACAAGTCCAAAAATTTCTACGAACTCTGCGGTTTTCTACAGACTCTGCAGAGATTTCTACGGACTCTGCAGGTCCATTTCTACAGACTCTGCAGGCATGGATTTCTACGGACTCTGTAGGTGGAAAACTACGGACTCTACAAGAAGAGGCAAGTTCCCACTTAGGTGCAAAATGGACCATTTCAAGTGCCTTTGCGGAGGGCAGTTCGGGACTCAAGAGCCCTTGCGGAGGGTAGGGAACACTTTCAAAAGAGGCCATAGAGAAAAGCCACAAAGGTAAGTTTCCTTCGGAAGTTTGTTTAAGGCAAAGGAAGTACCCTTTTGAAGGGTCAATTCCAATTTTTTCGAAGGGCACTTTTCAAAGGCAGTCGAAGAAGCAAAGGAAGAAGTCCTTCGGACTTTTTGTCCGAAGGAATTCGGAAGGGCCACAAACAAAAATCCCGCAAAAAAGACTAAGGCAAAGGCTAGAATAATTTCTTCGGACAAAAAGTCCGAAGAAATTCGGAGGAAGGCCGCGGGAGGAAAAGCCGACGAAAATTTTGAAGGTCAAAGGGTGCTCGAAACAATTCTTGCGGACTTTTTGTCCACAGGAAAAAGTCCCCGGGGAAAAGTCCATGGGAAAGCTCCGAAGAATTTCAAAACCAAGAAAGCCGAAGGAACCCAAAGGACAGGTGCCCTTGCAGGGGACTCTCGACCAAAAAGAAAGGCACTTCTCCAGAAGCCGAAAGGACACCTTCCTTTTGGGAGGGTCCAAAGCAAAAGCCCGAAGGAAAGGGAGCAGAAGAGAAGTTGAAGCAAAGAAAAAGGCTGAAAGAATTCCAAGGGGTGACGGGCCCGAAGACGTCAAAATCAAGCACGACAAACTAGTCGTTGGAAGTTCAAACACAGTGACGGGTGCGCGGACGTCAAATTCAAGGCTCATGAAATAGCCGTTGATTTTGAAAAACAAAATAGAAGAGCCTAAGGAACTCAGGGACCCGCCAAGAAGATAGCCCCGAGGGCCAAAGGAGGCAGAAAGAGACAAAACTAAGAAAAGACAAAGTGCAGAAGCAGACAAATAGTTTAGGTGGCAAAGAAAAGGCGTCAACTCCGGGATTTATTCCTGCAGTTGGAACAGTGCTTGCCAAGTGGTTATCAAAGGTCGCGAACAGTGAACGGCATGACCCATTTTCTTCATTGTGCATTGATGAGTAGACAAGCCGCGTAAATGCCTTGAAGAGAGCAGTCTGTTTGCAGAAAAGAGGTGCGGTCCATGCTTTCACATCAATGTTGGAATGACAAAGTCAAAGTAGGAGCAGACAATCAAACGGCTTCCTCTTCCCAAGGCTCGGAATGCACATGGGCCACTTGCAAAAGGAGCGCCAAAGTCTTTTCCAGAAAGCGCCAAGTTCTCTTCTCCTCTTTCTATATATTGTAAAATTTCTCATTTTGAGAAGGATCCATTCTCTTAGCCCGTAAGACAAAGCTCTACCCCAAAAATCTCTCAGGCTTGTAAGGCAGAACTCTGCCGAATTTTTACCTTGAATCAAGACTTAGCATTTTTACCTCCATCTGGACTTGCACTCACGCATGTCTATGTTTTCTTTTTGTGTTAAGTCATTTTCTTTTATGCTTTTCATAGATCGATTCCAACATGTCTAGTGCATTGTAATTTTCTTCTTCTGCAGGTCTGCCAAAAGTGTCTATAGTAGAAATATAGGCACATGTGAATAGGCTACCAAAGTGTGTCTCATAACACCTTTGATAGTTTCTTCCTTCCTGTATCTCTACGGACCCCTGACTCACTGATACAAAAGGGTCTCCCACATCAGATGAAGTGTATGACAGCTTCTTCTTGGTGAAAAGTGTATGTTTGGGTTGAGTGGGTCATCTTTTTTGGTGTATCACCTTTTTAGTTTAGTTTTAGGTTCTGCTTTTTCAGTAATCCTTCTCCCTTCCCCCTCCCATTGTTAGCAGTAGAAAATCCAGGACCTCATAGATGCATCAAAGGGAGTTAGCCCTTATCTAGAGACTCTCCCCCCAGCTTCGTTGGTCCCACAGGTGAGAGGGGAGTTTCCATTGTTGCATGTGGAAGGCAGGAGCTCGGCCTCCTGTCCAGGGTGCAATCCACTGCGTCAACACTTTCCAATCACCAATTTGCAAGAATACAAGTCATAGCTCAACTATGAAGCATCACAAGACAATTTACAGATGATAACACATTCCTACAATGACCTTCACACATTCTCTGCATCATATTCACTACTCAAGACTGATAATTCAGATTTACACACTTCCTACATTATGCTGCAACACTAGAACCAACTAGATGATTTGTCAATGGCCATGCACCCTTATTTATGCTTCAAACTTGTTAGCACACCGTTGTAGACTTTTGCTGAGAAGAAGGAACTTGATTGAGGGGGAAATGAGTTGTTTCTCCTTACGTTTCATTGTTTCAACAGTTGTATCCTCATTCTATCTTATCTGGATGACCTGGACACATGCTGAACCTGTATTTATGCATGCTAATAAGTTCTGCCCGAGCCAAACCTATCATTTTTTTCCTGACTATAGTGTGATGAGTTCATCGGGGGCTGAACATGTGAAAATGTCCTTTTGAACATCTGAATTTGCCATGGGGTTCTTGGGGGTTCGGGCATTCTCGAGGACCTCTTCCTTGGTCCAATTTTATATCTGAATCAAATTAACTCATCCAGTGTCTCGTCCATACCTGTTCTTGTTTTGTCATCTTTCGGTATTTGGCATGTCGATTTTGAGTACGATTATGAAGGTGATAAAATCATGTTCAAGAAATTTTATTGATCAATTTTGGATCATACCTCCCAATTTGAGAGCCTTTTGGTCCCCAATAGCTTAGATACATAGGAGATAATGGTATAATTCCTACACTTTCTCCTTGGTGTACCATTTTGTCTTTCTTGGGAGCTGCCTCTTCAAACTAGTCTTCTAATGTTCATGCTCCTTTATTCTAGTTGTTCTCATTGTTTAATTGGAATTTGAATTAATAAGTGTATTAACCCTAATTTAAATAAATTGAATAGAATATAACAAAATGTTATATATCAATTTGCGACAAATAGAGTAAAAGTAAAATGTTGAGTTCGACAAAGTGCAATCGAAAGAAAGAAGACTAACTATAAATCAAATATAAAACTTAGTTGTTTATTGTCTATGTGCGGACTGTGTAAAACTAATAGTTGTCTAGAACTAACTGATAGAGATTGATTCTATAAGTGCATATAGTTTGGGATTGAAACTAATGAAGGTTAGGATCATCCAACTTGGGTCAGGGTTGATTGCCAGTGTTGACTTGAACTGGTTGATCTTGACCTTTGCTGAAAACCAAGAAACTCAGATTACAATCGTTTTCTTGCAATAGCTTGACTCATGCTTGTTTGCAGAGATTTAACTTTCAGACGGGTGAAAGACCTACCAATAACTTTTTCAAAGTTAAAACCTTATTAGGGTTGAGTTAACCCCAATAATCCCTATGATGATTTAACATTGTCTACAGATCCAATACTTTGAAGAGAAAAATCAAATCCACATAGTTCTCCCACTTAGAGTGCTTTGTGAAATTGTGCTCCTTTGACTATATGAGTACATTTAGAAATAGCTTGAATACTTGATCATGGTTTTTTTTGCTTGGATAAATTAGGTTCTTGACTTGGCTAAGGACTCTTTCAAATGATTAATATTAGAATTGGGAAGAATAAAGAATCTTTAAGCAATGTGCAATAGTGTAAGTATGCCTTTGTATTGAAATTACCAAGTAATAGAATAAGTGATTTGAGTGTGCCTTTATAACAATTCTAAAAGAGAAATTCTCATGCTAACTATCCTAAAAATACGGATCAATCTATAAGAAAGGGTTCAAATTTGAAAAGTAATTGTTAAAAGGAGTAAGGTCAGGATTGACCCATATAGGTCAAGAATGTTTGTCACTATTGACCCATATTGGTTGATCTTGTGCATTAACTTGTACATCAACCATATCTAATGTTTGTCAGGATTGACTCTCCTTATGTGCATTAACTTGTACATCAACCATATCTATTGTTTCCTTCATGGAAACCTGAAACTCCTCATGGCTGCTCTCTTCTTTCACCTCTATTGTTTCCTTTATGGAAACCTACATCTCCTCATGGTTGCTCTCTATTTCATTCACTTTTACTGTTTTCTTCATAAAAATATGCATCTTTTCTTGGTTGTCCTCTGTTGGTGTAGGTTTTTTAATCCATTATATGGTTTTCCTACACATATATTAAGCTTGCTTAGTTGGAATAATTAAGCCACTTAAGTGTAATAATGAGGTCATTAGTTGCAGATGCACATGCTTATTTGTAGTCAACATCGTTGTCTTATTCATTTGGCAACCAATGTTGACATCTGGGGCTTGACATGTTTTAGATGGGTTTACTATTCACTTGGCAACTGAGTTGTGTTCTCATTTCCAAATGGATGTGGCTAAATACCTCTTCTCTATCTATATAAGGACCTCTGCTCCAAGGCATTCATAGTGGATTGTGTGGAGTATTGTAGATTCCATTGACGATTGTGGAGCTACTTGGCCCTTGTGCCATTTGTGTAGTAAGCATTCTGGTGATAGAACCATTATGCTTGTTACTAGGTTAGCTTAGTGTGTTGTGACAGTTATGAATGATAGAGCTATGAGTTGTGTGAGCCCCATGCTTTGTACACCTCTATTCACTTAATACAATCTATCTTTATTCTGCTCTTGTGTGATTTCATTCATTGTAACAAATTTGTGTGTTCGATCTTCCAGTATTCGATCTTAGAAATCTCATATGTAGACGATTCTAACATGGTATCAGAACTCCAGCGCTGGTAAACGGACGTCATTTTCTTTTATGGTTTGAAATCGTGAGTAGATTTTAAAGTTTGTTCTCTAATATGATCTAAATAAAAAAAACTGATACAAAAGCTCTCTCTCATTTGAAGGCTTAATCAATAGCATATTTTGTTCCATTCACATTGGATTTAACATCTGATATGCTCAAAGGTACATGGCTCAAATCTAAATATCCACGGCTGCCTTCTTCATAGTCCCTTGGTAAATCAATTGGTTATTGATCATATTTGTGTATTCTCTGATAATCAAAACATATGTTTTTGGTATTTTGTGGCATTGGCAGATTTACAAAGCTTTATCTAGACCTTTGTCGGCCCCATCATAGCCCAAATGTCGTTGATGCAAGCTTCAGAGTCATAATTTCCTCACATACACGCTTTCAACTTTGCGTATCTGGCTCAACCTACATATTCACGGCCTGGTTGGGACAAATTCTTACTTGAACCTGCACCAAACTTGGTGTTTTTTTTACCAAAATCAGACTTGCAATGTGTTCATGATCATTTTTTGATGGTGTTTCAGCTTGCAATGTATTTTTTGATCTCTGCCAAGCTGTTTTGATTCACAGTGCTGATCTAGGGTGTTTTGAACCTCCACGCCCTGAGCATTGGCCGAACTAGAAAAGGACACAATCTAATCCATATTAGTCAAGCCATCAACACACAGGTCACATTTTTTGGCTCAGCTATCAAATAAGAGGTGTCTACATTTGTGTCAAGCCACCAACTGCTCAATCCGTCCACTGTTCAAACCTAGCTGGTCAAAGACACTCTCCACGAAGCCTTACAGGCCATCCATGCCATTCACGGTACTCCATGCACCGCCCACATCCTAAAAACACATCCAACATTGCTTAAATTCAAAAAGTCAACATTTCTACTCTTTAGATATTGATTTGTGAGTTGTAATGCATGAAGCGTTTATAGACTAGTTGGTGGGGCTCATTTTATAAGAACAAAGTGTGGTAGGAGGTCAAAGGTTCAACTCCCACTCATGCCATTATTTTGTTCAAATTTGTTTTTTTAATTGTTTTTTAAAAAAAACAATATTACATTAATGGTGGTGGCATTTATTGTAATAAATGGATGCGTTTTTGGTGGAAAACGACATCCATTTTGAGAATCTTTTTTGAGATGAATTTGGTAAATTTTGAATAATTCTAAGGGTTACGCAAGCTTCAAATTACATTTGGCATCGGGGGCACTGCCCCTTGACCTTGCCCTATACTGCGAGCTACCCCTTGATCCCACTCCCACTTCGCATTTTGTTGTACAGTACTTTTGAGTGTCGAAGACCATCAGGTGAGGTTCGATTTGGTAGGTCAGTTCCTCTCATAGTATAAACAAGCTTGTTCACACAGATTGGTCGTGGATGCATTTTTTGCTGAGCCCAATGTTCAGTATTTAAGCGTGCATTGTACTTGCAAACTTAAGGGGTTATTTATGATACTTATGGAGGGGAGACAGCTCTTTGTTGATACTTCTGGGGAGGGTACATCTCTATGTTCGTACAGGAGATTTAAATGTACTTGAGTACTTGTTGGCCATTTATTTTGGCCCACATACCAAAATTCTGACCGATTCAAAAAACTATGGACTCCATCAAAAAAACTATGGACTCTATCAAAAGATTTACGGACTCCATTTGAAGAACTACAAACTCCATCAAAGAATCTACAGACTCCATCAGTGGAGCTGCTTTACTTAAATTGCCTTATAAGTTGAAAACAATGGAAAGTCTGAAGTAGTAAGCAGTGAGGTCTGAGAAGTCCAAAATAGGCAAGTGTGTAAACCCGATCAAGCGGAAGCCAAGTGCAAAATCTCATTTTCAGCTAAGTCTTTACTTGCAATTTTTTGGACTTTTAGTGTCGGAATTCTTTTGGACTCTTGTTTTCTTCAGAGAAGTGTCCAAGCAAGGTTTTCCAAAGGATCTTTTCTTTAAGCAAAATGCCCTATACAACTTTCCTGAAAGGTGCATTTCTTGAGAAAGTGGTCCTTTTCATTTTTTTTGAAGGGCCATTTTTCACTTTTTTGAAAGGCACTTTCAAAAGAAATGGTCCTCTTCAATAATTCCGAAAGGTACCTTTTCAACTTTTTCGAAGGGTATGTTCCTTCTAGAAGGGCCATTTTCAAAAGTTCCAGGACTTTTCCAAAGAAAGGACCGGTGTATTTTTTCCGAAAGGTTTGTTTGGATCTCAGAGGGACAATCTGAAAAGGAAAGAATTCCTTTGGACTTTTTGTCTGAAGGAAGTTTACTAAGGAAAATGCCATTAGAAAATTTTTGAAGGGTAGAATCCCTTTGGAAAAGGATCAATTACAAAATCCCGAAGGGTATCTGCCTTTCGAGAAGGATCATTTTAATAAAGCCGAAGGTCCATTTCCTTTTGGGGAGTCCAATTCAAGAAGGTCGAGGGCACATTCAAAAAGGGCGAAGGGATCATTGCAAAAGTCTGAAGGGTAGTTACCCTTCAGAAGAGGACACTTAGTAGATTTTTGAAGGGTACTTTCTCTTCGCAAAGGACACTTGCACAAAGCCGAAAGACCAATTGTAAAGCAAAGGAATGGCCCAAAGGAAGTAGTCGTTGGATTCAAATGGCTTGGGAAAGTTGTAAAAGGCACTTAGGAAAAATGCCAATGGAATTCCCTTGGAAGAATAAGCTTCGTGAAAGTAGTCCGAGACTTTATCTTGGGAGAAAATCCGAGGAAAAAGGTTCTAAGGCAAAAAATTTAGTAGAAAAGCAGTCTAAAAAGAAGAAAGTTGCAAGGAATGATAAGTCCGAAGCAAGCAGTAAGGAATGAGAAGATCAAAGAAATAAGCAGGTAAGTAGTAAGCAGTAAGGAGAACAACAAATAAAGAGGCGACACTTGTCAGGATCGCGCGGACCCAGACCCCATCATTAAAGCTCCTGAAAGAAACAAAAGAGTTGTTCACACCCACTTGTACAAAGTAGGTGAGCGACTTGAATGAAGATGTAGAGCCATGCTTTCGGTCATGCCCTCAACAAGCTCACTCAAAATAGGTTCGATCATGACACTGCCAAGTACACAACTATGGGGGCCTTATCTTGGCAACAAAGGAGAGTTGATGCATTCCGGGATTTGAGGAAGCTGCAAAAAAGATCTCGGCCATTTATGACCCCCCCTCTCCGTCCTCTCATGCAGGCCCCCTCTTCTCTCATCTCCTTTTTCGCTATATATATAGACTTCTGGGCCTTAATAAGGATCCCTTGACTGGTGATAGAGGCACTCTATCAAAATTTCCTTGTAACACTCTCTTGAATCAATACAAAACAACTTTCTGATTTTCACTGAAATCAAGTGTGCATTATTGAAGTTTAACTTGCAGAATGTATGTTTTTCCTCATCATCTGTGATTTCTCTATGCACCTCACTTCAGTTTTCTTGGTTTCTTGCAGGTCGTGTGATGTGTTAGCCTTTAGTGCCTCTCAGAAGCATTACGAGTCATAGTATCTCTCTTATAAACCTATTTCTTCCTTCCCTTCAAAGTGCATCTTCCCCTTTGACCTCCACACAACTACTCTGTCTGCAGCTTTGAAATAGGATCAGCTAGATTTATCTTGTTTAAGTCCAGTAGTAGTTGTAGCGTAGGATTGCACCTTCGTGGGAGAGTTTTTCAGGCTCTTTCACTCCCAGCTACAATATTGGTGCAACCTTAGGTTGTGGGTATCCTGTAGTGAGGTTGAACCTCCAGAGAAGGCCGGCTTCCTCTTTGATGCTCACCTAAACTAATGATTCACAGAGACAAGTGTTAGAAAGGGGATAAGGGCTCCTGAGAAAGCTAACCAGATGATGCACCAAACTAAAATGGACACTCATCTATGCTTGAACCCACACTAGATCAGTCATAAGACAGCTATGGTTTACACAATCTTGAGATCAAGTTAACACACTGGAAGAGGTTCAGACAGAACACTAATCTAGATCTACAAGAGCTTGAAAATACATTAAAGAGGCAAGCAGAAGGCTGATAGACTAAGAAGAATCTCCTTCACGAATCCACCAAGCACAAACATACTAAGGCATTGAACAATGACAAGAGATAGGCAAAGAAATCATCTTATTGCATCAAGAGGTAGTTCTTACAAATTCTTGATAGGGTCAAACCTAATCAAGCTGAGCATATTTTGCAATATCTCAAAGAGTGTCCCGTCTCCTAGAGAGATGAAAAAGTCTAAAAACTGGGAACCCTCCAAAATGGAAAGCATCCGATATATATAGAGAAAAAGGCCTTGAGAAAGAAAAAGGCTTGTGGGAGTAAGGAGAACTGAGAGAAGAGGTCATCGATGATCAGGACCCCTGTTGTACTCGAGCTCCATTGCATTCAAAGCGGCAACTGTCTTGACCATGAAATGAACCATCCAAGATCACCGCAAATCTCCTCGAGCTCCTCATGCATTCAAGTCCCTTCCCTTTTTGGGGCTGAGAGAGCCATGTCGTGGGTCACTGCATGTACCCACCCAAATGTACATGATTTGATCTCTTGCATTTAAAACTTGGCATGCTCCTTCACTCTACTTGGATAAGGACAAAATCACCATATCTATGAATCCAGGCTTAGTCATGCTGCCTCTGATTGAGCGGCTGCTTGTCGGAGGTGAGAGCCATACCGAAGGATGAAGGCTTCTCCATTAATTCGCACCTACCAGCTCTTGCCAGTTGAATGTGTCATTGACACTTGTCATGTACACTTTTGCTCTTAAGATTCGTTGACTCCCTTTGACCTTTTTTGAATGGAAACAACTATTTGACGAGACCCATCTTTGACATCTGTGAGAACGTCTTAGGATTTCAAATTCAAACAGCTATTTGCTGGGGCTAGATTTTGACGTTTGCGGGCCCGTCATAGGATACTTGAATCCCAATGTCTATTTTTTCAGACTTTTTGCTTTCAACAATTCCTTCAGACATTTTGTTTGAAGGAATTAGGTCTTTGGGTTTTTTGCAATGGACAATTCCTGCAGACAATTTGTCTGAAGGAATTTAAAGAAATGACCCTCTGGCTTTGTTGAAAAGGACTTTCCAAAGGGAAAGATACCCTTCTGACTTTTGGAAAGTGACCTTTCCAAAAGGAAAAATACCCTTCGGGAATTTTGAAATGGTCTTTTGAAGCTTTGAAATGAGCCTTCGGCAAAATTGCAACGGTCCATTTCCCTTTGGAAAAATGCCTTCGAAAAAGTTGCAATGGTCCACTTTGAAAAGAAAGTGACCCTTCGGCAAAATTGAAATGGACCATTTCTTCAAAAGATACCCTTCGGAATTCTTGTTTTGGTCCACTTCTCCAAAGAAAGTGCCCTTCAAAATTTTTGAAGTGGACCATTTTGTAGAGGAAAGTGCCCTTCGACTTTCTTGAAATGGTCCATTTCTTGCAGAGAATTCTTTCGAAAGAATTCGCTTGGAGAATTTTCCCGAAAGAATTCACTTTGACTTTGACTTGAAAGGACTTTCAGATTTTTGAAAAGTGCCCTTGCTTACTTCGGTTTTCTCATGACTCGCAACTGTCTTCCACCTTGTACTTTTGTAAATGTTGATGGAGTCCATAGATTTTTAAATCAGTTAGAATTTTGGTATGTGGGCCAAAAATTGGCCAACATTTTTGGCGACTCGCATGGGAAGCATGCCTGTTATGCTTGAGAACTCAAACCACTTGCCTTGTCTAGTCTATTGGGCATGGAGTCTTTAGCCTCTGCAACTGGGCTGGTCTGAAATTAAATACAAGGCTAACCCTTTCTGGAACTTCCTCTGGAAGCAACAAGGACAACACAAAACAAAGTGCCCAAGGCACTTGGAAAAGGAAAAACATAATAGAAAGGAAATGTGCACAAGGAACTTGGAGGAAAGCATGAAGCTAGCCTAGAACAAAACAAAGATAACAAACAAATGTGCCTGAAATATCACTTGGAGAAATTTGAACAAAACTAATCTAATATATACACCCTAAAACTAAGTGTACCCTTTCCTCCTGGATCAAAAGTAAAGTTTGATACTTTTCTTGCATCATGAGATAAGGGATTGAATAAGGCATACAGCGTCTTGACCCCTGGTCTTGATGCTTGCTTCTTTGTTGCAACTGTCAGCTTCTTTATCATTATGCTCAGTGAGAACCAGGCAGTTCCAACTAGGTCAGCTATGTGAATCTAGACAGTCTCAAATTCTTCATATGGCTCCCTAACTGCAACCCCCAATGGTGGCTTAACGAGGTATAACTCTTGGATTTCTCAGGTGTCCTCAGTAGGACTGGGATTGTTCTTTATTTCATGTTTTTTAGGTTCCTCAAGGAGCTAATGGCCCATTTCGAAGCCCTGAAACAAATCCATGTTTGCGATGAACTCTTGAGGTGGCAGAGTTGAAAGACTGCCCACTCCATCCCCTTTGATCTGCTTGACAAAGTTGCTCTCCTTGGATGCAACCAAACCATAGTTGCCTTGAAGAAGAAAATAGCCAGCTCTCAAGATCTCCAACAAGTCCTCAAATGAGCCTTTCGATTGATTGGTAACCTTTGGCTGCTCCACAAGTTCATCAGTTTGATCAACTAGTTCATTCATTTCCTCGTCCTTTTTATAATGTGGCAGTTCATCCAAGGAATTAATAGCCCCGACCCCCTCATTTTCAACATATAGTGGTAGCTTTGCATCCTCAATAGTGCAGTCTATTTCATGCACAACTGCGAAAGAGTCTTCAGTATGTTCCCCTTTGTTCAAGAAGGTTGAGTTGATTTTTTGTCTATCAAGAGGGGGCCCTATGGTGATTTATTCCTCGTAGTTACTTGTGACATCCTCTTCCTCGGCCTCTTTGGATGCATCTTCTTGGTTTTCCTCACAGAGGAGAGGCTCTTTCTCAAAGAGTGGCATAATAGATTCTTGAAAACACTCAACAAGGTGAGAAAGGTTCAGGGAAACTACCATAGGTTCTTGATTTTGTTCCTGAAGTTGCTCTAATTGGATTACCTTCACCTCCTCTTCCTGATTCTTTGCCTCTTGAAATGATCTCCATGAAGGAAAAGCTTTGGGATTTTGAGGGGAAAGGAGTGGAGGCTGCAAGGTCTCTTGTTTGACTTCAGGGATCACCACCTTTTCCTTCTTCTGCCTGTTGACAATTTTGCCCCCCACAGGGCAAATTGTCACCCCTACACTTCGGAACTTTACGATGGTGCCAAGTTTGTCTTGTGAATCAGTTTTGGGGTCCTTAAATGACCATTTACAGCCACCCAAGTGGCCATCTATAGCCAAGTGAGTTTGTCATTCAGAGGTTTCCAAGGAGCTTGCTTGATTACAGCTAAATGTGCAAGTACAGCCAAGATATACAAGTTTTAAGTTTATTTATTTTGTCTTCCCAAGGAATTTTTTAGGATATAAGAGGTGAACTATTTCTTCAGACATTTTGTCCGAGAGAAAGAGCTCTCAAAGGGCGGTGTAAAAGTCCGAAAAAATGACTAAGTGGTAGTCATTCAAGGCTTATTTTTTTCGGACTTTTTGTTCGAAAGAAAGGAGAAAAGCACAGTTGAGAAGACCGGTTTTCAAGTCAAGACAAAAGTTCCAAAGGATAGTTTCAAAAAGCCTGGGTGCCCTTCAAAAAGCTCAGGTTCCCTACAATTCTTTCGAAGGACACTTTTGAAGGCAAACATGCCCGTGCGGAGGGCACTTGGTCGGTGAAGTGGACCTTTTCAATTCTTTCGAAGGGCACTCTTGGAAGACATAGCCCTTGCGGAGGAAATCTGGGTGTCGCATAGGGACATTTACAATTTCCCTGAAGGGTATGTGCCCTTCTGGGGGACACTTCAAGCAAGAAGAAGACCTTGGCAAAATTCTGAAAGATAAAATTCATTTTTTTGAAGGATACTTGCCCTTGCAGAGGGCACTTGGTTGGTGGTAGGTCCCTTTCAAAAGTTCTAAAGGGCATTTTAGGGAAGACATAGCCCTTGCGGAGGGCACCTCCATAAAGTGAAGGACAAAAGCAAAGTTCTAGAAGGGCACTTGCCCTTCGGGGAAAAGATAGCCAAAGGAGATGAATTCCTTAGGACTTTTTGTTCAGAGGAATTCTAAAGACATTCAGGAGGATAAAAAACCCAGGGAAAATAAAAAACAAAGGCAAAGTAATTTTCAAACAGGGAATCCGCGAGAATTTGAAGTCAACAAAATTCCAAAGAAAATCAAAGGGCACAACATAAGAGCCTAAAAGAATAAAATAGGAAAATTAGCAAGGGAACGAATTCCTTTAGACTTTTTGTCCGAAGGAATAAGGATAGTTTCAAAAAACCCGATAGAAAAGACAAGGGCATAAGCAAAGGCCAAAAAGGAGAAAAGAAAATGCCAAGCTCGGGAAAGAGAAGAGATAGAGAGTCCTTCAAACAATTTGTCCGAAGGATGACAACTAAAATAAACCCCGAATTTTGAATTAAAGCAGAACACGAAAAAAGCCAAAGAAAACACGAAGTGAATTGAGCATGATCAATAGCATGAATAGAGACGTAAGCACAAACAAGACTGAGCCAGAACTGAACAAGAAGTAAGACAAACACAGAAATAGAGGCATGAGCAAAGATTAAAGCAAAACTGAACATGGACATAAGCATGAACAGTAAATAAAATCAACGCAGAATAAAGACAAAGGCAAGATAAACAAAAATCATGCACAGACTAACGTTAGGTGACTCCAATGAAATGAATGTGTTTAAAAAAGCAAGCATGCTTCAATTCTGAAAATAGAGTTGTCTTGCATGATGAACGGGCAAAGCGTTGAACATTTCAAATACCCAAAAATTCCATGCACGCACTCTCGTTTGCT
The DNA here is from genome assembly GCA_037957365.1 of Torreya grandis. NCBI lineage: Eukaryota > Viridiplantae > Streptophyta > Pinopsida > Cupressales > Taxaceae > Torreya > Torreya grandis. The sequence goes on from JARHVA010000667.1 coordinate 2,044,534, forward strand.
CGAAACATTTTGGCGGTTCAAACACAATTCTTAATTTGGCATTTACATTGATTTTATGCAAAGGGGAGACTTTCAAACGTTCCAGCAGTTCGAGTGAATTAACTACTCTTGTTTTGAAGTTGACTAGTTTTCAAGTCAAGACATCTATTCGTAGATTTCATGCATTCAAAACTTTTCTTTTTTTTTTCAACACAAGGAATTTTCATGCAAGACAAAATAGACTTTTATAAAGGCTAAGTTGGTTTGAGTTTACTCTCTCTATTTTCAACGCCAATCTCTTGGCTTGCTGTAAATTTTTATATTAATGGCTTTTCAGTCTTGTAAAATCTATCCCTCTCTTGGTAAGATCAGATTCTGCCATAAGTGAGTTGTGTAACCTCTTCAATCAATAGAAGGATTGTACTTTCAGATTCCAAGTGCTGGCATAGTGTACATTAATTCAACAATTTGCATACGTGGTAGATTTCTCTCCCTTCTCGAATTCTGATTCGTACCTAGTTGCTAGCTCATCTTGTTATGTAGGTCATGTTCAGTGTTTTATGTCTTTTGTTGAAGCTGTAAGTGGATGTTAGGTGGCGGCAAAGTGTCTTGTATCAGACCTCTCTACATCGTTTTCCCTCAATGTTTTTTGTCATTGGATCGAACCTTCTCATGAAATACTTATGCATAGTGATCAATTGAAATCAAAGGTCTTCCTTTTCCCTTGTTTGATTCAGTGTTCAAGGTTCCAAGTAGAGTGGATCAACATTTTGGTGTATCATCGTCATTAGGTAGGATTTTTCTTTTAAGTTTTTTTCTCCCTTTTTCATGATAGATTTTCAGCACAAAGTAGAGATCCGCATTGATACATCTTATAGGAATCAACCTTCTCTAGAGGTTCTCACCATTGAGGCAACCACCCTCGTGAGAAGATCCCATTGTTTCAACTGGAGAGAGAGGATTAGCCATTTTAGCACGTCTTCGATTTAGGGTGCAACTCCAGGTTGACAACACTGCCCATTGCTCTATATGGATTTCCAAGATGGGAAAGATAGAGGCTCTCCTTTGACCTTCTGATTCTGCTTTTCCTCTCCTTTCCTTGTCTTCACTTCTAACTCTCTGATTTGTTTTGCTCTATTCTCTTGAAATAACTCCTTAAGGTGGTTAGGAATAGAAGAAGGCTCTTGAAGATGGATGATGGAGGTTTGCAGGGGTTCATATCCTTCTTTGTCTTGGACTCTTAATTCCAGATCTAACTTCTTTTGCCCACTCCAACTTTACCACTTGGTTCCAACTTGGAACCCTGAAGGATTTCATAAGGGGTTCTTGGGGAAGAATGGAGCCTTGGATCTCAATAGCAGGATGTTCTACAACAAACTCTTCATTTTTTTGATAGCTCCTTTGAATAGATTTCCAAGAAGGAAATGTCTGAGGAACATATGAAGGACTTGGAACATTCAAAGGAGCACTTGAAATGGTCACTTGAGGAGGAATGGATGGCATATAAGAAGGTTGAGGTGGTGTATATGTAGGCACAAAAGGTTGGCAAGGTTAGCCTTGATGTTCCTCAAGTCCTTTCAGCTTGTCTTCAATGCTCTGAATGTAATCGCCTATATCTGTCATGTCCCCTGTGAGTTTGTTCCAATTTGCTCTCTCAACAAGGGCCCATTCTGCTTTTATTTTTCCTAATGACCCTCTCACATAATGGATCTGGTGAGTAGGGACATTTTGACCAAAACATTTCTGTGAGCACAATTCTAGAGCATGCTTGTCAAGGCTTATTAGAGTCTACCTAAGTGTTGATATGGATGGCACGTGATGGGGTTGATGAGGAGAAATATTATGATGGGCTTGTTGTCCATAGGAGGGATCAGGGCAATATTCTTGCATATATGGATCATGAGGAACTTGCCAAGGTTCATCATAGCCTTGATAGGGGTCTTGATAGGGGAGATAGGCGTTATATGGATTGTGAGGACCAAATTGGGACTGTTGATGAGGCGGATAATAGGGATATTCACCATAGCTATTCATATTAGCCTCATATGTCAAGTGAGATGTAGGAGCTGATTAAAATCTACAAAGAGACAAACCTAGTCTACTCATAATCAGAAGCTTTGATTTAGAGCCGCCATTGGTGCTAATTTCCTACTTGCAAAAGCTGATAGAGGAGAGACATACCAACAATCGTCCTCACCTTTGTCCCATCGAGCGTGCCAGAAACTGTTGTAGCGCAAGATTGCACGCTTGTGGGAGAGTTTTTCATAGTCTCTCTATAATAACTACCCTTATTTTTCCAATGAAAGAGACTTGCGAACTACTATGTCATATCAATTAAATTGCGTAATGCACAACATGGCATTTTGTCAAACACTTGACAAACATACAACTATACATGCAAAACTCGAAACTCCTTATTTGCTGTTAAACACTAATTTGCAATATAATGTGCACATACAATTGCCTTATGGGCTGCGACAAATATTCAGATTTGTATTCAAAAATTACAATGCTTAGATATGAAAATTTGATAGAAGAAACCTGGAAATTAATGCTGTAGTGATCCACAGATGAAATGGCAACCTTCCAGACCTGTAATCAGCAAGAATAAACAAGTAAACTTGATGCAAACATTGTTCATGCACTATAGCAGCACTATTCATGGCAATGTAGCAATTTTACTATTCACGGATTACTGTAGCAAAAACACTATTCATGCACACTGTAGCAAAAACACTATTCACGGCTCCTGTAGCAAATCATTATTCTCGTCTTCTTTGTTGTAAATCCAATAACCCCAATGTGTTTCCTGAATGAAAACACCATCAATCCTCCTGACTGTGTCTTTCAACAGCGAAGAGAATGCTAGCAAAGAGGGATTTCGTCCTCCAAGCTCGAAAATCAGATTTCCAGGAAATCCAACAGCATAACATTCATCTTCTCCCTCCCAAAAAAACCCTAAATGGAAGCTCTTCTAGTTCTTTTATAGAGTTCTCACAAGAGTCCATTCCTTCATATTGTCAATGTGGGATAAAACATAACTCCCTTTATGTAACTTATGTATTTGATGTATTATAAAATAAAGAGGAATCTTTTAATTAAATAATTCCCACAAACTATAGAATATGCATTAATAAAGTTAAATATTTAAATTTAACTTTATAAAATAACTTCATTAATGCCCAATAAATCATATCAATGACAAATAAATATTCCTATCAATTTTAAACAATTACCATCGACATGCCACTGCCCCTAGATGTCCAGTCATGTCCATTCACGACTTACTATAAATAGTAAGTATGCCCAAAACTGCCTCAAAACTCTCAAAAAGATATGCAACTGAAATTGTCTAGGCCAAATGGCCTCTAAGTCCCTTTAATGCCCTAGTTAGCCTACAAGACCATAGGGAAATAGGCTAACGACAACATCATACTATGAATGTTAAAAATGGGACATTACAGTCTGCCCTTACCAAAATTGCTTGTCCTCAAGCAATTTCAACTCTGAATGCTGTAATATCTGCTTATTTTTCCAAGTAGCATCCTCCACTGGTAGGTTCCTCCACTTGACTAGGTACTCCTTGATGACTCTCCTCCAGAGTGTTCTCTCCCTGGTATCAATGATAGCTTCAGGAATCAATATCAACTTACCCTCTTCATTTAGAGGGGGCAAATCTGTAGATGGAACAACACTATGACCAAGCGCTTTCTTAAGCTTGAAGACATGGAACACATTATGCACCCTGCTATCTGCTGGTAACTCCAGTTCATATGCCACCTCGCCAATGCGGCAAGCAACTCTGAATGGCCCATAAAATCTTGGTTTCAACTTCTTTGCTCCACTCTTCTTAAGTGTAGACTGCCTATAGGGTTGAAGTCTCAAGTATACCATATCCCCAACTTCAAAACTACGTTCCACCCTGTGTTGGTTAGCATATAATTTTTGCTGATTCTGAGCTTGTTGAATATTCTCCTTAAGTGATCTCAAAATATCTTGGCTGTCCTGTAATCAATTTCGTGCACTCGGTACCCTGATATCTCCAAAAAGAAGATCTGTGAAGCGAGGAGCTTCATACCCATATAACGCCATGAACGGAGACATCGTAATCATGTGATAGGTAGTATTATAACAATACTCACCTAAATAAAGCCATCTGATCCAAGCCTTCTGCTGCCCTGATACATAGTTTTGCAAGTACCCCTCAACACTTATTAACAATCTTCGTCTGCCCATCTATTTGTGGGTAATAGCTAGTGCTAGGAGTGAGCTCAGTGCCACTCAATCTGAAAAGTTCCTACCAAAATAAGCTCAAAAACTTATTGTCCCTGTTGCTGACTATGTTCTTAGGCATCCCATGAAGCCTAAACACCTCTCAAAAAAACAAGTCTGCCACCTGTACTGTTGTGCTGGTAGATGTAATAGCAAAGAAATGAGCATATTTAGTTAATTTGTCCACCACCACATAAATACAATCTCGACTCTGCACCTTGGGTAGGCCTATAATAAAATCCATCGAAATGCTTTTCTGTTTCCTGTCAGGAATGGGTAAAGGCTGTAGTAATCCAACTGGAGGAGTATGCTCATCTTTGTTCTGCTAGCAAACTGGACATTCTCTAACATATCTCTGCACGTCATCCTTGAGTCCTCTCCAAGTAAACCTCTCACGAATCTGTCGGTATGTTTTGAAGAACCCGGGGTGTCCAGCCATAGGTGCATAGTGGAATGTCCTTAAGATAGTACCTTTGATGTGCAAAGAAGGTACCAAATAAATCCTATCCTTGTATAGGATAAGGTCGTTAACCACCACATATCTATCACCCTGTAGAGATCCCTCTATCAAATCAGCGACCCATTGATCCTTAGCATATTCAGCTATTATTTTCTCCTTCCAGTCTGCTGAAATCTCAACTAGGGAACATACATGTGGTCTCCTAGAAAGTGCATCGGCCATGACATTCTTCTTCCTTTTGACATACTCAATGTCAAAATCATATGCTTGTAGGTTGGTGATCCACTTTTGCTGCCTATCATTAAGATCTCTTTGGCTCATGAAATGTTTTATACTATTATGATCTGTTTTAATCACAAATTTACCTCCAATCAGATAAGACTTAAATTTGGCCAATGCATGCATTATGGCCAACATTTCCTGATCATATATAAAGTAGCTCTTCTCCACTCCCTTTAGCTTCCTGCTCTCAAAAGCAATAGGATGTCTTTCTTGCATTTAGACTGCACCCACCCCATCTCCATATGCATCACACTAAAGCTCGAATGGTAGTGCTAATACCGGACAAGATGTCATCAACTATTTGAAGTGCTCGAAGCACTTCTGAGTTGTCTCTGTCCATACAAAGGCTCCCTTCCTGGTCAAATCCATAAATGGAGTTGCTGTCTGTGAGAACCCCTTCACAAACCTCCTGTAAAAACCACATAGACCAAAGAACCCCTTGAGTTGGGTAAGATTAGGAGTATGCCACTCAACTACAGCTCTGATTTTTTCTGGGTCCACCCTCACTCCATCTGCACTAATGATGTGCCCAAGGTACAATAATTTGTCATGTCAAATTCACATTTAGATTCTTTGGCATAAAAGGACTCATTCTCAAGTATGCTCAATACCTCCTCCAAGTGTTACAAGTGCTCCTCCCATTCCTTACTATATATCAGAATGTCATCAAAAAATATAAGCACAAATTTCCTTAACTGACTCCTGAACACCTGGTTCATACAACTCTAAAAAGTAGCTGGAGCATTGGTTAACCCGAATGGCATAACCAAAAACTCAAAGTGGCCATAATGGCACTTGAAGGCTGTCTTCTCTACATCCTCTGCTCTCATTCTAATTTGATGGTACCCAGAGCACAAGTCTATCTTCGAGAAGCAGCATGCACCATGTAACTCATCTATTAGCTCATCTATTCTAGGAATGGGGTACCTGTTCTTGATTGTCTTTTTGTTGAGAGCCCTGTAATCTATGCACATACACATTGTCCCATCTTTTTTCTTTACTAGGACCACTGCTGAGGCAAATGGACTTTTGCTAGGCCTAATGTGTCCCATCTCCAGTAACTCCTTTATTGCCTTCTCAATCCCATCCTTATGCACCTTAGGATGATGATAGGGGGTGGTAATCACAGGGTTCGCCCCCTCCAGTTCAATCACATGCTCTATTCCTTTCTCTGGTGGAACACCTAGTGGAATGCTTCCAAACATCTTTGTATGTTTGGATATGACCTCATGAATGTCTGGATGGTACTCTTTAACCTGTTACTCTGTCGTTGTAGGCATGATCATACATTCTACTGCCCACTCTATTTGGTCATGTCTAAACAAACGTTCCATCCTCTTAAGTGAGACTACTCTAAGTCCCCCATCTGATAACCCTTTGAGAACCACTTTCCAACCCTAGTGCTCAAATCTCATTTCCAATTTCTCCAAATTGAAGGTGAACTCCACTAGAGATCTCATCCATGTCATGCCTAGGATGACATCATAATCTCCCATGTCAACAACATAGAACTTGCCTACCATGTCATAGTCTCCAATCTGCATATGGAGACCAGGAATCATTTGAGTACTAAGAAGCTTGTCTCCACGAGCTACCATCACTCTGAATCCCTCATGTTCCTCAGTCTGAAGTCCTCGCTTCTTCACAAAGCTTGCATCAATGAAATTGTGGGTGGCTCCTGTGTCTATCAATGAAACAACTCACTGCCCTTGAATCACACCTCTTACCTTGAAGGTTATTGACGGTTCAGCGCTGGTAAGTCAGGCAATGGTCTTAATTTCTCTAACCTACTCTACCATAGTCTCTTCTTCATCACTGCTTTCTGAATCTGACTATTGCTCTGACTCCTCTGAAGCTGATTCTTCAGCAGAAAAATACTCTAACTATTTTGCCTTCGCCTTAACCGTACACTTATGCGAAGGGTCCCATGGCTCTCTACAATGAAAACAAAGTTCTTTCCTTCTGAGCTCATTCAACTGATCACTGTCAAATCTCCCTGAATTTGCTCATGGTGGATGTGATTCATTTTGTCTCTTATCCTTTTCTTTTTTCTGTGGGAAACTCTTAGACTGAAATCGGTTTTTTGAACTAGAGGCCTCGATGTCCCTAGCCTTCTTAATAGCCTTCTGTAGTGTAGGTAGGTTGAGGGCCTTAATCCACCCTCTCAATGGATCAGCCAATCCATCCATGAAAAGCACCCTAAGTCTCCTCGGTGATATATCCGTGACTAATACTAAAAGTCTTCGGAACTCAGAGATATAGTTCTCCAATGGTCCCCATTGTTTCAACTGTGCCAACTCCTTAAAATGCAGTTCTGGATCCTTCCTATCAAACCTCTCTATCAATCATTCTGTAATCTCAACATAAGAAGTGATTTGATCATGTCCCAGTCACCATGCCATGGTGCCACCACTCATGTGCAACTCCATCAAGGTGTATAGCGGCATATTTAATGGCTTCTTCTTCAGGCATAGGATTAAGCTGAAGATAGGTATCCACCTTTTGCACCCAAGCTCGTGCTGTAGTCTTCCCAGAAGCATCAAAATAAGATAGAGACAATTTCCCTACTTTTATTTGTAACTCAAAGTTTTGGTTCCTGTCTCTTGCATGAGGCATGTGTCTCATCCTTCCATCAATATAGTCTCATAAAGATATAGCTGCTTGAAATTCAGGTCCTCCACTCTCCCAATCTCTTCTGAACTGATCCTGCAAATCTATGATCTGAGGTTCATTGGGAGGCTGTGCCGGTGCCCTAGGTGGGAAGGTAGGTAGAAGCGGTCTAGAGCTCACCATTCTAGTGGGTTGAGCTACATGGCCAAAGTTGTCGCCTACATTTCCCCCCCCCTTACCTCCATTTCCATTTTGTCCACCATTATTACCTCCATTGTTTCCACCATTTTGTCCATTATTACCTCCATTCTGATTAATGCCACCATTATTCCCACCTCCTAAGTTGCTCATGTCAATACCCAACTGACGTGCCATCATCTCTGTCAATAGGTCCAATCGTTGATTCTGTTGTTGTGCTCTTTGCTTTGCTAACTGTTGTCCCTGAACTAGTGTGTCCAATAACTGTAGAAATCTCTCCTCACCTGGGTCTCTTCTCTCACCCATATTGTCAATGTTTTGTTCTCCTGTAGTTCTATGTTCTAGAACCCCTTGTTCCTCTGGACCTGTATTTATTACTACTCTCTTCCTTCTTGTGTTGTAATGGTGAGTGAAAGGTTGCTGATCAAAACCAGATATGTCGCTGTTTATACATTTTTTAACCCTTCAGGATGGCAAGATTTTTTGCTTTGATACCACTATAATAAACACCCCTATTTTTCCAATGTAAGAGACTTGTGAACTACTATGTCATATCAATTAAATTGCAAAATGTAAAACATGGCATTTTGTCAAACACTTGACAAACATACAACTATACATGCAAAACCTGAAACTCCTTATTTGTTGTTAAACACTAATTTGTAATATAATGTGCACATACAATTGCTTTATGGGCTGCGACAAATATTCAAATTTGTATTAAAAAATTACAATGCTTAGATATGAAAATTTGATAGAAAAAACCTAGAAATTAGTGTTGTAGTGATCCATAGATGAAATGACAACCTTTCAGACCTCTAATCAGCAAGAATAAACAAGTAAACTTGATGCAAACACTGTTCACGCACTATAGCAGCACTATTCATGGCACTGTAGCAATTTTACTATTCACGGATTACTGTATCAAAATCACTATTCACGTGCACTAGCAAAAACACTATTCACGGCTCTTGTAGCAAATCATTATTCTCGTCTTCTTTGTTGTAAATCCAATAAGCCTAATGTGTTATCCAAATGAAAACACCATCAATCCTCCTGTGTCTTTCAACAGCGAAGAGAATGCTAGCAAAGAGGGATTTCGTCCTCCAAGCTCAAAAATTAGATTTTCAGGAAATCCAACATCATAACATTCATCTCCACCCCCCCAAAAAAATCCTAAATGGAAGCTCTTCTATTTCTTTTATAGAGTTCTCACAAGAGTCCATTCCTTCGTTTTGTCAATGTGGGATAAAACATAACTCCCTTTGTGTAACTTATGTATCTGATGTATTATAAAATAAAGAGGATTCTTTTATTTAAATAATTCTCACAAAGTATAGAATATGCATTAATAAAGTTAAATATTTAAATTTAACTTTATAAAATAACTGTTGACGCTGTGGATTGTATTTTTGAGAGAAAGCTCGGCTTCTTCCTTCCACGCGGCACAATGGAGACTCCTCTCTTGATGTGGGCTTGACAAAACTGAAGGGAGAATCTCTAGATAAGGGTTAGCTCCTTTTGATACATCTCTAAGGCTTTTGACTACTACTGCTAATAATGGGGGGGATGAAAAGGGAGAAAGATAACCAGAACAAAAACTAATCTAAGTGGTGATGCACCAAACAAATGTTTGATCTACTCAGTTATTCACACTTCAGATCAGAATAGGGCGGCCATACACTTTATTTGATGAAAAGACCAGGCTATAGGGAGCTTTAATAAGGGGCTTTAATGAAGACACAGAAAATGAACTTACCACAGGTGTTGTAAAAAACACACTGTCTGATAACTCCTTATTTGTCTCTATGCTCCAGATGCAACACTTCCTGTTACCCTGAAGAATGGTGCTTTGTCTACACTAGGTGTGTTGGAGTCAATTTGTGAAAGCTTCAAGCTAAAAAGATTGAACACAGAATTGATACAAAGACACACTCAAAAGCATAACCAGTCAAATAGAGGTAAAACACATTCTTATTGATCAAGGTGAAATTTTGGTAGGGCTTCACCTTACAAAATGAGAGATCTTTTTCAACTTGAGAGGTTACAATATATAGCATGAAAAAGAAGACTATGGCGCCCTTTTCAACAAGTGGCACATGTTGCGTTGAATACATTGGAAAGAGGAAGTCAAGTGAAGGGACCATGCCAGAGCAGTTACAAGCCTTGACTTTGACATTTAAATCATATCAAATATCTCTTCAAAAGCATGGGTTGCTTGATCGTTTGAATGGCAAGGTTGCTCCCCTTTATGAGACTTACATGACTGTTCGCTCACCCATGCTCAAACGAAGAAAAATAGGCCACGCCATTGAATGCTTGCACTCTTTTATAACCAGTTGGTGGAGACTATTTCACCCGCAACAATAACTTCTCTTGTTGACACCTTCTTTTGCCCCCTGGACTGCTTAATTCATGTCTGTGCTTCGCTGGGTGCATCTTTTAGAACATTCCAAATGTTGTCATATGTGTGCGTGGCCATGTTCTAGATTCTCTATTTTGTTCCGCTTTTCCTTGCTATTTTTGGCGCTTTCTGACAATTTGAGCTCTCTCGAGCTATTCTTCTCGTCTTTTGCTGGCTCCTTGGGCTCCTTTCTCAGTGGCTAATGCATCCTGTTAATGTTGACGTCTGCGGGCCTGTCGCCTATTTGAAAACCAATGACTATTTCACCGCCTTGAATTTGACGTTCGCGCGCCCATCACTGGACCTTTGAACCTCCAACGGCTAGTTCGCTATGTTGAAATTGACGTTCTCGGGCCCGTCACCCCTTTGGCAATTTCTTCGGCCTTTTGTATTCCTTCGGCCTTTTGTATTTGAATCTTTCCGAAGGGAAGGTGTCCCTTGTCTTCTGAATTCCTTCGAACATTTTGTCCGAAGAAAATCCTTCCTTCAAAGTCTCAGCCCTTTTTTCTTTTGGTCTTTTCCTTCGACAAATTCTTTCAGACAAAAAGTCCGAAGGAATTCCTTCGGGTACTTTGTCCAAAGGAATTCATCCTTTGGCTCCACGTGGATTTTCTTCCTTTGGATTTCCCTTGGCACAAAAGTCTGAAAGAAATCGTTTGTCTTTTGCATGGATCTCTTCCGAAGGAAAACTTACCTCTCGGCCTTCTGCCTTGTCATTTTTTCAAAAGAAAACTCTCTGCCTTCCGCAGCCTGCTGGAATGGTCTAGTTCGTAACCCAACTACCCTCCGCAAGGGCACTCTATCCTCGAAGCTTTGTAAAAGACTTATATCTCTTTGAATTTGGCCCATTCTTTTGCCAAAAGGCTTGTGAAAACTAGCTGCCCACTCTTCAGGGCTCATATGACCACAAGGACTTGCTTCTCCACATATGTATACTTGATCTCAAAACCCTCTAGACCTTGGCTAAAAAACACAAGTGACTGTTCAAGATTCTCATCATTTGCTTGGGTAAGCATGGCGGAGATTACCTCTTCATTTTTGAAGGTGTAGAGGTTGAAATCCTTGGTGAAGTCCGGACTGATCAAGGTAGGAGCTTGGGCAATAGTCTGTTTGATCCCTTCAAAACTATTCTTCTTTTGTGCTGTCCACGTGAATTTCTCGTCTTTCTTTAGTATGGAGGTCAGTGGCTTGACTATCTCGGCAAAATTTGGGATAAATCTCCTGATGAAATTTATTTTGCCAAAGAAGCTTTGCAGACTTTTTTTATGCTTAGGCAAGGACAACGCTAGGATGGAGCGAACTCTTTTTGGATCAATGGTCAAGCCCTCTTTTGAAACAACATGGCCAAAGAGTTTACCTTCATGGACAGCGAACACGCATTTTTTTGAGTTGAGAGGGATACTGAACTCTCTACACCTCTCAAAGATTTGCCTAAGGTGTTTCATATGTTGCCCTGCTTCTTTAGAAATACTGTCACATCATCAAGATAGACCAGTACAATATTATTTATCAAGCCTTGAAAAGCCATGTGCATGGCTCGTTGAAAAGTGGCTCCAGCATTGGACAGTCCAAATGGCATTTTTTGGTAAGCAAACGTCCCCCACTTAGTAGTGAAGGTTGTCTTGTATTGTTCATATTCTTGCACTAAAATTTGATTGTACCCTAAATACCCATTCAGGAAGTAGAAACGTTCGCTGTCTGTCACCATTTGGAGGATCTGCTCCATACTTGGGAGAGGATAGTGGTCTTTCAACGAGACTCTATGAGGTCTCTAAAATCTACATATACTCTGATCTCTCCATTTTTTTCTGATAGGAACTAGATTGGCCAGCCAAGAAGAGTGTTTGATCGAAAATATGATTCTAGACTCAATCAACTTGGTGAGTTCCTTCTGCATGAGAAGCTCAATTTTTGGGTTTACAGGTCTTTGTTTTTGTTTGATAGGCTTGGCACCTTCCTCTAGCTCAATGGTATGTTGGGCCAAACTTGGGTCAAAACCATTCAAGTCGTTATACTTCCAAGTGAAGACATCGGCAAATTATTGGCACAATAAGATGAAAGCCTGTCTGTCATGCTTTGTAAATACCTTTCCAAGTGCAAGTAGCTTGTTCTTGAATATCTCAACCTTTCGTAGTTCTCTTTCTTTGTTGTGATGCTTGCTTTGTCATTTTTCAATTGGTCATTTTCGTTGAAAATACTTTCGAGAGTGACCAAGCCTTTGTGAAGTTTGTTGTTTTTCAGCTGAACAATCTGGCCGCCATACTGTTGTTGTAGCCTAGCTTGGTTTCTAGAGGCAAACTCAGCGTCCTCTTGCAAGAAGAGCGCTATCTGCTGATCGCTATCAAATACCTGCCAGTTGATGATGTTATCAGACACGGAGGGTCTGATCATCACTTATAAATGGTGTGGACTGCTGTCTCAGCTTATCTCCTTGGGGATGTCGAATTGAGCACCAACTGCTGCTAGTTTGTCAGCTTGCTTATTCTGCTCTCTTGGAATGGAAGTAACATTGAAAGCAAGAAAACTCTCCACTAAGTCCCACAACCTATGTTTGTAAGACTTAAGCAAGGAATTTTTTGTCAGATTTCGGCCTTTCACCTGATTTACGATCAACTCGCTATCCCCAAAAATTTTCAGCTCTTTAATTCCTTTTTTTCTTGTCCACTCTAAACCATGGATGAGAGACTCATATTCTACAAAATTGCACATGCAAAAAAATTGGAACTTGAAAGTCGAGAAGTATTTCTCCTTTGAGGGGGAAATTAACACCACTCCACCACCAGCGCCCAATTTGCTTCTTGAGCCATCAAAGAAGAGTTGCCATAAACCCGAGCTCTCTTGGCTTGTCTTCATCAAATTTGGCATGAGAGTACCTTCTTCATGCATGCAATAAATTCTAAGACCTGCCTCTTCTATGAACTTGTATGGGTCATGTTCAAAGTTGTCATTTCCCCATTCGTCTAAGAGCAGGTCAGCAACTCCTTCAAGGGCAGAGGACAGAGATTGATCCACTTGGGATTCTTCTTCATCAATAATGGCGTAGCTGACATTTGCCGCTTTGAGTGAGTATGGCTCCAGATGATCTCTATGGATTGGCTCCGACTCAATCTTGACCTTAGTCCCATATTTGGTTCTAAAAACTATGTAAGACCAGTTTGCTGCTAGGTACCCACCTATTTTGGATATGAAATCCTTGGATAAGTAGATAGCAAAGTAGGGAGGAACATCCGCCACTACCACGTCGTGGAGAACTAAAAAAGTGGGACAGGCATGTAGCGTTAGATTCAAGCCTTGTACTACTAGTGTCTTGGCTGGTGATCCATCTAGCTATAGGACTCCCTTGGTCATTTCTTCGTATTTGAGTCCCAGCTTATCCGCTATACATTTTGGCATTATTGAAGTGCTTGCCTGTGTCAATAATGCAATTGTGCACCAGGAAATCTCTTATGACTAAGGATAGATAGAAAGGGGGAACCTTTTCTTCTTTCTTTACTTGGCCTGCTGTGGAGGGGTGCCCATTCATGATCAAAACATTATCTGCTTTTGTTGGGACAGCTGGTTCATATAGCTTGTGCAACTCCTTCTGGAGTATGTCTTTTTGTCCCAGTATTGGCAATGATTCTCTGAAAGAGATATTCACGTGCAACGTCTTCATCTAGTCTACCACATTGATCTGAGGGTTGCCTCATTTCAAATTCTTTTTGGGGGCGCTTACAGCTTGAGGCGTACGCTGAGGAGTTGAGGGTGTAATCAACGGCCTGAAATTTAGAAATTTTTGGTTTATATGTGATAAAGAAGATGTTATGGATGTTTGAGTAGCTACCTGAGCTTCCTCCATAGCTCTCTTTTTGGACCTTGTGTTGGCTGCAACATAATCACCTTGGTTGTTCATACTGCCCACATAGTTAGCTGCACAAAATTCACTTTTCATGTGATTCATGAGAGTGGAATCAGGCTGAGTATTGACGTCTCAAAGCTTGGGAATTGGGCAGCCTGATTGTCTTGTGCATTCATATATTGACTCGGCGTCTCATTTGTATAAGCACCCTGATCTTGACCATATCCTAGGGGTGAGCAATTTGGCTGTTCTTGTACTAGATTATTTTGAGCGGGCACAAGAGCCTTGGACGATGGAGTGCCTGGATTATATCCTTGATATGGTCTGGCTTGTGCAAACTGACCCTGTCCTTGATTATAATTCTGAAAAGGGGGTCCACTTGTTTGTCCGAATTGCTGATATCCCTGATTTGGCCAATAGTTTTGAGCTTGTTGCCATTTGAGAGCCACTAATTCATTGGTCACGCTTTGTAGCAAGCTCTTAACTTCATAAAGGTCATTGGGTGAAGTAGCAGTTGGATTTTCTATGCTAGGCAGAAGAGCTAAGGTGGATGCAGCAGTCTGGACTAGAGGTGGTAATTCAGGAAAGAGCAGCATATGAGGTCTAGGGGCTATCTTTCTCGCTTGCACTAGGCAATTTTCAGCGGCTATGGCTATTTCATAGGCAGTTGGTAGCACTTGTCCTCCTATGGATTGTATCATGACAGCAATTTCACTGTTCAAAGCTTTAAAGTAATAGAGGAAAGCGTAGCTTGGGGTCGGTCTTACCAAAATGGAGATTTTGTCTTAGGTTTTTTGAAACCTGGTATTGAAATCCTGCATAAATTCATGTAGAGCTCTTTTCATGGTGGTTAGCGGCTCAACAAGTGAGAGGTGGTCACTCTTCTCCCCGAATCTGTTTGTTAAGAGAGTGCCTAATTCGTTCCATGTGCTGACTGAATTCATAGGCAAAGTCCCATACGAGTTCAGAACCTTACCCTTAAAAGACGATGCCAACAACCTGATAGCAATGATCTCTTCAGTGACATTGTGAATATTATAGAGGTTGGCATTATTTATGATGTGCTCAATGGCAGTAATAGGCCCCTCCCCATTAAAATGAGGAACACTCTTAAGGGCTGTCCCTGGGATTGGGTCATAATGCAGAAGGTTTAAAGGGTTTTGACCATGAAAGGCCACAAAAGGTAAAGCCATGGTGATAACAGGGTTCTGTCGGGGTCTTTTGCGTAAGCATATTTTATAACAGATCTGAGAAAATGACTTGCTGTATAGGGATGAGTTCTTGCAAACCTCAGTCGGCTCGCTGAGTTTAATGGGAGATCAACGAATTCAAAGGGACAGCCTTGGCAACAGATCGTGTGGTGACCTTAGGCATAGGATGTTACGCTAATCTCTGACCAGAGACTGATGTTCTTCAAAATGGAGTCGCCAGATGTTGGATTAGTGGTTCATTCTTGCTATAACATGACCAACACCAATCTTGGAACTTTTCTGAGCATTAAAATTTGGAGTCCCACCAGGCGTGCCAAAAACTGTTGACATTGTGGATTGCACCCTTGAGAGAAAGCTCGGCTTCTTCCTTCCACGCGGCACAATGAAGAGTCCCCTCTTGCTGTGGACTTGGCAAAATTGAGGGGAGAATCTCTAGATAAGGGCTAGCTCCCTTTGATGCATCTCTGAGGCTTTTGACTACTACTGCTAATAATGGGGGGGATGAAAAGGGAGAAAGATAATCAGAATAGAAACTAATCTAAGTGGTGATGCACCAAATAAATTTTTGATCTACTCAGTTATTCACATTTCAGACCAAAATAGGGCGGACATACACTTTATCTGATGAAAAGACTAGGCTGTAGGGAGCTTTAACAAGGGGCTTGTTGATGCTGTGGATTACACCCTTGACATGAGGCTGAGCTTCTATCTTCCACACGGCACAATGGAGACTCCCCTCTTACTGTGGGTCTAGCAAAACTAAGGGAAAAATCACTAAATAAGGGTTAGCTCCCTTTGATGCATCTCTGTGGTCTTGGATTTTCTACTGCTAACAATGTGTGGGGGGATGAAAAGAGAGAAGGATTACTGAAAATAGAACCTAAACTAAAGTAGTGATACACCAAAATGGTTGATCTTTTTAGCTTTGACATACACTTTACACCAAGAACAAGTTGATATACACTTCATTTGATACAAAAAACTCTTCTGCATCAGTGAGCTAGGGGTCCTCTGGAGATATAGGGAGGAAGAACTACCAGAGGTGTTCTAAGACACACTATGGCAGCCTGTTCACATGCGCCTATACTCTATTTTGGACACTTCTGGTTGACCTGCAAAAGAAGAACTCCCAATACACTAGACATGATGGAATCATTCTGTGAAAGCATGAAATAAAATGACTTAACACAAGACAAAACCATAGACACGCAAAAGTGCAAACTCAAAATGGAGGTAAAAATGCTATGTCTTTATTCAAGGTAAAATCCTGTAGGGCTTCGCCATACAAGCTAAGAGATATATTTTTCAAAATGAGAGATTACAATATATAACATCCAAAAGAAAGACTTTGTCGCTTTCTACAAACAGTGGCCCATGCTACGTTGAAAGTCTTGAAAAAAGGAAAACTTGCTCATGCCAGTGTCATCCTTCTAGAAAGCCCTGAAATAACCATGTTGTAGATGTCGCCAGTCTAGACTTTAGCATCTAACCCATATTAAAAATCACTGCAAAAGCATGGGTTTTACGCGACTGTTTTCTCATTAATGTAAAACAAGGAAAAATAGGCTGTGCCTTTACTATTTGCGCTCCTTGATGACCATTTCGTAAGGACTGTTTCAACCACTGGAATAACTCCTCTGCCAACGCTTTCTTTTGCCACTTGGACTGATCTGATTCGTGTATGTGCTTGGCTGGGTGCGTCTTTTGGAATATTCCAAATGTTGTCATATGTGTGCATGGCCATGTTTTGGATTCTCTGTTTTGTTCCATCTTTCCTTGCTATTTTTTGTCTCTTTTTGGCAATTTGAGCTCTCGGGGCTATCTTCTCGCCTTTTGCTGATAATTTGAGCTCTTGGGGCTATCTTCTCACCTTTTGCTGACAATTTAAGCTCTTAGGTTCTCTTCTCGGTGGGTCACTGACTTCACTTGTGGCCTTCACTTATGAGCTCTTTCGGGCTCTCTTCAACTGTTAACATGTGTGGGCCCATTTTTAAACATTTGAGAATATACGGCTATTTCACCGCCTTGAATTTGACGTTCGTGCACCCATCACCGGACGTTTGAACCTCCAATGGCTAGTTCGCTACGTTGAAGTTGACATCTTCGGGCACGTCACCCCTTTGGCAATTCCTTTGGCCTTTTGCAATTGAACCTTTTCGAAGGGAAGGTGTCCCTTCGAAAAACTAGAAAAGATCCCTTTTTGGTCGCTGAGAGTCCCTTGCCCTTCGAGCTCCTTGTCTTCTCAATTCTTTCGAACAAAATGTTCGAAGGAATTCCTTCGGACATTTTGCCGGAAGGAAGTCTTTCTTTCAAGTCTCGGCCCTTCCTTTCAGTGTCTTTCCTTTTAGATTAATTCGTTTGGGCATTTTGTCTGAAGGAATTCATCCCTTGTCTTTTACATGGATTTTTTTCAAACAAAAGTCCGAAGAAATCCTTTGCTCCTTATGAATTTCCTTCGAACAAAAAGTCTGAAAGAATTCTTCATCTTTTGCCTTGGATTTTTTCTGAAGAAAACTTACCTTTCGGCCTTCTCTTTTATCCCTCCACAAGTGTTCTTTGCCCTCCGCAAGGGCACTTTTGGGTCCATAATTGCCCTCCATACCCTGTTGGAATGGTCTAGTTTGTAACCCGACTGCCCTCCGCAAGGGCGCTTTGTCCTTGGAGCTTCGTAAAAAACTTATATCTTTTTGAAGTTGGCCCATTCCTTTGCCAAAAGGCTTGTGAAAACTAGCTGCCCACAGTGAAATAAACCTCCGGATAAACCTGAAACATCTACAAAGCTCAAGTCATTTGGTTCAGAAAACAGGGCTATTACAAAAGGGGAAAAACATAGCAGCAAAAAGGTGGATACATGATTGACTGCTCAAGATAGTAAGGAAGGAAGGGAGACCAATTTTTGGCTTGCAGGACCAAAAATGGTCAACAGGGCTTTAATGAAGATACAGAAAATGAACTTACCACAGGGGCTGTAGAAAACACACTGTCTGATAACTCTTTTTCTGTCTCTGCGCTCCAGATGCAGCACTTGTTAACCTACAGAAATGGTGCTTTGTCTACACTAGGTGTGTTGGAGTCAATTTGTGAAAGCTTCAAGCTAAAAAAACTGAACACAGAATTGATACACAGACACACTCAAAAACATAACCAGTCAGATAGAGGTAAAACACATTCTTATTGATCAAGGTAAAATTTTGGCAGGGCTTCGCCTTACAAAATGAGAGATATCTTTTTCAATTTGAGAGGTTACAATATATAGCATGAAAAGGAAGACTATGGTGCCCTTTTCAACAAGTGGCCCATGTTGCATTGAATACATTGGAAAGAAGTCCAGTGAAGGGACCATGCCCGGGCAGTCACAAGCCTTGACTTTGGCATTTAAATCATATTAAATGTCTCTTCAAAAGCATGGGTTGCTTGATTGTTTGAATGGCAAGGCTGCTCCCCTTTATGAGACACAACTGTCTGCTCAGCTATGCTCAAATGAAGAAAACAAGCTGCGCCAGTGAATGTTTACGCTCTTTGATAACCACTTGGTGGAGACTGTTTCACCCGCAACAATAACTTCTCCTGTTGACACCTTCTTTTGTCTCCTAGACTGCTTAATTCGTGTATGTGCTTGGCTGGGTGCGTCTTTTGGAACATTCCAAATGTTGTCGTATGTGTGCGTGTCTATGTTCTAGATTCTTTGTTTTGTTCCCCTTTTCCTTGCTATTTTTGTCGCTTTCTGGCAATTTGAGCTCTCTCGGGCTATTCTTCTCATCTTTTGCTGGCTCCTTGGGCTCCTTTCTCAATGGCTAATGCACCCTGTTAATATTGACGTCTGCGGGACTGTCGTCTATTTGAAAACCAACAACTATTTCACTGCCTTGAATTTGACATTCGTGTGCCCGTCATCGGATGTTTGAACCTCCAACGGCTAGTTCACCATGCTGAAATTGACATTCTCGGGCCTATCACCCCTTTGGCAATTTCTTCGGCCTTTTGTATTCCTTCAGCGTTTTGTATTTGAATCTTCCCAAAGGGAAGGTGTCCCTTGTTTTCTAAATTCCTTCAAACAAAATGTTCGAAGGAAATCCTTCCTTCAAAGTCCCGACCCTTTTTTCTTTTGGTCTTTTCCTTCGAGAAATTCCTTCGGACAAAAAGTCCAAAGGAATTCCTTCGGGCTTTTGTCCGAAAGAATTTGCCTTGGTCTGCTTTCCTTGTGAATTTCTTCGGACAAAATGTCTGAAGGAATTCCTTCAGGCACTTTTTCCGAAGGAATTCATCCTTTGGGTCCACGTGGATTTTCTTCCTTTGGATTTCCCTCGGGACAAAAATCTGAAGGAAATCATTTGTCTTTTGCAAGGATCTCTTCCGAAGGAAAACTTACCTCTCGGCCTTCTGCCTTGTCATTTTTTTGAAGGAAAACTCTCTGCCCTCCGCAGCCAGTTGGAACGGTCTAGTTCGTAACCCTACTGCCCTCCGCAAGGGCATTCTATCCTCAGAGCTTTGTAAAAGACCTATATCTCTTTGAAGTTGGCCCATTGCTTTGCCAAAAGGCTTGTGAAAACTAGCTGCTCACAGCGAAATAAACCTCCGAATCAACTCGAAACATCTACAAAGCTCAAGTCACTTGGCTCTTTACAGAACAGGTCTATTACAAAGGGAAATGGCACAATTGCTGTAGGGGGAATACATCCAAAATTGACGGTTCAAGACAGCAGGGAAAGGAGACCGATTTTTGGCTTGTAGGACCAAAATGGTCAACAATAGCTTCATTAATGCCCAATAAATCATATAAATGATAAATCAATCTTCCTATCAATTTTAAACAATTACCATCGACATGTCACTGCCCCTGGATGTCCAGCCATGTCCATTCACGACTTACTATAAATAGTAAGTATGCCCAAAACTGCCTGAAAACCCTTCAAAAAGATATGCAACTGAAACTGTCTAGGCCAAATGGCCTCTAATTCCCTTTAATGCCCTGGTTAGCCTACGGGACCATAGGGAAATAGGCTAACAACAACATCATGCTATGAATGTTAGAAAGGGAACATTACACTCTCACTTCCAGCTATAATATTGGAGCAACCTCAGGCTGTGGGTTTTCTGTAATAAGGTTGAACCTCTGGAGAAGGCCAGCTTCCTCTTTGATGCTCATCTAAACTAATGCCAAACTAATGATTCACAGGGAAAAGTGTTAGAAAGGGGATAAGGGCTTCTAAAAAAGCTAACCAGGGGATGCACCAAGCTAAAGTGGACACTCATCTATGCTTGAAACCAGACTAGATCAGTCATAAGACAACTATGGCTTACACAATCTCGAGATCAAGTTAGCACATTGGAAGAGGTTCAGGCAGAACACTAATCTAGACCTGCAAGAGATTGAAAATACATTAAAGAGGCAAGTAGAACGCAGATAAACTAGGAAGAATCTCCTTCACGAATCCACCAAGCACAAACATACTAAGGCACTGATCAATGACAAGAGATAGGCAAAGAAATCATCTTATTGCATTAAGAGGTAGTTCTTACAAATGCTTGATAGGGTCAAACCTAATCAAGCTGAGCATATTTTGCAATATCCTAAGGAGTGTCATGTCTCCCAGAGAGATGAAAAAGTCTAAAAACTGGGAACCCTCCAAAATGGAAAGCATCCGATATATATAGAGAAAAGGGCCCTGAGAAAGAAAAAGGCTCGTGGGAGCAAGGAGAATTGAGAGAAGAGGTCGTCGATGATCGGGACCCTTGTTGTACTTGAGCTCCCTTGCATTCAAAGCATGCAACTGCCTTGACCATGAAATGAACCGTCCAAGATCACCACAAATCTCTTCAATCCCCTCATGCATTCAAATTCCTTCCCTTTTTGGAGCTGAGAGAGCCATGTCATGGGTAGCTACATGCACCCGTCAAGTGTACATGATTTGATCTCTTGTATTTAAAACTTGGCATGCTCCTTCACTCTGCTTGGATAAGGACGAAATCACCATATCATTAATCTAGGCCTAGTCGTGCTGCCTCTGATCGAGTGGATGCTTGTTGGAGGTGAGAACCATACTGAAAGATGAAGGCTTCTCCATTAATTCGCACCTACCAGTGGAATGCGTCCTTGACACTTGTCATGTACATTTTCGCTCTCGAGATTCACTGACTCCCTTTGACCTTTTTTGAATAGAAGTGACTTTTTGACAAGACCCATCTTTGAAGTCTGCAAGAACGTCTCAGGGTTTCAAATTCAAATGTCTATTTGCTAGGGCTAGATTTTGACATTTGCGGGCCCGTCACGGTATACTTGAATCTCAACGGCTATTTTTCAGACTTTTTGCTTTGAACAATTCCTTTGGACATTTTGTCTGAAGGAATTGGTCTTCGGGTTTTTTGCAATGGGCAATTCCTACGGACAATTTGTTCGAAGGAATTTAAAGAAATGACCCTCCGGCTTTGTTGAAAAGGACTTTTCGAAGGGAAAGATACCCTTCAGACTTTTGGAAAGTGACTTTCTCGAAAGGAAAAATACCCTTTGGGAATTTTGAAATGGTCTTTTGAAGCTTTGAAATGAGCCTTCAGCAAAATTTCAATAGTCCATTTTCCTTTGAAAAAATACTTTCGAAAAAGTTGCAATGGTCCACTTTGAAAAGACACTGTTGTGGCATGGAATTGCACCCTTGTGAGAGAGTTATTTAGGCTCTCTCACTTTCAGCTACAAGCATGGGGACAACCTCAGGATGTGGGTATCCTAGGCTTTTTAATGAGGCTAGTTCCTTAGATGCTTCACTTCAACTCTTGATTCCCACACTAAAATCTAGTGCTGGCTATGGAAAAGGGATAGGAGAATAACATGAAAAGAAATCTAAGCTAAGGGACGTGATGCACCAAAAGATATGATTCACTTAATTTGGGAATCAACACTAATTCAACATAAGATAAATTTTTGCTTACACAACCTCACAAGCAGTTAACTTGCATAAGTATTTCGTAAACTAGGTTTACTGAACCATACATGAAACAAAGAGGGATTTCAAAATCCACACCAAGCTTCCATCAATGGAGGAAAGAGCTCAAGTCTAGACCTGCAAATAACTGAAAAATACTTGGAAACAAGTAAGAAAGAAGGACAATGAGCCAAGAAGGACACTTTTTCACAACGCCATTGTGCACAAGCTTGCTCAACACGATTTTCAGACAAAGAGATAGGTAAAAAATTAATCTTTATTGCTTCAAAGGTCTTTTACAAAGCAATTTTCACAGTCACTTTATCGGCAGTTTGAGGATAGTTTCTTGGATCCAAGGCCTTTATTTATAACAGAAAAGGGGGAAGAGAAGATGGGAACGCATGAGAAAACTGGGAGGGAAGCCATAAATTTTTGCAACCACCACCATCGTCCTTCTTCGACCATGGAGTGAGTCATTCAAGGTCGTCCCAATCTCCTCGAACCCATCCTGCATTCAAGACGCCCTTGGGTGAATTTTGAGGGAGCCATGTCACGAGTGGCTGAGTATCTCCATTTTGCGTTACTAAATTGATCCCTGTATTAAAATCATCATGGCAACATTCCCCTTCGCATGTCTTACCTGAAGAAGGACGAAGTCTTCATGCCTTTAAATTTTGGTCGAACCATGCTACCTTTACGTTGAATGGTGGTTTGTCGAGAGTGGGAACCATATTGAAGGATGAAAGCTTTCATTAAATTTTCAGCTACCAGCTCCCGCCAATCGCTTGGACTCCCCTTTGCGCTTATTGGTTGTTAGGAGTCACCTAGGATCCTCAACTTGCACCATAGATCTTTTTGTCGTGGATGCCTACGGATCGTCGATCTCCCTACCAGTTGGATGCCCTTGTGCCACTTGTCCTTGATCGATTTCTTTGAAAAGCCAACCTTTGCTCGAGCTTATGCCACGTGGCAACCTCCCATTCATCATTTCTAGGCCTGATGTCTTCGGGTTCCTCTAGCTTGATGACTTCGAGATTTCAGAGCTACTTTATTTATAAAGCTCATAATTAAAGCATTCGGAGAATCCCGAATTACACTATGAAGAGTAGTTTGGGTTCTCTGAGCTCCTCAACGTCAAACTTTTCAAGCTTGATGTCTTCAGCGTTTTCAAGGCGGATTATTTCAGACTTTTTGAGCTCCAAGTCTTTGGGCTTCCTATCTTGAATCCTTTTCCGGCGGAAAAATTGTCCGCGGGATTTGTCTCATCTTCCCCGTTTGGAATTTTGCTTTGGTTCTTTCCCGAAGGAATTCCTTCAGAATTTTTTCCCTTGGGTTTCTTGTCAAGGACTTTCTTGAAGGGTAAGAGACCCTTCGGGCTTTTTGCAAGTGGTCCTTTCGAATGGTCCTTTCTTTTGTATATTTCCCTTCGGAACTTCTGAAAATGGTCCCTCCAAAAGGATATGTCCCTTCGGAATTCTTGAAAAGGTCTTTCGGACAAGTGTTTAGCTCCTTGCGAAGGGAAGGTACCATTCAAAAATTTTGAGTGGACCATTTCTCCCAAGAAGTACCCTTAGAAAAACTGCTTTGGGCACTTTTGCCTTGAATAACCCTTCAGAGATTTTGAAAGTGTCCTTTCAAAAAAGTGTAGTGGACCATTTCCTCAAGAAAAGAACCTTCGAGAATTTTGAAAATGAACCATTTTTATAGAAGTCTCCTTTGAAACTTTCTTTTGGACAAAATGTCTAAGAAAATTCCAATACTTAGCCCGAACGGAAATCTTTGAAAGAAAACACTTGGTGAAAAAGTCTCAAAAGAAATGAGCCTTATCCATCGGGTTTTCAACTCCTACTTCAGGCTTCTTTGGTAAAGTAGCTAATATATCAAAACCCGAAGTCCTCTTTCTCAAGACCAATTTGGGTTTTGCATGTCCTCTTACTTTGGGCTTTTGGACCCAAGTAACTTATCTAACAAAGCCCGAAGTCTTCCAATGCCAAAAGCCTGTGAACCATTGCTCAAGACGAGTTTGGGTTTCTGGACTTGGCCTACTTTGGGGTTGCGACTGCCTGCCACTTATAAGGAAATTTAAGAAAAGTAGTTCCACTGATGGAAACCGTAGTTCTGATGGAGTCCGTAGTTCTTCTGAACTCCATGAAATGCTTGAACTGCTTGGTTTCACCATGAAAACTGGTCAAGAACCCTTTTATTTGCTCTGCAGACCTATCCCTTAGGATTTGACAAAATATGCTTTAAGCAATCTTAAAGTGTTTCAAAAGATTTGTGAGAACTGTGCGATCTCTCTAGTCCACTCATTTCATCTGGGACATCTGTTCATTTGCTCATCCATAACAACTTGATCCACCTAGGCGTAGCTTGGTATGTGGGCCAAAATTTGCCAACAATGACCCTTTGGCAAAGTTGAAATGGACCATTTCTTCAAAAGAAAGATACCCTTCGGAATTCTTGTTTTGGTCCACTTCTCCAAAGAAAGTGCTCTTTGAAAATTTTGAAGTGGACCACTTTGCCGAGAAAAGTGCCCTTTGGCTTTTCTGAAATGGTCCATTTCTTGCGGATAATTCTTCCAAAAGAATTTGCTCGGACAATTTTTTTGAAAGAATTCACTCTTTGACTTTGACTTGAAAGGACCTTCAAATTTTTGAAAAGTGCCCTTGCTTACTTCGGTTTTCTCATGACTCGCAACTTAGTCTTCCACCTTGTACTTTTATAAATGCTAATGGAGTGCGTAGATTTTCTGATGGATTCCTTAGATTTTTAAATCAGTCAGAATTTTGGTATGGGCCAGAAATTGGTCAATAGTAGTCACTAAGGTTCCCAGTCTGAATGTGGATCACTCTCTTTTGGTGCATCACCTCCCTTAGCTTAGATTTTTTTTTAATGCTATTCTCCTATCCCTTCTCCTTAGTCAGTAGTAGATTTTAGCGTGAGAAATGAGAGTTGAAGTGAAGCATTTGAGGAACTAGACTCATTAAAAAGCTTAGAGGTTCAACCCCATGACAGGATACCCACAGCCTGAGGTTGTCCCAACGCTTATAGCTAGGAGTGAGAGACCCTGAGAAACTCTCCCACAAAGGGTGCTATTCTAGCCTACAACAGTTTCTAGCACGTCTGGTAGGACCACTTTTGAAAAAGATTGGTCAAGTTTGATGCTAGTTTGATCAATTTGCAATGGTTGTAGCTTTCATCTTTCAGTATCTGATGACTTCAAAGAACACTCAACAATCTGGTGACAGAATAGTAACTATTCTTCATGCCAAAGGTGACTACGAGATCAGCTTCTGTAGGTATTCCTTTTGAATTTGTTGAATTACCGTTGAATTCAATAAGAAGGCTAAGGTTCGTCCATACTCACCTATACATAGAATTTTTTTTCTTAAACAATCATAAGGTATACTTACGCAAGAAGATCTTCGTTAGTCCCTCTTGCTACCATGTGTTGACCATTTTTTGCCCAACAGGCCAAAAATCGGTCCCCTTTTGTCCCTGCTATTCTAGACCATTTCATTTTTTTGATTTTGCACAAGTCCAGGAATTTCTACGGACTTTGCAGGTCCATTTCTATGGACTCTGTAGGTCAGTCTTTTGGCGCATGAAGAATCAATTCAGAGAATGCTGGGTTGCATTGGAGGCTTCTTCGGGCTCTTGTCTGAAGAAATTCACAAGGAAGGTTGGCATCTTTAAGTTATTTTGAACCATTGAACCGGTTCAATGCTTTGGTTCAGCATTTAAGTTCATCGCTTTCGGTTCAAAGCCTTGTTTCAATCGGCAAAGTTCATCGCTTTGGTTCAATCAAACGGTTTATCAGCTTGGTTCAATGCGTTGGTTCAATGTTTTGTTTCAATGCTTTGGTTCAAAGGGCTTGGTTCAGTCAGCTTGGTTCAACGCTTGGGTTCAATCAGCAAGTTCATCGGTAAAGTTCAATCAAATGGTTCGATGCCTTTGGTTCAACAATTGTTTGAACCGTTGAACGGGTTCAATCAATTGGT
The DNA here is from genome assembly GCA_037957365.1 of Torreya grandis. Taxonomy (NCBI): domain Eukaryota; kingdom Viridiplantae; phylum Streptophyta; class Pinopsida; order Cupressales; family Taxaceae; genus Torreya; species Torreya grandis. Next base: position 2,070,706 of record JARHVA010000667.1, read on the forward strand.
TCAATGGTTGGTTCAATGTTTTCGGTTCAACCAAAGAGTTCAAGGGGGCCCCCCAAAGGACAAGCGCCTTTGTGGAGGGCACTTAGTCAACAAAGGCACCCTTCGGAAGGGCCGCGAGCAAGAAACCTGAAAGCAAAAGACAAGGACGATTTCTTTCGGATGTTTTGTCCGAAGGAATTCCTTTGGACAAAAAGTCCAAAGAAATTCGGGGAGGCCGCGGGAGAGAAAAAAATCCGAGAAAATTCCAAAGAAAGGGATTCGGGGAAAATTTCGAAGAAATCAAAGCAACCGAGACAATTCTCGCGGACTTTTTGTCCATGGGAAAATTGTCCGAAGGAAAAGCCCGTGAAGAAGAAAAGCCGATGCAGGAAAAGGCCCGAAGGAATTTGCCAAGGACGGTGACGTCCCAGAAGCCGTCAACTTTAAGAAGATAGACTAGCCGTTGGTTTTCAAAATGTGACAGGCCTGCGAATGTCAATTTTACACCAGGAAATCCAGAGCGCGGAAGGCGCCAAGTGGCAACCGCGAAAGGCTCTAACATGCTTTTCTAGGAGCAATGGAACATGCCACGTGTCCCCTGCAAGGCTCAACGGAAGCCGACAAGTGTCAACACCTGCAGTCCTCTCTTTTGTCCCATGAGAAAAGTGGTGGGCCCTAGACGAATTGCTAAAGAAAGTGGAAGCCGACACATGTCCTCTTCTGCAGGACCTTCAAAGGGTGCCTAAAGCTCCTATGAGTCAACCAGATGTTGCCACGTGTCTTGCCCATTTCACAGCGGAACGCGCCACGTGTCACTTATTTGAAAATCAGTTAAAAGAACCCAAGGAATGCAGCGACCTGCCAAAAGATAGCCCTGAGGGCCGAAGGAGCCAAAAAGAGACAGAAACCAAGAAGAAGACAAGGTGCAGAAAGAGACAAAGCAAGAGGTGAGTTATTGCTAGATGGTCATCAAACGACGCAAACAGTGAACGGCGTAGCCGGGACAAACCGCACTCTATTTGCAAGAAAAGAGCAGTCTGTTTGCAGAAAAGAGGCACAGCCATGTTTTCACATTAATGTGGAATGCCAAAGTCAAAGCAGGAGCCGACAATCAAACGGCTTCCTCTTCCCAAGGCTCAGAGCGCACATGGGCGAGCTTGCAAAAAGAGGGCCAAAGTCTTTCCCAAAAAGCGCCAAGTTCTCTTCCTCTTTCTATATATTGTAAACTTCTCATTTGAGAATGAGGACTCTCTTAGCCTTAAGGCAAAACTTTGCCCAAAAATCTCTCGGGCTTGTAAGGCAGAGCTCTGCCAGATTTTACCTTGAATCAGGACTTAGCAATTTTACCTCTATCTGGCCTTGCACTTTAAAGTATATGTCTATGTTCTTCATTTGGGTTAAGTCATTGTCTTTCATGCTTTTCACAGATCAATTACAGCATGTCCAGTGCATTGTGAAGTCTCCTTTCTGCAGGTCTGCCAGAAGTGTCTACAGCAAGAATATAGGCGCATGTGAATACGCTGTCAAAGTGTGTCTCAGAACACCTTTGCTAGTTCCTTCCTCCTTGTATCTCTACGGACCCCTGACTCACTATTGCAGAAGAGCTTCCCCCTTCAGATGAAGTGTATGGGCATTTCTTCCTGGTGAAAAGTGTATGTTCGCGCTGAGTTGGTCAACATTTTCTGGTGTATCACCTTTTCATTTTTAGGCTTAGATTTTGTTTTCAGCATCTCTCTCTCCCTTTTCATCCTCCCCCTTTTTCATTTTATTTGTTAGCAGTAGGAGAAACCAAGGCCTAAAAGATACATCAGAGGGAGCTAGCCCTTATCTAGAGACTCTCTCCTCCGACTTCGCCGGTCCCACAGGTGAGGGGAGTTTCCATTGTTGTGTGTGGAAGGGTAGGAGCTAGGCCTCCTGCCCCCGGGTGCAATCCACTACATCAACACCATGATTTCCCAAAGAGCTTTCATAGGTTTCAGCAGCCAAAGTCCTTTGAATTTGCCACAATATGACCCTATGCCAGTAGAAACTTTCAAAAGTGTCGCATATTTCACATGAGACCAAGCCGTGACTCCTACTGAACACATCACAGATATAGCCAATTTTTGCAATATCTATAATGTCATAGTAGAAAATGTAGCTATCAGACTATTGGCTATATCCTTTAAGGGAAAGGCTTTAGATTGGTGTAGAGGTTTAGCTCCTACCTCTATTCAATCATGGGATCAGCTGGGAATAGTCTTATGTAAGAGATTCGCAGATAAGAGTGATCATTTGTCACTTGCAGAACAATTGACTATGATGAAGAGAGTTCCTCATGAAGTTATGTAAGACTTCAACACAAGATTCCAAAAGGCTTGGGACATAATTTCATTCGCTTTTAGACCATCCCCTAACTTTGCATTCTTATACTACTTGAAGGCTCTGAAGAACAACATAGCGGTAATGATCCAATCCATGGGAGAGGACATATTGCTAGACGCTTATGAGCTGGCTATTAAAGCAGAAAATTGCCTAGTTCATGTTGACCATTTTTGGTCCAACAGGCCAAAAATCAGTCCCCTTCTTTCCCTGTTGTTCTGAGCCAGTTCAATTTTTGATTTTGCACAAGTCTTGGAAGTTTCTACGAACTCTGCAGGGATTTCTACGGACTCTGCAAGGATCTCTACGAACTCTGTAGGTGTTTCTACGGACTCTGTAAATCCATTTCTATGGACTCTATAGGTCCATTTCTATGGACTTTGCAGGGAAGCTTTCTACGGACTCTGTAGGCAGAGACGAGTTCCCAACACTTAGGCACAAAATAGACCATCTCAAGTGCCCTTGCGGAAGGCAGTTCCGAACTAGAAAAGAGCCCTTGCGAAGGGTAGGGAACACTTTCAAAAGAGGCCACAGAGAAAAACCGAAAAGGTAAGTTTCTTTTAGAAATTTGTTTAATGCAAAGGAAGTACCCTTCAGAAGGGTCGTTTCCAATTTTTCCGAAGGGCACTTTTCAAAGGCAGTCGAAGAAGCAAAGGAAGAAATCCTTCGGACTTTTTGTCTGAAGGAATTCCTTCAGACAAAAAGTCTGAAGGAATTCCTTCAGACAAAAAGTCTGAAGGAATTCGGAAGGGCCACAAACAAAAATACCGCAAAAAGACTAAGGCAAAGGCTAGAATAATTTCTTCGGACAAAAAGTCCGAAGAAATTCGGGGAAGCTGTTGGAGAAAAGCCCGAAAGAGAAATTTTGAAGGACAAAGGCAAAGTGGTCGAAGACAATTCTTGCAGACTTTTTGTCTGCAGGAAAAGTGGCTGGGGAAATGTCTGCGGGAAAAACCCCAAGGAAAAGTCTCCAAAGGAAAGGAACGAGCAAGATAATTCTTGCGGACTTTTGTCCTCGGAAAAATAGTCAAGGGGAAAAAGGCCGCCGAAGGACCCTGAAGGGCAAGTGCCCTTGCCAGGGACTCTCGGCTGCCGAACGAAGGGGACTTCTCCATAAGCCGAAGGATCACCTTCCCTTCGAGAAGGTTCAAAACAAGAAGTCTGAAGGGAAGAGAGCGACAGAAAAGGCCGAATCAAGAGAAAGCCAAAGAAATTGCAAGGTGTGACGGGCCCGAAGACGTCAAAGTTAAGCACGACAAACTAGCCGTTGGAAGTTCAAACGCAGTGATAGGTGCGCGAACGTCAATTTCAAGGCTCGTGAAATAGCCGTTGATTTTGAAAAGCAAAATGGAAGAACCCAAAGAACTCAGCGACCCGCCAAGAAGATAGCCCGAGGGCTGAAGGAGCCAGAAAGCGACAAAGCTAGAAAGCGACAAAGCCAGAAAGAGACAAAACCAAGAAGAGACAAAGTGCAGAAGTGGACAAATGGTCTAGGTGTCAAAGGGAAAGGAGTTACTCCAGTGGTTGGAACAGTGACTGCCAAATGGTCATCAAACGGTGCAAACAGTGAGCGGCGCGCCCTGTTTTCTCCATTTGCATTTATAAGCAGACAAAACGCGTGAGTATTTGGAAGGAGCAGTCTTGTCTATAGAAAAGAGGTGTGGCTCGTGCTTTCACATTAATGTTTGAACGCCAAAGTCAAGACCGGTGATTACACAGCATGGTTCCAGCAGGCCTCTTCTAGAAGAATGACACTAGCAATAGTGACTTCCTCTTCCCGATGCTCACAAACGCACATGGGCCACTTGAAAGAAGAGCGCCAAAGTCTTTTCCAAAAAGCGCCAAGTTCTCTTCTCTTTTCTATATATTGTAAAACTTTCCATTTTGAGAAAGGATCCATCTCTTAGCTTGTAAGGCAAAGCTCTGCCCAAAAATCTCTCGGGGCTTGTAAGGCAGAACTGTGCCAGTTTTTACCTTGAATCAAGACTTAGCATTTTTACTTTCATCTGGACTTGCACTCACGCATATGTCTATGTTTTATTTTGTGTTAAGTCATTTTCTTTTATGCTTTTCATAGATCGATTCTAGCATGTCTAGTGCATTGTGAAGTTTCTTCTTCTGCAGGTCTGCCAGAAGTGTCTACAGCAGGAATATAGGCGCATGTGAATAGGCTGCCAAAGTGTGTCTCAGAACACCTTTGATAGTTCTTCCTCCCTGTATCTCTACGGACCCCTGACTCACTGATACAGAAGAGTTTCCCACATCAGATGAAGTGTATGGGATCTTTTTCTTGGTGAAAAGTGTATGTTCGGGCTGAGTGGATCAACTTTTTTGGTGTATCACCTTTCTTAAGTTTAGGTTTAGGTTTTGTTTCAGCATTTTTCTCCCTTTTCATCCCCCCCTTTTTCATTTATTTGTTAGCAGTAGGGAATCCAAGGCCTAAAAGATACATCGAAGGGAGCTAGCCCTTATCTAGAGACTCTCCCCTCAGCTTCGCCGGTCCCACAGGTGAGAGGGGAGTTTCCATTGTTGCGTGTGGAAGGCAGGAGCTTAGCCTCTTGTCAAGGGTGCAATCCACTGTGTCAACAGTTCAAACTGGCAAGCTTACTCCTAGGTCCCCAATGCTCTGTTTACCTGAGATTAGACCACCTCCTGAAGTCATTCCCCCACTTGATGTTATTCTTTCAATTCCAACAATTGATGCTTTACCTTCACCTAAGCAGAAAAAGGCCTCCACTAATGGATCAAGTGATTCCCAAGAGCAAAAAAATACCTAGAGCTTAAGAACATGCTCCAATCCTTGACAAATGATGTAGTAAATGTAAAAATGCAGGCTCAGTTCGATAAGATGTACCAGGCTCCATATCAGTCTCAGCAACAATCTTATCAAGACAATAGATCACCCTTCAGGGGAAACTTCCAAGGTCAGAACAGAGAGCAAGTGCAAGGACAGCGTGGCTATAATAAGCAGAACAATTACAATCCAAACGCTGCAGGGTCTTCCAACACCTTGGTTCTTGTTCAAAACAATATGGCTCAAGACGCTGAAGGGACAATGCCTTGGAATCAGTCTTTTAGACTATCCATTGTCCCAACCAATGTTGCTAACGAGGCATTCAATGACCAATGGCAGCAAGCTATTGCTTATGGATATAACCAAGCCTTAATGGCTCAAAGCACAAAGACTCCCATGATACCAAGGTTAGGACAGTCCCCACAAGACCAAGGCTCTAATTAGGGACCAAACCAACCCGATGCTACAATGGTCATTAGTGAGCAAGAAGAGTGCTATGCATCCAATCAACAGGCCAACTTCAGTCAAGCTCATGTCCCAGTGTCAGCAAATACAAGATTCAAAAGAAGGAATATGGGTGCCAATGAGGGAGCTTTCTAGGAACCTCCTGCCACCACTCCATTGTCCAAGCCTAATGAGCCTGTTGTCACTCCAAAGGTCTCGACACCTCCACAAGGCTCATAGATTCAACAAACAGCAGCAGTGGTTCCCAAAGCACAAGAAAATGTTAACAGTACATCAATCAACATTGTTGAACAAATGAAGAAATCTAATGTGAGCGTACCAATGTGGGACATGCTTTCCATGCCCGATCAAGTGGATATCCTTCAAGAAGGTTTGTCCAAGATAGGTGTTACAACAACTGCAGGTAAACAACCAAGCAAAGAAGCCGAGGTCCTCGCTAATGCAGCCAAGGGTCCTATGGCAGAAATGTCAAGTAATGTGTTCAAACCTCCTTTCTACATTTCATTAATCATTGGTGACTCCTTTGTGCATAATTGTGTGGTAGATAGTGGAGCTAGCACTTCGGTAATGCTAAAGTCCATAGCTGATCAGTTGAACCTCAAATATGAGCCACATACCAAGGGAGTTCTGCTGCTTGATGGTTCTTTCACAAAGCCATCTGGTATCATCAAAGATTTAAATATGACCCTACATGCTTGTCCTAGTGTTTCAGTGGCTCAAGATGTGTTGATCCTTGATGTAACTCCTCGCTTTGCGTTATGCCTCTTAGAGAATTCACAGCCAAGATTGGGGGTTATCTAGCAGCATAATGGTCCTACATGGCATTCAGAACAAGGTATGGGATGAAGGTATCAATCAAGGCGGATCCCATGGCACAATTCCACATTGAGCCTCATCAGCCAGATAACATAAACATCAATTGTACCATCTTGACAAGGATGAATTTACTATTGGTCAAGTGCTGAATACTCACCCTGAGGATTTTACAGACTTGTTTTTAGATGAGCTATGGGGGGATAACCAATTTCTCAACTCTTTAGAGGGTGTTGAAGAAAGAGACATGGGTGTCTATTTGTTACATGAGAAAAATCAGCTCACGCCTTCTCTCATTGGACCAAAGAAGACCTCAATGGTATGTGGAAGTTGTTCTTTGACGGTTCAAGGAACAAAAATGGAGTAGGCGCAGGGGCAATATGTTGATTTCTCCTTCAAGTAATAAACATTTCTCTTCCTATAGGTTCCATATCAATTGCTCTTCTAATGCAGCAGAATATGAAAGCTTGATCCATGGTCTCTAATGGGCCAATACAAGAGGAATCAAAATGTTGCAAGCATTTGGAGACAATGAGCTTATAGTGAACCAAGTCAGAGGCTTGAACATCACAAAGAATCTTTTGATGAGGTCTTACAAAAATAGAGTGTGAGATCTAATTGAAAATTTTGAAGCCTTCAACATCCAAGCTGTACCAAGGAACCAGAATTAGCATGCTGACAGGTTAGCAGTGGTGGGAGCTCAGTTCGATATTCTGACTAAACTAAAAGAGGCCAAGGTTCAGTCACATGTCAAGGTGGTGGTGAGGCCATCAGTGCCAGATAATGAGTCTATTGGCAAGTTTTCAAAAATGACAGACAAATTGCTTGTTTCTTACAGTAGGAAGCCGAGTTTTTCTCAATAAAGTATTGACGCAGTAGACTACACCCTGGGCAGGAGGCCAATCTCATGCCTTCCATACGCAATAATGAAAACTCCCCTCTCGCCTGTGGGACCGACGAAGCTAGAGGGAAGAGTCTCTAGATAAGAGCTAGCTCCCTCTGATGTATCTTTTAGGCCCTGAATTTCCTACTGCTAATAAATAAATGAAAAAAAGGGGGGGATGAAAAGGGAGAAGAATGCTGAAAACAGAACCTAAACCTAAAAATAAAAAGGTGATACACCAAAATTGATGACCCACTCAGCTTGAACATACACTTTTCACCAAGAAGTGCCCATACACTTCATCTGATGTGGGAAACTCTTCTGTATATATATTGTAACTTCTCTTTTGAAAAAAGAATCTTTCACATTGTAAGGCGAAGCCCTAACAATTTTCACCTGGAATCAATAAAACGCATTTTTACCTCTATTCTGGTTAGATATCTCTGAGTGTGTCTGAGTGTTAGTCTTGTGTTTAGTCATTGCTTTCTAATGCTTTCACAGGGTTGACACCAACGCATTTGGTATCTCTAAGGCGTCATTCCTGCAGGTGACAAGAAGAGCTGTACCTAGAGCGCAGAGATAGAAGGAGGTTACTAGACAGTGTAATCGCCGGTCTTGACTTTGGCGTTCAAACATTAATGTGAAAGCACAGGCCGTGCCTATTTTCTGCAGACAAGACTGCTCCTTCCAGATACTCATGCGGTTTGTCTGCTTATAAATGCAAATGGAGAAAATAGGGCACGCCACTCACTGTTTGCGCCATTTGATGACCATTTGGCAGCACTGTTCCAACTGCAAGAATAAATCCCTGAGTTGACACCTCTTCTTTGCCACCTAGACTATTTGTCCGCTTCTGCACTTTGTCTCTTCCTGGTTTTGTCTCTTTTTGGCTCCTTTGGCCCTTGGGGCTATCTTCTTGGTGGGTCGCTGAGTTCTTTGGGCTCTTGTTCTTTTCAAAATCAATGGCTATTTCACCATATTAAAATTGACGCTCGTGGGCCCGTCACTATTTGAAAACCAATGGCTATTTTGCCGTGCTTGATTTTGACGTCTTCGGGTCTGTCACCCCTTGGAAATTCTTCGGCCTTTCCTTTCTTTCGGCTTCTTGTTGCTTTCTTTCCTTCGGATTTCTTGTCTTGAACCTTCCCAAAGGGAAGGTGACCCTTCAGCTTTTGGAGAAGTGTCTTTCATTTGGCAGCCAAGAGTCCCCCGCAAGGGCACCTGCCCTTCGGGGTCCTTCGGCTCCCTTGGTCTTTGACATTTTCTCAGTGGACATTTTTCCGCAGACATTTTCCCGCGGACAAAAAGTTCGCAAGAATTGTCTTGCTCATTCCTTCGTAGACTTTTCTTCGGGTTTTTTACTTGTGGCTCTTTTCTTTCGGCCACTTTTCTCGTGGACAAAAAGTCCACAAGAATTGTTTCGACCACTTTGCCTTTGGCCTTCGGAATTTCTCTTTTCGGCTTTTCTCCCGTAGCTTCCCCAAATTTCTTCGGACATTTTGTCCGAAGGAATTCCTTTGGACAAAAAGTCCGAAAGAAATCACTTCTTGCCTTAGTCTTTTTCCGTGAGATTTTTGTTCGTAGCCCTTCCGAATTCCTTCAGACTTTTTGTCCGAAGGAATTTCTTCGGACAAAAAGTCTGATGGATTTATTTCTTTGCTTCTTTGACTGCCTTTGAAAAGTGCCATTCGGAAAAAATGGAAACGACCCTTCCGAAGGGTACTTTCTTTGCCTTAAGCAAATTTCTGAAAGAAACTTCCCTTTTCGGCTTTTCTCTGTGGCCTCTTTGCAAAGTTCCCTGCCCTCCGCAAAGGCGTTTGAGTCCCGAACTGCCCTCTGCAAGGGCACTTGAAATGGTCCATTTTGCGCCTAAGTGGGAACTTGCCTCTTCTTGTGGAGTCCGTAGTTTTCCGCTGGGCGAGTCCGTAGAAATCTCTGCAGAGTCCGTAGAAAACCTGTAGAGTTCGTAGAAAACTTGCAAAGTCTATAGAAATTTCCGGACTTGTGCAAAATCAAAAAATGAACTGGCTCTAAACAACAGGGAAAGAAGGGGGAACCAATTTTGGCCTGCAGGACCAAAATGGTCAACAAATTTGCGACTCCCAGGGGAAGCATGCCTGCTATGCTTAGATACCAGTTGCCTTAAAGTCCATTGGGCACAGAGTCAGAATACAACTTTGAAGAAAGGTTAACAACAGCCTTGAGAGATCCCAGAATCAATCATGAGCTTTACCCCACACACAAAAGAAAAGACACACAAGGCTAAAAACACTACTTGTGCAAACTGCACTTAGGAAAAACAGGAAAGAATCTGAAAGCAAACTACTATATACAGCTAACAAGGTATATTTGCCTCCCTCCTGGATCAAAGGGAAAACTCCTCAAGTCCCCTTCTTAGCAAGAAAACTTATGGTGCCAGACAAGTGGCTGAATGGAATGGAGACTTTGTGACCTGCTCCTCTTGCCTGTCACCTCGATTGGCCTACATCTGAGTGGATCAGAATCGAACATGCTTCCAACATACATGTATTCTTTTTGTTCTTGGAAGCTTGTTGAATGCTGGTCCTTCATGTTGGTGCGTTTCTCCAAGAAATCTGTGGCTGTTGGTTCATCGCCATAAGCCCTTTGATATGCATAGTCCCTTTGGAATGCACCATGGTTTGACCTGTTTCTTTCTGCTTCGTTGAAGACCCTGTCAAACTCATCCTCTGCTCCCTCATGGCCTTCTTGAAGAAGGGTGACTGTTGTGATGTCTGAAATGGAATCACAAATTGATTGCTCATCCCACAGAACATCACCTTCTTGCTCAAGGCTCTCTTCTTCAAGGCTTTCCTCAAGGTGAACCAGCCTCTCCTTTTCCTGCTCAAGGATCAAAGTCTCTAGTTGTTCAAAGACATCCATCTGATCCTCATCCAACTCAAGCTCCTCGACATAGTCGTCCTCCTCATCGAAGCAACAATGAAGTTCATCAAACAAGGGAGGAGAGAGCTCACCAGGCTTAGTTCCTCCTCGTATTGCTGGAACATTTGCATGTATGCGTGCCCTGCGTCTTCTCCATTGCTGATGATGTCTTCACAAGGAGCATTGATGATGATTTCTTCTTCATTGTCGCTCATGATAGCCTCTGATTTTAAGGCGCAGGTACAACAGCATGTGAAAGGTGAAAGGTCTGATTTTTTTGATAAATTTCAGCCTATGGTGTATTCTAGAAATGTTCATAATGAGGCACGCTTTTGGCTTGATAAAGAATGGAAGGTACAGTTATATTTAATAAATGTTTGGGAGCTATTGATGAGCTTTTGGAGTGTCTTATGCATGCATGGAATGATTGACAAGGGGCAGCTTTTTGAAAGTGTTGACGCTGTGGATTGCACCCTTAAAAGAAGGCTTGGCTTCTCTCTTCCACGTAGCACAATGGAGACTTCCCTCTTGCTGTGGGTTTGGAAAAACTGAGGGGAGAATCTTTAGATAAGGGCTAGCTCCTTTTGATGTATCTTTGAGGTCTTTCACTACTACTGCTAACAATGGGGGGGTGAAAAGGGAGAAGGATATAACCAAAACAGAAATTATCTAAACGGTGATGCACCAAATGATTTTGATCTACTCAGCTATTTTATCACTTCAGACCAAAAGGGGGCGAACAGACACTCTATTTGACAGAAAGACTAGACTGTAGGGAGCTTTAATAGGGGGCTTAATGAAGACACAGAAAATGAACTTACCACAAGCGTTGTAGAAAACACACTGTCAGATAACCATTCTTATGTCTCTGCGCTCCAGATGCAACACTACCTGTTAACTTGCAGAAATGGTGCTTTGGCTACACTAAGTATGTTGGTGTCAATTTGTGAAAGCATCAAGCTAAAAATAACTGAGCACAGAATTGATACACAGACACACTCAAAAATATATCCAACTAGATAGAGGTAAAATGCATTCTTATTGATCAAAGGTAAAATTTTGGCAGGGCTTCACCTTACAAAATGAGAGATATCCTTCTCAACTGAGAGGTTACAATATATATAGCATGAAGGAAAAGACTTTGGCGCTTTCTAGAATAAGCGGCCCATGCTGCGTTAAATATATTGGAAAGAAGAAACTGCTGAAGGGACCATGTTGTGGGAGTCGCAAGTCTTGACTTTTGGTGTTTAACTCGTATTAAATGTCACTGCAAGAGCATGGGTCTCACACGACTGTTTGCTCATTAATGTAAAATGAGGAAAAAATGGGCCATTCTATTGAATGCCCACGCTCCCCTTAGTGGCCACTTCGCAGAGACTGTTTCATCTGCAGCAATAACTCCTTGTGACGACGCTTTTTATGCCACTTGGACTATTCTATTTGCTCCTACGCTTGGCTTTTGTCTTTTTCTGGCTCTTTGGCCCTCGGGGCTATTTTTTGTCATTTCTTGGCTCTTTGGGCTCCTTTCTCAATGGTCTTTTCCTTTTGGCCTTAAGGCCTTTGAATTCCTTCGGGTTCGTGCTTATGAATTCTTTCTGCTTCTCTTCTAACCCATTTCCATGCACGGGCCCGTCTTTAAACATTTGAGAATCAACGGCTATTTCATTGTCTAGAATTTGACGTCTACGGGGACATCACCGGACGTTTGAACCTCCAACGGCTGGTTCACTATGTTAAAGTTGACGTTCTCGGGCTTGTCACCTCTTTGGTAATTTCTTTGACCTTTTGCAATTGAACCTTCCCAAAGGGAAGGTGTTCCTTTGGAGCTTGGACAAGGTCCCTTTTTTGGTCGCTGAGAGCCCTCTGCAAGGGCACTTGCTCTTCAGGGTCCTTCGGGTTCCCTTGGTCATCTCAATTCCTTCGGACAAAATGTCTGACGGAATTCTTTCAGACATTTTGCCCGAAGGAAAACCTGCCTTCATGTCTTGGTCTTTTTCTTTCAGTCTTTTCCTTTGACAAATTCCTTCGAACAAAAAGTCCAAAGGAATTCCTTTGGGCTTTTTGTCCGAAGGAATTTGCCTTTGTTCCTTGTATTTTCCTTCGGACATTTTGTTCGAAGGACCTTTGCCTTTTGCCATGGATTTCCTTCGGACAAATCTGAAGGAATCTTTCGCCTTGCTCACTTTCCCGAATGTGTTTACTGCCCTCCACAAGGGCATCTTGGGTCCAGAATTGCCCTTCAGATCCTGCTTGAACGGTCCAGTTTGCGTCCTGACTGCCCTCCGCAAGGGCACTTTGTCTTTGGAGCTTTGTAAAAGACTTGCATTCTTTGAACTAGTCCATCCCTTTGCCAAAAGGCTTGTCCAAGGTAATTGCCCAAAGCGAAATAAACCCCATATCAAGCCGAGAACCTATAGGTCTTAGATCTTTCAACTTTTCATAAGAACAGGGCTATTGCAAAGGGAATTGGAGCATTTGTAGTAAGGTGGATGCATCCAACATTGATTCATAGGACAACAAGGAAAGAAAAGAGAGCGATTTTTTGGCCTGCAGGACCAAAATGGTCAACAGAAAGGCACATGAGCTGCATAAAGATGCCCGTATATGGTGAGTGATATATCTTCGAGGCCTCACATCATGATAGGTACTTTGTTGGTTTCTTTTTGCATAATTGGATAGTGGTGGCCCAACATTTGAGAGGTCTTTGCCCATGGGGCAGCAATTTAATCATATTTTCTCATCTTTCTTGTTGTTACTTTGGGTCACATAACATCCCCTTTGAAGGTATAAAGGAAAGGAGTTTGCCTATTTTCCACTCGGTATTGAAAGGGATGGTTGATTGGGAACATATGGAGCCTTTGGAGGGATATGAGAACATCTCTAGCTCTTGGGGGATGCCCCTAAAACATAGGTAAAATAAGGTAAGGCTTTGGTGCGGAGCTTCTATTTCATGGGAAGTATTGACAAGGAGAGCAGGGATAGTGAAAAGCATTGGGATAGCCTCGTGGCTTTTGCAATTGTTTGAGGACAAACAATTTTGGGTAGGGAGGACTGTAATGTCTCCCTTTTTGGTATAAACTTACATAAGTCCTTAGTCGTGAATTGTTCCTAAAAAGGCTAAATAAATAAGTGAAAAAAGGAAAATATTTGTGAGCTTCAAGAGAATTTTATGGTAAAGCACTTTATTATCTAATTTTGGGACTTTTTTAAGGTCATGGTCACTTAAGGCCTAAAGTGATTTTATAAGGAAGCTTTTTATAATATATTTTTTAAATAAAAAGGTAAACTCTCCCTCCTTATTTTGGGTGCCACACTTGGAGGAGAGATATGTAAAGACCCTTGCAATTTTGGCCTTTAATTTTCAATTCTGACTACTCAGGTATTTCGTCAAACATTTGTCTTGCAAATTTTGTACTTGTTGATTGCTTGTTTGAATGGATATCAAATATGATTTATGCCTTCAAAGGACTTCTATGATGTCTAAGCAAAGAACTAAATGCAATGCATCTCTTTGCTTTTTTTTTTGGATTTTCAAATGCAAATATATGAATACTACAATGAGAAAGTGCATCTATAGCAATATGACATTTTGACAAACACTTGTCATGCAATTCAAGAATGAGGAACTCTGAAAACTCATTGTTTGCTGATACGATGCTTCTGATTACAAATTTCAGACTTACAATATGCAAAATATCAATTACTAACCAAGCCAAAATGAAGTATGAATGAGCTCTAATGGCTCCCACTAAATCTGCATACAATGTACTCAGAAAATTGACAATTGCATAGGCGAATTGAGACCAAGACCTGATTTATTGATGCCAAATTAAAGACCAATGCTCAACAATGAACTCAGAATTTTTGTAGAATATTTCGAACCTTTCAAAGGTGAAATCGCCCTCCTTGAAGCTGGCAGCCCCTGCCCTGGTGGTGCAGATAACAATAAATAATTGCAGTCTTTAACCTCCTCCAATTTGTCCTTGAAATGATTGTCTCGACAATAACAATTGAGTGCTCAAATACCCAGAATGATATGCCTCTCCAATTGAAAGTTATGAGCAAATATGTAGGTCTCATGTAAGCTGGTTGACCTCCATGACAGCAAGTAACAAATCTGATATGCACCTTCAAACCCTCCAAAATTCACTCCAAATACTCTCAAATGGAACGCCCTTCTCTCCTCAACAAAATTGATGCTAAAATAGAAGTCAAAAGGCACAAAGTTGAAGACTCCACACCCAATTGATCTCCATGAATGCTGAAGTAATAAACTCCAATGTGAAAGACTGAAGTATCACCCAAATTATGCAACCCTTCGGAGGATCTTTCACCACCTCAGTTATGCCAATCAAAGAGAGGGACCGTTCTCAATGACTGAAGCAGAAATCTGCAGAAACCCTAGGCTCCACAAGTAATTCATCAAAGCAAATGTCATTTATTCGATGTGAAACAATGAGCCTAGCCCTCTATTTATTCTTTTTCACCAAGAGGGGTTGGCCCCTTCTAGAAGATTCTTCCTTTTAAAATAACATTTAATTGCACTTTAATAATGTTAAAATATAATTATAATATAAAGTGCAAGTAAACATTATAACATTATAACACGAGAAATACATTATCTCAACCCAAAACCATAAAAAATCAAATGTGAAGCCACAAGCAACTGCCCAAACGACCCTCTCATCAACTCCTTGGCCTACGAGGGTCCAATGATAGGCCAAACTCCAACAATGTTTGAATACTAGTTAGAAGCGGACATTACAATATATAAAAGGAAATGAAAGGCTCATTTGAAAAGTTATGGAATTTGGATATTGAATTTGTTGATCAAGTATGTCATGCTTGATTACCACAACTTGAGGATGAAAACTTTCAAATGTGACAAGAGTTTGGGGACGAAAACCTCAATTCCTACATTTAGGGCATTTTTATTTAAGGGCTATGATTGTGCTTCAGATTTGCATGGTTACATGCAATTGGACCTATAAGGTTGTTTTTGGACACCGCTTTCATCAAATATTGTTTCAAACCCTATAGAGATCTGGAAATTGGTAATTTGTACGTTAAAGAGGTGAACAAACTTGATTTGAGGAGTTTGGTTGATCTAAGAAGCCATCCCTAGGGTGGCGACTTGATTTGCAGGAGTGGCGACCTCTCTCAAGAGGGCTAATTGGCTTCAAAACCCTCTTCTAGAGTTAGAGGTATTTATAGTAATTTATTACAGCTTGGTGAATGGTTTGAGTGTTGATTTGCACATGATTTAAGGTGATTTTGTATCCTAGATAATATTCTGAATTTATTATATTATTTCAACAGTGAAATAGGGTTTTGAGCATTTTGGGATAGATTTGGTGGGCTTCCTTTGATGAAAAAAATCTGATTCTAATTTTATTTGATAGCTACTATTTTTGTGATCATTTTGAGCTATCACTTGCATTGAAATTCCAAGTATTGTGGATGTTGTGAATTTATGGAATTACATTATAATTTTGCAATACTAAATTCTAGACTTCTGAGTTTCGACTTTTGAGCGAATATTTTGACTTCTAAAATTAGTGGCTGCAATATAAAGCTCAATTCATATTTTTTGAAGTGTTAGAAGTATCAAATTTGATTTTTTCCCTAATTGCCTGTTGGCATTTTGGTCCAGCAGACCAAAATCAGTCTCCTTCTGCCTTGCTGTTCGGCAAAAGGAGGAACCAGTTCACTGGTTCGACGTCGGTGCACAATGGCTTGAGTTTTCAAAGAGCCTTGAACTTAAACTTTGAACCATTATTGGTTCAATTAGTTGGTTCAGTTCTTTCGGTTCAAGCCTTGGCTCAATAGCTTGATTCAGTTCATTCGGTTCAAGACTTGGTTCAACAGCTTGATTGAGCATTCGGTTCAATGCCTTGGTTCAACAGTCGGTTCAATGAGCTGGTTCAACATTTGGTTCAAAGGAACGGTTCAATGAGAAGTTTCAAGAGTCTCTCGAAGGAAAAATTCCCTTGCAGAGGGCAGGGAACACTTGAAAAGACCAAAAAAGTGAACAAGGCTGAAAAAGTAAGTTTTCTTCAAAAGTTTGTTTAAGGCAAAGGACGAGAATTTCTTCAGACAAAATGTCTGAAGGAATTCCTTCGGACTTTTTGTCCGAAAAAATTCTTCGAAAGAAAGTCCTGCAAAAAGACAAGGCAAGGAAAAGACAAGGAAAAGATTTCTTTCGGACTTTTGTCTGAAGGAATTCCTTCGGACAAAAAGTCCGAATAAATTCGGCAAGGCTACGAGCAAAAAACTCTGAAGGAAAACAAGTAAAAAGGACTTAAGACTAAGGCAAAAGCAAGAATGATTTCTTTCGGACTTTTGTCCGAAGGAATTCCTTCGGACATAAAGTCCGAAGAAATTCGGGAGAAGCCGCGGGAAAAAACCCTAGAAAAAGCTTTGAAGGAAAGGAAGCGAGCAAGACAATTCTTGCAGACATTTTGTCCGTGGGGAAAAGTGACAAGGAAAAAGCCCGAGAGTGGAAGCTACCAAGTGTCGTCTGTCGGGACACATTATAATTTCTCTAAAAGCAGCGGAACGTGCCACGTGTCCCTTGTAAAACTCAACAGAGCGCGACAAGTGTCTGCATCCAAGTTTCAAAGCTTCTTTCAATAAGCTTCCCTCATAATTTTGCGGAGGGCGCCAAGTGGCAACTGCAGAAGGTTTTGATATGTTTTTCTAAAACCAGCAGAACGTACCACGTGTCCCTTGAAAAGCTCGGTGGAAGCCGACAAGTGTCAACGTCCGCGGTTTCTTCCTTTCGCTCTGTTATTGAGTAAGGACTGTGGTGGGCCCCAGACAAATTGCTAAAGTAAGCAGAGCGCGCCAAGTGTCATATTCCATGTGAATCCAAATGAGTCCCAAATGTTTCTATATTATTTCTAAAGCTCAGCGAAAGCCACCATGTGTCATCTTCCGCAGGACTCTCAAAAGGTATCTAAAGCTTCTATAAGTTAAGCAGATGCTGCCACGTGTCCTCCCTTGTTTCACAATGGAACACGCCACGTGTCACTTGTTGAGATCGACAGAAAGCGGCCAAAGCAAGCGAGAAAGACACGAAAGAATTGCTAAGGAAGATGATGGACCCGAAGACGTCAAATTTGCGGCAATGAAATCGCTGTTGATCCTCACAGACTTAAGCACGAACCCGAAAAAATTCAAAGGCTTAAGGCCAAAAGGAAGACAAAGCCAGGAAGGGGCAAAAGAGCCAAGTGCAAAAACAGACAAAACAGTCCAAGTGGCGAAGGAAGGTGTCGACTCAAGGAGTTACTCCAGTGGTTGACACAGTGTCTGCGAATTGGTCATCAAGAGGCGCAAACAGTGAACGATGCAACCCATTTTTCTTCACTTTGCATTGATGAGAAGACAAGCCGCGTGAATGCCTTGAAGGAGCGGTCTTGTTTGCAGACAAATGGCGTGGCCTATGGTCTAAACGCCTGAAGTCAAAACAAGAGCCGACACAACATTATCTATCAAGCGACGTCCTCTTCCCAATGCTCGAAACGCACATGGGCCACTTGTAAAAGGGCGCCAAATGTCTTTTTCAAGAGGGGCGCCTTTTGTTCTCTCTTCTCTATATATATTGTAACTTCTCATTTTGAAAGCAGATATCTCTCACATTATAAGGTGAAGCCCTATGATTTTTCACCTGGAATCAATAGAATACGCATTTTTTACCTCTATTTTGGTTGGATATATCTCTAAGTGCGCCTGAGTGTTAGTCTTGTGTCCAGTCATTGCTTCTTAATGCTTTCACAGAGTTGACACCAATGTACCTGGTATATACAGAGTGTCAGAAGAGCTGTTCGTGGAGCGCAAAAGCAGAAGGAGATTACTAGACAGTGTGCTCTTCTTACAACGCCTATGGTAAGTCTTTTTACTGTGTGTTTCTATTAAAGCCTCCCTATCAAGCTCTCTGCAGTCTGGTCTTTTTACCAGTTAGAGTGTATGTATGTGTTCTTGTGGTTCAGAGTGTGAGTGTGAGTAGACCAAACTTTTTTGGTGCATCACCCTATTAGGTTAGGTTTTGTTGTTTTCAGCATCTTTCTCCCTTTTCAACCCCCCCAATATATATATATATACGTATTAGCAACTTATTGGAATAA
Organism: Torreya grandis; assembly: GCA_037957365.1. Classification (NCBI taxonomy): domain Eukaryota; kingdom Viridiplantae; phylum Streptophyta; class Pinopsida; order Cupressales; family Taxaceae; genus Torreya; species Torreya grandis. The sequence continues at coordinate 2,089,028 of JARHVA010000667.1, forward strand.
CTCAGATGCATCAAAGTGAGCTAGCCCTTATTTAGAGACTCTCCCCCCAGTTTTGCCAGGCCCACATGCTAGAGGGGAGTTTTCATTGTTGCGTGTGGAGGGCAGGAGCTCAGCCTCCTGTCAAGGGTGCAATCCATTGCGTCAACAATTTTTGGCATGCCCGATGGGTCTCAGTTTTTACACTTAGTAAAGTCTCAGGATTGATGTTGGTCCTGTTACAGCAAACTCAACCATTTTCAGCATCTGGTGACTCCACTGGTAAGAGCTTCATTTTCTAATCAAAGACCAGTCTGACCTCCTATGCCTAAAATCACCACACAGTCTGCTGCTAAGGGTGTCCCTTTCAAATTCATTGAATTGCCTTTGAATTTAGCAAAGCGACTGAGGTTTGAGAGGACCCATCCTTATTCAGCAAACCACTTTTCCAAACCTGCTATAAAGTACACCTACGCAAGAAGGCCGCGGTTACATCCTGTCATAGCTATGGCATTACCTTTTGTGACTTTTCGTGGTTAGAGTCTTTTGAATCTCCAGCATTATGACCCAATTCTAGAAGCTGTCCTCAAAAGTGTGCCTCCTTTTCATGGAGAGGGGCCCATTACAGTTATTGAACACATCAGAAATATTGCTAACAACTACAATATTCACAATGTCACTGAGGAGAATATTGCAATCAGATTGCTGGCATTGTATTTTAAGGGTAAAGTTTTGGACTGGTATGGGACTTTACCCATGAATTCAGTCGATTCTTGGAATGAATTGGGCACTCTTTTGACCAACCGATTTAGGAAGAAGAGCGACCACCTCTCACTTGTCGAGCAACTGACTACAATGAAAAGAGCTTCACATGAATACATGCAGGATTTCAACACTCGATTTCAGAAGACATAGGATAGAATTCCCATTCTGGTAAAGCCGACTCCTAGCTATGCTTTCCTTTATTACTTAAGAGCATTGAATAGTGATATCGCTGTTATGATACAGTCCATGGGAGGACATGTGCTGCTTGCCGCCTATGACATAGCTATAGCGGTTGAGAATTGCCTAGTATAGACTGAAAAAATAGCTCCTAGATCTCATATGCTGCTTTCCCCTAAAATGCTACCCCCAATCCAGACCGCTGCTCCCACCTTAGCTCTTCTGCCCAGCATAGAAAAGCCAGCTGCTACTTCATCCAATGACCTCCACGAAGTCAAAAATTTGTTACAAAACGTAACAAATGAACTAGTGGCTATTAAAAGGTAGTAAGCTCAAAACAATCGACCGAACCAAGGATATCAGCAGTATGGTCAAGCAAATAGACTCCCTTTCCAAAATTACAATCAAGGGCAGGGTCAGTTTGCGCAGGCTAGACCTTTTCAAGGCTAAAATCTAAGTGCCCCTTCATCATCCAAGGCCAGGGTGCCTGTTCAAAACAATCTGGTACAAAAACAACCCAGTTGCTCAACCACGGGATATGGTCAAGAGCAAGTTGTTTATATAAATGAAATGCCGGGTCACTTCACAAATATATAAAAAAGTCAGGCAGTGGCCCAATTCCCAGGTTTTGAGGCTTCAATGCAACCCAGCATGAGCAGCAGTCAGACTCACCTTGATTTTACTCTCATGAATCACTTGGAAGGTGAGTTTTATGCAATCAATTACGTGGGTACTGCGGACAATCAGGGTGACTATGTCACAGCCAACACAAGATCCAAAAGAAGAGCAATGGAAGAAGCTCAGGTTGCTGCCTAAACATCAACAATACCATCTTCATCACATGTAAACCAAAGGGTTCCAAACATCAGACCGCCGATTGTACCTTCAGTGCCTCGGCCTGCGTCTCAGGCCATAAGTAATCCCAAAGAAAATATGAAAGAAGGCAACCCTCAAGTCAATGTGGTAGACCAGATGAAGAAGCTGAACATGAACATCTCTTTGTGGGATTCATTGTCAATACCAGGGCAAAAGGACATGCTGCAAAAAGAATTGCACGAGCTGAATGAACAAGCTGTCCCAACAAGAGCCAATAATGTTTTGATGATGAATGGACAGCCTTCCACCTCAAGTCGAGTCAAAAAAGAAGAAAAGGTTCCCCCTTTTTATTTGTCCTTGGTCATAGGAGATTTCTTGGTGCACAATTGGGTCATTGACAGTGAAGCAAACACCTCAGTAATGCCCAAATGCATAGCCGACAAGCTGGGGTTGAAATACGAAGAAATGACTAAGGGAGTCCTATAGCTGGTTGGAACACCAGCAAAGACAGTTGGGGTCATGAAAGGTTTGAGCTTGACGCTAAACGCGTGCCCAACCTTCTCAGTTCCTCATGATGTGGTAGTGGCAGATGTCCCTCCTTACTTTGCTATCTGCTTATCCAGGGATTTCACATCCAAGACAGGTGACTACCTAGCAGCGAACTGGTCTTATCTGGTTTTTAGAACCAAGTATGGGACTAAAGTTAAGATTGAATCCGAGCCACTCCACAGAAATCATCTGAAACTATACTCGCTCAAGGCGGCAAATGTTAGCTACGCCATTATCGACCAAGAAGAGTTCCAAGTGGATCAATCTGCATCCTCTGCCCTTGAAAGAGTTGCATACCTGCTCTTAGACGAATGGGTAAGTGATAACTTCGAGCATGATCCTTAAAAGTTTATAGAGGAGGCAGGCCTTTGAATTTATTGCATACATGAAGAGGGTACTTTTGTACAAAATCTGATGAAAGCAAGCTAAGAAAGCTCAGGTCTATGGCAGCTGTTCTTTGATGGCTCAAGAAGTAAGTTGGGAGCTGGTAGTGAAGTGGTGTTACTTTTCAGCTTTCTGGTTCCAATTTTTTTGCACGAGCAATGTTGTGGAGTATGAATCCCTCATCCATGGCTTGGAGTGGGCGAGGAAGAGAGGAATCAAAAAGCTGCAGGTTTTTGGTGACAGTGAGCTGATTGTCAATCAGGTAAGAGGCCAAAATTTGACAAAGAATTCTTTACTGAAGTCCTACAAACATAGGGTATGGGACTTAGTGGAGAATGTATTTGCTTTTATTATTACCTCCATTCCTAGAGAGCAGAACAAGCAAGCAGATAGACTGGCAGTAGTTGGTGCCTAGTTTGATATCCCTCGGGAAATAGGCCGCGACCGCAATTCACTCCACTTGAAGGTAGTAATTCGGACCTCTGTACCTGATGACATCACCAACTGGTAGGTCTTTGACAATGACCAACAAATAGCACTCTTCTTGTAAGAAGAAGCTAAATTCACTGCTAAAAATCAGGCAAAGCTACAGCAACAATATGGCAGCGAAATTGTTCAGTTGAAGAAAAATAAACTCCCCAAAGGCTTGGTCACTCTAGAGATTATTTTCAATGGAGATGACCAGTTGAAAAGTGACAAGGCATTCATCACAACGAAGGAGGAGCACCATGAGAAGGTTGAAATATTCAAGGATAAGCTGCTTGCACTTGGGACAGTGTGCACGGACCGTGAAAGGTAGGCCTTTCTCTTGTTGTGCCAAGAGTTTGTTGATGTCTTTGCTTGGGAATATAGCGATTTGAAGGGTTTCGACCCAAGTTCGGCCCAACATACCATTGAGCTGAAAGAAAGCGCAAGGCCGATCAAGTAGAAGCAAAGGCCTGTCAACTCAATGATTGAGCCTCTCATGCGGAAGGAACTCACCAAGTTGATTGAGTCCAGGATAATATTTCCAATCTCTTCTTGGCTAGCAAATCTTGTTCGTGTCCGAAAAAAGAATGGAGAGATCAGACTATGCATTGATTTTAGAGACCTTAATAGTCTCTTTGAAAGACCATTATCCTCTCCCAAGCATGGAGCAGATCCTTCAAATGGTGACAGACAGCGAGCATTTCTCCCGCCTGGATGGATATTTAGGATATAATCAGATTTTGGTGCAAGACTATGACCAGTACAAGACAACCTTCACTACCAAATGGGGGACGTTTGTTTACAAGAATGCCATTCGAGTTGCCCAATGTTGGTGCCACTTTTCAATGAGCCATGGACATGGCCTTTTGGGGCCTGATAAATAACACTGTGCTGGTGTATCTTGATGATGTGACAGTTTTCTCCAAGGAGGCGAGCCAACACATGAAACACCTCAGACAAATCTTTGAGAGGTGTAGAGAGTTTGGTATCTCTCTCAACCCGAGAAAATGCGTGTTCGCTGTCCACGAGGGGAAACTCCTTGGCCATGTTGTTTCAAAGGAATACTTGACCATTGATCCAAAGAGAGTGCGCTCTATCTTGGAGCTGTCCTTGCCTAAACACAAGAAGGGCCTGCAGAGCTTCTTCGGTAAAATAAATTTCATCCGGAGATTTATTTCGAATTTTGCGGAGATAGTCAAGCCATTGACCTCTATGCTGAAGAAAGATGAGGAGTTTACGTGGACAGCACAAAGAAAGCACAGTTTTGAAGAGATCAAGCAGGCCATAGCCTGGGCTCCTACTTTGATCAGCCCTGACTTCACCAAAGATTTCAACCTCTGCACCTTCGAAAATGAAGAGGTAATCTCCGCCATGCTTACCCAAGCAAATCGTGATAACCTTGAACAACCACTTGCATTTTTTAGCCAAGGCCTAGAGGGTTTTGAGGTCAGGTACACATATGTGGAGAAGCAAGTCATTGCAGTCATATGGAGTCTGAAGAAATTCAGGCATATGCTGTCCAATAGCAAAATTCACCTCATGGTTTCACATCTTGGCATCAAGGATTTCTTAGTTGGATCACTAAGGTGATGGAATATGACGTGGATATCAAGATCACCAAACTGGTAAGAGGGAGAGGCCTATATGAGCACCTTGCTGCAGACTTTAAGCAACAAAAAGAGGACAGTCTGCTAATTCATGATGCAGCTACAACAGAAGAATTAGCTGTCATGAAGGATTGGACATCAGAGTTGAGGCATTTCCTTCTCACTGGTGAGTGCCTGCAGGGCCTTGATAGGACCAAGAGGAGATATTTCAGACTCCAGTGTCTCTCTTCTGTCCTGATTGATGGAGTGCTATTCAAAAGCGATCTCTCAGGAGTCCTTTTAAGATGCATAGACCCAAGTCAGGCCAATAGGGTGCTGTCCGAGTTCCATGATGGGCCAGTTGGTGGTGACTTTGCTCCTAGGCCTACAGCTGCAAGAATAATGAGCGCTGGTTACTTCTAGCCTACTCTATTCAGGGACACCCATGCCTGGGTATGAAAGTGCCAGAAGTGTGCATTTTTGATGGGAAGCAACCGCTAGCTACCATGCCTTTACAGCCTATTCAAGTGGAGCAACCATTCATGCAATGGGGCCTTGACTTTATAGGGATGATTAACCCTCCCTCCAGTGCTGACACAAGTGGGTCTTAACTACCACAAATTACTTCACAAGGTGGGTAGAGGCTGTCGCTTTGAAGGAAGCCAACGAAAATGCAGTCCTGGATTTTATGAAGACCTGGTGGCAAGGTTTGGGGTTCTAGCTACCATAATCTCAGATAACGCTTTGGCTTTTTTGGAAATTAAAACAAGTGAATGGGCGCTGAGATATGGTATCTATCTTAGCATTTCATCCAACTACTACCCATAGGGGAATGGGCTGGTTGAGTCCACCAATAAGAATCTGATCAGGATCATCAAGCGAACAATGGAGGAGAATCAGAGGACTTTGCATGCCAAGTTGAAAACAGCCCTGTGGGCAAACAGGGTCACTCCAAAGAGGGCAACTGGCAACTCGCCGTACATGCTCATATATGGAAGGGAAGCCAGGCTTCCTGTTTCACTTGAATTGCCAGTGTTGGACCTCGCTCACCAGCTGCAGTTAGAAGGAAGCAACAGCATGGAGGTCAGGCTATGCGAGCTGATGGAGCTTCAAGAGACAAGAGACTAGGCTATGGCTTCTATGACCAGTCGCCAACAGCAGACAAAGAAACATGTTAACAAGAAATCTTCATCAAAAAGTTTCTCTGAAGGAGACATCATCTTGAAATGGGATGCGGACCGAGCTAAGCCTGGAAAGCACGCAAAGTTTGACGTCTTATGGAGTGGTCCATACGTCATCACTCAGTGCAAGCAGCACAATGCATTCCAACACTCCAGGTTGGATGGTAAGGAAATGTATATCCCAGTTAATGGGATATATCTTTAGCATTATCACTGAGCCCTTCTCCCATCATGTATATATTTTCCTTGCCTTGTTCCTGGTTTCCCTAAGTGCTTTTGCACATCTTGGTAGCTTTTTTAGTCTTGTGTGTGTTTTCGTTTCCTTTTTTGGGGGTAAAACTTGTGTGATTGATTCTTGGATATCTCAAGGCAGTTGCTAACTATTTTAAAGCTGCATCCCGACCTCGTGCCCAATGGACTCAAAGGCAACTGGTTTCTAAGCATAGCAGGCATGCTTCCCCTGAGAGTCACCAATTTGTTGACCATTTTGGTCCAACAGACCAAAATCGGTCTCCTTCTGCCTTGCTGTTCTGAGCCAGTTCAATTTTTTGATTTTGTGCACAAGTCTTTCGGCAAAAGGAGGAACCAATTCACTGGTTTGACGTCGGTGCCCAATGGCTTGAGTTTTCAAAGAGCTTTGAACTTAAACTTTGAACCATTATTGGTTCAATGAGTTGGTTCAGTTCATTCGGTTCAAGCCTTGGTTCAACAGCTTGATTGAGCATTCGGTTCAATGCCTTGGTTCAACATTCGGTTCAATGAACTGGTTCAACATTTGGTTCAAAGGAACGGTTCAATGAGAAGTTTCAAGAGTCTCCCGAAGGACAAATGCCCTTGCGGAGGGCAGGGAACACTTGAAAAGACCAAAAAAGTGAACAAGGCCGAAAAAGTAAGTTTTCTTCGGAAGTTTGTTTAAGGAAAAAGACGAGAATTTCTTCGGAAGAAAGTCTTACGAAAAGACAAGGCAAGGAAAAGATTTCTTTCAGACTTTTTTCCGAAGGAATTCTTTCAGACAAAAAGTCCGAATAAATTCGGCAAGGCTACGAGCAAAAAGTCTGAAAGAAAACAAGTAAAAAGGACTTAAGACTAAGGCAAGGCAAGAATGATTTCTTTCGGACTTTTTTGCTCATGGGAAGAAACCCGAGAAAAAGCTTCGAAGGAAAGGAAGCGAGCAAGACAATTCTTGCAGACATTTTGTCCACGAGGAAAAGTGACAAAGAAAAAGCCCGAGAGCGGAAGCTACCGAGTGTCGTCTGCCGGGACACATTATAATTTGTCTCTAAAAGCAGCGAAACATGCCATGTGTCCCTTGTAAAACTCGGCAGAGCGCGACAAGTGTCTGCATCCGAGTTTCAAAGCTTCTTTCAATAAGCTTCCCTTAGAATTCCGCAGAGGGCACCAAGTGGCAATTGCGGAAGGTTTTGATATGTTTTTCTAAAACCAGCGGAACATGCCACGTGTCCCTTGAAAAGCTCGGTGGAAGCCGACAAGTGTCAACGTTAACGGTTTTTTCCTTTCATTCTGTTATTAAGGACTGTGGTGGGCCCCGAACGAATTGCTAAAGTAAGCAGAGCACGCCAAGTGTCATAGTTCATGTGAATCCGAATGAGTCCCGAATGTTTCTAAAGCTCAGCGGAAGCCGCCATGTGTCATCTTCTGCAAGACTCTCAAAAGGTATCTAAAGCTTCTATAAGTTAAGCGGATGCTGCCACGTGTCCTCGCCTGTTTCACAGTGGAACACGCCATGTGTCACTTGTTGAGATCAACAAAAAGCAGCCAAAGCAAGTGGGAAAAACATGAAAGAATTGCTAGGGAAGATGACAGACCTAAAGACGTCAAATTTGCGGCAATGAAATAGTTATTGATCCTCGCAGACTTAAGCGCGAACTTGAAGAAATTCAAAGGCTTAAGGCCAGAAGGAAGACAAAGCCAGGAAGGGGCAAAAGAGCCAAGTGCAAAAACGGACAAAACAGTCCAAGTGGGGAAGGAAGGTGTCAACTCAAGGAGTTACTCCAGCGGTTGACACAGTGTCTGCGAATTTGTCATCAAGAGGCGCAAATAGTGAACGACGCGACCCGTTTTTCTTCACTTTGCATTGATGAGCAGACAAGCCGCGTGAATGCCTTGAAGGAGTGGTCTTGTTTGCAGACAAACAGCGTGGCCTATGTTCTAAATGCCTGAAGTCAAAATAAGAGCCGACACAGCATTATCTATCAAGCGGCTTCCTCTTCCCAATGCTCGGAACGCACATGGGCCACTTGTAAAAGGGCACCAAAAGTCGTTTCCAAGAGGGGCGCCTTTTGTTCTCTCTTCTCTATAAATATTGTAACTTCTCATTTTGAAAGCAGATATCTCTCACATTATCAGGCGAAGCCTTGCCATTTTTCACCTGGAATCAATAGAATACACATTTTTTACCTCTATTCTGGTTGGATATATCTCTGAGTATGCCTGAGTGTTAGTCTTGTGTCCAGTCATTTCTTCTTAATGCTTTCACAGGGTTGACACCAACGTACCTGGTATATACAGAGCGCCATTCTTGCAGGTGATAAGAAGAGCTATTCCTGGAGCACAGAAGCAGGAGATTACTAGATAGTGTGCTCTTCCTACAGCGCCTATGGTAAGTCCTTTTACTATGTGTTTTCATTAAAGCCTCCCTATCAAACTCTCTGCAGTCTAGTCCTTTTACTAGTTAGAGTGTATGTATGTGTTCTTGTGGTTCAAAGTGTGAGTGTGAGTAAACCAAACTTGTTTGGTGCATCACCCTATTAGGTTAGGTTCTATTGTTTTCAGCATCCTTCTCCCTTTTCAACCCTCTCAATATATATATATATATATATACACATTAGCAACTTACTAGAATAACTCAGATGCATCAAAGAAAGCTAGCCCTTATCTAGACACTCTCCCCCCAATTTTGCCAGGCCCATAGGCAAGAGGGGAGTTTCCATTGTTGTGTGTGGAAGGCAAGAGCTCAGCCTCCTGTCAAGAGTGCAATCCACTGCGTCAACATTGCCTAAGGGTTTGGTGGAAGAAATTATTGAATATTGCTTTATTTTTTGAAGTGTGTTATTCGTTGAATTTGTACTTTCAAATTCTTTGAAGAAAGAGGTCTTGGATTAGGTAGGTGTTGTCAACCTGGAGTTGCGCCCTGAATCGAAGACGTGCATGAAATGCCCAGTCCTCTATTCGGTTGAAACAATGATATCTTCTCACGAGGGTGGGTGCCTCAACGTGAGAAGAACCTCTAGAGAAGGTTGGTTCCTATAAGATGTATCAATGAGGATCTCTACTCTATGTTGCGGACTACCATGGAAAAGGGAGAAGGAAACTTTAAGGGGAAATCTTGCCTAATAAAGGTGATACACCAAAAGATTGATCCACTCAACTTGTAACCTAGAACACTGAACAAACAAGGAAAAAGGAAGACCTTTGATTTCAATCAATCACTTATGCATAAATATTTCATGAAGAGGTTCGATCCAATGACCAAAACATGAGGAAAAATGATGGAGAGATCTGATACAAGACACTTTGCAGCCACCTAACATCCACTTACAACTTTAGCAAAAGACAAAGAACACTTAACATGCCTGCATAATACAATAAGCTAGCAACTAGGTACGAATCAGAATTTGGGAAGGGAGAGAAATCTACCACATGCAAATTGCTGAATGAATATACACTGCCAACACTTAAAATCTGAAAGTACAATCCTTCTATTGATTGAAGAGGTTACACAACTCACCAATGGTAGAGTCTGGTCTAGCCAAGAGAGGGATTATTTTTAATCAAGGTTGAAAGCCATCTTTTAGAGAATTACAAAAGCCAAAGATTGGCATTGAAAAATTGAAGAGAAGGATTAACTTAGATTAACTCAAGGTTGAATTGGCCTTTCAATAAAATATGTTTTCTTTTGTCTTTGCATGAAGCTTCTTGCGCTTGAGGAAGTGAACTTGTCTTTGTTCTGAACCACCCACCTCTCTTTGCATGGAAATCCATGCCAATGTCATTTTTAGAACTCTACGTGAGCTGCTTGATGCTTAGTTGGAACGTTTGAAAGGCTGAGTTGGTCGTTTGATAAGTTGAGTTGGACGAAGAGATCATTCTCCTTTGCATGGGAAACTCCTGGTAGATGTGGCGTTTAACAATTACTCAATTCTAAATGTAGAACAGTCAACTCGACGTTCAAATTTGGAACTCTAGTTGAAGCTGAGTTGGACCTTCAGATGCATGAGTTGATCCGGAGATGAACAGGGCTTCAACAACTAGTTGACTGAAGCTTTTACTGATCGATAAAAAATAGCCCTTGCTTGCATGTATTTATCTTATCCTAGTCTGCCTGTTCATGTCTATTTCTGGCGGGATTCTATATTTGGATGTATTCGTCTATATTTCCTCCGTTTGGCCTTTTTTCAACTTCCAGTCGCTTAATTTGAGGTCAACTTCCCGTAGTTTAATTCTTTCAAAATTCTGGCTTTACCTTTGTTTCAACGGTTACTTCCCGCAGTCAAAATTTGATGTCTTGTGGGATGTCACCCTTTGGCATTTTCTCGACCTTATTTCTTGTCAAGCCCCTTAGTCTTCTTATTTCCTTTAGAATTCTTGTTGACTTTACCTTTGATTTGCTTCGGCTTTATTTCTTGCCAATTTTGCCGAATTTGTTCCTGCAGACTTTTGTTTTGCCCTATGGCTTCATATTTCCTTCGGAATTTTCTGTTTGCGCTTCTATGTTTTCTCCCCAAATTTATTTCCCTCGGCTTTATCCTTCGAAGAATTCCTTTAGACAAAACTTCCGAAGGAATACTTTGTCATTTCCTTTGGCTCGGGCTTTCATTCCGCAGGTTTTTTTTCTTTTGGTGGCTCCGAATTTCTTCAGACAAAAAGTCCCGAAGGTTTGCTTTCTTCTTTGCCTTTGCTCTTTGTTGATTTTCAGACTTTGTTGTCGGCTTTTTTGCATGGGCCTCTCCAAATTTCTTCGGACTTTTTGTCCGAAGGAATTACTTTGGACAAAAAGCCCGAGGGAATTAATCCTTGTCTTTTTGAACTCCACTGAGAATGCCCTTCGGACTTTGCACAAAGGTCCAGGCACCGACCAAGTGCCCTCCGTAAGGGCTTGTGGCTCTCCCTCTGTGCCCTTTGAAAAAATTGCAATGGTCCTATCGCCGACCAAGTGCCCTCTGCAAGGCCTTCTGTCCTTTGTCTGTTCCCTTTTCGGAAAAATTGTAGCGCACCCGGGCTTTTTGTAGGGCACCCGATTCCCTTGAATTTTTGCAGGGTTTGAATTCTCTCTTGCTTTTCTTCGGACTTTTGTCCGAAGGAATTATTCCTTGGATTTCTTGCTTTTGGCGGGGACCTTTCTCTTGGATTCTCCAAAGTATTCCTTCAGACAAAAAGTCTGAAGGAATTACTTCCTTTGCTAGAGATCCTTTCCTTTGTTATTTCCTACGGACTTATGTCCTTAGCACTTCTCCAAAGCTGTGTGACATTCTGCCTTCTTTGATGAACCATTCCTTCGGACAAAAGTCTGAAGGAATTCCTGTTGTAGCAAAGGCCCTCAAAAAAGAAAAACAATGTATTCTTCCCAATGAAAGTTGTGGGAAGGTGTCCCTTCGGGCCTTGAGAAAGGGCCTCCTTTTGGCACCAGAGAGTCCCCCGCAAGGGCACCTACCCTTCGGGGTCCTTCGAGCGGCCTTGGTCTTCGAGTCCTTCGGACATTTTGTCCGAAGGATATCTTCCTTTGAATGCTCTGCCATTTTTTTCGGGTGAATTCATGCGGACAAAAAGTCCAAAGGAATTCCTTCGGACTTTTTGTCCGAAAGAATTCGTCTTGTTCGCTTTACCATTTTCCACGAGATTTTCTTCTGAAGGAAATTCTTTGTTCGGCGACTTGCCTTGTCTCTTTCTTCAGACAAAAAGTCCGAAGGAATTCCTTCGGACTTTTTGTCCGAAAGAATTCGTCTTGTTCGCTTTACCATTTTCCACGAGATTTTCTTTTGAAGGAAATTCTTTGTTCGGCGACTTGCCTTGTCTCTTTCTTCGGACAAAATGTCCAAAGGAATTCCTTCGGACATTTTGCCCGAAGAAATTCAACCTTGTCTTTATCTTTTGCCTTGGCATTTCCGAAGGAAAACTTGCCCTTTTGGTTCCTCTGCAAGGGTTCCCTGCCCTCTGCGAGGGCACTTTTGGGTCCGGCACTGCCCTCCGCAGCCTACTGGAATGGTCCAGTTCGTGCTTGACCACCCTCCGCAAGGGCACTTGTCCTTCAGGCTTTGGAAGACCCCCTTTGAACCTTCCGACTTGAACCAATTCTTGAACCATCCCTTTGAACCAACTCATTGAACCAAACCGACTGAACCAACTACTTGAGCCAAACCAATTGAATCGACTGCTTGAACCAAACCTATTGAACTAACTCCCTAAACCAAACCAATTGAACCAACTGCTTGAACCAACTAATTTAACCGATTGCTTGAACCAAACCAATCGAACCGACTACTTGAACCAACCCAATTGAACCGACTGCTTGAACCAACTAAGGTTCAACGGTTCAATATTGTTAAGTTCAAAGCTTTTGGATAGATTAAGTTGTTGAACCCCAGCGTTGAACCAATTTTTTTAACCTTAAGAGAAATGTCTTCAACTTTTGGTCTCTTTCCTTGTGAATTTCTTTGGATAAAATGTCCAAAAAGCTTTGTAAGAGCCTTGCATTCTTTGAATTGGTTCATCTTTTTTGCTGAAAGACTTGTGCAACCCAAAATTTGAACCGGTTCAGAATAGCAAGGGAAGGAGACCGATTTTGGCCTATAGGGGCAAAATGGTCAGCAAATTGGTGATTCCCAAGGGAAGCATGCCTTCTATGCTTAGAACCCAGTAGCCTCAAAGTCCATTGGGCATGGAGTCAGAACGCAGCTTGAAAAGTTAGCAACAGCCTTGAGATATCCAAGAATCAATCACGAAGGTTTTACCCCCAAAAGGAAACGAAAACACACACAAGACTAAGAAAAGTACTAACATGTGCAAAAGCACTTAGGGAAAACAAGGAAAAAATATACATGATGGGAGAAGGGCTCAGTGATAATGCTTAAGATGTATCCCATTAACTAGCATATACAGTTTTTCACCATCCAACCTGGAGAGTTGGAATGCATTGTGCTGCTTGCACTGAGTGATGACGTATGGACCACTCCATAGGGTGTCAAACTTCGTATGCTTTCCCGGCTTTGCTTGGTCCTCATCCCATTTCAAAACGATGTCTCCTTCAGAGAAACTTTTTGATGAGGATCTCTTGTTGAAGTGCTTCTTCGTCTATTGTTGGCGGCTGGTCATAGAATCCATAGCTTGGTCCCTTGTCTCTTGAAGTTTCATCAGCTCCCATAGCCTAACCTCCATGCTATTGCCTTCTTCTAACTATAGCTGGTGAGCAAGGTCCAAGGCTGGCAACTCAAGTGAAATAGAAAGCCTAGCTTCCCTTCTATACACGAGCGTGTATGGTGAATTGCCAATTGCCCTCTTTGAAGTGACCCTGTCTGCCCATAGGGCTGTTTTCAACTTGGCATGCCAAGTTCTCTAATTCTCCTCCATTGTTCTTTTGATAATCTTGATCAGGTTTTTGTTGGTGGATTTAGTCAGCCCATTCCCTTGTGGGTAGTAGTTGGAAGAAGTACTGAGATAGATGTCGTATCTCAATGCCCATTCACTCGTTCTGGTCCCCAAAAAGGCCAATGCATTGTCTGATATGATGGTCGTTGGAACTCCAAACCTTGTCACCAAGTCTTCATAAAAGTCCAAGACTACACTTTCGTTGGCTTCTTTCAAAGCGATAGCCTCTACCCATCTTGTGAAGTATTATGTGGTGGTCAGGACCCACTTGTGTCCAGCACTGGAGGGAGGGTTAATCATCCCTATAAAGTCAAGGCCCCATTGCATGAATGGTTGTTCAACTTGAATACGCTGTAGAGGCATAGCAGCTAGCCGTTGTTTCCCATCAAAAAGTGCACACTTTTGGCACTTTCGTACCCAGGCATGGGTGTCTCTGAATAGAGTGGGCCAGAGATAACCAACTCTCATTATTCTTGCAGTTGTAGGCCTAGGAGCAAAGTGACCACCAACTGGCCCATCATGGAACTCGGACAGCACCCTGTCGGCTTTACTTGGGTCTATGAACCTTAAAAGCACTCCTGAGGGATCCCTTCTGAACATCACTCCATCAATCAGGACATAAGGGAGAGGTTGGAGTCTGAAATATCTCCTCTTGGTCCTATCAAGGCCCTGTGGGCACTCACCAGTGAGAAAGAAATGCCTCAAGTCTGATGTTCAATCCTTCATAATAGCTGATTTTTCTACTGTGGCTGCATCATGAATTAACAAACTGTCTTCTTTTTGTTGTTTAAGGTCTGCAACAAGGTGTTCACACAGGGCTTTTTCTCTCACCAGCTTGGTGATCTTGACATCCACGTCATACTCCATTACTTTAGTGATCCATCCCGCTCTCTTTTCATTCAGATCACGGTTGGTCAAGAAATCTTTGACACTGGGATGTGGAATCATGAGGTGAATCTTGCTGTTGGACAGCATATGTCTGAATTTCTTCAGGCTCTGTATGAATGCAAGGACTTGCTTCTCCACCTACGTATACCTGACCTCAAAACCCTCTAGGCCTTGGTTAAAAAATGCAAGTGGTTGCTCAAGGTTATCACCATTCGCTTAGGTAAGCATGGCGAAGATTACCTCTTCATTTCTGAAGGTGTAGAGGTTGAAATCTTTGGTGAAGGCAGGACTGATCAAGGTAGGAGCCTGGACGATAGCTTGCTTGATCTGTTCAAAACTATCCTTTCTTTGTGATGTCCATGCGAACTTCTCATCATTCTTCAGCATAGAGGTCAATGGCTTGACTACCTCCTCAAAATTCGGAATAAATCTCCAGATGAAATTTATTTTGTTGAAGAAGCTCTGTAGGCCCTTCTTCTGTTTAGGCAAGGACAGCTGCAGGATGGAGCGAACTCTCTTTGGATCAATGGTCAAGCCTTCTTTGGAAACGTGGCCAAGGAGTTTACCCTCATGGACAGTGAACACGCATTTCTTTGGATTGATAGAGATATCGAACTCTCTACACCTCTCAAAGATTTGTCTAAGGTGTTTCATGTGTTGGCCCCCTGTTGACGTAGTGGATTGCACCCTTGACAGGAGGCCGAGCTCCTGTCTTTCACACGTCAAAATGGAAACTCCCCTCTCGCCTGTGGAACCGGCAAAGCTTGGGGAGAGAGTCTCTAGATAAGGGCTAGCTCCCTCTGATGTATCTTTTAGGCCCTGGATTCCCTACTGCTAACAAATAAATGAAAAAGGGGGGGATGAAAAGGGAGAAGGATGCTGAAATAGAACCTAAACCTAAGATAAAAGGTGATACACCAAAAAGATGACCCACTCAGCCCGAACATACACTTTTCGCCAAGAAGCTGTCGTACACTTCATCTGATGTGGGAGACCCTTCTGTATCAGTGAGTCAGGAGTCCGTAGAGATACAGGGAGGAAGGAACTATCAAAGGTGTTCTAAGACACACTTTGGTAGCCTATTCACATGCGCCTATATTCCTGCTGTAGACACTTCTGGCAGACCTGGAGAAGAAGAAACTTTACAATGCACTAGACATGCTAGAATCGTTCTGTGAAAAGCATAAAAGAAAATGATTTAACACAAAAATAAAACATAGACATATGCGTGAGTGCAAGTCCAGATGGAGGTAAAAATGTTAAGTCTTGATTCAAAGTAAAATCCGGCAGAGTTCTGCCTTACAAGCCCGAGAGATTTTTGGGCAGAGCTTTGCGTTACGGGCTAAAAGAATGGATCCCCTCAAAATGAGAAGTTTTACAATATATAGAAAGAGAAGAGAACTTGGTGCTCCTTTTGAAAATACTTTGGCGCTCTTGACAAGCTAGCTCATGTGCGTTTGTGAGCATCGGGAAGAGGAAGTCACTGTTGTTGATGTCATTCTTTTAGAAGAGGCCTGCTGAAACCATGCTGTGTAATTGTTGATCTTGACTTTGGCATTCAAACATTAATGTGAAAGCACGGGCAGCGCCTCTTTTTTGTAGACAAGACTGCTCCTTCTAGATATTCACGTGATTTATCTGCTTATAAATGCAAACTAGAGAAAACAAGCCACGCCGCTCACTGTTTGTGCCTTTTGATGACCACTTGGCAATAACTCGCCTCCCCGCGCCACTTGGACTGTCTTGTCTTTTCCTTGCCTTGTCTCATCCTGGTTTTGTCTCTTTCTGGCTCCTTCAGCCCTCAGGGCTATCTACTCGGCGGGTCGCTGGCTCTTTGGGCTCCTTTCTGGTCTTTTTCAAAATCAACGGCTATTTCACGAGCCTTGTATTTGATGTCCGCAGGCCCGTCACCTTTGGACTTTCTTCGGCTTTCTCTTTCTTTCGGCTTCTTGTTTTGCATCCTCCCGAAGGGAAGGTGACCCTTTCGGCTTTTGGAGAAGCGTCTTTCATTTGATAGCCAAGAGTCCCCCGCAAGGGCACCTGCGCTTCGGGGTCCTTCGGCTCCCTTGGTCATGAAAACCTTCAGAGCTTTTCCTCAGGTTCTTTCCCTGCGGACTTTTTTCCCGCGGACTTTTTCCCCACGGACAAAAAGTCTGCAAGAATTGTCTTCAACTACTTTGCTTTCCTTCGGAATTCCCGTCGGCTTTTCCTCCCACGGCCTTCCTCCGAATTTCTTCGGACTTTTTGTCCTAAGGAATTGCTTCGGACAAAAAGTCTGAAGAAATTATTTTAGCCTTTGCCTTAGTCTTTTTTTGCAGGATTTTTAGTTTGTAGCCCTTTCAAATTCCTTCGGACTTTTTCTCTGAAGGAATTCCTTTGGACAAAAAGTCTGAAGGATTTCTTCCTTTGCTTCTTCGACTGCCTTTGAAAGTGCCCTTCGGGAAAATTGGAAACGATCCTTCCGAAGGGTATTTCCTTTGTAGCCCTTCCAAATTCCTTCGGACTTTTTGTCTGAAGGAATTTCTTCGGACAAAAAGTCTGAAGAAATTATTCTAGCCTTTGCCTTAGTCTTTTTTTGCAGGATTTTTTGTTTGTAGCCCTTCCAAATTCCTTCGGACTTTTTGTCTGAAGGAATTCCTTCGGACAAAAAGTCTGAAGGATTTCTTCCTTTGCTTCTTCGACTGCCTTTGAAAGTGCCCTTCGGAAAAATTGGAAACGACCCTTCCGAAGGGTATTTCCTTTGCCTTAGACAAATTTTTGAAAGAAACTTACCTCTTCGGCCTTTCTCAGTGGCCTCTTTGCAAAAGTGTTTCCTGCCCTCCACAAGGTATCTTGAGTCCCGAACTGCCCTCCGCAAGGGCACTTGAAATGGTCCATTTTGCGCCTAAGTGGGAACTTGCCTCTTCCTGCGGAGTTCGTAGTTTTCCGCCTACCGAGTTCGTAGAAATCCATGCCTACAAAGTCCGTAGAAATGGACCTGCAGAGTCCGTAGAAAACCTGCAGAGTCCGTAGAAATTTTTGGACTTGTGCAAAATCAAAATGTGAATTGGCTCAGAACAACAGGGAAAGAAGGGGACTAATTTTTGCCCTGTTGGGCCAAAAATGGTCAACAAATTGGTGACTCCTAGGGGAAGCATGCCTACTATGCTTAGAGACCAGTTGCCTTAAAGTCCATTGGGCACGGAGTCAGAATGCAGCTTTGAAGAAAGGTTAACAACAGTCTTGAGAGATCCCAAAATCAATCATGAAGCTTTTACTCCAAACACAAGGGAAAACACACACAAGGCTAAAAACACTACTTGTGCAAACTGCACTTAGGGAAAACAGGTAAAGAAACTAAAAGCAAACTACTATATACAACTAACCAGGTATATTTGCTTCCCTCTTGGATCAAAGGGAAAAAATTTTAAGTCCCCTCCCTAGCTAGGAAACTTATGGTGCCAGACAAGTGACTGAATGAAATGGAGATTTGGTGACCTGCTCCTCTTCCCTGTCACCTTGGTTGGCTTGCATCCGAGTGGATCAGAATCAAACATGCTTCCAACATATATGTACTCTTCTTGTTCTTGGAAGCTTGTTGAATGTTGTTCCTTCATGCTGTTGCATTTCACCAAGAAATATGTCGCTGTTGGCTCATCACCATAAGTCCTTTGTTGTGCATGGTCCCTTTGCAATGCATCATGAATTGGCTCGTCTCCTTCTGCCTCGCTGAAGACCCTGTCAGACTTATCCTCTACTTCCTTTTGGCCTTCTTGAATAAAAGTGACTGTTGTGATGTCTGAAATGGAATCACAAATTGATTGCTCATCCCACAGAACATCACCCTTTTGTTCAAATCTCTCTTCTTCAAGGCTTTCCTTCTGATTCTCCTCCAATTCGGGCTCCTCGGCATAGTCGTCCTCCTCATCGAAGCAACAAGAAAGTTCATCAAACAAAGGGGGAGAGAGCTCACCATGCTTACGTTCCTTCTCATATTGCTAGAACATCTGCATGTATGCATGCCCTGAGTCTTCTCCATTGCTAATGATGTCTTCACAAGGAGCATCGATGATGATTTCTTCTTCTTTATCGCTCATGATAGCCTCTTGGAGAGCTGCAAATTGGATCTTTTTTTCCTCACTCGCCTCTTGCAAAACAGGGTCTTCCTTGAGAAGGGGTGAAGTGGAAAAATCATGTGGAAAAGGAAGCAGTCCTTGAGCTAGAATCGAATGATACTCCTTCCATGTGGCCTGATAGCTGTCTTGGGGGTGTGTAGATGGGGTGTGTTCAGACATGGAATGTGCCGTTGGGTCTAAACCGTCCATCACACATTGGCTGAGGAATCTCTCTCTGGATTCCAACTCTGCAATTCTCCTTGCTATATCTTCCTGGAAGAGCCTTTCTTGGAGGTCACAATCATCATTATGAACAGGAGCAGCCTCGACTTCTTCAAGGTTTTGAGCAAAACCTTTCTTCTCCTCCTTCCTGCCCCAAGATTCCACTGTTTGCTTCCAACTCATGACCTTAAGATTGGAATTTTGCTCCTGTGAATAGGCAGCAACTTTATCCTCTTTACAGTCCTGAGCTGGTTCATGATGTTCCTTCTTCCAGCTTGGGATCTGGAGATCATACTGAGAGACCTAAGGAAGTTGGGGAAGGTTAGGGAGGGTCTGATGATGTACAGGAAGAGCTACTTCAAGAGAGATGTGCTGGTTCATGATGTTCCCTCCAAAGGAAGATTCACAATCTAAGGAATTGAGAAGGTTCATTTTCATGGGAGGTTGCTCTAGTTCCCTTTGATGTTTGAAGGCTAGGCGCACGGGGTGAAGAGCAGGATTGATTGATGCATCAGATGAGCTAGAATGAGCAAGTGCTATCTGATAGAAAAGATTTGGTGCACAAGAGGGGGCTTTCTTTAGAATAAGAGGTGGCACACAAAGCTGACTGCCTTGAATGAATGGACTCTTCCATTTTGCTACCTTCTCCATGGATTGAAAGACCTGAGGTTGCATGAACAAACATTCATCTTTATACATCAGCTCCTGCTGATATTCATACTGCTCATCCAGTCTGTTGATCTCCATTACCTGCTTCTCAAACTCTAGCGCCACCTCCCTTATCGTTGAAGGGCAACTAGGAGAGCTGCTTGAGGTGATTGCATGAAAATCCTGAGCTTGATTAAAACCATATGAAGGAATACGAGGCCCATGATTTTGTGTAAAGGAATTATACATACAAAAAATAAGATTTCTCGATGGCACCTGGATTGCTTAACTAGCTGATTCAACTCGGAGTCGCCATTGGTGTTGATGAAAAAGCCTCCAAAGACTGGTTGGTTGAAGAACACACCAAAAAATTTTCAACTCTTTGGACAAAACTTGTCCTACAATCACCTGATTAAAGGTCAGATGTATTAATGGTTCGTTTTGCTGTAACAGGACCCACCAATCCTGAAACTTTTTTAAGTGTCCGAACGTGGTCCCACCAGGCGTGCCAAAAACTGTTGATGCAGTGGATTGCACCCTTGACAAGAGGCCGAGATCCTGTCTTCCACATGTCAAAATGGAAACTCCCCTCTCCCCTGTGGGACCGGCGAAGCTTGGGAGGAGAGTCTCTAGATAAGGGCTAGCTCCCTCTGATGTATCTTTTAGGCCCTGGATTCCCTATTGCTAACAAATAAATGAAAAAGGGAGGGGGATGAAAAGGGAGAAGGATGCTGAAATAGAACCTAAACCTAAGCTAAAAGGTGATACACCAAAAAGATGACCCACTTAGCCCAAACATACACTTTTCACCAAGAAACTGTCGTACACTTCATCTGATGTGGGAGACCTTTTTGTATCAATGAGTCAGGGGTCCGTAGAGATACATGGAGGAACTATCAAAGGTGTTCTGAGACACACTTTGGCAGCCTATTCACATGCGCCTATATTCCTGCTGTAGACACTTCTGGTAGACTTGCAGAAGAAAAAACTTGACAATGCACTAGACATGCTGGAATCGTTCTTTGAAAAACATAAAAGAAAATGACTTAACACAAAAAGAAAACATAGACATATGCGTGAGTGCAAGTCCAGATGGAGGTAAAAATGCTAAGTCTTGATTCAAGGTAAAATCCGACAGAGTTCGGCCATACAAGCCCGAGATATTTTTGGGCAGAGCTTTGCCTTACGGGCTAAGAGAATGGATCCCCTCAAAATGAAAAGTTTTATAATATATAGAAAGAGAAGAGAACTTGGCGCTCCTTTTGAAAAGACTTTGGCGCTCTTGACAAGTTGGCCCATGTGCGTTTGTGAGCATCGGGAAGAGGAAGTCACTGTTGCTGATGTCATTCTTCTAGAAGAGGCTTGCTGGAACCATGTTGTGTAATCGCCGATCTTGACTTTGGCGTTCAAACATTAATGTGAGAGCACGGGCAGTGCCTCTTTTCTGCAGACAAGACTGCTCCTTCTAGATATTCATGCGATTTGTCTGCTTATAAATGCAATCTGGAGAAAACAGGCCCCACTGCTCACTGTTTGCGCCATTTGATGACCACCTGGCAATAACTCGCCTCCCCTCGCCACTTGGACTGTCTTGTCTTTTCCTTGCCTTGTCTCATCCTGGTTTTGTCTCTTTCTGGCTCATTCGGCCCTCGGGGCTATTTGCTTGGCGGGTTGCTGGCTCCTTGGGCTCCTTTCTGGTCTTTTTCAAAATCAACAGCTATTTCACGAGCCTTGAATTTGATGTCTGCGGGCCCATCACCCTTTGGACTTTCTTCGGCTTTCTCTTTATTTCAGCTTCTTGTTTTGCATCCTCTTGAAGGGAAGGTGACCCTTTGGCTTTTGGAGAAACATCTTTCATTTGGCAGCCGAGATTCCCCCACAAGGGCACCTACCCTTCGGGGTCCTTTGGCTCCCTTGGTCATGAAAACCTTGGGAGCTTTTCCTTGGGTTCTTTCCCTGCGGACTTTTTCCCCGCGTACTTTTTCTCCGCAAAAAAAAAGTCCCCAAGAATTGTCTTCAACCACTTTGCTTTCCTTCGGAATTCCCATCGGCTTTTCCTCCTGCGGCCTTCCTCCGAATTTCTTCGGACTTTTTGTCCGAAGGAATTCCTTCAGACAAAAAGTCCGAATAAATTATTCTAGCCTTTGCCTTAGTCTTTTTTTGCGGGATTTTTTGTTTGTAGCCCTTCTGAATTCCTTCGGACTTTTTGTCCGAAGGAATTCCTTCAGACAAAAAGTCCGAAGGATTTCTTCCTTTGCTTTTTTGACTGCCTTTGAAAGTGCCCTTCGGGAAAATTGGAAACGATCCTTCTGAAGGGTATTTCCTTTGCCTTAGCCAAATTTTCGAAAGAAACTTACCTCTTCGGCCTTTCTGAGTGGCCTCTTCGCAAAAGTGTTTCCTGCCCTCCACAAGGGCTCTTGAGTCCCTAACTGCCTCCGCAAGGGCACTTGAAATGGTCCATTTTGCGCCTAAGTGGGAACTTGCCTCTTCTTGCAGAGTCTGTAGTTTTCTGCCTGTTGAGTTCGTAGAAATCCATGCTTGCAGAGTCTGTAGAAATGGACCTGCGGAGTCCGTAGAAAACCTGCAGTCTGTAGAAATTTTCAAACTTGTTCAAAATCAAAATGTGAATTGGCTCAGAACAGCAGGGAAAGAAGGGGACTGATTTTTGCCCTGTTGGGCCAAAAATGGTCAACACTACCTCCTTAGAGAAAATTGTCACGTCATCAAGATACACCAGCACAATGTTATTTATCAGGCCCTGAAAGGCCATGTCCATGGCTCACTGAAAAGTGGCACCAGCATTGGACAGTCCAAATGGCATTTTTCGATAAGTAAACGCCCCCCACTTGGTAGTGAAGGCTGTCTTATACTGGTCACAGTCCTGCACCAAAATTTGATTATATCCTGAATACCCATTTAGGAGAGAAGCGCTCATTCCCTGTTACCATTTGGAGGATCTGTTCCATACTTGGGTGAGGATAATGGTTCTTCAAAGAGACTCTATTGAGGTCTCTAAAATCTATACATAATTTGATCTCCCCATTCTTTTTCTGGATAGGGACAAAATTGGCCAGCCAAGAAGAGTGTTTGATTGGAAATATTATCCTGGACTCAATCAACTTGGTGAGTTCCTTTCACATGAGAGGCTCAATATTTGGGTTGACAGGGTTTTGCTTCTGCTTGATCAGCCTGGCGCCTTCCTCTAGCTCAATGGTATGTTGGGCCAAATTTGGGTCGAAACCCTTCAAATTGCTATACTCCCAGGTGAAGACATTAGCAAACTCTTGGCACAACAAGGTGAAGACCTGCCTTTCATGGTTCGTGCACACTTTCCCAAGTGCAAGCAGCTTATTCTTGAATATTTCAACCTTCTCATAGTTATCCTCTTTCGTTGTGATGCTTGCCTTATCGCTTTTCAACTGGTCATCTTCATTGAAGATACTCTCGAGAGTGACCAAGCCTTTGGAAAGTTTATTGTTTTTTCGCTGAACATTTTGGCTGCCATACTGTTGTTGTAGCTTAGCCTAGTTTTTAGTAGCAAACTTAGCTTCTTGCAAGAAGAGTGCTATTTGCTGGTCATTGTCAAACACCTGTCAGTTAGTGATGTTATCAGGCACAGAGGACTGGATTACTACTTTCAAATGGCGTGGACTGTGGTCTCGGCCTATCTCCTTAGGGATATCAAACTGGGCACCAACTACTGCCAGCCTATCTGCTTGCTTGTTCTGCTCTCTAGGAATGGAAGTAACATTGAAAGCAAGGAAACTCTCCACTAAGTCCCATACCCTGTGTTTGTAGGACTTAAGCAAATAATTCTTTGTCAGATTTTGGCCCCTTACTTGATTCACAATTAGTTCACTATCACCATAAACTTACAGCTCTTTGATTCCTCTTTTCCTGGCCCACTCCAAACCATGGATGAGGGATTCATACTCCGCAACATTGCATGTGCAAAAAAATTGAAACCTGAAAGCTGAAAAGTATTTCTCCTTTGAAGGAGAAACTAGCAGCACTCCACCACCAGCTCCCAACTTACTTCTTGAGCCATTAAAGAACAGTTGCCATAAGCCTGGGCTCTCTTGGCTTGCTTTCATCAAATTTGGTACAAAAGTACCCTCTTTGTGCATGCAATAAATCCCAAGGTTTGCCTCTTCTATGAACTTGTAAGGATCATGCTCGAAGTTGTCATTTTCCCATTCATCTAAGAGTAAGTCAGCAACTCCTTCAAGGGCAGGGGATGGAGATTGATCCACTTGGAATTCTTCTTGGTCAATAATGGCGTAGTTGACATTTGCCGCCTTGAGCGAGTATGGTTCTAAATGATCTCTGTGGAGTGGCTCTGATTCAATTTTAACCTTAGTCCCATACATGGTTCTAAAAACCAGATAGGACCAGTTTGCTGCTAGGTAGCCGCCTATTTTGGATGTGAAATCCCTGGACAAGCAAATAGCAAAGTAAGGAGGGACATCTGCCACTACCACATCATGAGGAACTGAGAAGGTCAGGGAGACGTGTAGCATCAAGCTCAAACCTTTCAGCACTCCAACTATCTTTGCTGGTGTTCCATCCAACTACAGGACTCCCTTAGTCATCTCTTCATATTTGAGTCCCAGTTTATCCACTATGCATTTAGGCATTACCGAGGTGCTTGCTCCACTGTCAATGATGCAATTGTGCACCAAGAAATCTCTTATGACCAAGGGTAAATAAAAAGGGGGAGCCTTTTCCTCTTTCTTAACTTGGCCTGATGTGGAACGCTGCCCATTCATCATCAGAACATTATCGGCTTTTGCTGGGACAGCGTGTTTATTCAGCTCTTGAAATTTTTTTTGCAGCATGTCTTTTTGTTTCGGTATTGATAATGAATCCCACAAGGAGATATTCATGTGCAGCTTCTTCATTTGGTCTACCACGTTGACTCGAGGGTTGCCTTCTTTCAAATTTTCTTTGGGATTACTTACAGCTTGAGGCGCAGGCCGAGGGGCTGAAGGTGCAACCGGCGGTCTGAAGTTTGGAACTTTTTGGTTTACATGTGATGAAAAAGGTGGTGCTGACGTTTGAGTAGTTGCTTGAGCTTCTTCCATTGCTCTCCTTTTGGACCTTGTGTTGGCTGCGACATAGTCGCCCTGATTGTCTGCACTACCTACGTAATTGACTGCATAGAACTCACCTTCCAGGTGATTCATGAGAGTAGAATCGGGCTGAATTTGACTACTACCCATGCCGGGTTGCACTGAAGCCTCAAAGCTTGGGAATTGAGCAGCTACTTGATTGTCCTGTGCATTTGTGTAGTGACTCAACATTTCATTTGTATAAATACCTTGATCTTGACCATATCCTATGGTTGAGCAACTGGGTTGTTCTTGTACCAGATTGTTTTGAGCGGGTGCTAGAGCCTTGGATGATGAAGGGGCGCCTGGATTATAGCCTTGAAAAAGTCTACCCTGTGCAAACTGACCTTGCTTTTGATTGTAATTCTAGAAAGGGGGTCGATTTGCTTGCCCATACTGCTAATATCCTTGATTTGGTCGATTGCCTTGAGCTTGCTACCTTTTAAGAGCCACTAGTTCATTTGTTACGCTTTGTAACAGGGTTTTGACTTCATGGAGGTCATTGGATGAAGTAACAGCCAGCTTTTCTATGCCAGGCAGAAGAGCTAAGGTGGGTGCAATAGTCTGGATTTGAGGCAGCAATTCGGAAAAGAGTGGCATATGAGGCCTGGGGGCTATCTTTCCAGCCTGCACCAGGGAATTTTTAGCCGCTATAGCTATGTCATAGGCAACAGACAGCACATATCCTCCCATGAACTGTATCATAACAGCAATGTCGCTGTTCAATGCTTTCAAATAATAGAGGAAAGCATAACTTGGAGTCGGCCTAACCAGAATGGAGATTTTGTCGCATGTTTTCTGAAAATGAATATTGAAATCCTGCATGAATTTGTGTGGAGCTCTTTTAATAGTGGTCAGCTACTCAGCAAGTGAGAGGTGGTTGCTCTTCTCCCCAAATCAGTGCATTAAGAGGGTGCCCAATTCGTTCCAGCAATCGACTGAATTCATGGACAAAGTCCCATACTAGTCCAGAACCTTGCCCTTGAAAGACAATGCCAGCAATCTGATTGCAATATTTTTCTCAGTGACATTGTGAATATTGCAGAGGTAAGCAATATTTCTGATGTGTTCGATAGCAGTAATGGGCCCTTCTCCATTAAAGAGAGGCATGCTTTTAAAGACTGCTCCTGAAATTGGGTCATAGTGTAGGAGATTCAAAGGACTCTGACCATGAAAGGCCACAAAAGGTAAAGCCATAGCTATGATAGGATTCAACTGAGGCCTTCTTGCGTAGGTGTATTTTATGGCAGGTTTGGGAAGGTGATTTGCTGAATAAGGATGAGGTTTTTCAAACCTCATTTGCTTTGCTGAGTTTAAAGGCAATTCAACGAAGTCAAAAGGGACACCCTTAGCAGCAGATCGTGTGGTGATTTTAGGCATAGGAGGTCAGATTGGTCTTTGATTAGAGACTGATGTTCTTATCAGTGGAGTTGCCAGAGGCTGAAAATGGTTGATTTTGCTGTAACAGGACCAACATCAATCCAGTAACTTTGTGTTGAGTGTTAAAAATGGTGTTAAAAAATGTCCCACTGGGCGTGCCAAAAACTGTTGATGCAATGGATTGCACCCTTGACAGGAGGATGAGCCCCTGTCTTCCATGCATCACAATGAAAACTTCTCTCTTGCCTGTGGGTCTGGCAAAATTGAGGGGAGAGTCTCTAGATAAGGGCTAGCTCCCTTTGATGCCTCTGAGTTATTCCATTAATGTTGCTAATACATATATATAATGGGGGGTTGAAAAGAGAAAAAGATTACTGAAAAACAAAACCTAACCTAAGCTGGTGATGCACCAAAAAAATTTGATCTACTCATACTCACACTTTGAACCATAAGAACACATACATACACTTTATCTGATGAAAGGGCCAGACTGAATGGAGCTTAACAGGGAGGCTTTAATGCAAACACATAAAATAAACTTACCATAGGCGCTGTAGGAAAAACACACTATCTGGTAATTTTTTTCTACCTTTGCGCTCCAGATACAACGCTTCTTGTTACCTGCAAAAATGGCACTTTGTCTATACCAGGTGTGTTGGTATCAACCTTGTGAAATCATCGAGAAAAAAATGACTGAACACAAGGTTAACACTCTGATGCACTTAGATATATCCAACCAGAATAGAGGTAAAAAATGCATATTATATTGATTCCAGGTTAAAATATGTAGGGCTTCGCCTTACAACATGAGAGATTACAATATATATAGAGCAAGAGGAAGCAAAAGGCACCCCTTTTGGAAAAGACTTTGGCGCCCTGTTACAAGTGGCCCATGTGCGCTAAGAGCATTGGGAAGAGGAAACCGCTGATAGAGAATGTTGTGTCAGCTTCAGTTTGGACTTTAGGCGCTTAAAATATATTAAACGCCATATGTGAAATCATGGGCCGCGTCGTTTGTCTGTAAACAAGACCGCTCCTTCAAGACGTTCATGTAGTTTGTCTGCTCATCAATGCAAAGTGGAGAAAAACAGGTCGCACCGTTCACTGTTTGCGCTCCTTGATGACCACTTGGCGGAGACTGTTTCAACTGCAAGAATAACTCACCTCCCCTTTTGCCACCTGCGCTGTTTTGTCCATATTTATAATTTTGTCTCTTCCTGGCTTTGTCTTTTCCTAGAATTTGAGCTCTCGGGGCTATCTTCTATTATCCTTTGCTGGCTCCTTGGGCTCTTTCATCAGCAGGTCACTGAGTTCATTCTTAACTTTTATCTTTTCCCAGCTTTGTCTTTTCCTGGTTTTGACTCTTCCTATCTTGGCTCTTTGGGCTCCCTTCTGGTTGGCACTCAAGCATTTAAAGATCAACGGCTATTTCATTGCCGTAAAATTGACGTTCGGGCACCCGTCGCCATTTGAAAACCAATGGCTATTTTGTTGTCATGAATTTGACGTCTTTGGGGATGTCATCTGACGTCCGGATTTTGACGGCTAGTTCATGATGCCCAATTTGACGTCTTCAGGCCCGTCACCCATTTTAATTCCTTCGGCTTTTCTGCTTCCTTTCTTTCAGGGTTTTGTCTTTGGAACCTTCCGAAGGGAAGGTGTCCCTTCGGGCCTTGAGAAAGCTGCTCCTTTTGGCAGTCGAGAGTCCCCTGCAAGGGCACTTGCCCTTCGGGGTCCTTCGAGTGGCCTTGGTCTTCGAATCCTTTGGACAAAATGTCCGAAGGATATCTTCCTTTGAATGCTCAGCGCTTTCTTTCGGGCGAATTCCTTCGAAATTTGTCCGAAAGAATTCGTCTTGTTGGCTTTACCATTTTCCGCGAGATTTTCTTCCGAAGAAAATTCTTTCTTCGGACAAAATGTCCGAAGGAATTCCTTTGGACATTTTTCCCAAAGAAATTCGACCTTGTCTTTATCTTTTGCCTTGGCATTTTCGAAGGAAAACTCGCCCTTTTGGTTCATCCGCAAGGGTTTTGTTGACCATTTTGGTCTTGCAGGCCAAAATCGGTCCTCCTCACCCTGTTGTTTTGAGCCAGTTTAAAATTTGATTTTTGCACAAGTCTTGTTTCTACGGACTCTACAGGGTGATTTCTACGGACTCTGTAGGAAAAAAACAAGTTCCCAACACTTAGGCGACAAAAGGACCTTTGCAACTTTTTTCAAAGGCAATTTTAGAGGCCAAACAGCCCTTGCGGAGGGCAGGAAAGCACTTAAAGGGAAGAAAGACAAAGGCAAAGAATTCCTTTGAACTTTCTGTCCGAAGGAAATTTTTGAAAGGCAAAGATAGAAGGAATTCCTTCGGAAGAAAATCCCGTGGCAATAAAAAGACTAAGGCAAAGGAAGGAAATGATTTTATTCGGACAAAAAGTTCGAAGAAATTCGGAGAAAGAGCCGTGGGAAAAATGGCCAAAAGAAAAGCCGACGGAGAAAGAATAAGCGGGAAAGACAAAAGAAAAAATTCTTCGGACAAAATGTCCGAAGGAATTCTTTTCGGACATTTTGTCCGAAGGATTTGAGGAGCAAGGCCGCCGAAGGACCCCGAAGGGCAGGTGCCCTTGCTGGGGACTCTCAACTGCCAAAAGGATCTTTCTCAAAAACTCGAAGGAAAGGAAGCAAAAAGCCAAAGGAATTGCCAAGGAGGGTGACGAGCCCGAAGACGTCAAGATTAAGCACCATGAACTAGCCGTTGAAATCCAGATGACCGGTGACGTCCCCGAAGCTGTCAAATTCAGGGCAATAAATTAGTCGTTGGTTTTCAAACGGTGACAGACGCGTAAACGTCAACTTTACGGCAATGAAATAGCCGTTGATCTTTAAAGGCTTGAGCGCGGACCCAAATGCATTCAATGGCCCTAAGGCCAAAAGGAAGAACCGCTGAGAGAAGAGCCCAAGGAGCTAGCAAGGCTGGGAAGATAGCCCCTGAGGGCCGAAGGAGCCAAAAAAGACAAAGCCAGGAAGAGATAAAGTGCAGAAACGGACAAAACAGTCCAAGTGGCAAAGGAAGGTGTCGACTCAAGGAGTTACTCCAGCGGTTGACATAGTATTGGCCAAGTGGTCATCAAGGGGCGCAAACAGTGAACGACATGACCCGTTTTCTTCACTTTACATTAATGAGCAAACAAACCGCGTGAATATCTTGAAAGAGCAGTCTTGTTTGCAGAAAAAGAGGTGTAGCCCATGCTTTCACATTAATGTTTAAACTCCAAAGTCAAGACCGGCGATTACACAGCATGATTCTAACGGGCCTCTTTTAGAAGGATGATAACAGCAACAGTGACTTCCTCTTCCCGATGCTCTCAATGCACATGGGCCAACTTATAAAAAGGCGCCAAAGTCTTTTCCAAAGGGGCGCCTTTACTTCTTCTCTCTCTATATATTGTAAACTTCTCATTTGAGAAAAAAGGATCTCTTGGCTTGTAAGGCGGAGCTTTGCCCAAAAATCTCTTGGCTTGTAAGGCGGAGCTTTGCCAGATTTTACCTTGAATCAAGACAGCATTTTTACCTCCATTTGAGCTCACACTTTTGCATGTCTAAGGCTTTGTTTTGTGTTAAGTCATTTTTCTTTTATGCTTTCACAGAATGATTCCAGCATGTCTAGTGTATTGTGAAGTTTCTTCTTTTGCAGGTTAGCCAGAAGTGCCCACAGCAGAAATATAGACGCATGTGAATACGCTGCCAAAGTGTGTCTTAGAACGCCTCTAGTAGTTCTTCCTCCCTGTATCTCCATCGGACCCCTAGCTCATTGATGCAGAAGAATTTTCTGTATCAAATGAAGTGTATACCAGCTTGTTTTTGGTGGAAAGTGTAGGTTCAAGCGAAGTAGATCAAACTTTTTTGGTGTATCACCGTTTAGTTTAGGTTTTGTTTTCAGCATATTTCTCTCTTTCCACCCCCTCCCATTGTTAGCAGTAGAAAATTCAGGACCACAGAGATACATCAAAGGGAGTTAGCCCTTATCTAGAGACTCTCTCCTCAGTTTTGCCAGACCCATAGGCAAGAGAGGAGTTTCCATTGTGACGCATGGAAAATAGAAGCTCAGCCTCCTGTCAAGGGTGCAGTCCACCGCGTCAACAGGTTCCCTACCCTTCGCGAGGGCACTTTTGGGTCCGGAACTGCCCTCCGCAGCTTGCTGGAATGGTCCAGTTTGTGCTTGACCGCCCTCTGCAAGGGCACTTGTCCTTCGGGCTTTGGAAGACCCCCTTTGAACCTTCCGACTTGAACCAATTCTTGAACCATCCCTTTGAACCAACCCGTTGAACCAAACCGATTGAACCAACTGCTTGAACCAAACCAGTTGAACCGACTGCTTGAGCTAGACCAATTGAACCGACTGCTTGAACCAACCCAATTGAACCGACTGCTTGAACCAACCCAATTGAATGGTTCAACGGTTCAATATTGTTAAGTTCAAAGCTCAAATTTCAAAGCTTTTGGATAGATCAAGTCGTTGAACCCCGGCGTTGAACCAATTTTTTTAACCTTAAGAGAAATGTCTTCAACTTTTGGTCTCTTTCCTTGTGAATTTCTTCGGACAAAATGTCCGAAGAGCTTTGTAAGAGCCTTGCATTCTTTGAACTGGTTCATCTTTTTTGCTAAAAGACTTGTGCAACCCGAAATTTGAACCGGTTCAAAATAGTAGGGGAAGAAGGAGACCGATTTTGGCCTGCAGGGGCAAAATGGTGAACACCAAGTATAGCTGAAAGTGAGCCCTTGCAACACTTTTATAAACTTCTCATAAGAGCTCACTCAAACTTTTAACCAATGTGGGATAAAATATAACTTCCCTTTTGCCTTTTTTGATGTCTCATGTATTTTAAAACAAGGGTCCCCTTTTACTATTCATTTCCCACTTAACTTGACTCACATTAATAAAGTTAAATAATTGAATTTAACTTTATAATTTAAACTTTATTAATGTGAAGATGAATTAAACCAATGGAGCTGAAATCATCTGACGATAATAACCGATTTTCCATTGAAAAGGCACTGACACTGGTGATCATGGCCCACTAGATGAATTACTATTAATAGCATTAATGACTTACTAAAAATAGTAAGTATACCAAACTGCCTCCAAACACCCCGGATTGATCTGCAACGGAAATTGCCTAGGCCAAAAGTCCTCAAGATTCCATAAAAGCCCTGATTAGCCTACGGAACCAAGGAGATATAGGCTTACAACAACACCATACAATGTGAGCTAGAAAAGGGGACATTACAAAATTTGACATTGTTTGTAAAGATGAGCTGTTCAGATAGCACTTATAGGCCACATTTTCAGGTAAATAAGATAATGGGCATTACTAAACAGTATTTTCGTAAATTATAACTCCTAATAATGATAGCAAACTTAATTGCACAATAAACACCGAAATTATCTTCCAAACAAATATTTTCATATTTTGAAGTTAGACCAATACTGCTTAATACTTAAATTTAAAACAATCAATAATTTTCACATGGTATCTTGCTTTTAATTTAATATCAATACTAATTTCCTGTATCTTTTTTTTTTAATTTTGTCTTTTTGTTGGTGACTTGATTTAAATAGCTTTTAGAACAGATATATGAGTTCAAAATTACAAAAAAAAATCACGATCATTGTTAATACTCATGTTAAATTAACTTTATTGTTTCCACAGCGAACTATTTGGGAACTATCTAAATGGCTCAATACCCACAGAACTGGGATCTCTGGTCCATTTGAAAATTCTGTAAGCTTCTACATTTTTTGAAAATTGAAACGTAAGTTCTCTACTTTTTTTTCAAATTGGAAAAAATTGTGTCGAGTCATCAATTTTGGGAGTGAGTCATCAATTTTGGGAGTCTGCCACAAAAGTTTTCATTCATACGTAAAGTTCCTTAATGTTAATAAAGGCTAGACTATTTTAAATCAGCTCTCTCTCTCTCTCTCTCTCTCTCTGTTCCAGTTCGAAATATATAAATTATATTATCAGTATAAAAATACTACAAACAATATGGAAATAGTAATTCTGGTCTTGGACTGAATCTAGTGCCGGCGCAAATAAATGTTGATGATGGGGAGAAGCACATAAGAACCAAAATTTTCTCACACACGCACAGAGAATGCTTGTATGACTTATCTTATGTGTGCTTAAAATGCTTGACAGGTCGCTTGGCGTAAATCGTCTGACTGGTTATATTCCAAAGGAACTTGGAAACCTTACTAGCTTGACTTCGCTGTAAGATTGCAACTTGATCTATCACACATGAAGACGTATGCTCTAAAGATAGATAATAATATGGATTGTTTTTTAATTTGAGAAATCTGTGGGCACGGTTAATAGGCTCATTGTTTCAAACAATCTATCTGGACGACTGCCACGACAGCTTGCAAATTTGAGCAATCTTAGGAAACTGTAAGTTGGTGTATACTCTTTCTTGAGCAGGTTTCTCCCACATTTTCAAAGTCCATTATTCATTTATTTGTGATTGGATTTTGGATAAATATTTCATAGATATAATGGTCACCTACAAGCAGATTGGAAAGTACTTGAGATCTATGTGGCTTAAACCTGATGCACAGCTTTAAAGGAGAGTACTAATGTTGAAAAAAATCCCACAGGTGGAGTGCTTACATGTCTAACATTGAGTAGTGTCTTAACTATGATGGGGAGAACACCCACCATAGGATGTGCATTGAGTGTAGACTGGAGGGTTTCTTCCATAATAACCGCTTGATATAGAAAAGGTAGAGGTGATACTGGAAACAATGGACTTCATTTGAATTAAATTCCAATAAGAACTCAATCTTTTGTTTTTATCCTTAGACAGTTGTGTCTAATATCAAGTGCAAGGCATGATCACATTAAAGGGGCTGAACCCCACATATTTGGAGAAGTTGATCCTATGTTTAAAAGGGGGCTTGTTTAGAAGTGGAATCTTTCCCTAGAAACATTATGTCCCTCTTAACAACTTTTGAGTTTGTACATCATAGTTTGTATTCTAAGTTACATCTTTGGCTTGATTTAACTCATTTTTCATGATAGTCCCCTGATGTTTTCATCTTTGCTGCTCTTATACCAAAATGATGCTCTGAAAGCTATGTAATGATGTTGCAGATTTGTACTTTCCCCCCTCACAATAAAAGGAGTGGTCGACTTCTCCTCCCTTGTTTCTTCTTCCCCCTTCCATGGAAAGTAAGCAAGGGGTGCTGTAACAGTTTGAATGGTTATGCTCAAATTAATGCATGATGTTCTACACCAAGACACTATTACCAAAATGTTATATCATGCTAGAGCTCATTTGTGCCAGTCAATCATGCTGCAAAGGCACATATATAATTCCTTTCAATTCAACTCATGTCATGTAGACGTAAGCATGCTACAATCTATTGCATATAGTATATACAATAGCTGCCATGATTGATTCTTCCTAAATGCTTGAACAATTTCCATGTGTGAGTTTTCATGCTACGATTTATGCCATTTCAAATTATCTTTGAAAATAAACATGCAGCTTATATGTATAGCACAGCAATGAACAAACCAATTTTCTGCCACTATTGTGATGCTTTCTTGCCGTGCTCAATTGCATCTCAACTTGCTGTAAGTGTCAGTCAACCTCTTGCTTGAAGTGCTTACCCTCTTGAAGTGCCTTTCTTCCACCTTCCTTGCTATGCACATGCTACTGCAAGAGGTGAGATCATCATAAATTATGAATACAAAAATAAGAATGAAGAATGGATGAAACTGTTGCAACCCTTTGCCTATGGCTGCCCTTATGCCCTCCAAGTGGACATGTTTCTGGTCCTACTTGTGCTCAAGTGGCCCTGCTGCTCCATGCTATAACTTCCTCATGTACTCTCGTTGTTCTCAAGGTGCCTGTGTGATCCGGATCCCAGGAGATATTTGAGGGACAACACCCTAAATTGTTAGAATCTAGACGTGTTATATGCATGTACCAAAGCAATATTAAATAACAATTTGGAAATGAACATTCAGACGGAGACACAAAAGGAAAGACCATAGAACCGTAACATAAGACTTTATTAATTTGTATGTTCTATATGTGACATACTCTTGAGAAAGATATATGGCTGTCTATCTTCCACTGGCTATGTCTATGCTCTGATACATTATGATACCAATCTCTCTAGATATCTTTACACAATGTTACAAAGCCACGAAGGCTAAAGAACCGTTATGGAAGATGGAACAGTTGCTCTTCAACATGACTCTTCATGTTTTGACAGTTGAGCTGAACTACATTAAAATGTAACAGTTGGATTTGGCACACGGGGTTTTGCTCAGCATCCCACATGGCACTGCCCTCGAGTTTACAATGGGAACCCCTCAAGTCATGTGGGATTCCACCTTGTCAAGGACAAAGGCAGCATTGCTGTTGGAAATCATCAGTACCACATGTTGTGAGTTGAACTGAGCGATTTGTTTTGTAAATGTTTGGGACCCTAACGAAGACAATGATAAAGACTGCATAATGTTTGGTGCATGTATATATGGTGCCATGTCTGATTTGCATAGCATACCTGATTTTCCTCGATTTTCTTAGGCCAGTGGAAATGTGTGTATGACATGTGGTGGAGATGGATTGATAATCTTAGAGATATCATGGACCTATATAAAGTGTTCAATAGTACCTCAAACCATAAAAATGAATCTACATTATCGCATGCCATGAGAATGGGCTTCATGGTATCACTGGAAGTTCATTTGGAAAATCCATCTTGATCATTTGATCCACGTTGGAAATCAACAGTTCCATTGCATTAAGTCTACTGCCTAGGGAGCAAGTGCATAAACTTAGCTTCTAGCTAAACCTTGGTGAACCATCGTTTTTGGTATGTGTTGACGCAGTGGATTGCATCTTGGACAGGAGGCCGAGCTCCTGCCTTCCACATGCAACAATGGAAAC
Organism: Torreya grandis; assembly: GCA_037957365.1. Taxonomy (NCBI): domain Eukaryota; kingdom Viridiplantae; phylum Streptophyta; class Pinopsida; order Cupressales; family Taxaceae; genus Torreya; species Torreya grandis. Next base: position 2,123,827 of record JARHVA010000667.1, read on the forward strand.
TTCCCTCTTGCCTGTGGGCCTGGCAAAACTGGGGGGAGAGTCTCTAGATAAGGGCTAGCTCCCTTTGATGTATCTTTTAGGTCTTGGATTTCCTACTGCTAACAAATAAATGAAAAAAAGGGAGAGGGGATGAAAAGGGAGAAGGATGCTGAAAAAACAGAACCTAAACCTAAACTAAAAAGGCGATACACCAAAAAAGTTGATCCACTCAGCTCGAAACATACACTTTTCACCAAGAAGACGCTGGCATACACTTCATTTGAAATTGAAAACTCTTCTGCATTAGTGAGCTAGGGGTCCTCTGGAGATACAAGGAGGAAGAACTATCAAAGGTGTTCTGAGACACACTATGGCAGCCTGTTCACATGCGCCTATACTTCTGGCAGACTTGCAGAAGAAACTTCACAATGCACTAGACATGCTGGAATCATTCTGTGAAAGCATAAAAGAAAATGACTTAACACAAAAGGAAAACATAGACATATGCGTGAGTGCAAGTTCAAATGGAGGTAAAAATTGCTAAGTCTTGATTCAAGGTAAAATCCGACAGAGTTCTACCTTACAAACCCAGAGATTTTTGGGCAGAGCTTTGCCTTACAGGCTAAGAGATCTCTTTCTCAAATGAGAAGTTACCATATATAGAGGAAGAAAAGAGGTCTTTTGGCACCTTTTTTACAAGTGATCCATGTGCGTTCTGATCATTGGAAAGAGGAAGCTGCTTAAACATCATATGCGAAATTATGGGCCGCGTCATTTGTCTGCAAACAAGACCGCTCCTTCAAGGCAATTACGTGGCTTGTCTGCTCATCAATGCAAAGTGAAGAAAACGGGTCGCGTCGTTTGCTGTTCGTGCCTCTTGATGATCAATTCGCAGACACTGTGTCAACAGCTGGAGTAACTCCTTGAGTCGACACCTTCCTTCGCCACTTGGATTGTTTTGTCTGTTTCTGCACTTGATTCTTTTGCCCCTTCCTGGCTTTGTCTTTCTTCTGGCCTTAAGCCTTTGAATTTCTTCGGGTTCGCGCTTAAGTCTGCGAAGATCACCAGCTACTTCATTGTCGCAAATTTGACGTCCTTGGGTCCGTCGTCCTCCTTAGCAATTCGTTCCTGTCTTTCCCGCTTGCTTTGGTCGCTTTTCGCTGATTTCAATAAGTGACACATGGCAGCATCCGCTTAACTTATAGAAGCTTTAGGCACCTTTTGAGAGTCCTGCGGAAGATGACACGTGGCGGCTTCCGCTGAGCTTTAGAAACAATACAGAAACATTCGGGACTCATTCGGATATTCACGGACAATGACACTTGGCAGCTTCCGCTCTCTTTAGCAATACGTCTGGGGCCCACCACAGTCTTTATTGAACAAAAGGGAGAGACCGCGAATGTTGATACTTGTCGGCTTCCGCCGAGCTTTGCAAGGGACACGTGGCACGTTCCGCTGCTCTTAGAAAAATATGTCAAAACGTTCTGCAGTTGCCACTTGGCGCCCTCCGCAGAACTCTGAAGGAAACCTATTGAAAGGAGCTTTAGAACTTGGATGCAGACACATGTCGCGCTCCGCCGAATTTTTTGCAAGGGACATGTGGCATGCTCCACTGCTTGGGCTTTTTCCTAGTTGGCGCTCAAGAATTTAAAGGTCAAACGGCTATTTCCTTGTAAAATTGACGTTCGTGGGCCCGTCACTGTTTGAAAACCAACGGCTAGTCTATTTCCCTGAAATTAACGGCTTCAGAGACGTCACCGTCCTTGTCAAATCCTTCGGTTCTTTTCCTTTGTTTCCGACTTTTTTGCTCCGGTCGGGCTTTTGTCTCGGCCAATTTTCCCGCGGACAAAAAGTTCACAAGAATTCTTTTGATCGTTGCTTCCCTTTGCTTGACCTTCGGAATTTCTTCGGGTTTTTTCTCCCGCAGCCCTTTTTCGAATTTCTTCGGGCTTTTTATCCGAAGGAATTCCTTCGGACAACAGTCCGAAAGAAATCAATTTATGCCTTTGCCTTTTTATTTTTGCGAGATTTTCTTTCGAAAAAATTCTCGTGTTTCTTGCCTTGAAAATTTCCGAAAGAATTCCGACTTGCCTTTTGCATTTTTCGAAGGAATTCCAACCCTTTCGGCCTTCCCTTTGGTCCCTTTGAAAATGTTCTCTGCCCTCCTCAAGGGCACTTGGGTCAGGAATTGCCCTCCGCAAGGGCACTTGAATGGTTTCTTTTGCGCCGAAGTGTTGGGAACTCGTCTCTGCCTGCAGAGTCCGTAGAAAACTTCCCTGCAGAGTCCGTAGAAAACACCTTCAGAGTTCATAGAAAACACCTTCAGAGTTCGTAGAAATGCCTGTAGAGTCCGTAGAAATAGGCCTGTAGAGTCCGTAGAAATTTCCAAGACTTGTGCAAAATTAAAAAATGTGCTGGCTCAGAACAACAGGGAAAAAGGGGGGACCGATTTTGCCCTGCAGGACCAAAAATGGTCAACAAATTGGTGACTCCCATGGGAAGCATGCCTGCTATGCTTAAAAATCAGTTGCCTTATCCATTGGGCACGGAGTCAGAATGCAGCTTTGAAGAAAGGTTAACAATAGCGTTGGGAGATCTCAGAATCAATCATGAGCTTTTACCCCAAACACAAAAGAAAACACACACAAGGCTAAAAAACACTACCTGTGCAAACAACACTTAGGGAAAACAGGAAAAGAAACTGAAAGCAAACTACTATGTACAGCTAACTAGGTATATTTGCCTCCCTCCTAGATCAAAGGGAAAACTTCTTAAGTCCCCTTCCTAGCAAGGAAACTTATGGTGCCAGACAAGTGGCTGAATGGAATGGAGACTTGGTGGCCTGTTCCTCTTGCCTGCCACCTTGATTGGCTTGCATCCGAGTGGATCAGAGTCAAACATGCTCCCAACATATATGTACTCTTCTTGTTCTTGGAAGCTTGTTGAATGCTGGTCCTTCATGTTGGTGCATTTCACCAAAAATCAATGGTTGCTGGCTGATCACCATAAGCCCTTTGATATGCAAAGTCCCCTTGAAGTGCATCATGGTTTGACCCATTCCCTTTTGCTTCATTGAGGATCTTGTCAAACTCATCCTCTGCGCCCTCATGGCCTTCTTGAAGAAGGGTGACTATTGTGATGTTTAAAATGGAATCACAAATTGATTGCTCATCCCACAGAACATCACCTTCTTGTTCAAGGTTCTCTTCTTCAAAACTTGCCTCAAGATGAGCAAGCCTCACCTTTTCTCGCTCAAGGATCAATGTCTCTAGTTGTTCAAAGACATCTATCTGATCCTCCTCCAACTCAGGCTCCATGGCATAGTCATCCTCCTCATCAAAGCAACAAGGAAGTTCATCAAACAAAGGAGGAGAGAACTCACCATGCTTACATTCCTCCTCGTATTGCTGGAACATCTGCATGTATGCATGACCTGCATCTTCTCCATTGTTGATGATGTCTTCCGAAGGAGCCTCCATGATGATTTCATCCTCATTGTCGCTCATGATAGCCTCTTGGAAAACTGTAGATTGGATCTTCTGCTCCTCACTCGCCTCCTGCAAAACAGGTTCCTCCTTGAGAAGGGGTGAAGTGGAAAAACCATGTGGAAGAGGAGGCAGTCCTTGAGCTAGAATCGAATGATTCTCTTGTTTCCATTTGGCCAGCACTTCATCTATATCAGGTGCAGCCTGATAGCTCTCTTGGAGGTGTGTAGATGGGGTGTGTTCAGACATGTCCATCACACGTTCGCTGAAGAATCTTGCTCTGGATTCCAACTCTGCAATTCTCCTGGCTATATCTTCTTGAAAGAGTCTTTCTTGGAGATCACAGTCATCATCACGATGAATAGGAGCAGCTTCATCTTCTTCAAGGTTTTGAGCAAAACCATTCTCCTCCTCCCTGCCCCATGATTCCATTGTTTGCTTCCAACTCATGACCTTGGGATTGGAACTTTTCCCTTGTGAATAGGGAGTAACTTTATCCTCTCCAAGGTCCTGGGCTGGTTCATGACTTTCCTTCTTCCAACTTGGAATTTGGAGATCATGTTGAAAGACTTGAGGAGGTTGGGGAAGATTTGGGAGGGTCTGCTCATGTACAGGAAGAGCTGTCTGAAGAGAGGCGTGCTAGAAAGCTAGGTGCACGGGATTAAGAGCAGGATCAATTGATGCATCGGATGAGCTAGAATGAGCAAGTGCTATCTGATAGAAAAGATTTGGTGCACAAGAGGGGGCTTTCTTTAGAATAGGAGGGGGCACGCAAGGCTGACTACCTTGCATGAATGGATTCTTTCATTTTGCTACCTCCATGGATTGCAAGGCCTGAGCTTGCCTGAACAAACACTCCTCTTTGTACATCTGCTCTTGCTGATATCTATACTGCTCATCTAATGTCTATTTCCATCACCTGCTTCTCAAACTCTAGTGCTACTTCCCTTATTGTGAAGGGCAACTAGGAGAGCTGCTTGAGGCGATTCCATGAAAATCTTGAGCTTGATTAAAACCATATGAAGGAATACAAGGCCCATGATTTTGTGTAAAGGGATCATACATACAAAAAATAAGATTTCTTGATGGCACCATAATTGCTTAACCAGCTGATTCGACTTAGAGTCGCCATTGGTGTTGATAAAAAAGCCTCCAAAGGCTGGTTGATTGAAGAACACACGAAAAATTCTTCAACTCTTTGGACACAACTTGTCCTAGTTGCTCCCACCAGGCGTGCCAAAAACTGTTGACGCAGTGGATTGCACTCTGGACAGGGGGCCGAGCTCCTTCCTTCCACACGCAACAATGGAAACTCCCCTCTTGCCTGTGGGCCTGGCAAAATTGGGGGAGAGTCTCTAGATAAGGCTAGCTCCCATCGATGTATCTTTTAAGTCTTGGATTTCCTATTGCTAACAACTAAATGAAAAAAGGGGGGGGGATGAAAAGGGAGAAGGATGTTGAAAAAACAGAACCTAAACCTAAACTAAAAAGGTGATACACCAAAAAAGTTGATCCACTCAGTGCGAAACATACACTTTTCACCAAGAAGCTGGGATACACTTCATTTGATATAGGAAACTTTTCTGCATCAGTGAGCTAGGGGTCCTCTAGAGATACAGGGAGGAAGAACTATCAAAGGTGTTCTGAGACACACTATGGCAGCCTGTTCACATGCGCCTATATTCCTGCTGTAGACACTTCTGGCAGACCTGCAGAAGAAGAAACTTCACAATGCATTAGACATGCTGGAATCGTTCTGTGAAAGCATAAAAAAAATGACTTAACACGAAAGGAAAACATAGACATATGCGTGAGTGCAAGTTCAAATGGAGGTAAAAATTGCTAAGTCTTGATTCAAGGTAAAATTTGGCAGAGTTTTGCCTTACAAACTCAGAGATTTTTGGGCAGAGCTTTGCTTACAGGCTAAGAGATCTCTTTCTCAAATGAGAAGTTACCATATATAGAGGAAGAAGAGAGGCCTTTTGGCACCCTTTTTACAAGTGACCCATGTGTGTTCTGATCATTGGTAAGAGGAAGCCGCTTAAACATCATATGCAAAATTATGAGCCACGCCGTTTGTCTGCAAACAAGACCGCTCCTTCAAAGCAATTACGTGGCTTGTCTGCTCATCAATGCAAAGTGAAGAAAACGGGTCGCGTCGTTCGCCGTTCGTGCCTCTTGATGATCAATTCGCAAATACTGTGTCAACTGCTGGAGTAACTCCATGAGTCGACACCTTCTTTTGCCACTTGAACTGTTTTGTTTGTTTGTGCACTTGGTTCTTTTGCCCCTTCCTAGCTTTGTCTTTCTTCTGGCCTTAAGCCTTTGAATTCCTTCGGGTTCACGCTTAAGTCTGCGAAGATCAATAGCTACTTCATTGCCGGAAATTTGACATCCTTGGGTCCGTCGTCCTCCTTAGCAATTCGTTCGTGTCTTTCTCGGTTGCTTTGGCCGCTTTTCGCTGATTTCAATAAGTGACACATGGTGACATCTGCTTAACTTATAGAAGCTTTAGGCACCTTTTGAGAGTCTTGCAGAAGATGACACGTGGCGGCTTCCATTGAGCTTTAGAAACAATACAGAAACATTCAAGACTCATTCAGATTCACACAGACGATGACATTTGGCAGCTTCGGCTCTCTTTAGCAATACGTCCGGGGCCCACCATAGTCTTTACTGAACAAAAGGGAGAGACTGCGGATGTTGACACTTGTCGGCTTCCACCAAGCTTTGCAAGGGACATGTGGCACGTTCCGCTGCTCTTAGAAAAACATGTCAAAACCTTCCGCAGTTGCCACTTGGCGCCCTCCACAGAACTCTGAAGGAAACCTATTGAAAGGATCTTTAGAACTCGTATGCAGACACTTGTCGCGCTCCGTCGAATTTTTTGCAAGGGACACGTGGCACGTTTTGCTGCTTGGGCTTTTTCTTGGTTGACACTCAAGAATTTAAAGGTCAAACGGCTATTTCCTTGTTGTAAAATTGACGTTCGCGGGCCCGTCACTGTTTGAAAACCAACGGCTAGTCTATTTCCTTGAAATTAACGGCTTTGGAGACGTCACCGTCCTTGGCAAATCCTTTAGTTCTTTTCCTTTGTTTCGGCCTTTTTTGCTCCGGTCGGGCTTTTGTCTCGGCCAATTTTCCCGCGGACAAAAAGTCCGCAAGAATTCTTTTGATCATTGCTTCCCTTTGCTTGACCTTCGGAATTTCTTCGGGTTTTTTCTCCCGCGGCCCTTTTCCGAATTTCTTCAGGGTTTTTATCCGAAGGAATTCCTTCGGACAAAAGTCTGAAAGAAATCAATTTATGCCTTTGCCTTTTTATTTTTGCGGGATTTTCTTCTGAAGAATTTCTTCGGACAAAATGTCCGAAGGAAGAATTCTTTTGATCGTTGCTTCCCTTTGCTTGACCTTCGGAATTTCTTCGGGTTTTTTCTCCCGCAGCCCTTTTCCGAATTTCTTTGGGCTTTTTATCTGAAGGAATTCCTTCGGACAAAAGTCCGAAAGAAATCAATTTATGCCTTTGCCTTTTTATTTTTGCGGGATTTTTTTCTAAAGAATTTCTTTAGACAAAATGTCCGAAGGAATTCCTTCGGACATTTTGTCCGAAGAAATTCTCGTGTTTCTTGCCTTGAAGAATTCCAAAAGAATTCTGACTTGCCTTTTGCATTTTCTGAAGGAATTCCAACCCTTTCGGCCTTCTCTCTGGTCCCTTTGAAAATGTTCCTTGCCCTCCGCAAGGGCACTTGGGTCAGGAACTGCCCTCCGCAAGGGCACTTGAATGGTTTCTTTTGCGCCTAAGTGTCAGGAACTCATCTCTTCTTGCAGAGTCCGTAGAAAACTTCCCTGCAGAGTCTGTAGAAAACACCTTCAGAGTTCGTAGAAAACACTTTCAGAGTCTGTAGAAATCCCTGCAGAGTCCGTAGAAATAGGCCTACAGAGTCCGTAGAAATTTCCAAGACTTGTGTAAAATAAAAAAATGTACTGGCTCAGAATAGCAAGGGAAAAGGGAAGACCGATTTTGGCCTGCAGGACCAAAAATGGTCAACAGTATGTTGATCTGTTCTAGCAACTTTAATGACAGAATAATTCTGTGGGTGCATGGTTTCCAAAATATGATATGATTTTATTGCTTGAGGTTGCTTTGGTACAAATGGTGGAATTCTGAATGCAAATTAGTCATTTGTATATGGCACAATCTTATTGGGAGTTGACACAACATGATTAGACCACGGATTCAATGTAAAAATCCTTTGTCTTATTTCCCACTTAAGGAATAACTCCACAAGATCTCCCAAGATGGGAATGCCACTTCAAAGGGGACAACCTCCAATATGCTTCTACCAAATAGAATACTGTCCACTTACTTGACATCATTGACAATGAGATTCATCTCATTTATATAGACATATACTACCCATAATTGATGAGTAAACCCCTAATACCAATGTAGGCCGACTCATTGCCCCATATAACTAATTCTACAAGTTACCCATTTGACCCAATTTATTTGATCTAATATAATTAACTAAGAATGAGGTGTGTCATATGTCGGCATCTCCATCAACCCATATACATCATAATATCACATCCATAGGTACATAACATGTTCTCTCTTTTTGACATGTTTTGTCGACAAAACATGAGAAAAAACCAAGTAATGAGTGTTTCTAAAATCATTGCACACTTGTCGCCATGCTCGATTATCCAACCATCCATATGTGATCATGGTAGGTGATGGATCTCTACAAATAGTTCCAAATTTTGCTGCACTACTATGATTTCATTCATGACCAATTTTTTTCTCCCTAGCTTCCATGCATAGCCATGGTGATTGCTCCATTGATTCCACGTATTTTCATAGTGTTTGCTCCATTGATTCCATGTAAGGCCATAGAGATTGTTCCTCTTATTCTTTTTATAGCCATAGTGCTTACTTTTTTGATGCTCCATGACATGCCTCCATGCATTTTGCATCTCATGATGATGTGGGTGTCTATATGATGTAACCTTAATCTCTTTTTCAATTACTTTGACCTTTTCAACCTTTTCTTCCACTATATGTGCCTCTTCAATATTTTCTTCTACTATTTGTACCTCTTAAGTAGATGAGTTATTCTTTTCAATATGTTCCTTTTCTATACAATCATGTTTATTTTTTAATTTACCTTATACTATTCTTTACATTCTTCATGCTCTACCTTGACCTTTCTTTGGTCTTTGCTATGTGTGATATCCTGCAAAGTTACCTTCTTTCTTCTATACCAAAGCTTCATTAAATTCTTTTTGCACATTAATACTGGTAGTACCCACAATCTATAACCAAGGATGCCCAATAAAAATATCCAATTCATTCATATCCAAAGCATAAAAATTTGAATGAAAAACATATTTGTCCATGGTGAGCTTCAAATCTTCAATAACTTGAATCTTCTTATCATCTATTTGAGTTTCCTTGATATTATTTTCTTGAACCTGTAGATGCTAATCGAAGCCCATGTTGATGAAGCTATGCTTGCTGCTAGGGTTTATGTATACAATAACCTTTTTCCTTTGAATGCATCCATGAAATTGTAATATTGAAGCTTAATTATTTGGAGCTAAAATACTTGAACCCTTATCCTCCATCTCACCTTCAGCATTCTTTGTAACCTTCTCATCACCACCGCCATCATCATTTCTTCCTCTTCTTTTCTTCTTCATCATCTACATCCTTGTGCTCCTTATCATCATTTTATCATCACTCTCATCATCCTTGTGTCTTCATACTCTTCTACATCACCCTCGTTTTCCAGCTCCTCTTCCTCATCATTATTTTTTTTCCTCTTCTTCTACAACATCCTCGTTATTATTTATCTTTTGCAACTCCCTTTTGAAGATTTCAGATATGCATGCCCTCAATTTTTCCAATTTCTCTAGAACTTCTCTCGCCAACTTAATTTTAACTTCTTGATCCACAATTCATAATTTATATTTAAACTAGGGTTTCAAGAACACTTGTATTCTTGGATCTCCTTTCCTGCCCTATATCTGAGAATAAAAACATATATACAAGTCGATCTAGTGATTTCCTTTGAATTAAAACAAATGGCACTTTATTTTCTTACTTGTAATGAAAGATACGAATATTTTTCTAGGGCCATGCCTTGAAAAACTGACAGATCCACAATTTTGAATGCCAAATTTGGATGAACACAACTTCCTCAATACTACTCATAATATTTAGTATGACCACTTTTCAGAAAGTTATTGAAAATATCTATTTGATTGTATGGGATTTTTTCCAATCAAAAAATGGTATGGAGAATGAAGTTATTGAAGTTCTCTGCTTTTTCCCAAATTCTACACCAGTGTGTTTTTGCCAAAACTCAGATTCGCAAGGTCAACTTTACACAAACTTATCTCCCTCAATATTGCTTAGAATCCTATATATGACCACTTTTTAGAAAGCACTATAAAATATCTTTATGATGGTGTAAGATTTGTCAAAATTAAAAAATATAGTAGGGAGAATGAAGCTTTTGAAGTTGATTGCTTTTACCTTAATTCCACTATTTTTTTCCTTCCAAAAATCAGATTTGTAAGATCAATTTTGCATGACCATATCTCCCTCAATATTACTCAAAATGGTTAGTGCGACCACTTTTGGGACAATAATATATTATCAACCATGTAAAAAATACCTCAGACACATGGTGAGGAGAGCAAGCCTCTACAACATAGACTATTTCTCCTTAGAAAATAAAATCTACAATATTACACAATCTATTCAGAAACAAATTTCCACTTTGCCCAAATCATAGCTCTGATTCTCTACGATCCACACATATAACAAAAGAAATATGTTGAATATTATCTAAAATATGTATAATATAATAGATATCACACAACACAAGAGATGCTTTTGGGCCAAGATTTCTTAACATGAAATATACTCAGAAATTGAAGAATTACCCTTAAAGTAAGGAAACACCATACAATATTCCTTAAGGAAGAAATAACTTCATAAGATCTCCCAAAATTGGAATACCACTTTGAGGGGGACAACCTTCAATATGCTTCTACCAAATAAAATACTCTCCACTTTGAGGGTGACAACCTTCAATATGGTTTGTATTTTTCTTTTATTTTGACTGCATGGCAATAGGCCTTTCCGATTGTTATGATATATGCAAACTCCATGTTTTTTTGGATGTGAAACTTCAAACTATTGCAATATTTGAGAAATCAGTGTCCCTCACTTTCACACGTGCCAACTTTTGTTGACAATATATGAAATGCGTTGTTATAATCCTACACTATTTGGTCTTGACCCTAGCATAATTGATGTAGTTTTTTAAACTGGTCATCATAATTCTTCATAGGGTAGTATTCCTCTCTGATGGCCTCTGCAAATTTTTTTCTTATTTTCTTTAGGGAAGCCTTGAGAGATATCTCACCATCATCTTCTTCTCTAAGACAAGATGATTCCCACCATTTCTTAACATGCAAGGAAGCTGTCATGTCCCCCTTTTTGATGTGGTAGGAAAACACTATTCATGAGACACTATTTCTAAGTTATTATTCACTGATGAGGTGGCAGACACTTCATCTTGATGAGGTGTCCACAACCCTATTCATGTTGCTTAGGTGGCATAGGGTGCTACATTGCATTATATTTCATGTGGGGACTTGCTTTTGTCTTCTTTCATGCATGTGGTACGAATTTATCATGTGAGGACAAGAAAGGGAAGGTCAAAAAGAGAATCCAACTTCTTTTGGAAGCTTATGTTAGTGGGGAGACAAGTTATACTATTCCTGATTGGTATCTCCTTTTCCCCTTTTGTCATTTCATGAAGGTGTTACCAACTTTGCAAAAGAGACTTTGTCCTTAGCTATAATGACCCCATGTGGAGAATGTGAGGTGGATTTCATGGGGAGACAACTGGTCGTTGTTGAAGATACTCCCATATGAAGGGGTGGTGCCATTTTGGGCCTCCCTTGTTTTCTTCCATATGTATTCTATAAAAGCTTGTATTCTTGCTTTGTATTGTAGGCTAGAGGTAGTGTTGACCATTTTGGTCCTGCAGGCCAAAATCGGTCTCCTTCCCCTGCTGTTCTGAGCCAGTTCAAAATTTGATTTTTTGCACAAGTTTTTCGGCAAAAGAAGGGACCAGTTCAGTGGTTCGACATTGGGATCCAATGGTTTGATCTTTTCAAGAATTTTGAACTTGAACCTTGAACCATTATTGGTTCAACGAGTTGGTTTAGTTCAATTGGTTCAATGAGTTGGTTTAGTTCAATTGGTTCAATCGGTTGGTTCACTCAGTTGGTTCAATGTTTTGGTTCAATCAGCCAGTTCAAGTGATTGGTTCAACGAGTTGGTTCAACGTTTCATTCAAACGGGTTGGTTCAAGCAGTGGTTCAATCGAAAAGTTCAAAGGAGTTTTCCAAAAGTCCGAAGGACAAGTGCCCTTGCGCAGGGCACTTAGGTAACAAAAGGACCTTTGCAACTTTTTTGAAAGGCAATTTTAGAGGCCAAACAGCCCTTGCGGAGGGCAGTCAAGCATAAAATAGACCATTCCAGTGCCCTTGCGGAGGGCAGGAACACTTGCAAAGGGATCAAAGAGAAGGCCGAAAAGGTAAGTTTTTCTTCGGAAAAGTGAACAAAGCAGAAAAGTTGGAATTCCTTCGGATTTGTTCAAGGCAAGAGATGGAGAATTTCTTCGGACAAAATGCTTGAAGGAATTCCTTTGGACCATTTTTTCGAAGAAATTCATAAGGCAAAAACAATGTCTTTTCAAAAAGATTTTCCGCGAAAAAGAGAGGACGAATTCTTTCGGACAAAAAGTTCGAAGGAATTTGCCCGAAAGAAAAGGGGCCCGAGGGAATAAAACGAGGAATTCAAAGGAAGATATCCTTTGGACAAAAATGTCCGAAAGAATTCCTTCGGACATTTTGTCCGAAGGATTTCAAGAGCAAGGCCACCGAAGGATCTCAAAGGGCAGGTGCCCTTGCGGGGGACTCTCGGCTATCGAGACACTTCTCCAAAGCCGAAGGGACACCTTCCCTTCGGGAGGGTCCAAAGCAAAAGCCCGAAAGAAAGGAAGCAAAAAAGACCGAAGCAAAGGAAAAAGCTGAATGAATTGACCAAGGGATGACGGGCTTGCGGACGTCAAAGTTGAGCACCATGAATTCGCTGTTGGCTTTCAAATGGTGACAGGCCCACGAACGTCAATTTTATGGCAATAAAATAGCCGTTGATCTTTAAACACTTGAACGCCAACTAGAAGGGAGCCCAAAGAGCTAAGAGAGGAAAAGACAAAACCAGGAAAAGACGACGTTGGGAAAAGACAAAAGTTAAGAATGAACTCAGCGACCTGCTGATGAAAGAGCCCAAAGAGCCAAAGAAGTAGCAGAAGATAGCCCTCGAGGGCCGAAGGAGATAGAAAAGACAAAGCTAAGAAGAGACAAAAGAGCCAAGTGTAGAAACAGACAAAACAGTCCAAGTGGCAAAGGAAGGTGTCGACTCAAGGAGTTACTCTAGCGGTTGACACAGTGCCTGCCAAGTGGTCATCAAGGGACGCAAACAGTGAATAGTGCAACCCGTTTTTCTCCATTTTGCATTGATGAGCAAACAAACCGCGTAAATGCCTTTAAGGACCGATCTTGTTTGTAGACAAACGGTGCGGCCTATATGTTTTAAATGCTTGAAGTCAAAATCGGAGCCGACACAGCGTTATCTTTCAGCGGCTTCCTCTTTCCAACGCTCTCAGCACACGTGGGCCACTTGTCAAAGGGCGCCAATGTCTTTTCCAAAAAGGGCGCTTTTGTTTTATTCTCTATATATATTGTAACTTCTCATTTGAGAAAGATATCTCTCATATTGTAAGGCAAAGCCTTGCCAATTTTCACTTAGAATCAATAAAATACACATTTTTTACCTCTATTCTGGTTGGATATATCTCTGAGTGTGTCTGAGTGTTAGTCTTGTGTTCAGTCATTGCTTCTTAATGCTTTCACAGGTTTGATACCAATACACATGGTATAGACAAAACGTCATTCTTGCAGGGGACAAGAAGAGCTGTATCTGGAGCGCAGAGGCAGAAAGAGGTTACTAGACTGTGCTTTCCCTACAATGCCTATGGTAAGTTTTTTTTCTGTGTTTCCATTAAAGCCTCCCTGTCAAGCTCCCTGCAGTCTGGTCCTTTTACCAGTTAAAGTGTATGTATGTGTTCTTATGGTTCAAAGTGTGAGTGTGAGTAGATCAAACTTGTTTGGTGCATCACCCTTAGGTTAGGTTTTGTTTTTTAGTAATCCTTCTCTCTTTTCACCCCCCCCATTATATATATGTATTAGCAACTTACTAGAATAACTCAGATGCATCAAAGGGAGCTAGCCCTTATCTAGAGACTCTCCTCTCAATTTTGCCATACCCACAGGCAAGAGAGGGGTTTCTATTTTGCTGCGTGGAAGAGAGAAGCTCAGTCTTCTCTCTAGGGTGCAATCCACTGCGTCAATAGTTTTGGGCACGCTTGGTGGGACAAAGTTTTTACACTCAGTAAAGTTTTATGATTGATGCTGGTCCTGTTACAGCAAAATCAACCATTTTCAGCATCTGGCGACTCCATTGGTAAGAACATTAGTTTCTGATCAAAGACCAGTCTGACCTCCTATGCCTAAAATCACCACACGATTTGCTGCTAAGGGTGTCCCTTTCGAATTCGTTGAATTGCCTTTGAACTCAGCAAAGCGACTGAGGTTTGAGAGGACTCATCCTTATTCAGCAAATCACTTTTCCAGACCTACCATAAAATACACCTACGCAGGAAGGCCTCGGTTGAACCCTATCATAGCTATGGCATTACCTTTTGTGGCCGTTCATGGTCAGAGTCTTTTGAATCTCCGGCATTGACCCAATTCTAGGAGCAGTCTTTAAAAGTGTGCCTCCCTTTAATGGAGAGGGGCCCATTACCACTATCAAACACATCATAAATATTGCTAACCTCTGCAATATTCACAATATCACTGAGAAAAACATTGTGATCAGATTGCTGGCATTGTCTTTCAAGGGTAAAGTTCTAGACTGGTATGGGACTTTGCCCATGAATTCAGTCGATTCCTGGAACGAATTGGGCACCCTTTTAACGAACCGATTTGGTAAGAAGAGCGACCACCTCTCACTTGCCGAGCAACTGACCACTATGAAAAGAGCTCCACATGAATTCATGAAAGATTTCAACACTCGGTTTCAGAAGACATGGGATAGAATCCCCATTTTGGTAAGGCCGACTCCAAGTTATGCTTTCCTCTACTATTTGAAAGCGTTGAACAGGGACATCGCTGTTATGATACAGTCTGTGGGAGGACATGTGTTGTTTGTTGCCTATGACAGCTATAGCCGCTGAGAATTGCCTGGTGCAGGCTGGAAAAATAGCCCCTAGGCCTCATATAACGCTCTTTCCTGAATTGCTGCCTCCAATCCAGACTGCTGCTCCCACCTTAGCTCTTCTACCTGACATAGAGAAGCCAGCTGCTACTTCATCCAATGACCTCCATGAAGTCAAAACCCTGTTACAAAGCGTAACAAATAAACTAGTGGCTCTTAAAAGGCAGCAAGCTCAAGGCAATCGACCAAATCAAGGATATCAGCAGTATGGTCAAGCAAATAGACCTTTCCAGAATTACAATCAAGGGCAGGGTTAGTTTGCATAGGCCAGACCTTTTCAAAGCTATAATCCAGGGGCTCCATCATCCAAGACTCTAGCGCCCACTCAAAACAATCTGGTACAGGAACAACCCAGTTGCTCAACCATGGGATATGGTCAAGATCAGGGTGTTTATACGAATGAAATGCCGAGTCACTACACAAATGTACAAGACAATTAGTCAGCCACCCAATTCCTAAGCTTTGAGGCTTTAGTGCAACCTGGCATGGACAGCAGTCAGACTCAGCCTGATTCTACTCTCATGAATCCCCTGGAGGGTGAGTTCTATGCAGTCAATTACATGGGTAGTGCAGACAATTAGGGCGACTATGTCGCAGCCAACACAAGGTCCAAAAAGAGAGCAATGGAAAAAGCTCAAGCAACTGCCCAAACGTCAGCAACATCTTCTTCATCACATGTAAACCAAAAGGTTCCATATTTCAGACCGCCAATTGTACCTTCAGCGTCTCGATCAGTGCCTAAGGGTGTAAGTAATCCCAAAAACAAATTGAAGGCAACCCTCGAGTCAACGTGGTAGACCAAATGAAGAAGCTGCACATGAACATCTCCTTGTGGGATTCGTTATCAATACCAAGACAAAAGGACATGCTGCAAAAAGAATTGCATGAGCTGAATGAACAAGCTGTCCTAGCAAAAGCCGATAACGTTTTGATGATGAATGGGCAGCCTTCCACATCAGGCCAAGTTAAGAAAGAGGAAAAGGTTCCCCCTTTTTATTTATCTTTGGTCATAGGAGATTTCTTGGTGCACAATTGCATCATTGACGGTGGAGCAAGCATCTCAATAATGCCCAAATGCATAGCTGATAAGCTGGGGCTAAAATATGAAAAAATGTCTAAGGGAGTCTTGCAATTGGATGGAACACCAGCAAAGACACTTGGGGTGGTGAAAGGTTTGAGCTTGACGCTACACGCCTGCCCGACCTTCTCAGTTTCTCACGATGTGGTAGTGGCAGATGTCCCTCCTTACTTTGCTATTTGCTTGTCCAGGGATTTCACATCCAAGATAGGTGGCTATCTAGCAGCAAACTGTGTTTATCTGGTTTTTAGAACCAAGTATGGGACTAAGGTTAAGATTGAATCGGAGCCACTCCACAGAGATCATCTAGAACCATACTCGCTTAAGGCGCCAAATGTCAGCTACGCTATTATTGACCAAGAAGAATTCCAAGTGGATCAATCTTCATCCTCTGCCCTTGAAAGAGTTGCTGACCTGCTCTTAGACGAATGGGGAAGTGACAACTTTGAGCATGATCCTTACAAGTTCATAGAAGAGGTGTTGACGCAGTGGATTGCACCCTTGATAGGAGGCCGAGCTCCTGTCTTCCACACGTCAAAATGAAAACTCCCCTCTTGCCTATGGGCAAGGCAAAACTGGGAGGAGAGTCTCTAGATAAGGGCTAGCTCCCTTTGATGCATTTGAGTTATTCCAATAAGTGCTAATACATACATACATATATATATATATAATGGGGGGAGATGAAAAGGGAGAAGGATTATAGGAAAACAAAACCTAATCTAAGAGGGTGATGCACCAAATAAATTCGACCTACTCACACTCACACTCTGAACCATAAAAACACATACGTACATTTTAACTGGTAAAATGACCAGGGTGTAGGAAGCTTAATAGGGAGGCTTTAATGGAACACAGAAAAATGGACTTACCATAGACGCTGTAAGAAAATCACATTGTCTAGTAACCTCCTTCTGCATCTGTGCTCCAGGTACAGCTCTTCCTGTCACCTGCAGGAATGACGCCTTGTAGATACCAGATGCGTTGGTGTCAACCCTGTGAAAGCATTAGGAAGCAATGACTAAATACAAGATTTAACACTTAGACACATTCAGAGATATCTAACTAGAATAGAGGTAAAAATTTGTTCTTTATTGATTCCAGGTGAAAATTGCCAGGGCTTCGCCTTACAATGTGAAAGATCGCTCTAAAAATGAGAAGTTACAAATATATATAGAAGAGAGAAACAAAAGGTGCCTCTTTTGAAAAAAGACTTTTGGCGCCCTTTGACAAGTGGCCCATGTGCGTCCCGAGGGCGTTGGAAAGAGGAAGCCGCTAAAATATAAATGTTGTCGGTTCCGATTCTGACTTCAGGCATTTAAAAACATAGGCCGCGCCGTTTTTCCATAACCAAGACTGCTCCTTGAAGGCGCCCACGTGGTTTGTCTGCTCATAAATGGAAAATGGAGAAAAATGGGTCACGTCGTTCACTGTTTGCGTCCCATTTATGACCACTTGGCAAGCACTGTTTCAACCGCTGGAATAACTCCTTGAGTCGATGTCTTCTTTTGCCACTTGGACTGTTTTGTCTGTTTCTGCACTTGGCTCTTTTGTCTTTCCCTTACTTTGTCTCTTCTGGCTTTTTTGGCCCTTGGGGGCTATCTTCTCATCCTTGCTGGCTCCTTGGGCTCTTTATTAGCAGGTCGTTGAGTTCATTCTCAACTTTTGTCTTTTTTCAGCGTCATCTTCCTGGGTTGTCTTTTGCTGGCTTTTGTCTCTTTGTTCGCTGGGCTCTTTTCTGGTTGGTGCTCAAGAATTCAAAGATCAAACGGCTATTTCTTTGCTGTAAAAATGACGTTCGCGGGCCTGTCGCCGTTTGAAAAAACAACAGCTAGTCTATTTCCTTGAAGTTGATGGCTTCGGAAACGTCACTGTCCTTGGCAATTCCTTCGGAGCTTTCTCTTGATTCGGCCTTTTGCTTCGGACCCTCCCGAAGGGGAAGTGTCCCTTCGGCTTTGGAGAAATTCCCTTCTTTCAGCAGCCGAGAGTCCCCCGCAAGGGCACATGCCCTTCGGGGTCCTTCGGCTCCCTTGGTCTTGAAAACCTTCGGAGCTTTTCCTTGGGTTCTTTCCCTGCGGACTTCTTCCCATGGACTTTTTCCCCGCGGACTTCTTCCCCGCAGACAAAAGTCTGCAAGAATTGTCTCTACCGCTTTGCTTTACCCTTTTGAAATTCCTTCGGGTCTTTTCCCGTGGTCACTTTTTTCCGCGGAATTTCTCTCGGCCACTTTTCCCGCAGCTATTTTTCTTCCGAATTTCTTCGGACTTTTTGTCCAAAGAAATCATGTCTTGCCTTAATCTTTTTACGCGGGGTTTTTTTTTGTTCACAACCCGTCTGAATTTCTTTGGACTTTTTGTCCAAAGGAATTCCTTCGGACAAAAAATTCGAAGAAATCATGCCTGTCTTTTCCTTTGACTGCCTTCCAAAAGTGCCCTTCGAGAAATTTGCTTCGATACTGTCGCCGACCAAATGCCCTCTACAAGGGCACTTGTCCTTCGGGAGACTCTCTTGAACTTTTTTGATTGAACCGTCCCTTTGAAACAACCCGTTGAACTGAACGTTGAACAAAGGCATTGAACTGACTGTTGAACCGAGCCATTGAAACAAGCTGTTGAAGCGAAACGATGAACCAGGCACTTGAACCAAACCGACTAAACCAGACTCTTGAAAGAAACACTTGTCCATTTTGCACCTAAGTGTTGGGAACCTATTTATTCTCTACAGAGTCCATAGAAAACATACCTGCAGAGTTTGTAGAAAATCCTGTGGAGTTCGTAGAAATGGACTTGCAGAGTCCGTATAAAATTTCAGACTTGTGCAAAATCAAAACATGAAACTGGCTCAGGACAGCAGGGAAGGAAGGGAACCGATTTTGGCCTGTTGGACCAAAAATGGTCAACAAGAGGCAGGCCTGGGATTTATTGCATGCACGAAGAGGGTACTTTTGTACCAAATCTGATGAAAGCAAGCCAAGAAAGCTCAAGTTTATGGCAGTTGTTCTTTGATGGCCCAAAAAGTAAGTTGGGAGCTGGTGGTGGAGTGGTGCTAGTTTCTCTTAAAAAAGAGAAATACTTTTCGGCTTTCAGGTTTCAATTTTATTGCACAAGCAATGTTGTAGAGTACGAATCCCTCATCCATGGTTTGGAGTGGGCGAGGAAAAGAGGAATCAAAGAGCTGCAGGTTTTTTGTGACAGTGAGCTGATTGTCAATTAGGTAAGAGGCCAAAATTTGACAAAAAATTCTTTATTGAAGTCCTAGAAACATAGGGTATGGAACTTAGTGGAGAATTTCCTTGCTTTCAATGTTATCTCCATTCCTCGAGAGCATAACAAGCAAGCAGATAGGCTAGCAGCAGTTGGTGCTCAGTTTGATATCCCTAGGGAAATAGGCCGAGACCGCAGTTCATGCCACTTGAAGGTAGTATTCCGGCCCTCTGTACCTGACAACATCACTAACTGGCAGGTGTTTGACAGCGACCAACAAATAGCACTCTTCTTGCAAGAAGCTGAGTTTGCTACTAAAAATTAGGTTAAGCTATAGCAACAATATGGCAGCCAAATTGTTCAGTTGAAGAACAATAAACTCCCCAAAGGCTTGGTCACTCTCGAGAGTATCTTCAATGAAGATGACCAGTTGAAAAGCGATAAGGCAAGCATCACAACGAAAGAAGAGAACTATGAGAAGGTTGAAATATTCAAAGATAAGCTGCTTGCACTTGGGAAAGTGTGCACGGACCATGAAAGGCAGGCCTTCATCTTGTTGTGCCAGGAGTTTGCTGATGTCTTCACATGGGAATATAGCGATTTGAAGGATTTCGACCCAAGTTTGGCCCAACATACCATTGAATTGGAGGAAGGTGCCAAGCCAATTAAGCATAAGCAAAGGCTTGTCAACCCAAAGATTGAGCCTCTCATGCGGAAGGAACTCACCAAGTTGATTGAGTCCAGGGTAATATTTCTAATCAAACACTCTTCTTGGCTAGCCAATCTTGTTCCTGTCCAAAAAAAGAATGGGGAGATCAGAGTATATGTAGATTTCAAAGACCTCAATAGAGTCTCTTTGAAAGACCATTATCCCCTCATAAGCATGGAGCAGATCCTTCAAATGGTGACAAGCAGTGAGCATTTCTCCCTCCTGGATGGGTA
Source organism: Torreya grandis (assembly GCA_037957365.1). Classification (NCBI taxonomy): domain Eukaryota; kingdom Viridiplantae; phylum Streptophyta; class Pinopsida; order Cupressales; family Taxaceae; genus Torreya; species Torreya grandis. The sequence goes on from JARHVA010000667.1 coordinate 2,143,936, forward strand.
TTCAGGTTATAATCTGATTTTGGTGCAAGACTGTGACTAGTACAAGACAGCCTTCACTACTAAATGGGGGATGTTTGCCTATAGGAAAATGCCATTCGGACTGTCCAATGCTGGTGCCCCCTTTCAGCGAGCCATGGACATAGCCTTTCGAGCCCTGATAAATAACACTGTGCTGGTGTATTTTGATGACGTGACAATATTCTCTCAGGAGGCGGGCCAACACATGAAACACCATAGACAAATCTTTGAGAGGCGTAGAGAGTTTGGTATCTCTCTCAACTTGAAGAAATGTGTGTTCGTTGTCCATGAGGGTAAACTCCTTGGCCACATTGTTTCCAAGGAAGGCTTGACCATTGATCCAGAGAGAGTTTGCTCCATTCTGGAGCTATCCTTGCCTAAACACAAGAAAGGCTTGCAGAGCTTCTTTGGCAAAATAAATTTCATTTGGAGATTTATTTCAAATTTTGCGGAGGTAGTCAAGCCATTGACCTCTATGCTGAAGAAGGATGAGAAGTTCGTGTGGACAGTGCAAAGAAAGAACAGTTTTGAAGAGATCAAGCAGGGTATAGCCCATGCTCCTACCTTGATCAGCCTTGACTTCACCAACGATTTCAACCTCTACACCTTCGGAAATGAAGAGGTAATCTCCGCTATGCTTACCCAAGCAAATGGTGATAACCTTGAACAACCACTTGCGTTTTTTAGCCAAGGCCTAGAGGGTTTTGAGGTCAGGTATACATATGTGGAGAAGCAAGTCATTGCAGTCATACGGAGTCTGAAAAAATTCAGGCATATGCTGTCCAACAGCAGAATTCACCTCATGGTTCCACATCCCGGCATCAAGGATTTCTTGACCAACTGTGACCTGAATGAAAAGAGAGCGGTGTGGATCACTAAGGTAATGGAATACGACATGGATATCAAGATCACCAAGCTGGTAAGAGGGAGAGGCCTGTGTGAACAACTTGCTGCAGACTTTGAACAGCAAAAAAAGGATAGTCTACTAATTCATGATGCAATTACAGCAGAAGAACCAGCTGTTATGAGGGATTGGACATCGGACTTGAGGCATTTCCTTCTCACTGGTGAGTGCCCGCAAGGCCTTGTTAGGACTAAGAGGAGATATTTTAGACTCCAATATCTCCCTTATGTCCTGATTGATGGAGTGTTGTTCAGAAGGGATTTATTAGGGGTTTTTTTAAGGTGCATAGACCCAAGTCAGGCCAATAGGGTGCTATCCGAGTTCCATGATGGGCCAGCTAGTGGTCACTTTGCTCCTAGGCCTACAGCTGCCAGAATAATGAGAGCTGGTTATTTCTAGCCCACTCTATTCATGGACACCCATACCTGGGTACGAAAGTGCCAGAAGTGTGCGCTCTTTGATGGGAAGCAACGGCTGGCTGCCATGCCTTTACAGCCTATTCAGGTGGAGCAGCCATTCATGCAATGGGGCCTTGACTTTATAGGGATGATTAACCCTCCCTCTAGTGCTGGACACAAGTGGTTCCTGACCGCCACAGATTACTTCACAAGATGGGTGGAGGCTATCGCTTTGAAGGAAGCCAACGAAAGTGCAGTCTTGGATTTTTATAAAGCCCTGGTGGCAAGGTTTGGGGTTCCAGCGACCATCATCTCAGATAATGCTTTAGCTTTTCTGGGAACTAAAACAAATGAATGGGCATTAAGATATGGTATCTATCGTAGCACTTCATCCAATTACTACCCACAGGGGAATGGGCTCGCTGAATCTTGTACAATCCCCAACCAATAGCGACTGAAATTTGTCAAATTTTTCTGAGTTTGATGCTTGGGAATTTTGTCAAACACTTGCTGGTCTATATTTTCAGTTTCCTGGTCTAATTGATTTTCAATGTGTTTTGCAGAGATTTTTACTAGTCTTGAACAATAGATTGATAAACAAACAAAGTAGATAATATAGCAATAATAAACAATGCAAATTGTAGCCAACTCAATGCCTTTTAATTCAATTTTATGAGTACAAATCAGTCTGATATAAATGTACTTCAGACTTACAATAAAGGGCAAAATGATCACATACAACCAATAAGATAAGAGGAACCTGATTACAAATGGTGTAGATGAGTCCCCTTCAACACGGAATGATGAATGCCTCCAAATGATGTAAATTTCTGAGTTGTCTTCAGACTTGCAGAGATCAGATCAGACCCTAATATTGTCACAAATCATGCACCAAATGCCACCAAACTGAATGGGAAGGTTCCTTGAGGCTGGCCGCTCCTTTTGGGGTGTGTGATATTTTTTGGAAGCCTCTAAGACCAAAATCGACCCCTCACTAAGTTGCAGACCTGAACTTTGTTGGAGGATGAAATATAAATAAATTGCAATGATATAGACCCCCAAACTGCCCTTAATATCTTCCTCTATCCCAGCCGCTCCTCCTCAAATGGTTGGATGTTGGAAATATGGCTTCATCAAAGCAAATCGAACCAATATGTGAAGTCTGAAGTAAATTTGCAGACCTGCAATTCTTCAACAATGGCCTTCCAAACTCCCACGAATTGCTCCACAAGTGCCACCAATGCTTTCTATAGACAAGGCCAATCCCAAAGAAGGCTCTAACAAGTCCAAACTCCCTCATACATGATCAAATCGAATTCTTTCATGGCTGCCATGTAACTTGCAATATTATTTCTTCAAAAACCAATTCTCCAAACCCTAGCAATGAAGTCCAAATGAAGAAGCTGAGTACTCCTTCCTCTATTGCAACCCTTAAGGTGATATTTCACACCCTCAGTTATGCCTTCAATGGAGTTGTTCGTCTTCAATGAAATTCTGCAGAAACCCTAGGCTCCACAATCACACAATGATGAAATACTCAACATAAGATGATTAAAAGCTTGCCCAAGGGTCTTATTTGTACTTTTTCTTTAACCTCTCCAAGAAGCTTCTAGAATTATATTTTAATTTATTTTATATTCCCTTTTTATAAAATTACTTTATTTTAAAAATAAAGTTATAACTTCATAAAGTAACTTTATAACACTAAATTATAAAGTTACACCCTTTAGGTGTCGAAGCTTCCATAAACCCAAGGGGAACACTTCAAAACGATCATGTAGAGCCCACCAAAAAATGGATAACTGCCGACTGGACCCTCTATCCATCTCGTCTTAGCCTACGAGGGTCGATAATAGGCTAAACTCGTCCAAGAAGTAATGTCTATAGAGAAGGGGACATTACAGTCCGCCCCTCTTGAAATTGCTTGCCCTCAAGCAATATCAACTCTGGATGCTGTAAAATCTCCTCACTTTTCCACGTAGCATCCTCTACCGACAAATCCTTCCACTTGACCAAATACTCTCTGATAGTACGGCTACGCAAGCTCCTCTCTCTCATATCCAAAATAGACTCAGGAACCAAAATCAGCTTACCCTCATCATCCAAGGGTGGTAAGGTCAATGAAGGAACAACATGCTGTCCTAACCCCTTCTTGAGGCGTGACACATGGAAAGCATTATGCACACGACTATCTGCCGGTAACTCCAACTCATAAGCCACCTCACCAATCCTCCTGATAACTCTGAATGGTCCATAATAACGCGGCTTGAGTTTCTCTGCACCACTCTTCTTGAGAGTGGATTGTCTATACGGCTGCAGCATCATGTAAACCATATCACCAACATCAAAAGACCGCTCAACTCTTTTCTGGTCTGCATATTGTTTCTGCTGGTTTTGTGCTCTCTGAATATTATCACGAAGTGATCTCATGATATCCTGACTATCCTGCAACATATCCCCAACACTTGGTACTCTACTGTCACTGAAGACCAAATCAATAAAACTAGGAGCATCATATCCATATAGTGCCATGAATGGTGACGTACGAATGGAAAGATGGTAAGTGGTATTATAGCAATACTCACACAAGTGTATCCACTTAACCCATCCCTTTTGCTGCCCTGCAATGTAGTTCCGAAGATATCCCTCCACCCACTTGTTCACAATTTCGGTCTGCCCATCTGTCTGCGGGTGATAACTAGTGCTCGAAGTGAGCTCGGTCCCACAAAGTCTAAATAACTCCTGCCAAAAGTGACTCATGAACCTGCTATCTCTGTCACTCACAATACTCCAAGGTAACCCATGCAATCGGAATATCTCACGGAAGAAGAGCTCAACCCCCTTTGTCGCTGTGAATGTAGTTGTGATCGGAAAAATGTGTGCATATTTGGTCAAACGATCAACAACCACAAAGATACAATCCCTGCCTTGGGCTTTCGGCAAGCCCGTAATGAAGTCCATAGATAAGCACTCCCACTTCCTATCAGGAATTGGAAGTCGCTGAAGTAATCCTGTAGAGTATGAGTGTTCCTGTTTATTCTGCTGACACATTGAACACTCTCTCACATACTGAAGAACTTCGGTCTTGAGCCCTTTCCAGGTGAATCTCTCCCAAATCTGTCTATATGTCTTGAAGTACCCAGGATGTCCTGCCATGGGTGTATCGTGAAAAGTCCTCAAAACCAATTTCTTCACTTGCAAACCTGGGGTCAAATAAATCCTGCTTTTGTAAATGATCAAATCATTTACAACTGAATAACGCTCATTCTGGATTGACCCCTCAATGAAACCAGAAGCCCATGCATCCTTGGCATACTCTGCCAAAATCAGATGTCTCCAATCATCTCTCAACTCTGCCATGGAGCACAAATGTGGTCTACGGGATAAGGCATCAGCAACAACATTCTGTGTCCCCTTAACATATGAAATATCAAAATCATAAGATTGCAGTTTGCTGACCCACTTCTGTTGGCGATCATTAAGGTCCCGTTGACCTAGGAACTGTCTCAAACTATTGTGATCAGTCCTCACAACAAACTTGCTGCCCACAAGATGCTGACGAAATTTGGCTAAAGCATGCATAATAGCCAACATCTCCTTATCATAAATACTATAGCTCCACTCTGGGCCTCTCAACTTTCGACTCTCAAAAGCAATCAGATGTTTGTCCTGCATAAGGACTGCACCAATACCCTCACCTGATGCATCACACTGAAGCTCAAAGGGTCTAGTGAAATCTGGCAATGCAAGAACTGGGCATGCAGTCATAATCTGTTTGAACTTCTCAAAACAATCCTGTGCTTCCTGAGTCCAAACAAATGCCCCCTTCTTCAAGTCTGTAAGAGGTGCTGCATGGCGTGAATATCCGCTTACAAACCGACGATAGAAACCACAAAGTCCCAAGAACCCTCGCAGCTGAGTAAGGTTCATCGGGACAGGCCACTCAATGATTGCCCTGATCTTATCAGGGTCCATATGCACTCCATCTGCACTAATGATGTGACCCAAGTACAACAACTAAGTCATACCTAGATCACACTTGGATTCCTTGGCGTACGACTCCTTGCCAAGAATACCCAATACTGTATCCAAATGTGCTATATGCTCCTCCCAAGTCTTGCTGTAAACCAATATGTCATCAAAGAAGACAAGCATGAATCGTCTAGCTGCAAATGAAACACTCTGTTCATCGTGGACTGAAATGTAGCAGGTGCATTGGTTAGCCCAAATGGCATAACCACAAACTCAAAGTGCCCACAATGACATCTGAAGGCTGTCTTCTCTATGTCTTGCTCCCTAACCCGTATCTGATGGTAACCCGATCTCAAATCAATCTTGGTGAAGTACTTGGCACCATGCTACTCATCTATCAGCTCATCAATCCTGGGAATAGGGTATCTGTTCTTGATGGTCTTCTTGTTCAGAACTCTGTAATCAATGCACATGCGAAGAGTACCATCCTTTTTCTTGACCAAGACAATAGCTGAAGCAAATGGAGATTTGCTTGGTCTAATGTGTCCCATCTCTAGCAACCCTTAATAGTTTTCTCTATCTCATCTTTGAGCCGCTTAGGATGATGGTATGGAATAATCATGACGGGCTTGGAGCCCTCCTCCAACTCAATGATATGCTCAATACCCCTATCAGGTGGACGTCCTGGTGGAATCTCACTAAAAACCTTGGAGTGTTTGATCCTCAACTCCTGAATGTCTGGATGATAAACCGGTTTTTCCTCTTCTCCCTATGTAGGTCTCAACACACATCCTGCTGCCCACTCCACTATGTCATGACGAATAAGTCTCTCCATCCTCCTATACAAAATCACCCTGCAACTACTATCTCGGATGGCCTTGAGCACATGAGTCTTTCCATCAATCTGAAACTTCATCTCCATTTCTTTTAGGTTTAGGGTGAACTCACCAATGTCATGTAACCATTTCATCCCTAGAACCATATCTGTATCTCCCATAGTGACAACATAAAAATCTGCCTTGAACTCAAAGTTGTTCAACTTAACTGGAAGATCTGAAATCATTCGGTCACACTTAAGAGTGTAACCATCTGCCACCTTGACTCTAATGCCCTCAAACTCCTCGGTCTTAATTCCTCTACGCTCAACCAAACGGGCATCAATGAAGTTATGGGTAGCATCTGTATCGAGTAGAGTGATGATCCTCTGTCCTGCTAGAACACCACGCATCTGGAATGAACCCTCCTGGTGAATGCTAGTGATAAGTGCTCTAGGCTGCTCCTCATCCGCATCACTATTTGATTTTACCTCATGTTCCGAAGCCTCATCATCTGTATGCTGCTCTGACTCGGAATCCTCTACCCACATAGCTTTGTTAGCTTTGCCCTTAGGTCTCATGGGGCAATCGTGATCTCTAGAATAGGGACCTCTACAATAAAAGCACAATTTCTTCTCACGAAGATTATTGTGTACCTGTCAAATGGTTTTGTAGCCTTTCCTCTAAAATCTGGTTTGCTCTTGTCCTTGTCGAAAGGCTTGTTGTTTCGTGAAGATGAGGAAGATGAATTACCCTTAGATGAATACCTGCTATAAGGGGCTGCAAACTCCATGTTCCTAGCCTTCCTCATAGCCTCTTGTAGAGATGGTGGATCAAATGCCTTCAACCACCCCTTCAAAGGCTCCATAAGTCCCTCCATGAATAGGACGACTATCCTCCTCTCACTGATATTAGGTACCATCACTGAAATACGCTGGAACTCATCAATGTAAGACTCCAATGAACCCTGTTGCCTCAGCTGTGCCAACTCTCTGAACCTAATCTCAGCATCTCTCACATCAAATCTCTCTATCAATCGATCTGTAAACTCTGCATAGGAATGAATGTGATGATGACCAAGTGTCACAAGTCCATGATACCACCACTCGTGAGCTAACCCCTCTAAATGCAATGTGGCAAACTTAATTGCCTCCTCTGGCATCGGTCTCAATGACAAATAGTTGTCCAACTTTTGGACCCATGAACGTTGTTGGGTGAATATTTTGTTGTCAACTAACTGATGACAAAATGGGTATATCAACCACAGCACAAGGAGATTTACGCCGTAAAAAAGTGTGGGTTTACCACATTTGGACAAGGTAAATCTCTCTTCTCATCAAGGGGAGGTCCCCTATGAATATTTATACGCTAATGGTATATATATAAATAAGCAAAAAATAACACTCGGGGTAGTATAACAGCATCCACCTCTTTTTTTTCAGAGATGATGTCCAAGAAACAAGAGAGAAATCCTGGTCGTTGGCTAAGAACATTCCTCTTCTTTCAGGAATGGTATCCAACGTAGAGTAGAAAATCCCCTGAAGTAGGTAACAAAGTCTACAAGAAAACCTACATAAGCACAAAGTCTTCCGTTGTCTCCTTCGTTGATCCGGAATACGCGTAACCGTAGAGTGAAACAAAGCACAATGTCATCGCCTAAGACTACAAAAGATAAAAGGATCACCAAGATAAAAGTAGCTCAAAGTCTTTCTTCTATCTTTTAGAAAAGTTTTCAGAGAATATCAACACACACACTTTGCTTATTAAATCAAACAGATAAGAGATTATCCGGAAAAAGGGCATAAAAACCATTTCCTAAATAACACAAATTAATTCAACGCAAAGTCTGAAATAAACCTGTTTCTCATTCATTCGATAAAATATGATTTACAAGTTGAGCACAAAGTCTCAAGAAGTGTCTCAATTTCAGCAGAGTTTTTGCTCTCAATTATCAGAGATCCATTTACAAAAGAGGTCCCCTCTATATATAGAGAGAAACCTTCAAAATTAAAAAGATTAAAATATGGAAAACCTAGTCAAAGATGAGTCAGCGTTGACTTTGAGATATTTTTCGGATTTTTCACATGTAATTACATATTACAAAAGTACACGTGAAAATGTCCCAAGTCAATTACAAAGTGCATTTTGAATAAAGCATGGAAGAACAGCTTCAATCTTTATTTTCAGTCTTCTTCATTGTCTTCGACTTCTTCAGAGAAACTTCAGTGATCTGGAAGAACTTTTGTTGAAAAGACGTCGATGAAGAGGGATCCTTTAGAGAAACTGCAGTAAGAATCATGATTGTGCAATTAGGGAAAAAATTAGAAATCTGAAAAAACTGCACATTTGATGATCACGATTAGGGAAATGCGCTTGAAAGGGATGAGGCGAGAGTAGGTTGGAAAGCGGAAGAAAAGGGGAGCAGGCCCAGAGTTAGGAAAAACGGGGAGAAGGTATGTAGGGGCAGCAAAAATTGCCGCCCTTGCATATTGGATAAGTTCTTGTGCATAGGTGGCAAAAATTGCCCCCTGTGCACGTCAGGGAGAAAGTATGTCGGTGGCAATTTTTGCCACTGACGCATGTTGAAGAAGAAGAATGTGTAAGGGCGGCAAAAATCGCCGCCCTCGCAGTTGGAGGAGAGGAGGAAACGGGGATGCATGGGCGGCAAAATTTGCCGCTCGTGTGTGGAAGAGACCAAAAGATGCAAGGGCGGCAAAAATTGCCGTTCTTGCATGACGGATGCAAACACTTGTCACGTTCCGCTGAGTCATAGCAGGACACGTGAAGTTAAAAACCTTTGGGGGTTCTGCAGAAGATGACACGTGGCGGCTTCCGATCTACTTTGTCTTTTTCTATTGGGCACTTTTCCGCGGGCTTTTCTCTTCAGTTGGGCTTTTCTTTTGACTGAGGCCGCCTTTGAGCTTTTGAACCATGTTGAACCATTGAACTTTGAACTCTTTCGGTTCAAAGTTCAATTGGTTCATTGGCTTATTCTGTGTCTCGCTCGAACACTACTTCCTTTATCTTTCTCAGCTTTGGTTGAACCTTTGAACCTTGAACCCGTTGAACCTTTTGGTTCAACGGTTCAATGGTTCATCCGTTGAAGCCCCTTTTTGTCCAAGTCCGTGGAAGTTCCTTTCTGTGTCTTTGTTCGGGCTTTTTCCGTCGGGCAAAATGCCCGAAAGAATTCCTCCGGACAAAAAGTCCGAAGGAAAGCTTCTGTGACTTAGCCATTTGTTCTTTGTTTCATCGGACTTTTCTCTGGGTGAATTCGTTTGGACAAAAAGTCCGAAAGAACTTTGCCTCAACATTTTTCCAAGAAAATCTTCTCGAGAGAATTCTTTCGGCCCCTTGGACTTAGCCATTTCCATCGGACAAAATGTCCGAAAGAATTGTTCCTTTTGGGCCTTTGAACAAATCCAAAGGAATTCTGTCTTTTCTTTGACCTTCGAACCAATGTTGAGTGCCCTCCGCAAGGGCACTTGCCTTTTTCGCTTTGGGGCAGCTCTTTGAACCTTTCGATTGAACCAACTTTGGTTCAACGGTCCATTCTTCGTTATTTGGCAAAGTCTTTTGTTCTTTTGTATCAAGCGCGTTGAACCAACTTGGGCATTGAACCCATTGAACCTTTGAACCAAGGTGGTTCAAAGTTCAATGGTTCAAGCCTAAGTCCTTTATCATTTGCTGATTGAAATCCTTTGATTGAACTGAGGCGCTGAACCAATTCTGGAAATGACTAAGTGCTGGAAACTTGTTCTTTGACTGAACTTGTCTGCAGAAGCTTTTTTTTTTACCTGTTGAACCTGTGAATCCCCTTTACGGAAAAAGCTTAAAAATGAGGAATTTGAAAGCTCAGAACAAATATTGAGAAGGGAAGAGAAAAATTTTGGTCTGTAGGTTGTCCCAAAAATGAGTGGCATTTTTCGAGGACAACAGCTTGCTCCAGTTGGAGAACTTCATTCTATTGCAAAAATCGATTGAAGGGAGTAAAATCCAGAATCTCTAGTGCCTTAGAAGCGTGCCATTGGGCTATGGAGTCGCGCTACCCAAGAAGAAAGGTTCAAAAACGAAAACGAAATGAACAAAACAAAAGACTATACAAATATACATATGTACAGATGATCTTATCTAATGCCTCAAGATTTGAAGTGCTTCAGATGCCGCCCACTGTGAGACAGTGAAAATGGTGTGCCATCCTGATAAACCAACAGGAAACCATTTTGTCTCCAGAATCGATGACGGGCGAATGGAACTCTCCATCAAGAATTCAATCCCCCGTGTCTTCCTCTTGGTTCTCTTCTCTTGCTGCCCCTTGGCAAGACTTGCTTTCTAGTCCGAGAACCATTACTACGGAGTCCCTTCTTCTGATTCTGATGGGCAGCAGCCTGGTCTATTACCATAATTTGCTGTTTTGATAGTTCAGTCCAGCACATGTCTTGATTGTCCCCTTCAGACCCCTGGCAGACTACCGGCTCAACATCTCCTTTGTCTCGAGTAGCTCCCCATTCGAGTAACAGAGATTCATACTCGACAGTGTTGTTGGTGTTGCTGAACTACAACTCGTGTAAAGAAGGAAGAATATCCCCCTTAGAAGATATCAACACCAACTTGGCCCCAGCACCTATAGAGGAATTGCTGCCATCTATTTTTCGGATCCAAACATCACCAGAAATGGATCTTCTGTCAGATTTCTCTTCTACCGGACTTTCGTCTCTAAGAACATGGACGTCTTTCGTGGTCAAGAAGTAATCACTCCTAACTGAAAACTAAAACAAAATTTGAGCTTCAGGGGCCGACGTTTGGGTCTTGACATCTTGTACCAACTTGTCCAATTGATCGGGGTTGGACTGCAGGACTTCAAATTCAGTCACTTGACTTTTGGTCTTTTTGACATGATCAGTTATGTCAAATGACTAAATTGGACTAGGCACAGAGGATGGGAGTTCATCATTTTGGTTTTTGGGAGGGGCGAGAGGACTGGACTGCGAAATTGAAGTAAAAGTTGCAAAACTGTTTGGGATACTTACTTTCTCAGCAATCACTGGGTCCTTCCGCTGGATAGACAAATTGGTCCCGCTCTTAGCAATCGAAATTGTAGGCTGAGGTTGCTCTGTTTCTCCTTTATCAGCTTGTTGAGCTGACTAATTCTGGAATTGGGTGATCACAACATATGATCCCTCGGATGCTCCACCTTTACTTCTGGGTTCATCCTGGTAATCCAGAAAACCGATGTGGGAGTCGCCAGCTGACTCTTCTCGATCCTCCGTGAAGAGACCAGCATCATTTTCTTGATTAAACTCAGATTGGAAAGAGAAATCATGCTCTGTTTCCAAATACCCAACTGCTGAGTTGGCTGGAGGTGCTTCAAGGGCAAGGTTCCTCTGTGGGGGAGGAAGACGATTGGGTTGCCTTTGATGTGCTTGATTAGGGAATGTCCTCCTTGGTACATCTCTGTATGAAAGAGCAGATGACATCCCTTGTGCCATTTGCTTTTTGAGAGCTAGCATCTCATTTGCTAGCTTTTGTACCATTGGGTCAGTGGTGACTGCAGACGAATACTCAGAAGATGAAGAGGATTTACCTTTATTAGGGTCTCTCCTTATCTTTTCTGCCAAGATAAGGTCATCTTCTACTTCAGTAGCCAAGTCCTGAGCATCCTCAAGGTGTATATGTTTGGCCTGTCTCAGCAGAAAACTCACTTCAGGGAGCTGTGAGTTGATAAAGAAACACATCAGATTCTGAGGTGTCGGCTGGGCGATCATGAGAATCCTATACCTCAGCTTGTTGAACTTAGCAATGAAGTCCCTCATAGGCTCATGGGGCTCCTTCATTTGTGTGAACCTGGCTAGCAAGGCATGTGCATCCTCTGCTGGCCTGAACCTGGCTTCAAATTTAGCTTTGATAGTGTCCCAGCCAGTCACTGATCCAGTCTGCAGATGGTAAAACCAGTTTGCAGCAGCACCTTGTAGTGTCTCCACGAAAAACCTGACTGCCACATCTTCAAATTTCACCCCTATCACACCACAAGCTATGCTGAAAGCTGCAATGTGTTCATCAGGGTGAACTCTCCCATCACCAAAGAATTTGGAGAAATTTTTTCTTGAACTGAGTGGTAGCTCATGTAGAGGTGAAGTTAGATTAAGTGGGCCAAAAGAGTTACCCCAGGGGCCTCAAACTGCCATGATTTAATTATGAAAAACAGAGATAACAAATCTGGGTGGAGTGGCCAGATTGCAGAACAAAAAATGGAAAAGAACTGGCATTGCTTCAGCTTGAGGCTTGAGGCTTCAAACTGCGCACTCTTTTTCAGCAGCGCTGGTTTTGCAGACTAGATAAAATAACGGAGATGGAGGAAGATGGTAAGGCTATAATGATAATGGGTAAGACATGGAACGGAGTCGCTAGACTCTATAATGGATAAGGGTTATAATGATTATGGGTAAGACACAGATGATGTTTCAATCTGAAACTTGAGGTTTCAAATTGCACAAAATTACTGTCCCCAGCGGAGTCGCCAAAACGCTGTTGGGTGAATATTTTGTCGTCAACTAACTGATGACAAAATGGGTATATCAACCACAGTACAAGGAGATTTACGCCACAAAAAGTGTGGGTTTACCACATCTGGACGAGGTAAATCTCTCCTCTCATCAAGGGGAGGTTTCATATGAATATTTATACGCTAATGGTATATATATAAGTAAGCAAAAAATAACACTCGGGGTAGTATAACAACATCCATCTCTCTTTTTTCAGAGATGATGTCCAAAGAACAAGAGAGAAATCCTGGTCGTTGGCTAAGAACATTCCTCTTCTTTCAAGAATGGTATCCAGCATAGAGTAGAAAATTCCCTGAAGTAGGTAACAAAGTCTACAAGGAAACCTACGTAAGCACAAAGTCTTCCGTTGTCTCTTTCGCTGATCCGGAATACGCATAACCGTAGAGTGAAACAAAGCACAAAGTCTTCGCCTAAAACTACAAAGGATAAAAGGATCACCAAGATAAAAGTAGCTCAAAGTCTTTTTTCTATCTTTTAGAAACGTCCTCAGATAATATCAACACACACACTTTGTTTATTAAATCAAACAGATAAGAGATTATCAGGAAAGAGGACATAAGAACCCATTTCCTAAATAACACAAATTACTTCAATACAAAGTCTGAAATAAATCTGTTTCTCATTCATTCGATGAAATATGATTTACAAGTTGAGCACAAAGTCTCAAGAAGTGTCTCAATTTCAGCAGAGTTTGGGCTCTCAATTATCAGAGATCCATTTACAAAAGAGGTCTCCTCTATATATAGGGAGAAACCTTCAAAATTAAAAAGATTAAAATATTGAAAACCTAATCAAAGATGAGTCAGCGTTGACTTTGGGATATTTTCTGAATTTTTCATATGTAATTACATATTACAAAAGTACACGTGAAAATGTCTCAAGTCAATTACAAAGTGCATTTTGAATAAAGCATGGAAGAACAGCTTCAATCTTTATTTTCAGTCTTCTTCATTGTCTTCAACTTCTTCAGAGAAACTTCAGTGATCTGGAAGAACTTTTGTTGAAAAACGTCGATGAAGAGGGATCTTTTAGAGAAACTGCAGTAAGAATCATGATTGTGCAATTAGGAAAAAAATTAGCAATCTGAGAAAACTGCACATTTGATGATCACGATTAGGGAAATGCGCTTGAAAGGGATGAGGCGAGAGCAGGTCGAAAAGTAGAAGAAAATGGGAGCGGGCGCGGAAAATAAGAAAAAATAAAAATTTCCTAGAGTTAGGAAAAACGGGGAGAAGGTATGTAGGGGCGGCAAAAATTGTCGCCCTTGCATATTGGATAAGTTCTTGTGCATAGGCGGCAAAAATTGCCGCCTGTGCACGTCAGGGAGAAAGTATGTTGGTGGCAATTTTTGCCGCCGACGCATGTTGAAAAAGAAGAACGTGTAAGGACGGCAAAAATTGCCGCCCTCGCAGTTGGAGGAGAGGAGGAAACAGGGATGCATGGGCGGCAAAATTTGCTGCTCGTGCATGGAAGAGACCAAAAGATGTAAGGGTGGCAAAAATTGCCGCTCTTGCATACGGATGCAAACACTTGTCACATTCTGCTGAGTCATAACAGGACACGTGACGTTAGAAACCTTTGGGGGTTCTGCAAAAGATGACACGTGGCGGCTTCCGATCTACTTTGTCTTTTTCCATCAGGCGCTTTTCCATGGGCTTTTCTCTTCAGTCGGGCTTTTCCTTTGACTGAGGCTGCCTTTGAGCTTTTGAACCATGTTGAACCATTGAACTTTGAACTCGTTCGGTCCAAAGTTCAATCGGTTCATTGGCTTATTCTGTGTCTTGCTCAAACACTGCTTCTTTTATCTTTCTAAGCTTTGGTTGAACCTTTGAACCTTGAACCCATTGAACCTTTTGGGTCAACAGTTCGATGGTTCATCCGTTGAAGCCCCTTTTTGTCCAAGTCCGTGGAAGTTCCTTTCTGCGTCTTTGTTCGAGCTTTTTCCGTCGGGCAAAATGCCCGAAAGAATTCCTTCAGACAAAAAGTCCGAAAGAAAGCTTCTGTGACTTAGCCGTTTGTTCTTCTTTGTTTCATCGGACTTTTCTCCAAGTGAATTCCTTCGGACAAAAAGTCCGAAGGAACTTTGCCTTAACATTTTTCCGAGAAAATCTTCCCGAGAGAATTCTTTCGGCCCCTTGGACTTAGCCGTTTCCATCGGACAAAAAGTCCGAAAGAATTGTTCCTTTTGGGCCTTTGAACAAATCCGAAGGAATTTTGTCTTTCTTTGACCTTCGAACCAATGTTGCCTGCCCTCCACAAGGGCACTTGCCTTTTTCGCTTTGGGGCAGCCCCTTGAACCTTTCGATTGAACCAACCGATTGAACCAACTTTGGTTCAACGGTTTAACGGTCCATTCTTCGTTATTTGGCAAAGTCCTTTGTTCTTTTGCACCAAGCACGATGAACCAACTTGGGCGTTGAACCCATTGAACCTTTGAACCAAGGTGGTTCAAAGTTCAATGGTTCAAGTCTAAGTCCTTTATCATTTGCCGATTGAAATCCTTTGATTGAACCGAGGCGCTGAACCAATCTTGGAAATGACTAAGTGCTAGAAACTTGTTCTTTGATTGAACTTGCCTGCAGAAGCTTTTTTTTTTTTACCTGTTGAACCTGTGAATCCCCTTTACAAAAAAAGCTTAAAAATAAGGAATTTGAAAGCTCAAAACAAATTTTTAGAAGGGAAGAGAGAAATTTTGGTCTGTAGGTTGTCCCAAAAATGAGTGGCATTTTTTGGGGACAACAAGCATCTCTCACATCAAATCTCTCTATCAATCGATCTATAAACTCTGCATAGGAATGAATGTGATGATGACCAAGTGTCACAAGTCCATGATACCACCACTCGTGAGCTGACCCCTCTAAATGCAATGTGGCAAACTTAATTGCCTCCTCCTCTGGCATCGGTCTCAATGACAAATAGTTGTCCAACTTTTGGACCCATGAACGTGCTGAAGACTTGTCATCATATATTGGCATGTTCACCTTACCAAAGGCATGTTGAAAGTCACTCCTACGAAAGTTGCGTGGATCATTACGAAGTGCATTCCTTCGGTTCCTGGAGTTCATGTATACATCAAATGGCCATTGGTCCCTCAAATCAAATGGCAAGGTACAATACTTACGATATGCATCTCTAGACTCCTCACAATAAGTGATTGCTGCATCCATCTGTGGCGGTGTATGTATTTCCTCCCTTTGCGTTAAGGTAGGGAAAAGAGGTCTAGAAGCTGAAGCTCTAGAGGCCTCACCCTGCTGGTCATCTCTCCTCGGATTAGTATCATTGCCATTCACCGTACTATGTTCACCTGTATTCTGATTCTGTGTGTTGGTATTCTGTTGCTGATCCATCTTAGCTATCATCTGTGTTACTAAGTCAATTAGCACATCCATTTTCCTGCCATCAACCCCTGTATTATTTCAACCTTCATTCCTAGGTGGGCTGCCTTGTCCTTTATCACCCATAGGACCCTGCTGTATATTTCTTTCCAATTTCGCTCTTCTGCGTGTATAGTACCTGTGAGGCCTAACTTCGTGTGGCTGCATGCAAGAATGAACCCACTAGGATGGCAAGATGTTAGCTCTGATACCACTGTACAATCCCCAACCAATAGTGACTGAAATTTGTCAAATTTTTTTGAGTTTGATGCTTGGGAAGTTTGTCAAACACTTGCTGGTCTGTATTTTCAGTTTACTGGTCTAATTGATTTTCAATGTGTTTTGCAGAGATTTTTACTAGTCTTGAACAATAGATTTATAAACAAAGTAGATAATATAGCAATAATAAACAATGCAAATTGTAGCCAACTCAATGCCTTTTAATTCAATTTTATGAGTACAAATCAGTCTGATATAAATGTGCTTCAGACTTACAATAAAGGGCAAAATGATTACATACAAGCAATAAGATAAGAGGAACCTGATTACAAATGGTGTAGATGAGTCCCCTTCAACACGGAATGATGAATGCCTCCAAATGATGTAAATTTCTGAGTTGTCTTCAGACTTGCAGAGATCAGATCAGACCCTAATATTGTCACAAATCATGCACCAGATGCCACCAAACTGAATGGGAAGGTTCCTTGAGGCTGGCCGCTCCTTTTGGGGTGTGTATGATATTTTTTGGAAGCCTCTAAGACCAAAATCGACCCCTCACTAAGTTGCAGACCTGAACTTTGTTGGAGGATGAAATATAAATAAATTGCAATGATATAGACCCCCAAACTGCCCTTAATATCTTCCTCTATCCCAGCCGCTCCTCCTCAAATGGTTGGATGTTGGAAATATGGCTTCATCAAAGCAAATCAAACCAATATGTGAAGTCTGAAGTAAATTTGCAGACCTGCAATTCTTCAACAATGGCCTTCTAAACTCCCACGAATTGCTCCACAAGTGCCACCAATGCCTTCTATAGACAAGGCCGATCCCAAAGAAGGTTCTAACAAGTCCAAACTCCCTCATACATGATCAAATCGAATTCTTTCATGGCTGCCATGTAACTTGCAATATTATTTCTTCAAAAACCAATTCTCCAAACCCTAGCAATGAAGTCCAAATGAAGAAGCTGAGTACTCCTTCCTCTATTGCAACCCTTAAGGTGATATTTCACACCTTCAGTTATGCCTTCAATGGAGTTGTTCGTCTCCAATAAAATTCTGCAAAAACCCTAGGCTCCACAATCACACAATGATCAAATACTCAACATAAGATGATTAAAAGCTTGCCCAAGGGTCTTATTTGTACTTTTTCTTTAACCTCTCCAAGAAGCTTCTAGAATTATATTTTAATTTATTTTATATTCCCCTTTTATAAAATTACTTTATTTTAAAAATAAAGTTATAACTTCATAGAGTAACTTTATAACACTAAATTATAAAGTTACACCCTTTAGGTGTCGAAGCTTCCATAAACCCAAGGGGAACACCTCAAAACGATCATGTAGAGCCCACCAAAAAATGGATAACTGCCGACTGGACCCTCTATCCATCTCGCCTTAGCCTACGAGGGTCGATAATAGGCCTACGAGGGTTGATAATAGGCTAAACTTGTCCAAGATGTAATGTCTATAGAGAAGGGGACATTACAAATCCACCAATAAGGATTTGATCAGGATTATCAAGAAAACAATGGAGGAGAATCAGAAGACTTGGCATGCCAAGTTGAAAACAGCCCTGTGGGCAGATAGGGTCACTCCAAAGAGGGCAATCGGTAACTCGCCGTACACGCTCGTATATGGAAGGGAAGCTAGGCTTCCTCTTTCACTTGAATTGCCAGCCTTGGACCTCGCTCACCAACTGCAATTAGGAGAAGGCAATAGCATGGAGGTTAGGCTATGTGAGCTGATGGAGCTTCAAGAGACAAGAGACCAGGCTATGGCTTCTATGACCAGCCGCCAACAACAGACGAAGAAACACTTCGACAAGAGATCTTCATCAAAAGGTTTCTCTGAAAGAGACATCGTCTTGAAATGGGATGCGGACTGAGCTAAGCCTGGAAAGCACGCGAAGTTCGATGCCCTATGGAGTGGTCCATACGTCATCACTCAGTGCAAACAGCACAATGCATTCCAACTCTCCAGGTTGGATGGTGAAGAATTGTATATCCTAGTAAATGGGATACATCTTAAGCATTTTCACTGAGCCCTTCTCCCACCATGTATATATTTTCCTTGTTTTTTCCTGTTTTCGCTAAATACTTTTGCACATGTTAGTAGTTTTCTTAGTCTTGTGTGTGTTTTCGTTTCCTTTTGGGGGTAAAACCTTCGTGATTGATTCTTGGATATCTTAAGGCGGTTGCTAACTCTTTCAAAGCTACATCTCGACCCCATGCCCAATGGACTTTGAGGCTACTGGTTTCTAAGCATAGCAGGCATGCTTCCCCTGGAAATCGCCAAATTGTTGACCATTTTGGTCCTGCAAGCCAAAATCGGTCTCCTTCTTCCCCTGCTGTTCTAAGCCAGTTCAAAATTTGATTTTTTGCACAAGTTTTTCGGCAAAAAAAGGGACCAGTTCAGTGGTTCGATGTCGGGATCCAATGGTATGATCTTTTCAAGAATTTTGAACTTGAACCTTGAAACATTATTAGTTCAATGAGTTGGTTCAGTTCAATTGGTTCAATCGATTGGTTCAATGAGTTGGTTTAGTTCAATTGGTTCAATGAGTTGGTTCAGTTCAATTGGTTCAATTGGTTGGTTCACTCAGTCGGTTCAATGTTTTGGTTCAATCAGCCAGTTCAAGTGATTGGTTCAACGTTTGGTTCAAACGGGTTGGTTCAAGCAATGGTTCAATTGGAAAGTTCAAAGGAGTTTTCCAAAAGCTCGAAGGACAAGTGCCCTTGCGGAGGGCACTTAGGCAACAAAAGGACCTTTGCAATTTTTTCGAAAGGCAATTTTAGAGGCCAAACAGCGCTTGCGGAGGGCAGTCAAGCATAAAATGGACCATTCCAGTGCCCTTGCGGAGGGCAGTTTCGGACCCAAGTGCCCTTGCGGAGGGCAGAGAACACTTGCAAAGGGATCAAAGAGAAGGCTAAAAAAGTAAGTTTTTCTTTGAAAAAGGGAACAAGGCAGAAAAATTGGAATTCCTTCAGATTTGTTCAAGGCAAGAGATGGAGAATTTCTTCGGACAAAATGCCCGAAGGAATTCCTTTGGAAATTTTGTCCGAAGAAATTCATAAGGCAAAAACAATGTCTTTTCGAGAAGATTTTCCGCGAAAAAGAGACAGGTTGAATTCTTTCAAACAAAAAGTTTGAAGGAATTCGCTCGAAAGAAAAGGGGCCCGAGGGAATAAAATGAAGAATTCAAAGGAAGATATCCTTCGGACATTTTGTCCGAAGGATTTCAAGAGCAAGGCCGCCAAAGGACCCCGAAGGGCAGGTGCCCTTGCGGGGGACTATAGGCTGTCGAAAGAAAGACACTTCTCCAAAGCCGAAGGGACACCTTCCCTTTGGGAGGGTCCAAAGCAAAAGCCCGAAGGAAAAGAAGCAAAAAAGGCCGAAGCAAAGGAAAAAGCCGAAGGAATTGACCAAGGGATGACGGCCCTGCGGACGTCAAAGTTGAGCACCATGAATTAGCCGTTGGCTTTCAAATGGTGACGGGCCCAAGAATGTCAATTTTACGGCAATAAAATAGCCATTGATCTTTAAACACTTGAGTGCCAACCAGAAGGGAGCCCAAAGAGCTAAGAGAGGAAAAGACAAAACCAGGAAAAGACGACGATGGGAAAAGACAAAAGAATGAACTCAATAACCTGCTGATGAAAGGACCCAAAGAGCCAAAGAAGTATCAGAGGATAGCCCTCGAGGGTCGAAGGAGACATAAAAGACAAAGCTAAGAAGAGACAAAAGAGCCAAGTGCAGAAACGGACAAAACAGTCCAAGTGGCAAAGGAAAGTGTCGACTCAAGGAGTTACTCCAGCGGTTGACACAGTGCCTGCCAAGTGGTCATCAAGGGGCGCGAACAGTGAACGGCGCAACCCGTTTTTCTTCATTTTGCATTGATGAGCAAAAAAACTGCGTAAATGCCTTCAGGGAGCGGTCTTGTTTGTAGACAAACGGCGCGGCCTATATGTTTTAAACGCCTAAAGTCAAAATCGGAGACGACATAGTGTTATCTTTCAGTGGCTTCTTCTTTCCAACGCTCTCAGCACACATGGGCCACTTGTCAAAGGGCGCCAAAGTCTTTTCCAAAAAGGGCGCTTTTGTTTTCTTCTTCTCTATATATATTGTAACTTCTCATTTGAGAAAGATATCTCTCATATTGTAAGGCGAAGCCTTGCCAATTTTCACCTAGAATCAATAGGATACGCATTTTTTACCTCTATTCTGGTTGGATATATCTCTGAGTGTGTCTGAGTGTTAGTCTTGTGTTCAGTCATTGCTTCATAATGCTTTCACAGGCTTGATACCAATACACCTGGTATAGACAAAGCGCCATTCCTGTAGGTGACAAGAAGAGCTGTATCTGGAGCGCAGAAGCAGAAGGAGGTTACTAGACAGTGTGCTTTGCCTACAACGCCTATGGTAAGTTTCTTTTCTGTGTGTTTCCATTAAAGCCTCCCTGTCAAGCTCCCTGCAGTCTGGTCCTTTTACCAGTTAAAGTGTATGTGTTCTTATGGTTCAGAGTGTGAGTGTGAGTAGATCAAACTTGTTTGGTTCATCACCCTCTTAGGTTAGGTTTTGTTTTTTAGTAATCATTTTCTCTTTTCACCGCCGCCCCCCTCCCCCCCCCCCCCCCGCCGCCCAATATATATATGTATTAGCAACTTACTGGAATAACTCAGATGCATCAAAGGGAGCTAGCCCTTATCTAGAAACTCTTTTCTCAGTTTTGCCATACCCACAGGCAAGAGAGGGGTTTCCATTTTGCCGCGTGGAAGAGAGAAGCTCAGTCTTCTCTGAAGGGTGCAATCCACTGCATCAACAGGTAGAAGAGAGCAAACTTTGGGAGAAAGCTTTGAAAGCCTCCTTGGCATGATGAGGCGAATTTTGTGTGTGAGAATAAGCTTGTTGAATCTTTGTGTATGTGAGGAAGAGATAGTGTGTTGAAGCTTTTGTATGTGAGGATTATGTGTTGAGATTTGATGAGAATATTGAGATATTTATTGATTTTATGAGTTGATTATGAGTGATTGAGGATATATGTATTGTTGAATCCATTGTGTGGTTGGAGGCCACATCACTTTTGGACATGAAGCTTTTGAAGATCCTTAGCCTATTTGTCCTTTGTTTTCCAAGGCTAAGGGAAGTTGAAGAAAGAGGAAACATGTTCTAATTGTAAAATTCAAAAATTTGTTTTATTGTCTAACTTTCACTTAAGTTGTGGCCTTTTGAGGGTCATGGGCACCCAAGACCTTATGTGAGGGTTATAAAGTATTATTTTCTTTTAAAAAGTTGAGTTTCCCTCCAAAAATGCAATGCCCCTCTTGGAGAGAATGATATATAAAGGGAATGGAGCATTCATTGAAGGACATGTTTTATGTTTGATAATAAAAATTACAAGCTTGAACACAAAACGCTTAACTTGAACATTGAGGACAAAAACCTTCAATGGAAGTTGGAGCAAGGATGGAAACCCTTATACTCAACTAGGGTATTCTCATTCAGGTGATTGCATTGAACTTCAATGGTTGGATTTGCAACAAACACTATTTCTAAGACAGTGAATATACCTAGGGCAGTGCCTAGGGTTTTGAGAGGAAAATTGTAGGTTTTGGGGCATTCTTCAAGGGGTTTTGAGCATCAAGAGGGCTGCATTTAATCCCTAGTCCAGCAGCGATTTACTTCTGCAGTGGGGCGACCCATTTGGGGTCGTTGTGGGTCATGTTGTGAGGCCCTTGAGGGTCAAAAACAGAAATCTGAATTATACTACAATTTTGGTATTTTTTATGCTATTTTACACATGCATATTTGAGGGAAAAGATTACCAAAACTATGGTTTTCATTTGCAATTAATATTCTGAATTTATTATAATATTTTTAACTTTGGCGATTTGGGGAGAGCGACCAAATCAAGGGTTTTGGGACACTTTCAGTTCTATAAATATACTGATATTTTTCTAATAATTTTCAGCCCTTGAACTTGGTAAAATTCAGGTTTTTGGATGGTTTTTTATTGGCTGAATTATTGGATTATTTTCTATAATTTTGTGGAGCTTTGAATAATTAATTTTATGCCAATTTGGAGCATTTCTAGTGTTCTGAAATTATTTGCAGTAGCTAGGGTTTGAATAATTTATTTATAAATTGTGTGAAAGCTTGTTAATCAGGGTTGCAAAGAAAAATTAGAATTTTGTAATTGATTGGTTAGGGTTTCATATTCAAAATTTTGGCTAATTTTGAGTGGGGTTAGTTGGCAAACCCTTGATTTAAAAATATTCCACAAAAGGGACATTACAGAGGCTTTCAAACATGCAAATGTTTCATTGTGAGAAAAATTATTTACAGATAAATACAATACCAATTGGCTGAGCCATTTGTCTACTTCGTTTGCGTCAAATTTTCCCTCAAAAAAGAAATATCAAATTTCACTTGTACCTTAAAGGGTTTCAGGCCCCGGAGAAGCTTGCTTGACACTGAGGTGGGCATTGCAAGCATGATTTGTAAAATAATATTGGATAATTGTGCTATCATATCTGGCCTTTACTTTTCATGGGCTTTGTTGAGCAATAAAAGGAAAGGATCTCATGTGCCCTCTTTTGAACATCTGAGATTGTTTCAAGCAACAAGATAATCCAAAAAGTCATTGTTGTCAACCTGGAGTTGCACCCTGATCGAAGACGTGCTGAAATGACTAATCCTCGCTCCCGTT
This sequence comes from Torreya grandis, assembly GCA_037957365.1. Taxonomy (NCBI): domain Eukaryota; kingdom Viridiplantae; phylum Streptophyta; class Pinopsida; order Cupressales; family Taxaceae; genus Torreya; species Torreya grandis. Next base: position 2,166,903 of record JARHVA010000667.1, read on the forward strand.
GAAACAATGGGATCTTCTCACGAGGGTGGATACCTCAATGATGAGAAGAACTTTCAGAGAAAGCTGGTTCCTGTAAGATGTATCTGTGAGAATCTTAACTTCTATGCTACAAACTGCCTGGAGAAAAGCGAAGAAAGAATTTGAAAGAAAATCCTAGCTAAAATGGTGATACACCTAATTTGCTTGATCCACTCAAATCGAGCTTTTGAGAACACTGATTCAGACAAAGAGGCAGAACTTTAACTCCAATTGATCAATACACATAAATATTTCACGAAAAGGTTTAATCTAATGATCTAAGCTTGAGAAAAAAAAAAAAAAAGGCTTGATGAAAGGCACTAAAGAACCACTAATATCCACTATAAAATCAGCAAAAAACATTCAAACACAGAACGTGACCTGCATAAATGACCAGCGAATAACTAGGTACGAATCTAGATTTGACAAAGAAGAAAGAAAATATACCACTTAAGCAAATCAATAACAAAAGTACATTATACCAGTTACTGAAAATTGAAAAAACACAATCCTCTTCTTATTGATTCTGAAAAAAGTTACAACACAATCTTTGGCAAAAGCTTTCTTGCCAAAAGAGATGATTTTTACAATGCTGAAAAGCCATTAATATAGAAAATTACAAAAGCCAAGAGATTGGCGTTGGAAAATAGGAGAGAGGCTAAATCAGTCCAAGTCAACCTTTACAAAAGTCTATTTTGTCTTCTTCCTCTTTGCATGAAAGCTCCTTGGCGCTAGAATTAGACGGTGAGTTCATACGTTTGACTTTGCTTGTGCATGTTCGGTTGAGCCATGTCTAAAATTAGAGACCAGCTCTTTGGCATTTGAGAATGGACAGTGGGTTTGTTGAAAGTCCGACCTCTCTTTGCATGGAAGATTACGCCAAGTTTTCAAAATAGACTCCCCTTGAGCTGCTCTTGTTTGCATGAAAACGACGCCAAACTTTGACTGAGAACTCGATTTGAAGCTGAGTTGGACCTTCGAATGCATGAGAATGACTAGTCAAACCACAAATAAAACAAATAGTCAACTAAAACGTAGCAATCCGCCAAAAATAGCCCTTGTTCGCATGTATTTTCTCTTATTTTGGTTTGCCTATGTCTTGTCTCTTATTTTGTGTCTGCGGGCTTCTATTTTTGGCTTCAACTTCCCGTCGGATTATCTTATCTATATTTTCTTTATTTAGTCTTGGGATTATCCAAGGTCAACTTCCCGTGGAATATCTATTTCTTATCTTTTTTGCATAGTCAAACCTCCATTTATTTCGGATTTCTTGTTATCTCTTTGGTTTTTATTCTTGGCTAATTTCCTGCAGACTTCCTGGCTATCCCCTTGGTTTAATTTCCTTTAGAATTCCTACCTTTCGAAAAAAAATGTCCAAGGCTCCTTTGTTTTTTAATTTCTTGCGGACTTTATGTTCTGTGGATTTCTCCCTGGTCTTATCTTCTTCGGATCCCCTGTTTGCCAACTTTTCCGAAAGAATCCTCCAGACAAAAAGTCAAAAGGAAATCCTTCGGACTTTTTGTCTGAAGGATATCGTTATTTCTTTTCTTTGTATTTCATTCCTTCGGGTTTTTTGGTTTCAAATTCCTGCAAACAAAAAGTCCACGGGAATTGCCCCTTGCCTTCCAAAAAAAACAGCCCTTCGGGTTTTTTGTCATGATCCTTTCCCGAAGGGCAGGTGCCCTTTGGGTTTTTTGCAAACATCTTTCCCGAAGTTGAAGTGAACCTTCCCGAAGGGTACCCTACCCTTCGGGTTTTTTGTTAACGACCCTTCCGAAGGGTACCTTGCCCTTTGGGTTTTTAAACAGCCCCTCGGACTTTTCAAACAGCCCCTTCCAAAGCGAATAACCTTTAAGAAAAATGCACTCGGGTTTTTTGAAGGGCACCCAGACTTTTGTAAAGGACCTTCCCGAAGGGTAAGTGCCCTTCGAGATTTTTCTAAAAGTCCTTTTCTTTGCCAAAGAACTACCCCTTTCTAATTTTGTCGGACTTTTTGTAAGGCACCTGGACTTTTTGTAATGGACCTTCTCAAAGGGTAAGTGCCCTTCGGGATTTTCCTAAAAGTCCTTTTCCTCACCAAAGAAATGCCCCTTGAATTCTTTTGGACTTTTATAAAGTCCTTGAAATCTTATTTCACTTGGACTTTTTACCTCGGACAAAAAGTCTGAGTGAAATTGTTCTTATAGTTAGCCCAAAAGAAATTATGAGAAAGACAATGCCTATGAGATAAAACACTTGGGGAAAGAGTCCACCTGGGAAAAAATCTGAGAAAATAACCCTGCATGATGCTGCGTTTGATCCCATGCTTTCATTGAAAGTGAACCTACAGGCCTGTAGGTTAACTTCAAGGATGGCTGTAGCTATTAATTCTTTATTGGCTCCTATACACCTTACAAAGTCATTCCTTCTACAGGTCTAGAGCTTTAAGACTGTATGTGACATTTTGAACAGGGGATATGGCCTTTGAACTTGTTGTAGGTGTCTTTCCTTGGCTTATACTTGGCTGTAGATGGCTCCTTGGGTGGCTGTAGGCATGCGTTTAAAGACCCCAAGCCTCACTGAACTTCACAAAACCCTTTTTCTTTTCATTATTCAGGACCCAAAATGGATTTAAAAGACAAACTAGCACCATATGCAGAGTTTCAAATATTAGGGGTGACAATTTGGCCTGTGGGGCAAAATTGTCAACAGTCATGTCTCAAGACTGTGATTCCTATACTCGGGCAAACAAGAATGGAATGATTTGCTCTTATACCACTGATCTGGATTTTTATTTGGAATCTGGTGGAACACACACTAATTTGTATGAATTTAATGTCTTATAGAAGCAATGAACCAAGCCACATAAATGGTCACAACAAATAACAATGTACTGCAATGTAAGTGAAGCTTTATTGACGCAAAGAGTAGCATATAAGAAGGGTAACAATCTCTATGAAGAAATGTGAAGCTACAATATTTAGCCATCTCCGAGAAGAGATGTGAAGCTACAATAGTTAGCAATCTTTGAGAAGAGATGTGAAGCTAAAATATTTTGATTTTTACATTTGAATGCCAATTGCTTTATATATATTTTTAGAAGGAAATGTGCAGTCTAAAAATAGAAAATGAAGATATTCGACTTGGAATCTAAAAATTCATGGGACAAGTGTTCCCCCAAGCAATTGAGAGATTTTTTCATGACCAGAAACTCATACAAATACAAAAATACATTTTTTCTAGTTTAGGTTATTTTTATAGATTTTTTAGGCCCTTTGAAGTCTTCTTGAGGTACTTTTAATCACTTTTGGGTTCCTTCAAATCTTTCGTAGGTTCACTTCATGAGCTTTCCAACACATTATAATTTTGAATTCCCAGATATACTCAAGGATTTATAACCTTGACAAGGTGATGTGCTAGTGATATAATAACTATTTTGGTATTTTGTTGTAAAGACTGTTCCGAACTGCCACATGGATCATGACAGTTACAAGAAACACAATTGCTCGCCTTTTGACAGTTTATATCCTTTATTTTGTTGTTTTAGGAAATGTTTTAGGACAACTCTATAGAACACCCCCAGCTTTGTTAGGGCTATGTGACATAGGATAAAAGGAGTTAGGACTTCACAGTTTGACCACTATTACTTAGGATGATCCTCAAGCTTGTGGTAAAGATGACATGTGGCATAGAGCACCATCGTTGAACCATGAGACGATCAAAGCAGACCCCCCTTAGTTATAGACACTTAGCTTCAATAAGAAGGGTTTGATTATTATTAGAAATAAGGTTGTCGTTTGTGAATAACATCATTTTTAATTGAATAGAAATTGGAAAAGCATGTTAAAGCTTGTAGAATTAGTTCATTGTAACAAAATAAATTAGGTTATGTCAATTTTCTCATGATGTAGATATCTATGCTTTTTATGGTATTCTTGTCATGAAACAAATCATATAAGCATGCCTCACTTTATGTTTGTGTATAAAGTATTTTCCAGTTCTAAAAATGTTAATGAAAATTGTACGTTTTAGAAAATAATTCGTTTCTATTCATTTACAGGCATATTTCATATAATCAATTTCGTGGACCTATACCTAAAAGATTTTCACGTTTAAAGAATTTAATATCTTTGTAAGCCTCTATACCTTTCGATTCTTTGTTTTAAGGTTTCAATGTTAACATCTCAAAGTTTATGAAGCTAACAAGGAACAAATTTCTTCTCTTGCAGTAGGGCATCTAGCAACAACTTTGATGGTAAAATACCAGATTTCATTGCTAACTGGACAAACATTTCAACCTTGTGAGAGGACTTTTCTGCTATGTGATGTCAATGACTAATTTATATTTTGTCTATAGAGACACCATATGCAAAAGAAAGAATACAAAGATACTTTTCGGTGCCTTTGCATGACGGAGGGAAGGAGAGAGATTATTCGCCATTGTCCTTCAGCTTTAGAATCCATGGTACCTTAAATAGAATTCAGTATGCAAATGTTTGAACCAAAAGAATTGTGATTTCCTTGTTGCAGGAGACTTCAAGCTAGTTCCCTCAAGGGTCCGTTCAGGCTTGATTAAATTGGAGGACTTGTAAGAATTTATTTATCCACCAATTTCATACCCTCGTTCAGACTATTACCTTTAATATATTGTGTCTAGAGAGTATGAATAGAAAATTTCATTTTCCTTTTATCTCCATACCCCTCTAAGCTGAACTTAATAGTTTATCTCTTCATTGTCATCGATAAACACATGTTTTTGTTTATAAGCTTAGTTGAGCATATTCATTCAGTGTGATTGGATTTTAATTGTTCTATTTGATTCCATATTTAAGCAGGGCGATAAGCGATCTAACTAGTGGTCGATCAAATTTGTCATTTTTGCAAAATCTAAAGAAACTGAGAACATTGTGAGTAGATGATTATCAAAATTTAGGTGTATTGTTTGAACTTTTGAAGTATAGATGGAACTTTGGAGGTCGATATTTTCAAAGTGATTACTTATTGGACATATTCTTCTGTATTCCTGACTAAATTTTCTCTTTGTAGAGTGCTAAGAAATGCCTTGATTTATGGAGAAATTCCACCATCCATTGGAAACTTCACGAAATTGAAGATATTGTGAGTCAATAATCTCAAACATCATGTATATGTATTTTCAAGCTATATGTCAATTAGTAAATTTAAATGTAGAACATATTGTCTCATATTTCTTCTTGGGGAAAAATTAATATGGATTAAAGTAAACAAGGTGAAACTATATACTGTTCAAATTTGATATGGGTTCTTTTATTGTTTGCATTTCATGTCGTTAGAAGAATCATATAAAACATATCTAAAAGGTTTGTTGGATAAGAACCCAAGGGAAGAATTTATAGGGTTAAAAGCAGCAAAAGAGATGCATGAGAGGATGAAATGGTTCTGTGTTACCAAGCTGTTTGCAATCTATGAGAATGGTTGTATTTATACATAAAGTTGAATGCTGTTCAGAACATTTAGAGGAACAAAGCAAGTTTTACAATCACTTTCGATCACATTTTTCTGTTCGTTTTATAATGTACTAGAGATACGCTTTATTTTACACAATTCAGTATACATAATACAAGAGAGACACAAGTTCCATGCATATCATGCATACTTGGATTTCCAAATATAACTCATCTAAGATAGGAAAATATGACCAGGATAAAGCAAAAAAAAAGCAGAAAGCTATCTTAAGCTTTTTACAACTGCTCAACTATGAGTTCAAAACGATATAACACTGACCTAAAAATGTTTGAAGCTTACAACCATTGTACCCTAGTGATGTATCCCTGCCCTCAAGCCCATGTCTCAAGAGTACACAGACATTTTAGATTCTTAGGGACAAGAACAAGATACCCCATGCCATCCCTAGCCAAGAGGGAGGGTACCCTATTGGTTCTTGAGATTTTTTGGCCCTTCTTGGGATGTTCTAGGTATGTTCCCCTATTTCTTTCAACTGCAGACTCCTACAAGTAAGTGGGATGGCTTGAGGACATATGAAAGTCCCCTACGACATCCTAGATGCATTCCAATAGTCTTTGGGATGCCACATGGACTTTTATTAGTCCTTGAGCCATCTCAGAATTCTCTGGGACATTGCAAGGGACTTCCAAACATACCCAAGCCTTCCCAGACACTCATAGGAGTTCCTGGCTGATGGAACAAGTGAGAAAAACATGAAAGTGTTGTGCTCGTTACATTGGTCATTATCATGTCAGTCAAATCTCCTTCTTTTACCTAAGATAAGTTTTCTCCCTTCAGAATTATATTGTTTCAACTTTGTTGGTTGCTTTGTCGTCATATGAATGAATTATGGATTTTTGTTAACAAATATCAAAGTAGCTACAACTTAATAAAGACAAGTACAAAAACATTTATGAAAAATGCTTAGGGAAGCACGAGAGAATGCATATGCTCATATTAGTTGTATTGGAATCGTTATAGCTTGGAATTGCACCCTTGTGAAAGAGTTCTTTAGGCCCCCTCACTTCCAGTTACAAGCATGGGGACAACCTCAGGATGTGGGTATCTTATAGTGAGGTTGAACCTCTAGGCTTTTTTATGAGGCTAGTTCCTCAGATACTTCACTTTAGCTCTTGATCTCATACTAAAATCTACTGTCAGCTAAGGAAAAGGGATAGGAGGATTACTTGAAAAGAAAATCTAAGCTAAGGGAGGTGATGCACCAAAAGAAGTGATCCACTTGGTCTGGGAAAGGAGCCAACTACTGATGAATCCAAAGAAGACACAGGCTATTCTGGTTCTATCTCAAGGCCATAGGTATGGAGCTTTTGCGTGGAGGTTGGAGAGAAGCCTTACACTTTGAAGGATAACAAACTAGGTCTAAGGGAGACACTATGAACTGATAACGCTTCAAAGGAGCTCGACACATAGACACTTCACACAAATTTGCACAAAACCAAGGGGACTAAAAGCAAGGTGTTGGAAGAAATCGTAGGTGATGAATAACAATCATACATTCTACAAAATGAAACCAAATGTGCACACTTGTTTTAATCGGAAACAAAAAAAGTCTTCCTTGTATGGCTTCAAAAGATTCTTTTACAAAGCAATTTTTACAGAGTGATTCTATCGCCAATCCGGAGATAATTTGCTTGGCACGAAGGCCTCTATTTATATAGAAAAGGAGGAAGAGAGAAGGGGAAGAAAGAAGTCGCTGATGGCGGGAATTCTGACATTGCACTTTCTTGTTGCCCCTTAATGTGCCGCTCAGGATCAGTAGACAATACTCTCGAGCCCCTCCCGTCTTTAAGACTTCCTTTGACGTGTCTGAAAAGTCATGCTATGAGCAACTGGAATGTTTCTTCTTGGCATGATGCATTTAAGTGTTGAACAACGATTTCAGGTAGTGAACCATGGCGGATGAGAGCCTTCATAATTTCCAGCTACCAGCCGCTCAGACTCTCCCATGTTTATTGATCATTCTTGTGCCACTTGTTCTTTACTGATTGGCCCCTTCTGCTCTAGTTACGTCACGTGGTAGCCTTCCATTCGTTGCATCATGATTTTCGTGTTGTTGGACCTAGCCTAAGTCGAGCACTTGTAGAATCCCGATTTACTCTATGTAGAGTAATTCGGGTTCTTTGGCCTCTCCAACTTCTGACTTTCCCAGATCCTTCATTTATAAAGCCTTTTAAGTAGAGTACTTGGAGAAACCTGATTTACTCTATGCAGAGTAATTCGGGTTCTCTAAGACTACTTACTTTGGGCTTGTCCATCTTGAAGTCTTCTCACTTAGCTGTTTCCCAAGCCTCAAGACTTCAGGGTTTTCAAACCCAATTACTTCCAACAGCTAGTCGCTTATCCTGATTTTGACATCCATTGGCCCGTCATTTTCTTCGGACACTTGGTCTCGGGTTTTTCTTCTCGACTTATTTCTTTTGAGCAAATCTCCCTAAGGAATTTCTTCGGATAATTTCTTTGCAGGAATTCCTTCAGACTTTTTGTCCGAGTTTGTCTTCGAAAACTACCTATTGACATTTTTGCCCTTCAGGGCAAAATTGTCAACCTTACTATTTAGAAGATGGTCTTATGTGGGTACTGAATAATGAAAGGAAAAGGTTTTGCAGAGTTCAATCAAGCCTAAATGCATATTTATAGCGACCCAAGGAGCCATCTACAGCCAGGTATAAGTAAAGGAAAGAGCCTGCAGCAAAAGAAGTATTTCCTTCGGACTTTTTGTTCGAAGGAATACTTCAGAGGATCACAAAGGAAACACTTGCAGCCTCCCAAAAGGTCTGCCAAAAGCAAAAAAGCCCAAGGAGTAATTCCTTTGGACTTTTTGTCCGAAGGAATTCCTTCGGACAAAAGTCCGAAGAAATCCGAGAAAGAAGTCAGAAAGTCCTAAGAAAATTCAAAGGTAAGGACCACTGCAAAAAGCTCGGGTGCCCTACAAAAAGCCCGAGTGCCGTACAATTTTTCCGAAGGCCATTTCTAAGAAACAAGCCCTTGCGGAGGGCACTTGGTCGGTGTCTGTACCTTTGCACATTTTCTGAAGGGCATTTTGCCGATGGTAAAGAGAAGACAAGAGTAATTCCTTCGGACGTTTTGTCCAAAGGAATTCATTTTGCCAATGGTAAAGAGAAGACAAGAGTAATTCGATCGGACTTTTTGTTCGAAGGAATTCCTTTGGACAACAAGTTCGAAGAAATTCGGAGAAAATACAAGGAAAAACCCATGGAATAAAGCCAACAAGGCAAAAGAGAAAGACAAAGGGATCCTTCGGACAAAAGTCTGAAGGAATTCCTTCGGACTTTTTGTCCGAAGGAATACTTCGGAGGATAAACAGAGATAAAAGCCCGAAGGAAAAGATAAGGACAATTCAAGCGGACAATTTGCCTGAAGGAAATCCATGGAAAGGCATAACAGGAAAGTCCAAAGACAGGTCTGAGGAAATAAACCTGAGGCAAATGCAGTCAAGAACAAAAGATCTGAAGGAGAGACCAAAAGCATAAATTCCGAAGGAAATCCAAAGCTTCGGAAAAGTTGCAAACAAAAAAGACAAAGGAGATATCCGACAAACTGTCCGCTAGAAAGTGGACTAAAAAAATATCCGAAGAAAATTTTTGGACCAAAGATAAGTCCGCGGGAATAAACCCAAGAACAACGCATGCACACAAATAGAAATAGAAAATAAATAGCCAGAAAATAAATTCAACCTGAATATATCTCACTCAGCAAGGAGTTTTCCATGCAAGCACTTTCGTCCGTCTTAAGCTCGTAACGTTCCAACAGCTCAATCGAAGTTCCAAATTTGGACGTTGAGTTGACTGTTCTAGATTTAGAGTTGACTAATTGTTAAACGCCGCATCTACTAGGAGTTTTTCATACAAAGGAGAATGATCTAAACGTCCAACTCAACGTATCAAACGGTCAACTCAGTGTTTCAAACGTCCAACTCAGCGTTTCAAACATTCCAACTCGACTTCCAATGGATCAAGTCAGAGTTATAAAATTGACATTGGCATGGATTTCATGCATGATATTATCATCTCATACTTTCAAACGTTCCAACAGCTCGTGTAGAAGCTGAAATTGACATTGGCAAGGATTTCCATGCAAAGAGAGGTGGGCGTTTCAATAAACAAAAGACAAGTCCACTTCCTCAAGTGCAAGGAGCTTCATGCAAAGACAAAGGGAAAACATATTTTATTGAAAGGCAAAGCCTTGAGTTATTCTAAGTTGATCCTCCTCTTTCTTTTTCAATGCCAATCTTTGGCTTTTGTAATTCTCTATAAAATGGCTTTCAGCCTTGATTAAAAATCATCCATCTCTTGGCAAGACCAGATTCTGCCATTGGTGAGTTGTGTAACCTCTTCAATCAATAGGACTATACTTTTAGATTTCAAATGTTAGTATAGTGTATATTCATTCAACAATTTGCATATGTTAGTACAGTGTGGTTTTCCTACAGCGCCTATGGTAGGTTCTTTTGATGTGTGTTTCCATTAAAGCCTCCCTGTCAAGCTCCCCGCAGTGTGGTCCTTTTACCAGTTAAAGTGTATGTATGTGTTCTTATGGTTCAGAGTGTGAGTGTGAGTAGATCAAACTTGTTTGGTGCATCACTAGCTTAGGTTAGGTTTTGTTTTTTAGTAATCCTTCTCTCTTTTCACCCCCCCATTATATATATATGTATTATCAACTTACTGGAATAACTCAGATGCATCAAAGGGAGCTAGCCCTTATCTAGAGACTCTCCTCTCAGTTTTGCCATACCCACAGGCAAGAGAGGAGTTTCCATTGTGATGCGTGGAAGACAAGTTTTCAGCCTCCTGTCAAGGGTGCAATCCATTGCGTCAACAGATATCATAACTGAGGGAGTGAAATATCTCTTGAAGGGTTGCATTTTGGAGGTGATATTTCAGTCATCTCAATTGGAGCAAAATTTGTGGCCATTGGCCAATTTTGGGAGAAATCGATTTGGTGAGTTTGTGGAAGTTGCATAGCTATCTTTTGGTGTTGGTTTCTATATAGCTTGGTATTGATTTTTCCTTGGTTAAGAGAGCAGATTGCATTGTAGAGAAAGCTGATATAAAAATCAGATATTTACAGTCAAGGAAGGACGCCATTAGGAGGGACGTTTTTGCTTGTGGGGGTTCCATTTTGCATCGATTCTCTGCTTGGCTTGGTGTGTCCCCTTCCTTGGAGCATGGAGATGGTATTAGATGCTTGAGGCAGTGCATATTATTTTAAATTTGAGTTCAGACCAAAACAGGGGCGGCTGGCTTGGAAAATTTGATTTGGCTTGAGAGATCATCCTTTCACTGGGAAATTGCTTGCTCCATCTATTCTCAAGGGCGCCTCTATCCCACTAGGGTTCATTGCATATAGTGCATCCTTTAGTATAGTTTATATTTGCAGCTATAGGTGTACGTCCATACCAGCATACCATATAATTGTAATTCTTGTTTATGCCAAGAGTCTTGGCTAGTTTAGTGGAGCATTGTATCAAATCATCAATACAATTAAGAATCACAAGTTGCTGGTCATTTATGGTTATCTTTTGAGCATTTGAATTGAGATAGTAGGTTGCATGCCAACTGTTCGACTAAATGTCCATTGGCTGTAAGTGATTAGTTTGCTTTGTGAATTCATCTAATTGCATAGAAAAGAACAAAACCTGCATCTAAAACTCAGCATTGTCATTCTTAAAACTTCTTGAAGCTTTAATCCATCGTCATTTAAACAAATCATCAAAACTGTGACAAAAACCAGCAAGAAGCACTTTGCTTACAAAGTGTTTGAAAAAATTACAAGGAAGCAAATTGAGACAATTAAGAGCAGATTGGGCAAGGATTGTTACAGTGAATGGCTAGTTTGCTGCCTTGATTTTGATGTTTGCGGACTCGTCACCCCTTTGGCAATTTCTTCGGCTTTTTGCAATTGAACCTTCTCGAAGGGAAGACGTCCCTTCGGAAGAGGGGAGAGGGTCTCTTTTCAGCAGCTGAGAGTCCCCTGCAAGGGCACTTGCCCTTCGGGTTCCTTCGGGCTGCCTTGGTCTTCTTAATTCCTTCGGACAAATTTTGAAGGAATTCCTTCAGACATTTTGTCTGAAGGAAATCTTTCTTCATGCTTTGGCCCTTTCTTTCTTTGGGTTCCCAATCCCTTTGAATTCCTTCGGACATTTTGCCCGAAGGAAATGTGCCTTCAAGTTTTGGTCTTCATGTCTTGGTCCTTTTCTTTGTGAATTTCTTCGGACAAAATGTCCAAAGGAATTCCTTAGGGCACTTTGTCTGAAGGAATTCACCTTTGGTTCTTCCTTGGATTTCCTTCGGACTTTGAGTCCCTTGTCTTGTCTTTTCTTTGGATTTCCTTCGGATAGAAAATCCGAAGGAATCCTTTGCCATTTCTCTCTTCCCCAAATATGCTCACTGCCCTTCGCAAAGGCCCTTTGGGTCTTGAAATGCCCCTTCGGAACTATTGATTTGGTCCTGCCACCGACCAAGGTGCCCTCTGCAGCCTGCTGAACGGTCCAGTTCGTAACCCGACTGCCCTCCGCAAGGGCACTCTATCCTCGGAGCTTTGTAAAAGACTTATATCTCTTTGAAGTTGGCCCATTCCTTTGCCAAAAGGCTTGTGAAAACTAGATACCCACAGTGAAATAAACCTCTGGATCAACTCGAAACATCTACAAATCTCAAGTCACTTGGATTTTTATAGAACAGGTCTACTACAAAGGGAAATGGCACAATTGCAGTAGGGGGAATACTGTTGACCATTTTTGGCCCTGTAGGTCAAAATAGGTCTCCTTCCCCTGCTATTTTGAGCCAGTTCAAATTTTGGGTTGCACAAGTCTTTCAGCAAAAGAATGAACCAGTTCAAAGAATGCAAGGTTTTTTACAAAGCTTCTTCAAACATTTTGTCCGAAGAAATTCACAAGGAAAGAGACCGAAAATGTTCAAGACACTTTTCCTTAAGGTTGGAAAAAGTGGTTCAACGTCGGGGTTCAACGACATGATCTTTCCAAGAGCTTTGAACTTTGAACTTTGAACTTAACAGCGATGAACCATTGAACCGTTGAACCTGTTGACTATTTTGAACCTGCAGGCCAAAATCGGTCCCCCCTTTTTTCCCTGCTGTTCTGAGCCAATTCATTTTTTTCGATTTTGCACAAGTCTAGAAATTTCTACGGACTCTGCAGGTTTTCTACGGACTCTGCAGGTATGGATTTCTACAGACTCTGCAGGTCCATTTTCTACGGACTCTGCAGGAGAAATTTCTACGAACTCTGCAAAGAAGTTTTCTACGGACAACGCAGGAAGAGGCAAGTTCCCACTTAGGCGCAAAATGGACCATTTCAAGTGCTCTTGCGGAGGGCAGTTCAGAACTCAAGAGCCCTTGCGGAGGGCAGGGAACACTTTCAAAAGAGGCCACAGAGAAAAGCCGCAAAGGTAAGTTTCCTTCGAAAGTTTGTTTAAGGCAAAGGAAGTACCCTTCGGAAGGGTCGTTTTCAATTTTCCCGAAGGGCACTTTTCAAAGGCAGTCGAAGAAGCAAAGGAAGAAATCCTTCGGACTTTTTGTCCAAAGGAATTCCTTCGGACAAAAAGTCCGAAGGAATTCGGAAGCGTCACAAACAAAAATCCCACAAAAAAGACTAAGGCAAAGGCTAGAATAATTTCTTCGGACTTTTTGTCCGAAGGAATTCCTTTGGACAAAAAGTCCGAAGAAATTCGGAGGAAGGCCGCGGGAGGAAAAGTCGACGAAAATTTCGAAGGTCAAAGGCAAAGTGCTCGAAACAATTCTTGCAGACTTTTTGTCCGCGAGAAGAAATCCGAGAAAGCCGCGAGCCAAAAAGCCCGGGGAGAAAATTCGAAGAAGCAGACAAGGCAATTCTTGCGGACATTTTGTCCGCGGGAAAATGTCGGCGGAAAAAAGTTTGCGGGAAAAGGTTCCGAAGAAAATAGGCTGCTGAAGGACCCCGAAGGGCAAGTGCCCTTGTGGGGGACTCTTCGCTGCCGAACGAAGGGCACTTCTCCATAAGCTGAAGGGTCACTTTCCCTTCAGGAAGGTTCAAAACAAGAAGTCCAAAGGAAAGAGAGTGACAAAAAGGCCGAATCAAAGATAAAGCCGAAGAAATTCCAAGGGGTGACGGGCCCGAAGACGTCAAAGTCAAGCACGGCGAATTAGCCGTTGGAAGTTCAAACGCAGTGACGAGTGTGCGAATGTCAATTTCAAGGCTCATGAAATAGCCGTTGATTTTAAAAAGCTTAAAGAAGAGCCCAAGGAACTCAGCGACCCGCCAAGAAGATAGCCTGAGGGCCGAAGGAGCCAGAAAGCGACAAAGCCAGAAAGAGACAAAACCAAGAAGAGACAAAGTGCAGAAGCAGACAAACAGTCCAGGTGTCAAAGGGAAAGGAGTTACTCTAGTGGTTGGAACAGTGACTGCCAAATGGTCATCAAACGGCGCAAACAGTGAGCGGTGCGCCCTGTTTTCTCCATTTGCATTTATAAGTAGACAAACTGTGTGAGCATCTGGGAGGAGCAGTCTTGTCTGCAGAAAAGAGGCACGGCCCATGCTTTCACATTAATGTTTGAACGCGAAAGTCAAGACCGACGATTACACAGCATGGTTCCAACAGACCTGTTCTAGAAGACTGACATCAGCAATAGTGACTTCCTCTTCCCGATGCTCACAAATGCACATGGGCTAGCTTGTCAAGAGCGCCAAAGTTTTTTCAAAAAAAAAAAAAAGTGCCAAGTTCTCTTCTCCTCTTTCTATATACTGTAAAACTTCTCATTTGAGAGGGGATCCATCTCTTAGCTTGTAAGGCAAAGCTCTATCCAAAAATCTCTTGGACTTGTAAGGCAGAACTTTGCCAGATTTTACCTTGAATCAAGACTTAGCATTTTTACCTCCATCTGGACTTGCACTCATGCATATGTCTATGTTTTCTTTTGTGTGAAGTCATTTTTTTAATGCTTTTCACAGAACGATTCCAGCATGTTTGGTGCATTGTGAAGTTTCTTCTTCTGCAGGTCTGCCAGAAGTGTCTACAGCAGGAATATAGGCGCATGTGAATAGGCTGCAAGAGTGTGTCTCATAACACCTTTGATAGTTCTTCCTCCCTGTATCTCTACAGACCCCTAACTCACTGATACAGAAGAGTTTCCCACATCAGATGAGGTGTATGGGAGCTTTTTCTTGGTGAAAAGTGTATATTCGGGCTGAGTGGATCAACTTTTTGGTGTATCACCTTTTTAGTTTAGGTTTAGGTTATGTTTTCAGCATCCTTTTCCCTTTTCATCCCCCCCTTTTTCATTTATTTGTTAGCAGTAGGAAATCCAAGGCCTAAAAGATACATTGAAGGGAGCTAGCCCTTATCTAGAGACTCTCCCCTTAGCTTCGCTGGTCCCACAGGCGAGAGGAGAGTTTCCATTGTTGCGTGTGGAAGGCAGGAGCTCGGCCTCCTACCCTGGATGCAATTCACTGCGTCAACAGAACCATTGTTGGTTCAATCGGTTGGTTCAATCAAGTAGTTCAAGTCGGTCAGTTCAAGTGTTCGGTTCAATCGGCTGATTCAAGCGATTGGTTCAAGCGGTTCATGTTCAATCGAAAGGTTCAAAGGTTTTTTCGAAGCCTGAAGGATAGGTACCCTTGCAGAGGGCAGGTGATGAGCAAAGTGGACCATTGCAAAAGATCCGAAGGGTAACTTTGGACTTGATTTACCCATGTGGAGGGCAGCTAGTCAAAAGGCCCAAAAGGGGCAAATTTTTCCTTCGGAAGAGACAAGGCAGAAAGATAGGCAAAAGCAAAAGTTGAATTTCTTCAGGCAAAATGTCCGAAGGAATTCCTTCGGACATTTTGTCCAAAGAAATTCACAAGGCAGGTCGCCGAACAAAGACCGTCCTTTTAGAAAGAAAATTCGTGAAAAATGTAAAGCAAATCCTTCGGACAAAAAGTCTGAAGGAATTCTTTCGACATTTTTGTTCGAAGGAATTCGCCCGAAAGAAAGGGCCAAACTTTGAAGGGAACATTTCCTTTAGACAAAATGCCCGTAGGAATTCCTTCGGACATTTTGTCCGAAGGAATTGGGAGGCCAAGGCCGTCCGAAGGACCCCGAAGGATAGGTGCCCTTGCGGGGGACTCTCGGCGACTGTGAAAGGAACCTTTCTCAAGGCCCGAAGGGACACCTTCCCTTCGAGAGGGTTCAAAGACTAAGCTCGATCAAAGGAACATAGAGCTAAGAAAGCCGAAGGAATTGCCAAAGGGGTAACGGGCTCGAAGACGTCAAAATTGAGTATCATGAACTAGCCGTTGGAACCAGACATCCGATGACGTCCCCGTAGGCGTCAAATTCGGGGCAATAGAATAGCCGTTGATTTTCAAATGCTTGAGCGCGAACCCGAAGGAATTCAAAGGCCTTAGGGTCAAAAGGAAGAGCCCGCTGAGAAAAGAGCCCAAGGAGCCAGCAAAGGACAATAAGATAGCCTCGAGAGCTCAAAACCAGGAAAAGAGAAAAGTTGGGAAAAGACAAAGGCCAAGAATGAACTCAGCGACCCACCGAGAAATGAGCCCGAAGAGCCAAAGAGCAAATATAGACAAAACAACCGAGGTGGCAAAAGGAAAGCGTTAGTGGAAGAGTTATTACAGCAGTTGGAACAATGCCTATGAAATGGTCATCAAGGAGTGCAAACAGTGAATGGCCCGGCCTTTTTCCTCATTTTGCATTGATGAGCAGACAACCGCATGAGTGTCTTTATAGAGTGGTCTCGTTTGCAGACAAAAGGGGCGCGGCCCATGCTTTCACATAACATTTGATATAACTTTGAATGCCAAAGTCAAGGTTGGTAGCTGACACAACATGTTCTTTCAGCGACTTCCTCTTCCTAATGTTTTCAATGCAACATGGGCCACTTGTAAAAAAGGGCGCCATTTGCTTCCTCTTTCTCTAGATATATATTGTAAAACTCTCATTTGAGAAGGATCTGTCTCAGCTTGTAAGGTGGAGCTCTGTTGAAATTTACCTTGAATCAAAAAGAAGCATTTTTGCCTCCATTTGAGCTTGTACTTTTACATATGTCTATGGCTTTGTCTTGTGTTAAGTCATTTTTTTTCATGCTTTCACATAATGATTCCAACATGTCTAGTGTATTGTGAGTTCTTTTGCAGGTTAGCCAGAAGTGTCCACAACAGAGTATAGGCGCAAGTGAACAGGCTGCCATAATGTGTCTTGGAACACCTCTGGTAGTTCTTCCTCCCTGTATCTCCAGAGGACCCCTAGCTCACTGATGTAGAAGAATTTCTCGTATCAAATGAAGTGTATATCAGCTTGTTCTTGGTGGAAAGTGTATGATCAAGCTAATTAGATCAACCATTTTTGGTGCATCACCGTTTAGTTTAGGTTCTGAGTTCAGTAATCCTTTTCCATTTTCATCCCCCCCATTATTAGCAATAGTAGTGAAAAGCCTCAGAGATGCATCAAAGGGAGCTAGCCCTTATCTAGAGATTCTCCCCTCAGTTTTGCCAGACCCACAGGCAAGAGAAAAGTCTCCATTATGCCGCGTGGAAGACAGAAGCTCAGCGTTCTGTCAAGGGTGCAATCCACAGCATCAATAGTTTTTGGCACGCCCGATGGGACCACGTTTTAACACGTAAAAGTTTCAGGGGTTGACGCAGTGGATTGCACCCTTGACAGGAGGCCGAGCTCCTGCCTTCCACATGCAACAATGGAAACTCCCTTCTCGCTTGTGGGACCGGCGAAGTTGAGAGGAGAGTCTCTAGATAAGGCCTAGCTCCTTTCGATGTATCTTTTAGGCCCTGGATTCCCTACTGCTAACAAATAAATGAAAAAGGGGGGGATGAAAAGGGAGAAAAATGCTGAAACAGAACCTAAAACTAAACTTAAGAAAGGTGATACACCAAAAAAGTTGATCCACTCAGCCCGAACATACACTTTTCACCAAGAAGGAGCTCTCATACACTTCATCTGATGTGGGAAACTCTTTTGTATCGGTGAGTCATGGGTCCATAGAGATACAGGGAGGAAGAACTATCAAAAGTGTTCTGAGACACACTTTGGCAGCCTACTCACATGCGCCTATATTCCTGCTGTAGACACTTCTGGCAGACCTGTAGAAGAAGAAACTTCACAATGCACTAGACATGCTAGAATCGATCTGTGAAAAGCATAAAATAAAATGACTTAACACAAAAGAAAACATAGACATATGCATGAGTGCAAGTCCAGATGGAGGTAAAAATGCTAAGTCTTGATTCAAGGTAAAATCTGACAGAGTTCTACCTTACAAGCTAAGAGATTTTTGGGCAGAGCTTTGCCTTATAGGCTGAGAGATTGGATCCCTTCTCAAAATGAGAAGTTTTACAATATATAGAAAAGAGAAGAGAACTTGGCGCTTTTTGAAAAAGACTTTGGCGCTCTTCTTTCAAGTGGCCCATGTGCATTTGTGAGCATCGGGAAGAGGAAGTCACTGTTGCTGGTGTCATTTTTCTAGAAGAAGCCTGCTGGAACCATGCTTTGTAATCGTCGGTCTTGACTTTGGCATTCAAACATTAATGTGAAAGCACGGGCCACACCTCTTTTTTGTAGACAACACTGCTCCTTCCAGATACTCACGTGTTTTGTCTGCTTATAAATGCAAATGGAGAAAACAATGCGCGCCGCTCACTGTTTGCACCTTTTGATGACCATTTGGCAGTCACTATCCCAACCACTGGAGTAACTACTTTCCCTTTGACACCTGGACCGTTTGTCCGCTTCTGCACTTTGTCTCTTCCTGGTTTTGTCTCTTTCTGGCTTTGTCGCTTTCTGGCTCCTTCGGCTCTCGGGCTATCTTCTTGGTGGGTCGCTGAGTTCCTTGGGCTCTTCCATTTTGCTTTTCAAAATCAACGCCTTTTTCACGAGCCTGGAAATTGACGTTCGCGCACCCGTCATTGCGTTTGAACTTCTAATGGCTAATTCGTCGTGCTTGACTTTGACGTCTTTGGGCCCATCACCCCTTGGAATTTCTTTGGCTTTCTCTTGATTCGGCCTTTTCTGTTGCTCATTTTCCTTCGGACTTCTTGTTTTGAACCTTCCCGAAGGGAAGGTGACCCTTTGGCTTATGGAGAAGTGCCCTTCGTTCGGCAGCCAAGAGTCTCCCGCAAAGGCACTTGCCCTTCGGGGTCCTTCGGCAGCCTTTTCCCCTTGACTATTTTCCCACGGACAAAAGTCCGCAAGAATTATCTTGCTCATTCCTTTCCTTTAGAGACTTTTCCTCAAGGTTTTTTTCCACGGCCACTTTTCCCGCGGACATTTCCTTAGCCACTTTTCCCGCAGACAAAAAGTCCACAAGAATTGTCTTCGACCACTTTGCCTTTGTCCTTCGGAATTTCTCTTTCGGGCTTTTCTCCCGCAACTTCCCCGTATTTCTTCGGACTTTTTGTCCGAAGGAATTCCTTCGGACAAAAAGTCCGAAGAAATTATTCTAGCCTTTGCCTTAGTCTTTTTGCGGGATTTTTGTTTGTGGCCCTTCCAAATTCCTTCGGACTTTTTGTCCGAAGGAATTCCTTCGGACTTTCCAAAGGATTTCTTCCTTTGCTTCTTCGACTGCCTTTGAAAAGTGCCTTTCGAAAAAATTGAAAATGACCCTTCTGAAGGGTACTTCCTTTGCCTTAAACAAATTTCCGAAGGAAACTTACCTTTTCGCCTTTTCTCTGTGGCCTCTTTTGAATGTGTTCCCTGCCCTCCGCAGGGGCTCTGTTTTGGTTCAAAACTGTTCTCCGCAAGGGCACTTGAAATGGTCCATTTTGCGCCTAAGTGTCGGGAATTCATCTCTGCCTGCAGAGTTCGTAGAAAACTTCCCTGCAGAGTTCGTAGAAATGGACCTACAGAGTCTGTAGAAATGGACCTGTGCAATCCGTAGAAACACCTACAGAGTTCGTGGAAATCCCTGCAGAGTCCGTAGAAATCCTTGCAGAGTCCGTAGAAACTTCCAAGACTTGTGCAAAATCAAAATTTGAACTGGCTCAGAATAGCAGGGAAAGAAGGGGACTGATTTTTGACCTATTGAACCAAAAATGGTCAACACCAAGATTGGTGCTGGTCCTGTTACAGCAAGAATTAACCACTAATCCAACATCTGACTTTTAATCTGGCGATTGTGGGACAAACTAGTTTTTATCTAAAGAGTTGAAGAATCTTGTTGTGTTCTTCAACCAATCAGCCTTTGGAGGCTTTTTCATCAACACTAATGGCGATTCCAAGTTGATCAGCTGATTAAGCAGTCCTAGTGCCATCAAGAAATCACATTTTTTGTATGTATAATTCCATTGCTCAGCATCATGGGTCTTGTGTTCCTTCATATAGTTTTGATCAAACTCAGGTTGTTCATGGAATCAACTCAAGCAGCTCTCTTAGTTGCCCTTCAACAATAAGGGAAGTAATGCTGGAGTTTGAGATGCAAATGATGGAGATAGGCAAATCGGATGAGCAATATAGATATCAGCAAGAGCTTCTGTACAAAGAGGAGTGTTTGTTTAGGCAAGCTTAGGCCTTGCAATCCATGGAGGAGGAGGTAGCAAAATGGAAGAGTCCATTCATTCAAGGTAGTCAGTGTTGTGTGCCCCCTCCTATTCTAAAGAAAGCCCCCTCTTGTGCACCAAATCCTTTCTATTAGATAGCACTTGCTCACTCTAGCTCATCTGATGCAATAACCACTCCTGCTCTTAATCCCTTGCACCTAGCTTTCAAACATCAAAGGGCATTAGAGCAACCTCTCATGGAGATGAACCTTCTCAATTCCTTAGAATGTGAATCCTCCTTTGAAGGGAATACCATGAACCAACACATCTCTCTTGAAGCAGCTCTTCCTGTGCATGAGCAAACCCTTCCTAGTCTTCCTCAACCTCCTCAAGTCTTTCAACATGATGTCAAGATTCCAAGTTGGAAGAGGGAATATCATGAACCAACTCAAGACCTTGAAGAGGATAAAGTTGCTGCCTATTCACAAGGGGAAAGTTCCAATCCCAAGGTCATGAGTTGGAAGCAAACAATGGAATCATGGGGCAGGAAGGAGGAGAAAGTTTTTGCTCAAAACCTTGAAGAAGGTGAAGCTGCTCCTACTCATCATGATGATGCTTGTGACATCCAAGAAAGGCTCTTCCAAGAGAATATAGCCAAGCGAATTGCAGAGTTGGAATCTAGAATGAGGTTCCTCAGCCAAAGTGTGATGGACGGTTCAGATCAAACAGAAAATTCTACATTTGAACACACCCCATCTACACTCCTTCAAGACAGCTATCAAGCCACATCTGATATAGATGAAGTGTTAGCCAAATGGAAGGAAGAGAAGCAGTCGATTCTAGCTCAAGGACTGCCTCCTCTTCCACATGAGTTTAACCATCAGCCTTCCATTTCTTCCCTTATCCAGGAGGAACCTATTTTGCAGGAAGCAAGTGAAGAAGAGAGGATCCAATTTGCAGCTGCCCAGGATGCTATCATGGATGACAATGAAGATGAAATAATCATGGGTGCTCCCTTTGAAGACCTCATCAACAATGGAGAAGACACAGGTCATGCATACATGCGGATGTTCCAGCAATATGAAGAGAAAAGTAAGCATGGTGACCTCTCTCCTTTGTTTGATGAACTTCCTTGTTGCTTTGATGAGGAGGATGACCATGCTATGGTACCCGACTTGGAAGAAGATCAGGAGGATGTCTTTGAACAACTAGAGACTCTGGTCTTTGAGCAGGAAAAGGAGAGGCCTATCTATCTTGAGAACAGCTTTGAAGAAGAGAGCCTTGAACAAGAAGGTGATGTTCTGTGGGATGAGCAATCAGTTTTTTATTCCATTTCAGACATCACAACAGTCACCCTTCTTCAAGAAAGCCATGAGGAAGAAGAGGATCAGTTTGACAGGGTCTTCAATGAAGCAGAAGGGAACGAGTCAAACCATGATGCATGTCAAAAGGACTATGCATATCAAAGGGCTTATGGTGATAAGCTAGCAGCCATTGATTTTTTGGTGAAACACACCAGCATGAAGAACCAGCAGGAGGCAAACTTCCAAGAACAAGAATAATACATATATGTTGGAAGCATGTTTGCTCCCGATTCATTCGGATACAAGCCAATCAAGGTGGCAAGCAAAAAAGAGCAAGTCAACAGATCTCCATTCCATCCAGCCACTTGTCTGGCACCATAAGTTTCCTTACCATGAAGGAGACTTAAGAAGTTTTCCTTTGATCTAGGAGGGAGGCAAATATACCTGGTTAGCTGTACATAGTAGTTTGCTTTTAGTTTTCCTTTCCCTGTTTTCCCTAAGTGTTGTTTGCACAGGTAGTGTTTTTAGCCTTTGTTGTGTGTGTTTTCCTTTGTGTTTGGGGTGAAAGCTTCATAATTGATTCTTGGATCTCTCGCTGCGTTCCAACTCCGTGCCCAATGGACTTTGAGGCTATTGGTTTCTAAGCATAGCAGGCATGCTTCCCCTGGGAATCACCAATTTGTTGACCATTTTTGGCCATGTAGGCCAAAATCGGTCTCCTTCTTCCCCTGCTGTTCTGAGCTAGTTCAAATTTTGGGTTGCACAAGTCTTTCAGCAAAAGGATGAACTAGTTCAAAGAATGCAAGGTTTTTTTAAAAAGCTTCTTTGGACATTTTGTCCGAAGAAATTCACAAGGAAAGAGACCGAAAATGTTCACGACACTTTTCCTTAAGGTTGGAAAAAGTGGTTCAATGACATGATCTTTCCAAGAGCTTTGATCTTTGAACTTTGAAATTAACAGCGATGAACCATTGAACTGTTGAACCATTGTTGGTTCAATCGGTTGGTTCAATCATTTGATTCAATTAGGCAGTTCAAGTCGGTCAGTTCAAGTGTTCGGTTCAATCCACTGATTCCAGCGATTAGTTCAAGCGGTTCGTGTTCAATCGAAGGGTTCAAAAGGTTTTTTCGAAGCCTGAAGGACAGGGACTCTTGCGGAGGGCAGGTGATGAGCAAAGTGGACCATTGCAAAAGATCCGAAGGGTAACTTTGGACTTGATTACCCTTTTAGAGGGTAGCTGGTCAAAAGGCCCAAAAGGGGCAGAGTTTTCCTTCGGAAGAGAAGGCAAAAAGATAGGCAAAAGCAAAAGTTGAATTTCTTCGGGCAAAATGTCTGAAGGAATTCCTTTGGACATTTTGTCCGAAGAAATTATCAAGGCAGGTCGCCGAACAAAGACCGTCCTTTCGAAAAGAAAATCCGCGGAAAATGTAAGGCAAATCCTTCGGACAGAAAGTCCGAAGGAATTCCTTCAGAGTTTTTGTCCGAAGGAATTCCCCCGAAAGAAAGGGCCAAACTTTGAAGGGAACATTTCCTTTAGACAAAATGCTCGAAAGAATTCCTTCAGACATTTTGTCCAAAGGAATTGGGAGGCCAAGGCCGTTCGAAGGACCCCGAAGGGTAGGTGCCTTTGCTAAGGACTCTCGGTGACCATGAAAGGAACCTTTCTCAAGGCCCGAAGAGACACCTTCCCTTTAGGAGGGTTCAAAGACTAAGCCTGGTCAAAGGAACACAGAGCTAAGAAAGCCGAAGGAAAGGAAAGCCAAAGGAATTGCCAAAGGGGTGATGGGCCCAAAGACGTCAAAATTGAGCATCGTTAACTAGCTGTTGGAATCCAGACGTCCGATGAGTCCCTGCCGACATCAAATTCAGGGCAATAGAATAGCCATTGATCTTCAAATGTTGGAGCGCGAACCCAAAGGAATTCAAAGGCCTTAGGATCAAAAGGAAGAGCCCGCTAAGAAAAGAGCCCAAGGAGCCAACAAAGGACGATAATATAGCCCCAAGAGCTCAAAACCAAGAAAAGACAAAAGTTGGGAAAGACAAAGGCCAAGAATGAACTCAACGACCCGCCGAGAAATGAGCTTGAAGAGCCATAGAGTAGATATGGACAAAACATCCCAGGTGGCAAAAGGGAAGTGTCAGTGGAAGAGTTATTGCAGTGGTTGGAATAACCCCTATGAAATGGTCATCAAGGAGTGCAAATAGTGAATGGCGCAGCCTTTTTCCTCATTTTGCATTGATGAGCAAACAACTACGTGTCTTTAAAGAGTGGCCTTGTTTGCAGACAAAAGGGGCGCGGCCCATGCTTTCACATAACGTTTGATATAACTTTGAACGCCAAAGTCAAGGCTGGCAACTGACACAGCATGTTCTTTCAGCGACTTCCTCTTCCCAATATTTTCAATGCAGCATGGGCCACTTGTAAAAAAAGGCGCCATTTGCTTCCTCTTTCTCTAGATATATATTGTAAAAATTTCATTTGAGAAGGATCTATCTCTCAGCTTGTAAGGCAGAGCTCTGCCGAAATTTACCTTGAATAAAAAAGAAGCATTTTTGCCTCCATTTGAGCTTGCACTTTTGCATGTCTATGGATTTGTCTTATGTTAAGTCATTTTCCTTCATCCTTTCACATAATGATTCCAACATGTCTAGTGTATTGTGAGTTCTTTTGCAGGTTAGCCAGAAATGTCCACAGTAGAGTAATAGGCGCATGTGAACACGCTGCCATAGTGTCTTGAAACACCTCTGATAGTTCTTCCTCCCTGTGTCTCCAGAGGACCCCTAGCTCACTAATGTCGAAGAATTTCTCGTATCAAATGAAGTGTATATCAGCTTGTTCTTGGTGGAAAGTGTATGGTCAAGCTAAGTAGATCAACTATTTTTGGTGCATCACCATTTAGTTTAGGTTCTGTGTTCAGTAATCCTTCTCCCTTTTCATCCCCCCCCATTATTAGCAGTAGTAGTGAAAAGCCTCAGAGATGCATCAAAGGGAGCTAGCCCTTATCTAGACATTCTCCCCTCAGTTTTGCCAGACCCATAGGCAAGAGAGGAGTCTCCATTGTGCCGCGTGGAAGACAGAAGCTCAGCCTTCTATCAAGGGTGGAATCCATAGTGTCAACAAATACATCCAAGATTGATGGTTCAGGACAAGAAGTAAAGAAGGAGACCGATTTTTGGCTTGTAGGACCAAAATGGTCAACACATATGAAAGAAAGGTTTGTTCTAACTCTCAGTATGAGGAAGTGAATGGTCTATTTTGTGATGTGTCCAATGATCCAGAAGAGATAAATGGACTATGTATTCTTGTATTGGAAATGATGGAGGCTTGAGAAAGGCAGAAAATCAAGTTAAATCAATTGTCTACAAAGGGTTCTTGTGCTTCTTATTCTCATGAAGCTCTTAACCATGCCCAGTGTGTGTCGAGGGAGCTTCCTAGTTGGAGTCAAGAGCCTATTCAAGTGACTATTCATGAGACTAAACCTTCTTATAGTCCCATTTCCTCACCAATCATCCCTCAAGCTCAAGTTGTCTCGGAAGACAAGCAGGTTTCAGATTTTGATGAGGTAATGGCCAAGTGGAAGGAACATAATACATAGGTCTTTAAGAGTTTCTCTTTCCCTCCCCTCCAAAACTCCCTAAATAATTCCATTGCCTTCAAGATTTCAAAATCTGATTATGATCAACCTCCCATGCTTCATTTTTCCTCTCAAACAAATGAATTTTATCACCCTCCCACCATCCCCCTTCCTCAGGGGGAGCCTGTTCTTTGGAGGATTGAGAAAGAGGTTGCAGCTATAGATCAAGTTCTTGCAGAGTGTGTAGAAGATGCTTCAGATGTGTTTAAGGAAGAATTTTCTATTGATACTTCACTTGAGGTTGTAGTTGAGCATCCAATTATAGTTGAGAGTGAGAAGACTGATGTTGATGTAGAGGAACTTCAAGAGGAGCTGGTACAAATTAAAGTCATACATGAGTTACAGGTATCTCTTATTGAGAAGGATCTAGATAGATTTCAAGCTAATTCTATAGATCAAAATGAGGAAGAAAAAGAGGATTGGCAGCTGTACCTTGAATATCTTCAGGAGATTGAGAAACTTTGGATGGATATGTTGTCTATTGAAGGACACGTTTACGAAAAATTTGATCAAGAATCACCTATTCAAGATCCTAGTACAGATTGGGTTGCTTACTCAAAGCTCCTTGAAGAGCTGGATGAACTTCCAACAGTCAATAAGAAGGATGTGGTCACTCAAAAATCATGCATAGATGAAATATCACTTGACAAGGTGGTAGATGACAAGCAATTTGAAAAAAATCAAGGGGTACTCGATGAGTTTGTCATTATTGCTATTGATGACTCATTTGAGAAGATGATAATACAGTTGGTGGACAAGGAAAATGCCTCATCAAAGGTTATGATTAATAAACATCCTGCTTTACAACTTGTACCATCTCTTGGAAGGAGTGAGTTCAAGATCTTTGCATTTGATCCAGGCGGATCATGCTTTATCATGGTTAGGTTCTGTTGACGCAGTGGATTGCACCCTTGGCAGGATGCCTAGCTGCTACCTTCCACACGTCAAAATGGAAACTCCCCTCTCGCCTGTGGGTCGGCGAAGCTGGAGGGGAGAGTCTCTAGATAGGGCTAGCTCCCTCTGATGTATCTTTTAGGCCTTGGATTCCCTATTGCTAACAAATAAATGAAAAAAGGGGGGATGAAAAGGGAGAAAGATGCTGAAGCAGAACCTAAACCTAACTTAAAAAGGTGATACACCAAAAACTATGACCCACTCAACCTAAACATACACTTTTCACCAAGAAGCGCCCATACACTTCATCTGATGTGGGAGACTCTTCTGTTTCAATGAGTCAGGGGTCCGTAGAGATACAGGGAGAAAGAACTATCAAAGGTGTTCTGAGACACACTTTGGCAGCCTGTTCACATGCGCCTATATTTTTGCTATAGACACTTCTGACAGACCTACAAAAGAAGAAACTTCACGATGCACTAGACATGCTAGAATCGATCTGTGAAAAGCATAAAAAGAAATGACAACACAAAAAGAAAACATAGACATGCGTGAGTGCAAGTCCAAACGGAGGTAAAAATGCTAAGTCTTGATTCAAGGTAAAAATCTGGCAGAGTTCTGCCTTACAAGCCCGAGAGATTTTTGGGCAGAGCTTTGCCTTACGGGCTAAAAAAATCGATCTTTCTCCAAATGAGAAGTTTACAATATATAAAAAACAGGAGAAGTAAAGGCGCCGCTTTGGAAAAGACTTTGGCGCTCTTTGACAAGTTGGCCCATGTGCGCTGAGAGCATCGAGAAGAGGGAGTCACTATTGCTGATGTCATTCTTCTAGAAAAGGTCTGCTGGAACCATGCTATGTAATCGCCGGTCTTGACTTTGGTGCTCAACATTAATGTGAAAGCACGGGCCGCGCCTCTTTTATGTAAACAGACTGCTCTTTCCAGATATTCACGTGGTTTGTCCCCTTATAAATGCAAAATGGAGAAGACAGGTCGCGCCGTTTACTGTTTTTGCCGTTTGATGACCACCTCGCAATAACTCGCCTCTCCTTTGCCACCTGGACTGTTTGTTCGTTTTTGCACTTTGTCTTCTTCCTGGCTCCTTCAGTCCTCGGGGCTATCTTTTGGCAGGTCGTTGCGTTCCTTGGGCTCTTCCATTTAGCTTTCTCAAAATCAACGGCTATTTCTCGAGCCTTGAAATTGATGTTCGCGCACCCGTCACTGCTTTTGAATTTCCAATGGCTAGTTCGCCATGCTTGACTTTGACGTCCTCAGGCCCCACACCCCTTGGACTTTCTTCGACTTTCTTGCTTCGGCCTTTTTTGCGGACTTCATGCTTTGCATCCTTATGAAGGGAAAGTGACCCTTCGGCTTATGGAGAAGTCCCCTTCGTTTTCGCTGAGAGTCCCCCTCAAGGGCACCTGCCCTTCGGGGTCCTTCGGATGCCTATTTTCTTCGGAACCTTTCCCGCAGACAAAAAGTCTGTAAGAAATGTTTTTGCCACTTTGCTTTCCTTAGGAATTTTCTCGGCTTTTCCTCCTACAGCCTTCCTCCGAATTTCTTCGGACTTTTTGTCCGAAGGAATTCCTTCTGACAAAAAGTCCGAAAGAATTCGTTCAATACTTTAGTCTTTTTTGCGGGATTTTTGTCGGGCTTTCTGCTTTAGACCCTTTCGAATTCCTTCGGACTTTTTTCTAAAGGAATTCCTTTGGACAAAAAGTCCGAAGGATTTCTTCCTTGGCTTCTTCGCTCGGCTGCCTTTGAAAAGTGCCCTTCGGAAAAATTGGAAACGACCCTTCCTAAGGGCATTTCCTTTGCCTTAGACAAATTTTCGAAAGAAAACTTACCTTTTGCGGCTTTCTCTGTGGCCTCTTTTGAAAGTGTTCCTTGCCCTCCGCAAGGGCTTTTGAAACCCGAATTGCCCTCCGTAAGGGCACTTGGAATGATCCATATTTGCATCTAAGTGTCGGAACTTGCCTTCTGCCTACTAAGTCTGTAGAAAACTTCACTGCTGAGTCCGTAGAAATCCATGCCTGCAGAGTCCGTAGAAATGGACTTGCAGAGTCCATAGAAATCTCTTTACAGAGTCTGTAGAAACTAGACTTACAGAGTTCGTAGAAAATCCTGTGGAGCCCGTAGAAATTTTCAGACTTGTGAAAGATCAAGAAATGAACTGGCTCAGAACAACATGGAAAGAAGAGGACCGATTTTTGGCCTGTACGACCAAAAAATGGTCAACAAATTGGCGACTCCCAAGGGAAGCATGCCTGCTATGCTTAGAGACCAGTTGCCTTTTAGTCCATTGGGCACAGAGTCAGATGCAGCTTTGAAAGAGTTAGCAACCGCCTTGATAGATCCAAGAATCAAACATGAAGCTTTTTACCCCAGACACAAGGGAAAGCACACACAAGACTAAAAACACTACTTGTGCAAACTGCACTTAGGGAAAACGGGAAAAGAAACTGAAAGCAAACTACTATTTACAACTAACTAGGTACATCTGCCTCCCTCCTAGATCAAAGGGAAAATTTCTTAAGTCCCCTTCCTGGCTAGGAAACTTACGGTGCCAGACAAGTGGCTGAATGAAGTGGAGACTTGGTGCCCTGCTCCTCTTGCCTGCCACCTGGATTGGCTTGTATCCGAGTGGATCAGATTCAAACATGCTTCCAACATATACGTACTCTATTCTTGGAAGCTTGTTGAATGCTGGTCCTTC
The DNA here is from genome assembly GCA_037957365.1 of Torreya grandis. Lineage (NCBI taxonomy): Eukaryota > Viridiplantae > Streptophyta > Pinopsida > Cupressales > Taxaceae > Torreya > Torreya grandis. The sequence continues at coordinate 2,195,451 of JARHVA010000667.1, forward strand.
ATGCTAGTGCATTTCACCAAGAAATCAATGGCTGTTGGCTCATCACCATAAGCCCTTTGATCTGCACAGTCCCTCTGCAATGGATCATAGTTTGACTTGTTCCCTTCTGCTTCATTGAAGACCCTGTCGAACTCATCCTCTGCTTCCTCATGGCCTTCTTGAAGAAGGGTGACTGTTGTGATGTCTGAAATGGAATCACAAACTGATTGCTCATCCCACAGAACATCACCTCTTTGTTCAAAACCTTTTCTTCAAGGCTTTCCTCAAGAGAGACCAGCATCTCCTTTTCCTGCTCAAGGACCAGAGTTTCTAGATGTTCAAAGGTGTCCATCTGGTCCTCCAACTCAGGCTCCTCGGCATAGTCATCCTCCTCATCAAAGCAATAAGGAAGTTCATCAAACAAAGGAGGAGAGAGCTCACCATGCTTAAGTTCCTCCTCGTATTGTTGGAACATCTGCATGTATGCGTGCCCTGCGTCTCTTCCATTGCTGATGATGTCTTCACAAGGAGCATCGATGATGATTTCTTCTTCGTTGTCGCTCATGATAGCCTCTTAGAGAGTTGCAAATTGGATCTTCTGCTCCTTACTTGCCTCCTGCAAAACAGGTTCCTCCTTGAGAAGGGGTGAAGTGAAAAAATCATGTGGAAGAGGAGGTAGTCCTTGAGCTAGAATCGAATGATTCTCCTCCTTCCATTTGGCCAGCACTTCATCTATATTAGGTGTGGCCTGATAGCTCTCTTGGAGGTGTGTAGATGGGGTGTGTTCAGACAAGTCTATCACACGCTGGTTGAGGAATCTTGCTTGGATTCCAACTCTGCAATTCTCCTGGCTAGATTTTCTTGGAAAAGCCTTTCTTGGAGATCACCAGCATCATCATGATGAGTAGGAGCAGTTTCGAGAGAGATGTGCTGGTTCATAATGTTCCCCCCAAAGGAAGATTCACAGTCTAAGGAATTTAGAAGGTTCATCTCCATGGGAGGTTGTTCTAGTTCCCTTTGATGCTTGAAGGCTAGGCGCACGGGGTCAAGAGCAGGGTTGATTGATGCATCAGATGAGCTGGAATGAGCAAGTGCCATCTGATAGAAAGGATTTGGTGCATAAGAGGGGGCTTTCTTTAGAATAGGAGGGGGGCGCAAGGCTGGCTGCCTTGCATGAATGGATTCTTTCATTTCGCTACCTCCTCCTCTATGGATTGCAAGGCCTGAGCTTTCCTGAACAAACACTCCTCTTTATACATCAGCGCCTACTGATATCCGTACTGCTCATCCAATCTGTCAATATCCATTACCTGCTTCTCAAACTCCAGTGCAACTTCCCTTATGGTAGAAGGGCAACTAGAAGCGCTGCTTGAGGGGATTCCATAAAAACCCTGAGCTTGATTAAATTCATATGAAGGAATACAAGGCCCATGATTTTGTGTAAAGGGATTATACATACAAAAAATGTGATTTCTTGATGGCACCTGGACTACTTAACCAGCTGATTCAACTCGGAGTCGCCATTGGTGTTGGTAGAAAAGCCTCCAAAGGCTGGTTGGTTGAAGAACACACCAAAAATTCTTCAAGTCTTTGGACACAACTTGTCCTAGTTGGTCCCACCGGGCATGCCAAAAACTATTGATGTAGTGGATTGCACCCTTTGCAGGATGCCTAGCTGCTGCCTTCCACACGTCAAAATGGAAACTCCCCTCTCGCCTGTGGGACCGACGAAGCTGGAGGGGAGAGTCTCTAGATAGGGCTAGCACCCTCTGATGTATCTTTTAGGCCCTGGATTCCCTACTGCTAACAAATAAATGAAAAAAGGGGGGGATGAAAAGGGAGAAAGATGCTGAAGCAGAACCTAAACCTAAACTTAAAAAGGTGATACACCAAAAACTGTGACCCACTCAACTCGAACATACACTTTTCACCAAGAAGAAGCGCCCATACATTTCATCTGATGTGGGAGACTCTTTTGTTTCAGTGAGTCAGTGGTTCGTAGAGATACAGGGAGGAAGAACTATCAAAAGTGTTCTGAGACACACTTTGGCAGCCTGTTCACATGCGCCTATATTCCTGCGGTAGACACTTCTGGCAAACCTGCAGAAGAAGAAACTTCATGATGCATTGGACATGTTGGAATGAATCTGTGAAAAGCATAAAAGGAAATGACTTCACACAAAAATAAAACATAGACATATGCATGAGTGCAAGTCCAAATAGAGGTAAAAATGCTAAGTCTTGATTCAAGGTAAAAATCTGGCAGAGTTCTGCCTTACAAGCCCGAGAGATTTTTGGATAGAGCTTTGCCTTATGGGCTAAAAGAATCGATCTTTCTCCAAATGAGAAGTTTACAATATATAGAAAACAGGAGAAGTAAAGGCGCCGCTTTGGAAAAGACTTTGGCGCTCTTTGACAAGTTGGCCCATGTGCATTGAGAGCATCGAGAAGAGGAAGTCATTGTTGCTGATGTCAGTCTTCTAGAAAAGGCCTGCTGGAACCATGCTGTGTAATCGCCAGTCTTGACTTTGGCGCTCAACATTAATGTGAAAGCACGGGCCGCGCCTCTTTTCTACAAACAAATTGCTCTTTCCATATATTCATGCAGTTTGTCCCCTTATAAATGCAAAATGGAGAAGATAGGTCGCGTCGTTTGATGACCACCTGGCAATAACTCCTCTCCTTTGCCACTTGGACTGTTTGTTCGTTTCTGCACTGTCTTCTTCCTGGCTCCTTCAACCCTTGGGGCTATCTTTTGACGGGTCACTGCATTCCTTGGGCTCTTCCATTTAGCTTTCTCAAAATCAACGGCTATTTCTCGAGCCTTGAAATTGATGTTCACGCACTCGTCATTGCTTTTGAATTTCCAACGGCTAGTTCGCCGTGCTTGACTTTGATGTCCTCGGGCCCGTCACCCCTTGGACTTTTTTCGGCTTTCTTGGTTCGGCCTTTTCTGCGGACTTCTTGCTTTGCATCCTTCCGAAGGGAAAGTGACCCTTCGGCTTATGGAGAAGTCCCCTTCGTTTTGGCCGAGAGTCCCCCACAAGGGCACCTGCCCTTTGGGGTCCTTCGGCGGCTTATCTGCTTTGGAACCTTTCCCGCGGACAAAAATTCCGCAAGAAATGTTTCTGCCACTTTGCTTTCCTTCAGAATTTTCTCGGCTTTTCCTCCCGCGGCCTTCCTCCGAATTTCTTCAGACTTTTTGTCTGAAGGAATTCCTTCGGACAAAAAGTCCAAAAGAATTCGTTCAATGCTTTAGTCTTTTTTGTGGGATTTTTATTGGGCTTTCTGCTTTAGACCCTTCCGAATTTCTTCGGACAAAAAGTCCAAAGGATTTCTTCCTTGGCTTCTTCGCTTGGCTGCCTTTGAAAAGTGCCCTTCGAAAAAATTGGAAACGACCCTTCCGAAGGGCATTTCCTTTGTCTTAGACAAATTTCTAAAAAAAAACTTACGTTTTGCGGCTTTCTCTGTGGCCTCTTTTGAAAGTGTTCCTTGCCCTCCGCAAGGGCTTTTGAATCCTGAACTGCTCTCCGCAAGGGCTTTTGAATCCTGAACTGCTCTCTGCAAGGGCACTTGGAATGATCCATTTTTGCGTCTAAGTGTCGGAACTTGCCTTCTGCCTGCAGAGTCCATAGAAATGGACCTGCAGAGTTCGTAGAAATCTCTTTACAGAGTCCGTAGAAACTAGACCTATAGAGTCCGTAGAAATGGTTTTGCAGAGTTCGTAGAAAATCTTGTGGAGTCCGTAGAAATTTCCAGACTTGTGAAAGATCAAGAAATGAACTGGCTCAGAACAGCAGGGAAAGAAGGGGACCGATTTTTGGCCTGTAGGACCAAAAAATGGTCAACATGTTCCTTATTTGTTTTGCTTTTCTCCAAGTGTTGTTCAAGCACAATTGTTCCATTTAGTTTTGTTCCAATAAGTGCTTGTTTGCACATTTGCTTAGTTTTTTGCTTTCATGTGTTTTCCTTATTATTTTGAAGGAGGTTACTTCAGTGATAATCAAAGAAGATTTTTAGTCACAAATCAGGGTTATCATTGTTTTGGGAGTTCGAATAGTATTTATATGGTCTGAGTTCTCAAGCATAGCAGGCATGTTGGGCCAGTTGAGTCACCAAAAATGTTGACAATTCTTCCATAGGTCAGGATCGTCTCTTGCCATTTGGAAAATTCACATCTCTAGCCAAAGAAGAAATAATACATTGGGCAAGATTTAGACCAATTGCAATAACTCATTTGCAAAGGACTTCAGTCTGCGGAAAATTAGACAAGGATAAAGGACCAAGGAGGAGCCAGAAAATCAAAAGGGCAGGGTTAGAAATGGCACAAAGCAATGAAAAAACAAAGGAAAGAGCCTACAACAAAGGAAGTAATTCCTTCGGTCTTTTTGTCCGAAGGAATACTTCAGAGAATTACAAAGGAAACACCCGTAGCCTCCCAAAAGGTCCACCAAAAGCAAAAAATCCCAAGGAATAATTCCTTCGGACAAAAGTCCAAAGAAATCCGAGAGATTAGTGAAAATCCAAAGAGAATTCAAAGTAATAAGGACCCTTGCAAAAAGCGCGAGTGCCCTACAAAAAGCTCGGGTGGCCTACAAATTTTCTTAAATGGGCGCAGATGAAGGATAGAAGCCCTTGCGGAGGACACTTGGTCGGCGACAGGACCACTCCAACTTTCCCAAAGGGCACAGAGGAGAGCCACGAGCCCTTGTGGAGGGCACTTGGTCGGTGCCTAGACCTTTGCGCATTTTCTGAAGGGCATTTTGAAGGTAAAGGCAAAGACAAAAGACAAAAGGATTAATTCCTTCAGGCTTTTTGTCTGAAGGAATTCCTTCGGACAAAAAGTCCGAAGAAATTCGGAGAAATAGACCAAAGAAGAAGCTCGTGGAATAAAACCGACAAGGCAAAAGAGCAAAACAAAGGAAACCTTTGGACAAAAGTCCGAAGGAATTCCTTCGGACTTTCTGTCCAAAGGATTAATGCGGAAAAATTGGAGATCACAAAGCCCGCAGAAATTCAAAGGGGTAGGCCGCGCAAAAACCCGAGAAAATAAATCCGACAAAATAAATTCTGAAGCCAACATAAGAAGAGAAGAAACAAAGGAAAGATATCCTTCGGAGTTTTTGTCCGAAGGATTAATTCGGAAAAAAAAGCCGAGGCAAATCAATCCTGCAAAGCAAAACTTTGTGGGAAAGTGACAGGGTCAGGACAAAAATCTGAATGCATTCAGAAGACCACACAAGGAGATAAGCCCGAGGTAGAGAAGAAATAAAGGCCGAAGGAAAGGTGAGGAGCCATAAGTCCGAAGGATTTCTTCGAAAAAGTTGCCGTAGGAAAGTCCGAAGGCAGGTCCAAGGAAATAAACCTGAGGCAAAATGAAACCAAAAGCATAAATTCCGAAGGAAATCCAAAGCTTCGAAAAAGTTGCAAACAGAAAAGACGAAGGAGATATCCAGCAAACTGTCCGCGGGAAAGTGGACTAAAAAAATATCCGAAGAAAAATCCAAGATCAAAGATAAGTCCGCCAGAATAAAACCAAGAACAATGCATGCACACAAACAGAAACAAAAAATAAATAGCCAGAAAATAAATTCAAGCTGAATTTATCTCACTCAGCAAGGAGTTTTCCATGCAAGCACTTTCGTTTGTCTCAAGCTTGTAACGTTCCAACAACTCAACTGGAGTTCTAAATTCGGATGTCGATGATCCAAAACTCGAAAAGCTTTGGTTGAAATATAATTCAAAAATAAGAACAACACAATTCAAATAATGTTATCTCTGAAAAGAGATGTTTTATTTATCAAAATTGCAGACCCAAACATATGCTTATCTCTGAGCTAGAATCGAATGATTCTCCTCTTTTCATTTGGCCAGCACTTCATCTATATCAAGTGTGGCCTGATAGCTCTCTTGGAGGTGTGTAGATGGGGTGTGTTCAGACATGTTCATCACACGTTGGCTGAAGAATTTCGCTCTGGATTCCAACTCTGCAATTCTCCTGGCTATGTTTTCCTGGAAGAGCCTTTCTTGGAGGTCATAAGCATCATCATAAGTAGAAGCAGCCTTGACTTCTTCAAGGTTTTGAGCAAAACCTTTTTCCTCCTCTTCCTTCCTGCCCCATGATTCCATTGTTTCCTTCCAGCTCATGATCTTGGGATTGGAACTTTCCCCTTGTGAACAGATAGTAACTTTATCCTCTCCAAGGTCCTGGGCTGGTTCATGACTTTCCTTTTTCCATCTTGGAATTTGGAGATCATGTTGAAAGACTTGAGGAGGTTGGGAAAGATTTGGGAGGGTCTGCTCATGTACAGGAAGAGCTGTCTAAAGAGAGGCATGCTGAAAAACTAGGCGCACGGGATTAAGAGCAGGATCGATTGATGCATCGGATGAGCTAGAATGAGCAAGTGCTATCTGATAGAAAGGATTTGGTGCACAAGAGGGGGCTTTCTGTAGAATAGGAGGGGGCGCAAAACAGTGACTGCCTTGCATGAATGGATTCCTCCATTTTGCTACCTCCTCCTCCATGGATTGCAAGGCCTGAGCTTGCCTGAACAAACACTCCTCTTTATACATCAGCTCCTGCTGATATCCATACTGCTCATCCAATCTGTCAATCTCCCTTACCTGCTTCTCAAACTCCAGTGCAACTTCCCTTATGGTTGTAAGACAACTAGGAGAGCTGCTTTAGGCGATTCCATGAAAATCCTGAGCTTGATCAAAACCATACGAAGGAAAACAAGGCCCATGATGCTGGACGATGGAATTATACATACAAAAATGTGATTTCTTGATGGCACCAGAACTGCTTAACCAGAGTTGCCATTGGTGTTGATGCAAAAGCCTCCAAAGGCTGGTTGGTTGAAGAACACACCAAAAAAAATTCAACTCTTTGGACCCAAACTAGTTGGTCCCACCAGGCGTGCCAAAAACTGTTGACGCAGTGGATTGCACCCTGGACAAGGTGCTGAGCTCCTGCCTTCCACACGCAACAATGGAAACTCCCCTCTTGTCTGTGGGCCTGGCAAAATGGGGGCAAAGTCTCTAGATAAGGGCTAGCTCCCTTTGATGTATCTTTTAGGTTCTAGATTCCCTACTGCTAACAAATAAATGAAAAAGAGGGGGGATGAAAAGGGAGAAGGATGCTGAAAACAGAACCTAAGCCTAAACTAAAAGGTGATACACCGAAAAAGTTGATCCACTCAACCCGAACATACACTTTTTACCAGGAAGAAGTTGGCATGCACTTCATTTCATATGGGAAACTTTTCTACATCAGTGAGCTAGGGGTCCTTTGGAGATACATGGAGGAAGAACTATCAAAGGGGTTCTGAGACACACTTTGGCACCCTGTTCACATGCACCTATATTCCTGCTATAGACACTTCTAGCAGACCTGCAGAAGAAGAAACTTCACAATGCACTAGACATGTTGGAATTGTTATGTGAAAAGCACAAAAAAAAAATGACAACACAAAAAGAACATAGACATATGCGTGAGTGCAAGTTCAAATGGAGGTAAAAATTGCTAAGTCTTGATTCAAGGTAAAGTCCGACAGAGTTCTGCCTTACAAGCCCGAGAGATTTTTGGGCAGAGCTTTGCCTTACGAGCTAAGAGATCTCTTTCAAAAATGAGAAATTTTACAATATATATAAAGAGGAGAAGTAAAGGCGCCCCTTTTGAAAAAGACCTTTTGGTGCCCTTGACAAGCTGGCCCATGTGCGTTTGTGAGCATCGGGAAGAGGAAGTCACTATTGCTGATGTCATTCTTCTAGAAGAGGCCTGCTAGAATCATGTTGTGTAATCGCCGGTCTTGACTTTGGCGTTCAAACATTAATGTGGAAGCACGGGCCGTGCCTCTTTTTCTGCGAACAAGACTGCTCTTTCCAGATATTCACGTGATTTGTCCACTCATTAATGTAAAGTGGAGAAAATAGGCCGCGCCGCTTACTGTTTGTGCCGTTTGATGACCGCTTGGCAAGCACTGTTCTAACTATAGGAGTAAATCCTTGAGTTGACACCTCTCTTTGCCACCTGGACTGTTTGTTCGCTTCTGCACTTTGTCACTTCAAGGTTTGGTCTCTTTCTGGCTCCTTCGGCCCTCGGCGCTATCTTCTCGGCAGGTCGCTGAGTTCCTTGGGCTTTTCTTAAGCTTTTTCAAAATCAACAACTATTTCACCACCTTAAATGTGATGTCTGCGCACTCGTCACTGGGCGTTTGAACTTCCAACGGCTAGTTCGCCGTGCTTGATTTTGACGTCTTCGGGCCCGTCACCCCTTGGAATTTTTTCGGCTTTCTCTTTTCGGTCGGGCTTTTCTGTTTCCCTTTCCTTCAGGGTTTTGCTTTGGACCCTCTTGAAGGGAAGGTGACCCTTCGGCCTTGGAGAAGTGTCCCTTCATTTTGGCCGAGAGTCCCCCGCAAGGGAACTTGCCCTTCGGGGTCCTTCGGCTCCTTGGTCTTGAATTCCTTCGGATATTTTGTCCGAAGGATCTCTTCCTTTGCTTTCTCCGCTTATTTCCTCAGCGCTTTTCCCTCAACCACTTTCTCCGCGGATTTTCTCGCAGCTACTTTTCCCACGGACAAAAAGTCCGCAAGAATTGTCTTGCTCGTTCCTTTCCTTCGGAGACTTTCTTCGGGTTTTTTACCCGCGGGTCTTTCCCGAATTTCTTCGGACTTTTTGGCCGAAGTAATTCCTTTGGACAAAAACTCCGAAAGAAATCGCTTCTTGCCTTTGCCTTGTCTTTTTGTGCGGGATTTTCTTCTGAAGAATTTCTTTGGACAAAAGGTTCGAAGAAATTCTCTTTTTGCCTTAAACAAATTTCTGAAGGAAACTTACCTTTCCAGCTTTCTCTTTGGCCTCTTTGCAAATGTTCCCTGCCCTCCGCAAGGGCACCTGAGTCCGGAACTGCCCTCCGCAAGGGCACTTGGAATGGTCCATTTTGCGCCTAAGTGGGAATTTGTCTCTACCTGCAGAGTCTATAGAAATTCTCTGCAGAGTCCGTAGAAATGGACCTACAGAGTCCGTAGAAAACATGACTGCAGAGTCCGTAGAAATGGGCTTGCAGAGTCCATACAAATAGACCTCCAGAGTCCATAGAAACTAGACTTGTGCAAAGAATCAAATTTTGGACTGGTTCAGAACAGTAGGGGAAAAAAGGGGGGACCGATTTTGGCCTGCAGGACCAAAATGGTCAACAGTTCCCATATCAAACAAGGCAAAAGGTGACAGGCATAATCCAAGCTTGCCAAATCAACCAATTGCGCCGCAACACATGGCGATGAATTTGTGCGAGAAAATTTGTGGGTTTCTATCTTTTGTCTTTGACAGGTGAATCGTCTTCGGCAAAAACGTAATCGACAAAAAAAATGCTGGCAACAGTGTCCATAGCCAGTGGAGTACACTTTTGTCTCGAAGGGGGACCCTGCCACCGATAGAGCTAAGAAGCATTCATCCAGTTGGATGTCGACAAGTGGCGAGGGAAGAATGGTCCACGTGGTGGGCCCTGTTGATGCTGTGGAGTGCACCCTTGATAGGAGGTTGAGCTCCTGTCTTCCACGCGGCACAATGGAAAATCTTCTCTTGCCTGTGGGTCTGGCAAAACTGAGGGGAGAGTCTCTAGATAAGGGCTAGCTCCCTTTGATGTATCTTTGTCGTCCTGGATTTTCTATTGCTAACAATGGGGCGGGGGGGTGAAAAGGGAGAAGGATGCTAAAAACAGAACCTAAACTAAATGGTGATACACCAAAAAGTTTGATCTACTTAGCTTGAACCTACACTTTCCACCAAGAACAAGTTGGCATACACTTCATTTGATATGAGAAACTCTTCTACATCAGTGAGCGAGGGGTCCTCTGGAGATACAGGGAGGAAGAACTATCAGAGGTGTTCTAAAACATACTATGACAGCCTGTTCACATGCGCCTATACTCTGCTGTAGACACTTCTGGCAGACCTGCAAAAGAAAAAACTTCACAATACACTAGACATGCTGGAAAACAAGATTTATTGTTTCAGAACTCTCCTCAACATGATTGGGAAAAGGACTTTGACACAGTTGGCTTATGAGCAGGAACTGCGTATGGCTGATATGAAACTTGGGGCAGCGAGTATGCAAGTTGATAGACTTGGGGATGCTGAGGAAGATTATGAAGAGGTTGTTGATATACAGGATGAGCTTCCTAAAGAGAGACGCGCTGGTTCATGGTATTCCCTTCCAAGGAGGATTCACACTCTAAGAAATTGAGAATGTTCATTTCCATGGTTGGTTGCTCTAGTTCCCTTTGATGCTGAAAAGCTAGGTAAGGGATTAATTGTAGGATTGGTTATTGCATCAGATGAGCTAGAGTGAGCAAATGCCATTTTGTAGAAAGGATTTGGTGCACAAGAGGGGTTTTTTTTTGAATAGGAGGGGGCACACAAGGCTGACTGTCTTGAATGAATGGACTCTTCCATTTTGCTACCTCCTCTTTCATGGATTGTAAGACCTGAGCTTGTCTAAACAAACACTCCTCTTTGTATATAAGCTCCTGCTGATATCTATATTGCTCATCCAATCTGTCTATCTCCATCACCTGCTTCTCAAATTCCAGTGTTACTTCCCTTATTGTTGAAGGGCAACTAGGAGAACTACTTGAGGTGATTCCATGAACAATCTGAGCTTGATCAAAGTAATCTGAAGGAAAACAAGGCCCATGATGCTAAGCAATGGAATTATACATACAAAAATAAGATTTCTTGATGGCACCTAGACTGCTTAACCAACTGATTCAACTCAGAGTCGCCATGGGTGTTGATGAAAAATCCTCCAAAGGCTGGTTGGTTGAAGAACACACCAAAATTCTTCAACTTTTTGGACAAAACTTGTCCCACAGTCGCTTAATTAAAGGTCAGATGCTGAATTAGTGGTTCGTTCTGCTGTAACAGGACCAACACCAATCTTGAAACTTTTTTGAGTGTTAAAACATGGTCCCACCGGGCGTGCCAAAATTTGTTGATGCTGTGGAGTGCACCCTTGACAGGAGACTGAGCTCCTGTCTTCCATGCGGCACAATGGAAACTCCTCTCTTGCCTGTGGGTCTGGCAAAACTGAGGAGAGAGTCTCTAGATAAGGGCTGGCTAGCTCCCTTTGATGTATCTCTGTCGTCCTGGATTTTCTACTGCTAACAATGGGGGGGTGAAAAGAGAGAAAGATTGCTGAAAACAGAACCTAAATGAAAAGGTGATACACCAAAAATGGTTTGATCTACTTAGCTTGAGCCTACACTTTCCACCAAGAACAAGCTGGCATACATTTTATTTGATATGAGAACTCTTCTACATCAGTTAGCTAGGGGTCCTCTGGAGATACAGGGAGGAAGAACTACCAGAGGTGTTCTAAGACACACTATGGCAGCCTGTTTACATACACCTATACTCTGCTGTAGACACTTCTGGCAGACCTGCAAAAGAAGAAACTTCACAATACACTAGACATGTTGGAATCGTTCTGGGAAAGCATAAAAGAAAAATGACTTAACACAAAACAAAGCCATAGACATGCAAAAGTGTAAGCTCAAATGGAGGTAAAAATGTTGTCTTGATTCAAAGTAAAATTCGGCAGAGCTCTGCCTTACAAGCCAAGAGATTTCTTTCTCAAATGAGAAGTTACAATATATATAGAAAAAGAGGAGGCAAAAAGATCCCCTTTTGGAAAAGACTTTGGCGCCCTTTTACAAGTGGCCCACGTGCACTGAGAGCATGGAAAGAGGAAGCCGCTTGATAGATAATGCTATGTCGGCTCTAGTTTTGACTTTAGGCGTTCAAAATATATTAAATGCCATATGTGAAATCACGGGCCACGCCATTTGTCTGCAAACAAGACCACCCTTCAAGACATTCACGCGGTTTGTCTGCTCATCAATGCAGAGTGAAAAAAACAGGTTGCACCGTTCACTGTTTGCACTCCTTGATGACCACTTGGTGGAGACTGTTTCAATTGCAGGAATAACTCACCTCCCCTTCGCCATCTAGGCTGTTTTGTCCATATTCATAATTTTGTCTCTTCCTGGCTCTATCTTTTCCTGGAATTTGAGCTCTCGGGGCTATCTTATCGTCCTTTGCTGGCTCCTTGGGCTCTTTCATCAGCAGGTCGCTAAGTTCATTCTTAACTTTTGTCTCTTCCCAGCTTTGTCTTTTCCTAGTTTTGTCTTTTTTTATCTCTTGGCTCTTTGGGCTCCCTTCTTAGCGGTCTCTTCCTTTTGGCCTTAAGGCCTTTGAATTCCTTCGGGTTGGCGCTCAAGCATTTAAAGATCAACGGCTATTTCATTGTCGTAAAATTGACGCTCGTGCGTCCGTCGCCATTTGAAAGCCAACAGCTAGTCTATTGCCCTGAATTTGACGTCTTTGGGGATGTCATTTGACGTCCAGACCCCAACTGCTAATTCATGATGTTCAATTTGACGTCTGTGGGCCTGTCACCCCTTTGAATTCCTTCGGTTTTTCTGTTTCATTCGACTTTTCTGTTCCTTTCCTTCAGTTTTTCTATTCCTTTCCTTCAGCTTTTCTATTCCTTTACTTTAGGCTTTTGTCTTTGAAAACTCTCGAAGGGAAGGTGTCCCTTCAGGCCTTGAGAAAGGTCCTCCTTTCGGCAGCCGAGAGTCCCCCGCAAGGGCACCTGCCCTTCGGGGTCCTTCGGGCTCCGTGGTTCTCAATTCCTTCAGACATTTTGTCCGAAGGAAATGTTGACCATTTTTTGCCTAACAGGCCAAAAATCGGTCCCCTTCTATCCCTGCTATTCTGGGCCATTTCATTTTCTGATTTTGCATGAATCTTGCGATTTCTACGGACTCTGTAGGTTTTCTACGGACTTTGCAGGTCCATTTCTACGGACTCTGCAGAGCTTGGATTTCTAAGAACTCTGCAGGTGTAGTCGTTTGGCAGATGAAGAACCAGTTCAGAGAGTGCAAGGTTTTACAGAGCTTCTTCGGACTCTTGTCTGAAGAAATTCACAAGGAAAATTGGCATCTTTGAACCATTGAACCATTGAATCGGTTCAATGCTTCGGTTCAATGCCCTAGTTCAATGCTTCGGTTCAACTGGAAAGTTCAATGCTCGGTTCAAAGGGCTTGGTTCAATTCAGTGGGTTCATCACTTCGGTTCAATGCTTTAGTTCAATCGACTAAGTTCATCGGCAGGTTCAATCAAATGGTTCATCGAATGCGTTGGTTCAACGCCTTGGTTCAATGCTTCGGTTCAATTGGATGGTTCAACGAGCTTGGTTCAACGCTCGGTTCAAAGCCTTGGTTCAACAATTGTTTGAACCGTTGAACTGGTTCAATGGATTGGTTCAACGGTTGGTTCAAAAGAGCGGTTCAACGCGAAAGGTTCAAGCCTCCCGAAGGACAAGTGCCCCTGCGGAGGGCAGTTCCAGGTTCAAGAGCCCTTGCGGAGGGCAGGGAGCACTTCAAAGAGGCCACAAAGAAGCGGTTAAGATCTTTCGGAATTTTGTTAAGGCAAAGTCATGAATAAAAAGTTCGAAGGAATTCGGGGAAACCGCGAGCAAAAAGCCCGAGAGGAAATTTCCGAAGGCAAAGTCACAAGGCAATTCTTGCGGACTTTTTGTCCGCGGGAAAAAAGCCCGCAGAAAAATCCCGCGGGGAAAAGGCCGAAGCAGAAAGCCGAAGGAAAAGGCCCGAAGGAATTTGCCAAGGACGATGACGTCCAGAAAGCCATCAACTTTAAGAAGATAGACTAGCCGTTGGTTTTCAAACTGTGACAGGCTCGCGAACGTCAATTTTACACCAGGAAATCCAGAGCGTGGAAGGCGCCAAGTGGCAACCGCGGAAGGCTTTGACATGTTTTTATAGGAGTAGTGGAATGTGCCACGTGTCCCTTGCAAGGCTTGGCGAAAGCCAACAAGTGTCAGCCTCCGCGGTCTCACTCTTTTGCCCTGCGAGAACTGTGGTGGGCCCCGAATGAATTGTTAAATAAAGCGGAAGCCGACACATGTCCTCTTCTGCAGGACCTTCAAAGGGTGCCTAAAGCTTCTACGAGTCAAGCGGATGCTGCCACGTGTCCTGCCCGTTTCACAGCGGAACGCGACACGTGTAACTTATTTGAAAATCAGCAGAAAGGAGCCCAAGGAACGCAACGACCCGCCATAAGATAGCCCCTGAGGGCTGAAAGAGCAAAAAGAGACAAAGCAGGAAGAAGACAAGGTGCAAAAAGAGACAAAGCAGTCCAAGTGGCAAAGGGGAGGCGAGTTATTGCCAGAAAGTCATCAAACGACGCAGACAGTGAGCGGCGCGGCCTGCTTTCTCCATTTGGCATTCATGAGGGGACAAACCGCAATCTATTTGCAAGAAAAGAGGCACATACCGTGCTCTCGAATGCCAAAGTCAAAGCAGGAACTGACAATCAAACGACTCCCTCTTCCCAAGGCTCAGAGTGCACATGGGCCAGCTTGCAAAAAAAGCGCCAGTCTTTCCTTGAAAGCGCCAAGTTCTCTTCCTCTTTCTATATATTGTAAATTTCTCATTTGAGAAGAATTCATTCTCTCAGCCTTAAGGCAAAACTCTGCCCAAAAATCTCTCGGGCTTGTAAGGCAGAGCTCTGCCAGATTTTACCTTGAATCAGGACTTAGCATTTTTACCTCTATCTGGACTTGCACTTTAAAGTATGTCTGTGTTCTTTTGTGTTAAGTCATTGTCTTTCATGCTTTTCACAGATCGATTACAGCATGTCTAGTGCATTGTGAAGTCTCTTTTTTGTAGGTCTGCCAGAAGTGTCTACAACAAGAATATAGGCGCATGTGAATAAGCTGTCAAAGTGTGTCTCAGAACAACTTTGATAGTTCCTTCCTCCCTGTATCCCCACGGACCCCTGACTCACTGACACAGAAGAGTTTTCCCACATCAGATGAAGTGTATGGGCGCTTCTTGGTGAAAAGTGTATGTTACGGGCTTGAGTGGATCAAACTTTTCCTATGTATCACATTTTCTTTTTTTTAGGTTTAGGTTCTGTTTCAACATCTCTCTCTCCCTTTTCATCCCCCCCTTTTTAACATTTGTTTGTTAGCAATAGGAGAAACCAAGGCCTAAAATATACATTAGAGGGAGCTAGCCCTTATCTAGAGACTCTCCCCTCCAACTTCGCCGGTCCCATAGGCAAGAGGGGAGTTTCCATTGTTGCGTGTGGAAGGGCGGGAGCTAGGCGTCCTGCCTCGGGTGTAATCCACTGCGTCAACAGTTTTTGGCATGCCTGGTGCGACCAACTAGGACAAGTTGTGTCCAAAGAGTTGAAGAATGTTTGGTGTGTTCTTCAACCAACTAGCCTTTGGAGGCTTTTCTACCAACACCAATGGCGACTCTGAGTTGAATCAGCTGGTTAAGCAGCCTGGTGCCATCAAGAAATCACTTTTTGTATGTATAATTCCTTTGCACAAAATCATGGGCCTTGTGTTCTTTCGTATGGTTTTAATCAAGCTCAGGGTTTTCATGCAATCCCCTCAAGTAGCTTTCCTAGTCTTCCTCAACTCCCTCAGGTCACCGATCCTAATGGCAACCTCCTGACCTGGGAGGAAATAGTGGAATCATGGGGCAGGAAAGAGGAGAAGCAAGGTTTTGCTCAAAACCTTGAAGAAGATAAAGCTGCTCCTACCCATGATTCCTATGATCTCCAAGAAAGTCTCTTCCAAGAAGATATGGCCAGAAGAATTGCAGAGTTGGAATCCAGAGAGAGATTCCTCAGCCAATGTGTGATGGACGGTTCAGACCCAATGGCACATTCTATGTCTAAACACACCCCATCTACACACTTCCAAGAGAGCTATCAGGCCACCCCTGATATAGATGAAGTGCTACCCAGATGGAAGGAGGAGAGTCATTCGATTCTAGCTCAAGGACTACCTCCTCTTCCACATGGTTTTGTCATTTCACCCCTTCTCAAGGAGGATCTTGTTTTGCAAGAGGCGAGTGATGAGCAAAAGATCCAATTTGCAGCTCTTTAGGAGGCTATCATGAGCAATAATGAAGAAGAAATCATCATTGATGCTTCTTGTGAAGGCATTATCAGCAATGGAGAAAACTCAGGTCACGCATACATGCAGATGTTCCAGCATTACAAGGAGGAACTTAAGCATGGTGAGCTCTCTCCTCTGTTTGATGAACTTCCTTGTTGCTTTGATGAGGAGGACGACTAAGCCGAGGAGCCTGAATTGGAGGACCAGATGGATGCCTTTGAACATCTAGAAACTTTGGTCCTTGAGCAGGAAAAGGAAAGAGTGGCCTTCCTTGTGAAAATCCTTGAAGAAGAGAGCTTTAAACAAAGAGGTGATATTCTGTGGGATGAGCAATCAGTTTGTGATTTTATTTCAGACATCACAACAGTCACCTTTCTTCAAGAAGGCCAAGAGGAAGCAGAGGATGAGTTTGACAGGATCTTCAACGAAGCAGAAGGGAACAAGTCAAACCATGATGCACTGCAAAGGGACCATGCACTAAAAAGGGCTTATGGTGATGAGCCAACAGCCACAGATTTTTTGGTGAAATGCACCAGCATGAAGGACCAACATTCAACAAGCTTCCAGAAACAAGAAGAGTACATATATGTTGGAAGCATGTTTGATTCTGATCCACTCGGATGCAGGCCAATCAAGGTGACAGGCAAGAGGAGCAGGTCACCAAAACTCCTTTTCATTCAGCCACTTGTCTGGCACCATAAGTCTTCTTGCCAGGAAGGGGACTTAAGAAGTTTTTCCTTTGATCCAGGAGGGAAGTGTATGTACCTGGTTAGCCGTATATAGTAGTTTGCTTTCAGTTTTCTTTCTGCTTTCCCTAAGTGCAGTTTGCACAAGTAGTGTTTTTAGTCTTGTGTGTGTTTTCCCTTTTGTCTGGGGTAAAAGACTTCATGTTTGATTCTTGGATCTTTTTGGGGCTGTTGCTAACTTTGGTCAAGCTGCATCTGACTCCGTGCCCAATGGACTTCAAGGCAACTGGTCTCTAAGCATAGCAGGCATGCTTCCCCTGGGAGTCGCCAATTTGTTGACCATTTTTTGCCCAATAGGCCAAAAATCGGTCCCCTTCTGTCCCTGCTATTGTGGGCCATTTCATTTTTTGATTTTGCATGAATCTGGCGATTTCTACGGACTCTGTAGGTTTTCTATGGACTCTGCAGGTCCTTTTCTATGGACTCTGCAGAGCTTGGATTTCTAAGAACTCTGCAGGTGTAGTCGTTTGGCAGATGAAGAACCAGTTCAGAGAGTGCAAGGTTTTACAGAGCTTCTTCGGACTCTTGTCTGAAGAAATTCACAAAAAAATTGGCATCTTTGAACCGTTGAACCATTGAACCGGTTCAATGCTTCGGTACAATGCCTTGGTTCAACGCTTCGGTTCAACTGCAAAGTTCAACGCTCAGTTCAAAGGGCTTGGTTCAATTTAGTGGGTTCAACGCTTTAGTTCAATCGACTAAGTTCATCGGCAGGTTCAATGCTTCGGTTCATTGGCTTGGTTCAATGCGTTGGTTCAACGCCTTGGTTCAATGCTTCGGTTCAATCGGATGGTTCAATCACTCGGTTCACTCAGTCGGTTCAACGACATGGTTCAGTCGGACGGTTCAATGAGCTTGGTTGAACGCTCGATTCAAAGCCTTGGTTCAACAATCGTTTGAACCATTGAACCGGTTCAATGGATTGGTTCAACGGTTGGTTCAAAAGAGCGGTTCAATGCGAAAGGTTCAAGCCTCTCGAAGGACAAGTGCCCCTTTGGAGGGCAGTTCCAGGTTCAAGAGCCCTTGCGGAGGGCAGGGAGCACTTCAAAGAGGCCACAAAGAAGCGGCTAAGATCTTTCGGAATTTTGTTAAGGCTAAGTCATGAATTCTTTCGGACTTTTGTCCGAAGGATTTCCTTCGGACAAAAAGTCCGAAGGAATTCGGGGAAACCGCGAGCAAAAAGCCCGAGAGGAAATTTCCAAAGGCAAAGTCACAAGGCAATTCTTGCGGACTTTTTGCTTGCGGGAAAAAAGCCAGCAGAAAAAGCCCGCGGGGAAAAGGCTGAAGCAGAAAGCCAAAGGAAAAGGCCCAAAGGAATTTGCCAAGGACGATGACGTCCAGGAAGCCATCAAATTTAAGAAGATAGACTAGCCGTTGGTTTTCAAACTGTGACGGGCCCGTGAACGTCAATTTTACACCAGGAAATCCAGAGTGTGGAAGGCGCCAATTGGCAACCGCGAAAGGCTTTGACATGCTTTTTTAGAAGCAGCGGAACGTGCCACGTGTCCCCTGCAAGGCTCGGTGGAAGCCGACACGTGTCAGCATCCGCGGTCTCTCTCTTTTGTCTCGTGAGAACTGTGGTGGGCCCCGAACGAATTGTTAAAGAAAGTGGAAGCCGACACATGTCTTCTTCCGCAGGACCTTCAAAGGGTGCCTAAAGCTTCTACGAGTCAAGCGGATGCTGCCACGTGTCTTGCCCGTTTCATAGCGGAACGCGACACGTGTCACTTATTTGAAAATCAGCAGAAAGGAGCCCAAGGAACGCAGCGACTCGCCAGAAGATAGCCCCCAAGGGCTGAAGGAGCAGAAGGAGACAAAGTAGGAAGAAGACAAGGTGCAGAAAGAGACAAAGCAATCCAAGTGGCAAAGGGGAGGCGAGTTATTGCCAGAAGGTCATCAAACGGCGCAGACAGTGAGCAGCACGGCCTGCTTTCTCCATTTGGCATTCATGAGGGGACAAACCGCAGTCTGTTTGCAAGAAAAGAGGCGCAGCCCGTGCTCTCGAACGCCAAAGTCAAAGCAGGTACTGTCAATCAAACGGCTCTCTCTTCCCAAGGCTCAGAGCGCACATGGGCCAGCTTGCAAAAAGAGCGCCAAAGTCTTTCCTAGAAAGCGCCAAGTTCTCTTCCTCTTTCTATATATTGTAAATTTCTCATTTGAGAAGAATCCATTCTCTCAGCCTTAAGGCAAAACTCTGTCCAAAAATCTCTCAGGGTTGTAAGGCAGAGCTCTGCTAGATTTTACTTTGAATCAGGACTTAGCATTTTTACCTCTATCTGGACTTGCACTTTAAAGTATATGTCTGTGTTCTTTTGTGTTAAGTCATTGTCTTTCATGTTTTTCATAGATCAATTACATGTCCAGTGCATTGTGAAGTCTCTTTTCTGCAGGTTTGCTAGAAGTGTTTACAACAAGAATATAGGCGCATGTGAATACGCTGTCAAAGTGTGTCTCAGAACACCTTTGATAGTTCCTTCCTCCTTGTATCTCCACGGACCCCTGACTCACTGACACAGAAGACTTTTCCCACATTAGATGAAGTGTATGGGCGCTTCTTCTTGGTGAAAAGTGTATGTTTCGGGACTGAGTGGATCAAACTTTTCCGGTGTATCACCTTTTTGTTTTTTTTAGGTTTAGGTTCTGTTTCAGCATCTCTCTCTCCCTTCTCATCCCTCCCCCCTTTTTTACATTTGTTTGTTAGCAGTAGGAGAAACCAGGGCCTTAAAAGATACATCAGAGGGAGCTAGCCCTTATCTAGAGACTCTCCCCTCCAGCTTCGTAGGTCCCACATGGGAGAGGGGAGTTTCCATTGTTGCGTGTGGAAGGGCGGGAGCTAGGCGTCCTGCCCTGGGTGCAATCCACTGCATCAACAAGAAATCTTTCCTTCATTCGGCCGCTTGTTTCTTTTGGTGGGTTTTATTTTTCGGGCAAATTCCTTCGAACAAAAGTCCGAAGGAATTCTTTCGGACTTTTTGTCCGAAAGATTTGCCTTGTGAATTTTTCTGCTGAATTTTCTTTTTGAACGGATAGTGTTTGTGTCCGAAGAAATTCAAACTTGTCTTATCTTTTGCCTTAGCATTTCCGAAAGAAAACTCGCCCTTTTGATTCCTCCGCAAGGGCACTTTTGGGTCTGGAACTGCTCTCTGCAGCCTGCTGGAATGGTCCTTTTTTGTGCCTGACTGCCCTCTGCAAGGGCACTTGTCCTTCGGGCTTTGGAAGACTCCTTTGAACTTTTCGATTGAACCATTGAACCTAAACCCTTTTTCGGAGTTCAATGGTTCAACGGTTCAACACTTTGTTCTGCCAGGAAACGTGCTCATTCAATTGACCGTTTGAACCGCTTGAACCAACCGCTTTGAACTGACTGATTAAACCAAATGATTGAAGCGACTGATTGAACCAACCAATTAAATCGACTGATTGAACCAACCGATTGAACCGACTGATTAAACCAACCGATTGAACAATTCAACGGTTCAATGGTTCAAAGTTCAAATTTCAAATTTCAAAGCTCCTGAAAAGATCATGTCGTTGAACCCCGACGTTGAACCACTTTTCCAACCTTAAGAAAAAGTGTCTTGAATCATTTTTGATCTCTTTCCTTGTGAATTTCTTCGGACAAAATGTCCGAAGAAGCTTTGTAAAAGCCCTTGCATTCTTTGAACTAGTTCATCTTCTGCCGAAAGACGTGTGCAAACCAAATTTGAACTGGCTCAGAACAACAGGGGAAGAAGGAGACCGATTTTGGCCTGCAGGACCAAAAATGGTCAACAAATTTGCGGTTCCCAGGGGAAGCATGCCTGCTATGCTTAGAAGCCAGTAGCCTTAAAGTCCATTGGGCACGGAGTCAAAACGCAACTTGAAAAAGTTAGCAACGGCCCCGATAGATCCAAGAATCAATCATAAAGCTTTTACCCCAAACACAAAGGAAAACATACACAAAGCTAAAAACACTACTTGTGCAAACAACACTTAGGGAAAATAGGGAAAGAAAATTGAAAACAAACTACTATGTATAGCTAACTAGGTATATTTGCCTCCCTCCTGGATCAAAGGGAAAACTTTAAGTCTCCTTCATGGCAAGAAAACCTATGATGCGAGACAAGTGGTTGAATGGAATGGAGATCTGGTGACTTGCTCTTCTCACCTGTCACCTTAATTGGCTTGCATCCGAGTGGATCAGAGTCAAACATGCTTCCAACATATATGTATTCTTCTTGTTCTTGGAAGCTTGCCTCCTACTGGTTCTTCACGCTGGTGTGTTTTACCAAGAAATCCATGGCTGCTAGCTTGTCACCATAAGCCCCTTGATATGCATCATAGATTGGCTTGTCCCCTTCTGCTTCATTGAAGACCCTGTCAAACTGATCCTCTACGTCATCATGGCTTTCTTGAAGAAGGGTGTGTTGACGCAGTGGATTGCACCCTTGATAGAAGGATGATCCCCTGTCTTCCACGCATCACAATGGAAACTCCTCTTTTGCCTGTGGGTCTGGCAAAACTGAGGAGAGAGTCTCTAGATAAGAGCTAGCTCCCTCTGATGCATCTGAGTTATTTCAGTAATGTTGCTAATATATATATATATATAATGGGGGGGTTGAAAAGGGAGAAGGATTACTAAAAGACAGAACCTAACCTAAGCTGGTGATGCACTAAATAAGTTTGATCTACTCATACTCACACTTTGAACCATAAGAACACATACATACACTTTAACTAGTAAAAGGACCAGACTGCAGAGAGCTTGACAGGGAGGCTTTAATGGAAACACACAAAAAAAGAACTTACCATAGGCGCTGTAAAAAAAGCACACTATTTAGTAACCTCCTTCTGCCTCTGCGCTCCAGATACAGCTCTTCTTGTCACCTATAGGAATGACGTTTTGTATATACCAGGTGTGTTGGTATCAAGCCTGTGAAAGCATTAAGAAAGAAGTGACAACACAAAGCTAACACTCATACACACTCAGAGATATATCCAACCAGAATAGAGGTAAAAATGCGTATTCTATTGACTCCAGGTGAAAATTGGCAGGGCTTCGCCTTACAACATGAGAGATCTATCTCTAAAAATGAGAGTTTTACAATATATATAGAAAGAAAGAGGCTTTTGGCGCCTTCTGGAAAGAGCTGCCCATGCTGCGTTGAATGCCATTGGGAAGAAGTCGCTGAAAGAACATGCTATGTCAGCTGCTAGTCTTGACTTTTGCGTCTAAGTTATATCAATCATTATTGTGAAAGCATGGGCCGCATCGTTTGTCTGCCAACAAGACCGCTTCTTAAAGACATTCACGCGGCTGTCTGCTCATCAATGCAAAATGAGGAAAAACAGGCCTCGCCGTATACTGTTTGCGCTCCTTGATGACCACTTGGCAAAGACTATTTCAACCGCTAGAATAACTCCTCTACCAATGCCTCCCTTTTGCCACTTGGACCGTTTTGTCCGTTTCTACACTTGGCTCTTTTGTCTCTTCCTGGCTTTGTCTTTTCTAGCTCCTTCGGCCCTCGGGAGCTATCTTTTGCTAATTCTTTGGCTCTTTGGACTCCCTTCTCAGCAGTCTCTACCTTTTGGCCGTAAGCCCTTTGAATTCCTTCGGGTTCACGCCTTTCATTAAAAAAACAACGGTTATTTCATTTCTGCAAAGTTGACGTCTACGCGCCCGTCGTCATTTGAAAGCCAACGGCTAGTCTATTGTCCTAAACTTGATGTCTACGGGGACGTCATCGGACGTCTGGATTCCAACGGCTAGTCCATGATGCTCAACTTTGACGTCCGTGGGCCCGTCACCCATTGGTCAATTGCTCTGGCTTTTTCTCTTTGGAACCTCCCGAAGGGAAGGTGTCCCTTCGGGCCTTGAAAAAGGTCCTCTTTTTGGCAGCCGAGAGTCCCCCGCAAGGGCACCTGCCCTTCAGAGTCCTTCGGGCTCCTTTTGGCCTCAAATCCTTCAGACAAAATGTCCGAAGGAATTCCTTCGGACATTTTGCCCGAAGAAAACCTTTCCTTTGTGTCTTTCCTGCTTATTCTCTCGGGATTTTTCATCGGAAATGTCCGAAGGAATTCCTTTGGACAAAATGTCTAAAGGAGTTCCTTCGGACTTTTTGTTCGAAAGAATTTGCTTCGTTCATTTTTCCACAGGAATTTTTTTCAAAAGAATTCCTTGTTTGTTCTTTACTCTGTGAATTTCCTCAGACAAATTGTCCGAAGGAATTCCTTTGAACATTTTGTCCGAAGAAATTCGGCCTTGCTTTTTTGAAGAAAACCTTACCCTTTCAGCGTTCTCTTTAATCCTTTCGCAAATGTTCCCTGCCCTTTGCAAGGGTTGTTTGGTCTCCAAAATTGCCTTTCGAAAAAGTTACAAAGGTCCTTTTTTCGCCTAAGTGCCCTCCGCAACCTGCTGGAATGGTCCAGTTTGTGCTTGACTACCCTCTGCAAGGGCACTTGTCCTTCGGGCTTTGGAAGACTCCTTTGAACTTTCCAATTGAACCACTTGAACCAACCAATTGAACCGACTGATTGAACCAACCGATCGAACGGTTCAATGGTTCAACGGTTCAATAGTTCAAAGTTCAAATTTCAAAGCTCTTGGAAAGATCATGTCGTTGAACCCCGACGTTGAACCACTTTTCCAACCTTAATGAAAAGTGTCTTGAACCATTTTTGCTCTCTTTCCTTGTGAATTTCTTCGGACGAAATGTCCAAAGAAGCTTGGTAAAACCCCTTGCATTCTTTGAACTGGTTCATTTTCTGTCTAAAGACTTGTGCAACCCGAATTTAACTAGCTCAGAACAGTAGGAGGAGACCGATTTTGGCCTGCAGGACCAAAAATGGTCAACAGAGTGACTGTTGTGATGTCTAAAATGAGATCACAGATTGATTGCTCATCCCACAAAACATCACCTTCTTGTTCAAGGCTTTCTTTTTCAAAGCTTTCCTCAAGATAGACAGGCCTCTCCTTTTCTTGCTTAAAGACCAGAGTCTCTAATTGTTCCCAGTTATGCTCCTGATCCTCCTCCAACTCGGGTACCATGGCATGGTCATATTCCTCATCAAAGCAACAAGGAGGTTCATCAAACAAGGGAGGAGAGAGCTCACCTTGCTTACTTTCCTCTTCATATTGCTGGAACATCCGCATGTATGCATGACCTTTGTCTTCTCCATTGTTGATGATGTCTTCAAAAGGAGCATCCATGATGATTTCCTCCTCATGGTCATCCATGATAACCCCCTGGGCAGCTACAAATTGGATCCTCTCTTCCTCACTTGCTTCTTTCAAAACAGGTTCCTCTCTGAGAAGGGATGAAGTGGAAGGTTGAAGGTTAAACTTAGGTGGAAGCGGAGGCAATCCCTAAGCTAAAATCGAATGATTCTCCTCCTTCCATTTGGCCAATACTTCGTCTATATCAGATGTGGCTTGCTCTGAACCGTCCATCACACTTTCGCTAAGGAACCTCATTCTGGATTCCAATTTTGCAATTTTCTTGGCTATACTTTCTTGGAAGAGCCTTTCTTGGAGCTCACAAGCATCGTCATGATGAGGAGTAGCTTCATCTTCTTCAAGGTCCCGAGTTGGTTCATGATAGGCACTCCTCCAACTTGGAATCTTGACATCATGTTGAGAGACCTGAAGAAGGGTGGAAGGGACTTGGAAAGGACTAGCCTCATTTTGTACCTCACACTCTTGGACTATGTCTTTCTCTTCCTTGTTGTTCCATGACTCAACTACTTTATTCCAGCTCATGATATTAGGACTGGACATCTCCTTTTGGGGTGATGGGGCTACAATGTGAGAGGGTAGTGAGGGTTTGGATTCCACTTCCCTTACTGCCAAAATAGACTGCTGCATTTGAAGATTTGCCAATTCAATTTGTTTATCAAGATTAGCCTTAAAAACAAGATTTATTGTTTCAGAACTCTCCTCAACATGATTGGGAAAAGGACTTTGACACAGTTGGCTTATGAGCAGGAACTGCGTATGGTTGATATGAAACTTGGGGCAGCGAGTATGCAGGTTGATAGACTTGGGGAGGCTGAGGAAGATTATGAAGAGGTTGTTGATATACAGAATGAGCTTCCTAAAGAGGGACGCGCTGGTTCATGGTATTCCCTTCCAAGGAGGATTCACACTCTAAGGAATTGAGAATGTTCATTTCCATGGTTGGTTGCTCTAGTTCCCTTTGATGCTGAAAAGCTAGGTAAGGGATTAATTGCAGGATTGGTTATTGCATCAGATGAGCTAGAGTGAGCAAATGCCATCTTGTAGAAAGGATTTGGTGCACAAGAGGGGGTTTTTTCTGAATAGGAGGGGGCACACAAGGCTGACTGTCTTGAATGAATGGACTCGTTCATTTTGCTACCTCCTCTTCCATGGATTGTAAGACCCGAGCTTGTCTAAACAAACACTCCTCTTTGTACATAAGCTCCTGCTGATATCTATATTGCTCATCCAATTTGTCTATCTCCATCACCTGCTTCTCAAATTCCAGTGTTACTTCCCTTATTGTTGAAGGGCAACTAGGAGAACTACTTGAGGTGATTCCATGAACAATCTGAGCTTGATCAAAGTAATCTGAAGGAAAACAAGGCCCATGATGCTAAGCAATGGAATTATACATACAAAAATAAGATTTCTTGATGGCACCTAGATTGCTTAACCAGCTGATTCAACTCGGAGTCGCCATGGGTGTTGATGAAAAATCCTCCAAAGGCTGGTTGGTTGAAGAACACACCAAAATTCTTCAACTTTTTGGACAAAACTTGTCCCACAGTCGCTTGATTAAAGGTCAGATGCTGAATTAGTGGTTCGTTCTGCTGTAACAAGACCAACACCAATCTTGAAACTTTTCTGAGTGTTAAAACATGGTCCCATCGGGCGTGCCAAAATTTGTTGATGCTGTGGAGTGCACCCTTGACAGGAGACTGAGCTCCTGTCTTCCACGCGGCACAATGGACACTCCTCTCTTGCCTGTGGGTCTGGCAAAACTGAGGAGAGAGTCTCTAGATAAGGGCTGGCTAGCTCCCTTTGATGTATCTCTGTCGTCCTGGATTTTTTACTGCTAACAATGGGGGGTGAAAAGAGAGAAAGATTGCTGAAAACAGAACCTAAACTAAAAGGTGATACACCAAAAATGGTTTGATCTACTTAGCTTGAGTCTACACTTTCCACCAAGAACAAGCTGGCATACACTTCATTTGATATGAGAAACTCTTCTGCATCAGTGAGCTAGGGGTCCTCTAGAGATACAGAGAGGAAGAACTACCAGAGGTGTTCTAAGACACACTATGGCAGCCTGTTCCCATGCGCCTATACTCTGTTGTAGACACTTCTGGCAGACTTCCAAAAGAAAAAACTTCACAATACACTAGACATGCTGGAATCGTTTTGTGAAAGCATAAAAAAAAATGACTTAACACAAGACAAAGCCATAGACATATGCAAAAGTTTAAGCTCAAATGGAAGTAAAAATGCTATGTCTTGATTCAAGGTAAAATCCGGCAGAGCTCTGCCTTACAAGCCAAGAAATCTCTTCCTCAAATGAGAAGTTACAATATATATAGAGAAAGAGGAGGCAAAAAGCGCCCATTTTGGAAAAGACTTTGGCGCCCTCTTACAAGTGGCCCACGTGCGCTGAGAGCATTGAGAAGAGGAAGCCGCTTGATAGATAATGTTGTGTCGGCTCTAGTTTTGACTTTAGGCGTTCAAAATATATTAAATGCCATATGTGAAATCACGGGCCGCGTCGTTTGTCTGCAAACAAGACCCGCCCCTTCAAGACATTCACGCGGTTTGTCTGCTCATCAATGCAGAGTGGAGAAAAACAGGGCGCCGTTCACTATTTGCGCTCCTTGATGACCACTTGGCAGAGACTGTTTCAATTGCAGGAATAATTCACCTCCCCTTCGCCACCTGGGCTGTTTTGTCCATATTCATAATTTTGTCTCTTCCTGGCTCTGTCTTTTCCTGGAATTTGAGCTCTCGGGGCTATCTTATCGTCCTTTGCTGTCTCCTTGGGCTCTTTCATCAGCAGGTCACTGAGTTCATTCTTAACTTTTGTCTTTTCCCAGCTTTGTCTTTTCCTGGTTTTGTCTTTTTTTCATCTCTTGGCTCTTTGGGCTCCCTTCTTAGTGGTCTCTTCCTTTTGGCCTTAAGGCCTTTGAATTCCTTCGAGTTGGTGCTCAAGCATTTAAAGATCAATGGCTATTTCATTGCCATAAAATTGACGCTCGCGCACCCATCGCCATTTGAAAGCCAACGGCTAGTCTATTGCCCTAAATTTGACGTCCGGACCCCAACGACTAGTTCATGATGTTCAATTTGACGTCTGCAGGCCCGTCACCCCTTTGAATTCCTTCGGCTTTTCTATTCCTTTCCTTCAGCTTTTCTGTTCCTTTCCTTCGGGCTTTTGTCTTTGAAACCTCCTGAAGGGAAGGTGTCCCTTCGGGCCTTGAGAAAGGTCCTCCTTTCGGCAGCCGAGAGTCCCCCGCAAGGGCACCTGCCCTTCGGGGTCCTTCGGGCTCCTGTCTGAAGGAATTCCTTCGGACAAAATGTCCGAAGGAACTCCTTCGGACATTTTGTTCGAAGGAAATCTTTCCTTCATTTTGCCGCTTGTTTCTTTTAGCATGTTTTATTTTTCGGGCAAATTCCTTCGGACAAAAGTCCGAAAGATTTGCCTTGTGAATTTTTTCGCAGAATCTTCTTTCTGAACAGATAGTGTTTGCCTTGTGAATTTCTTCGGACATTTTGTCCAAAGAAATTCAACCTTGTCTTATCTTTTGCCTTAGCATTTCCAAAGGAAAACTCGCCCTTTTGATTCCTCCGCAAGGGCACTTTTGGGTCCGAAACTGCCCTCCGCAGCCTGCTGGAATGGTCTTTTTTTGTGCCTGACTTCCCTCCGCAAGGGCACTTGTCCTTCGGGATTTGGAAGACTCCTTTGAACTTTCTGATTGAACCATTTAACTTGAACCATTTTTCGGAGTTCAATGGTTCAACGGTTCAATGGTTCAACACTGTGTTCTACCAGGAAACGCGCTCATTCAATTGACTATTTGAACCACTTGAACCAACCGCTTTGAACCAATCATTTGAACTGACTGATTGAACCAAAAGATTGAACCAAATGATTGAACCGACTGATTGAACCAACCGATTGAACCAACCGATTGAACCATTCGATTGAACCAACCGATTGAACCGACTGATTCAACCAACCGATTGAACCGACTGATCGAACCGACTGATTGAACCGACCGATTCAACGGTTCAATGGTTCAACGGTTCAATGGTTCAAAGTTCAAATCTCAAATTTCAAAGCTCTTGGAAAGATCATGTCGTTGAACCTCGACATTGAACCACTTTTCCAACCTTAAGAAAAAGTGTCTTGAATCATTTTCGCTCTCTTTCCTTGTGAATTTCTTCGGACAAAATGTCCGAAGAAGCTTTGTAAAAGCCCTTGCATTCTTTGAATTGGTTCATCTTCTGCCGAAAGACTTGTGCAAACCAAATTTGAACTGGCTCATAACAGCAGGGGAAGAAGGAGACCGATTTTGGCCTGCAGGACCAAAAATGGTCAACAGGTCCTCAAGCCACCACGTGGCTTGCCACCATTTAATTATTTTACCATTTATCCCTATGGTCCAATTTTAATAGTCATTTAATTGACTATATTGTAATTGATTAAATTCCAAGCCACAAAGTAAGTCCACCTCAAACCTGCCACATGACACATCCATGGTTTCCAACGAAGTTTCCACATCCTCCCATGTCCCATGCCACAAATACCCACGAAATAACCAACATGCCACCACATACTTTCCAATTCCCACGAAATAAATGTTAATGCCAATCACTTGGCATTGTTAACCACGAACTTCATGGTATTTCAATATCAAAATTGCCACCCACTTCCCAAATGTTGGATTAAGGATTTCGATGGAAGCCAAACACGGTGGCATGGGATTTGAACCGAGCCCATTTTGGGTAAAAAGGATAAGGCCCAACTGCTTTGGCTACGGGAATCAAATGCTATATAAAGCGTTGAGACTTTGTATTTGAGCATCAAAAGCAAACAGGATTGCTAAAGACTATAGCAAAGGAATTTGTGTGGCTTGCAGAGCAAGTTAGAGGCAGAATTGGAAAAATGTCCGAAAGGAGACTAATATTATTTTTTTCTGAGGAACAACTTTGTAGTTGATCAAATTTCATTTTGGAGACGTTTGTAAGTATTTTTCAAGCAATATCTAATATATCGGTCGATAAAGGATCTAGAGACGTAGGCCATTATGCCGAACTCCGTTATCAATTGTGTAGTTAAATTTCTTGATTTCTTCTTGTTAAATTGTTGTTTTGTAAGTCAAATTTTAAATTATTTCTATAAAATTATTGTAAAGCAAAATTAAAATGCATAAGCGTATTATTGCTTAAGTTTACGAATCAATATAGGTGCAAGAGTCAAGTACTCATCATAATCCTCCATGAGATCCCAATGAATCAAAGGCTAGTCCTCATAATCTTGGGCCTGTGTACTACCTTTCATCCTTGTTTTTGTTTTGAATCCCACAAATGGCCAAGAAATGGCTTTGATACCACTGTAATGTCCCCAATTGAGACAATTCAACAAATATAGGGTTTCAAGGGAACCCTAGCCACAAACTTATGCAAATCTGAAATATTGTTATGCTCAAACCCTAACTGTCCATATGCATAACTAGAATCAATTATCAAACCCTTATATCTTGCATAATTCATTGATTTTTCAATCAAACCCTAGCTGTAATATATATGTTTCAAGACACAAAAAATCCCAACGATCTCAGCTAAAAATACCCCCTTATAATTCAAAAGTTAGAGCTTCATAAATCCTTATTGTTTATACAAACTTATAATCGAAAATACCAATTCAAACAGCTGCTTATCCTTCCACAAATTGTTGGAAAAATAGTACAGAAATTAGATAAATGTGTTACCATAATTATGATAGCAGTCAAAGCCTACTTGTGGCATCCAAAAGTCGCGCAAAGATGTTAGAAAACCTCCCAAATGGAGTGTCCAAGGCTGGAAATATTACAGTGATTATATTTTGCTCTTTTTCCAACTAACGGTCCTTCAAAACCCTTATTTGTTGCAGCCACAATTGTTAGGAAAATATAGGCATTGGTTATGCCCTATCAGCTGCTATCTTGACCTTCAAAAGGTCACCGAAACCTTTGCAAATTTGCCCTCAACAAATATTATTTCCTACGAACAATTGAAACTTCAAAAATTCATAACTCCCTCAATATTAGGAATCATGATGCAAATAAGAGCTCAAATTGATTACAAAATTAATGACTATCAAATAAAAATAATTTCAGACTTTTCCTTTCATGGGAAGGTCACCAAAACTTGCTCCAAAATTCAAAAAACCCTAGTTTTCAAAATTTACCTCCCCAAACCCTGGATTCAATCAAATTTTCAATGTAGGTGGTGTTACAAAACACCTTTGTAGATCCTCTTGCATGTACACATGCAATTTGAAGCTCACTTTCAACCCTTGAGTAGATTTGTTGAAGGAAGAATTGAGGTATTCGTTCCCAAACCTAAGACACTTCTTGAAGGTTTTCATCCTTAAAAGGTGGAAACCAAGCTTGACATACTTGATCACAATTTCAATATCCAATAATGCATAATCTTCAAATGAATCCTTACTCGACTTTATATGCCACTCCTCCAAATGTAGTGCCCAAAATTGAAGGGAAGAGTTACTTTTCTTTTTCAAATATTAAAAGATCCTCGTAATTTCACTTTAGGCCTTAAGTGCCCAAGACCTATAAACTCCACCACTTAAGTGAAATAGAACATAAGGTGTTTTTTCATAACTCAACTCAAAATTAGAAATATAAAGTACCTTTTCTATTATTAACTCTTCACAAGTGGCCCACAATGCTCCCTTTCCTTCCTCTACCCTTAGCCATTGGAAACAATAATAGGCTAAGGGTCCCACGAGGGTCTAGATCAAAAATCAGGGCATTACAGAGCCAGAGGATGAAGAAAACATAGACAATCAAAATGATGGGTAGAAGCTAGTACTCAATACAGTAGATCCACCTAATGGTAGTGGCTTGGCTTGGGGTGACAAGCTGGATGACCCTATGCCTCTGCCAGCTTTGTTGATTGTTATCGTTGCCTAGTTCTTGTGCTTTGTCATCTTGGTGCCCTTGGGGCTTTATACCATGTTCATTTTGGGATTTGTTCAAACTTTTTAAATTGAAAAGTTGCTATTTTTAATCTATTTTTTAACTTTTTAAAGTTAAATTAGCTTTCTCGCAATCCTACAGATGGATTTTACGCAAAGGAGTGTGATACCATACTACTCATTTTTTGAAAGAATAGTGATGTATTATTAATAAAAAAATGCTTTTCAAATAAAAAGAATGACATCTCCATCCCCATACCCATATTTCGCATCTCTTGGTTACTATGATTGTTGATAAAAGCCTCTCAATACACAAAAGAACAATCAAGAATTCACATGAGAATAAAAGTTTGTGTCATGTCCCCATTTTCGGCCTAAGCATGGACATGACCCTTAGCCTAGTTCTCTTGGTGTTTCCCCTAGGCTAAGGGAATAAGGGCAAAATGGGAAGCATTATTTCCCCCTCTTCAAAGGTAAAAAGTGAATTTTCACTTAAGTAAATCTAATTTTGCTTTGAGGAGGGCCCTTTTTGATTTAAAGGACTCAAAAAGCCTTTAAGTGATTCTAAAAAGATAGCCGAACTTATGGTTCACTTTTACTCTCCCTTCATGTGGCATGCCCAACTAACAAGGTGAATATTTGTAAGGGATGGTAATTCATTTAAGAGGATGTTATGTTGGAAAATTGAATTTATGAGTTTAAGGATGAAAATGCTTAGCTTAGACCCCTTGTAGATGAAAACCTTCATTGTGATTGAATTTGAAGACGAAATCCTTCAACATTCAACTAGGGCAGCTTCACATAGAAGTTGTATTGAGCTTCAACGATCTGAATTTGCAGGTTTTTCATCATTTGTGGGCAATTGCAGCACATAACACCTACCTAGGGTGTGGCGACCTCATCTTGGGAGAGGCACCTTGTGTTGGGAGGCCAAGTAGGGCTGCAGCTGGAAGATTTTGTGGTTGGAGCCCATATGTAGGGCAGCAACCTCTGTAAGGGCAGTAATTTGCATGGGTTTGGGGCAGCGTTGAACCTTCGAAGGGCAGGAACTGATCTTGAAGGCAGTATCCCTTCTTGGGGTTTGTTATCACATGTTTGTAAGGCTCGTTCATGGCCAAGTTGACTATTGAAGGATCATACATATTGTTGATAATTTTATACTAATTTACAGCTTGGAATTGGTGGTAAAAATCAGATAAAAAGGTTACCATTTCTGATTATGATTTTCTGAATTTTATGACAAATGTATGGAATGAAATATTTGTTGGAATTTGTGACAGCAGTTTTCCCTAGTTGCATCTGGGCGACCCTCTTCTAGGGTTTTATTTCATGATTTAGTAGGGCTGATTAACCCCGAACTGCAGTTTAGAATATTGAATATTATTCTCCTAAATTTCATGATATGTTACAGCCCCTGTTGATCCAAAAATTCAGGATCTTGAGGTATTTATCTAACTGTAATTTTCTGAGTATTTTGGTGGATATTTGACAGAGAATTTATGGATAATTGTGTCCTAATTGTTCATTTCCAGCATCCATAATTTATGGCTAGTCTTTGAGAATTTAATATTCAGAATTTGCATAAGTAGTGTTAGGGATTGAATGTTATTTTATAGGGTTTTGTTGGAAAACCCCATTTGTTCTATTTCTGCCCTAAAGGGGACATTTCAGTTTGTATTTTATTAATTTAAAACTAACTACATAGTGTTGTTGAAGTGTTTCCCTATATCCAACAGTTTCCAACCACCAAAGTCTCCTTTTCTCTACTCTCTCTAAGAAATAATTTCTTCTCTTTTAATGTTTGTTGGGACTATTCTTCTAATTACCTCAAAAAACTACCTTTCATTACTAAAATGAAGTAACTACTAACTAGCCTTATCTAAACTGAAGTAGCTTTTCTAATTTTCTTACTTTCTTAATAAAGTTGCTTTCTTTGATTTTAAAGTAATCCTTAAGGTAGATGATTGCTTTTATTGTAATACTGCTAAAAAAAACTCTTATGTCTTTTTGCTTTATCCAAGACATGAAATCCTTGAAGCTAGGCAAGTTCCATTGCTATAGCTATGGATTCCCTACATTACCTTACATTGACAAAAAAATTGTGAGTATCCTTGCTCGCTGTTCAGGTTCTTGATTGAAATCTAGGTCCCCCCTTCCTGTCCCTTGCCCTATAACTTGAGTAAGTATTGTTTATAGCTTTGTTGCTTAGTTGTGATGGTTCTTTCACCTAGGATTTCTTCAATCTGTTCACGTTCCTTACCTAAAATCCGCTGTCTCCGATCAGATGGATGCTTTGACTCAATTTATATTTCTTCACCTGCATAGTATTCATCTGCATCTTCCACTTTAAAAATTAGTTAAATATCTAACCCTCCAGGTAGCTCTATCTGATAAGCAATAGTTGAATAGTTGTGGATGAACTACCAATAGATGTTCATTCCCCTTGAAAGCTCTTCAGATTAAAAATGCAAAAAGGAGTTGGACGCTCT
The DNA here is from genome assembly GCA_037957365.1 of Torreya grandis. Classification (NCBI taxonomy): domain Eukaryota; kingdom Viridiplantae; phylum Streptophyta; class Pinopsida; order Cupressales; family Taxaceae; genus Torreya; species Torreya grandis. The sequence goes on from JARHVA010000667.1 coordinate 2,228,830, forward strand.
TTAAGAGCCTTCACTCTCTCCAGATCTGTATGACTTACATGTGTTTAAATGACAAGGTCCAGATATTTGATTGAATTCTGGCCAAAAAATGACTTGTTCATTTGAGCTTGGAGCTTGTGTTGGCAAGGGAGATCCATATTTATGCACACGTGCCAAGTTATCTTCCTAAATCTTGCTGTAGACTAGAATGGCATCCAATTAGGTGACAACCAAGATGCCAAGAGGCAGCTGGAAAATGTCATAAATGAGGCGCATGAAGTTAGCTAGTGCAAGAGGCCAAAATGTCATGCCAATTTGAATTTTTATATGTCAGCTAAGTAACTGTCAGCTGATTGTTTTTAATAGGTTCAACGATTTGTGTGTTTACCATGATAATAACTTGAGCTGTAAATTTTCCATGCTTGAATTGTTTTGATATATAATTATATACTTAAATTGTTTCTTTATGCCTCAGGGATTTGGGATTCAACAATTTGACAGGATCTATTCCAGACACCTTCCAAATTCAAACAACTAAAGGCTATGATCTAGAATATTTGTAAGTTATATGCTAGAAACATTGGTGTTTTTTGGAAAAGATATTTTTTTAATTTGTTTTAAACTATATACAAATGAAATCACAATATGCAATGCCTAATCAATCAAAGAACTATTGAATATTTTTCAGAGTTCCTTCCAAAGGAGGAGTCAGCAAGCACCTATGTTGTCTACTCTTCTCTAATTATTTTTGTTTACCTGCTTCTGCAATTCACTAGCCATAAGATTCAAATTGATGAGTGTATATATCTCCCCTCATAACTACTCTATATCTCATATCTAGTTTAACTGGTTTCCTTTCCTTACTAATAATCCACTTGAGAAGTGGTTCATCTTTCCCACTTTCTATCTCTTCTCCTCTTCTTCCTCTTCTTCATTCTCCATTTTTAAATTTCCTCTCTTTCTGCACTTGAGAGTTCAACTTCTTTTCCTATCTTATGAGGAATCTCCTCTTTTTTCATTAACAGTTGAACTTGATCTATAAACGATGGGCCTCCCTCTAAAGCACCGCCTGTGTCCCCTAAATAAAAAAAGAGCAAGACAAAATAACCTTTACCTTGTGAAGCTAACTCTACCTAGCCTTGAGATTCCGACAATCTGAATTCCATAACAATTTGATCAAGTGTGATGGCTACAAAACCGTGAACTAGCAAGTCATCCCATTTTTTCTCATCCTACAGATATCACTCATGATATACTTTAAGGATGACATCTATTGAGAATTCCGCAGCCTTCTTTAAGATGACAATATCCACCAGGCTTGGACTAAGTTTCTTCTTGATCTTTCTTTTCAATGAATTTGTTGCATATAATGCAGGAGTTATCATTCAAGCCTCCTCTCCCCCTTTGGAGTCATTTTAAAACATGGAACAAAAATGTGTTTTTAGTGTTTTTCGAGCCTGCTTCTCAACCCTACCTTTATTCCCAAGGTGAACACCATTAGCTGGTCAGCCTGGTGCATATGGGAAGATTCAGGGAAAATTTAACATGTGATTTGATTGATAATTAAAGAATAGCATTTTGGTTTACTGTTGGCATTAAAATCTCTTCTAGTAATGTTAAAAGGATCATCAGGCCAAAGCAAATCAATAAAGGACAATTTGTTGCCGTTTCAGGTACCTTGGAAACAATAGATTGACAGGAAAACTCCAAGACCAATCATGGTTAAATAAAATTTCTTACGTGTAAGAATTTCTTTTCTCTTTCCTGTTTCAAAGATCAATTCAATATCTTTTTACGTGTGTAAAGTACAATTAGCGAAATATGATATGTATTGATGCTAATGGTTGCTGCTTTGAGTGATGTAAAAAGTTGCAGCATAGAATAACTCCCACTAATTCTTCATAGGTTATATAGATCCATTAATTCAATGAATTTGTTTGGAGTATGGTGTTACATTCAATTCCATCATCAATATTTCTTGTTAAAAAACACGGACTAAACTGCCACAGCATTGGTTGATCATAGTTTTCTATACCATGTTACAGACTAGAAATAATGATCAACTTTTCATTAAACGAACCAATGAGGTTTACTCATGGTTATTTACCTTAATATTATGGGTACCAAGTCAAAAGAAACCACTAAGGTTTGGTGTTAGCACATCCAATTTATCCCTAGGTCTACTTGTGCTATGCCTAGACGGTACTCTAACTATTCAAAAGAGCAATATCCAAACAAAATATAGGGAATCAAGTATCGTACCAACTAATCAGGTAATCTATGCCTCAACGCTATTGGATAATCATCTTTAAAATAGTCCAAATTTGACTATTTCAAGCCGGACTGTGTTCATAACTGCACTTGATTTTCTGTTAAAGGAAAAATCATTTTCTATTTGATCATTATGCATCTTGGAATAAAGTATCATACCAAATTATCATTGGATGTGCATCTCAACCATATTCAAGAATTTATTGTAAGATTGTCTAAATTTGACTAGTTCAAGTTGGACTAAATGTTCACAGTTGCTCCCAATTTGGCATATAAAGGGAGAATTCATTATTCAATTTGATTATTATACATACTAGATGCATACAATTTAATTAGTTTGCACGTGATCCTATTTTTATACCTTATGTAACAATCCTTGTCCAATCTGCTCTTAATTGTCTCAATTTGCTGCCTTGTAATTTTTTCAAACACTTTGTAAGCAAAGTGCTTCTTGTTGGTTTTTTTGTCACAGTTTTGATGATTTGTTTAAAGGACGATGGATTAAAGCTTCAAGTGTTTTAAGAATGACAATGCTAAGTTCAAGATGCAAGTTTTGTTCTTTTATATGCAATTAGATGAATTCACAAAGCAAACTAATCACTAACAGCCAATGGACATTTAGTCGAATAGTTGGCATGCAACCTACTATCTCAATTCAAATGCTCAAAAGATAACTATAAATGACCAGCAACTTGTGATTCTTTATTGTATTGATGATTTGTTACAATGCTCCACTAAACTAGCCAAGACTCTTTGCATAAACAAGAATTACAATTATATGGTATGCTGGTATGAAGGATGTACACCTACAGCTGCAAATATAAGTTATACTAAATGATGGTTTGTATGCAATGAATCCTAGTGGGATGGAGGCGCCCTTGAGAATAGATGGAGCAAGCAATTTTCCAGTGAAAGGATGATTTCCCAAGCCAAATCGAATTTTCCAAGCCAGTGGCCCCTGTTTTGGTTTGATCTAAAATTTAAAATAATATGCACTGAATATGCGCTGCCTCAAGCATCTAATATCATCTCCATGCTCCAAGGAAGTGGATGCACCAAGCCAAGCAGAGAATCGATGCAAAATGGAACCCCTACAAGCAAAAACGTCCCTCCTAATGGCGCCCTTCTTTGACTGTAAATTTCTGATTTTTATATCAGCATTCTCTACAATGCAATCTACTCTCTTAACCAAGGAAAAATCGATGCCAAGCTATATATAAACCAACACCAAAAGATAGGTATGTAACCTCCACAAATTCACCAAATCGATTTCTCCAAAATTGGCCAATGGCCACAAATTTTGCTCCAATTGAGATGATTGAAATATCACCTCCAAAATGCAACCCTTCAAGAGATATTTCACTACCTCAGTTATGCTATCAATGGGAGTTATCGTTCCCAAAGACAAATTAATTCACTGTAGGAAACTCTAGGCTTCACCAGTATACCACAGCAAAGACAACATCAAATCGGGATAATTCATAATGGCAGCCCACACCTCCCTTTATACTCTTTCATTTGGGAAGCTTCTAGAAACATCATAATATTTTATTATTATTTTTTCCTTTTAATATATTATATTTGCACTTTAATATAAAATAATGAATTATATCATAAAGCACAAATATAACATCATCTTGTAACATGAGGTTTCTAAAAATAGAACATTCTAATAAATCATTAGAAAACCTCTAGAATATGTCGAAACTTTTCCAAAGAAACCAACTGCCATTTGGGTAACTGCGGAGAGGACCCTCAAACCATGCCGTATTAGCCTATGAGGGCCACTAATAGGCTAATCATGTTGAAAGTACAATGTCTAACTAGAAGGGGACATTACAGTCCGCCCCTCCTATAATTGTTTGTCCCCAAGTAATCTCAAATATGGATGTTGTAGAATCTCCTCATTCTCCCAAGTAGCATCCTCAACTGGCAAGTCCCTCCATTTAATTACGTATTCCCGGATGACCCGTCTCTGCAAAGTCCTCTCTCGAACATCCAAGATGGCCTCGGGCACCAATATCAATTTCCCCTCATCATCCAAGGGTAGCAAAGTCATGGAAGGAACCACACGATGTCCTAATGCCTTCTTGAGGCGTGACACATGGAAGACATTGTGTACTCTGTTGTCGGCTAGCAACTCCAACTCATAAGTCACCTCGCCCACTCTCCTGATAATCCTAAATGGCCCATAGTATCGTGGCTTAAGCTTCTCGGCGCCACTTTTCTTAAGAGAAAACTGTCTGTGTGGCTGTAGCATCAAATACACCATATCACCCACCTCAAATGAGCGTTCAACTCGCTTCTGATTTGCATACTATTTTTCTTGGTTCTGAGCCTTCTATATGTTTTCCCGCAAAGCTCTCATAATGTCTTGGTTCTCCTGCAATAGATCACCAACACTGGGCACTCGGCTATCTCCAAATAATAAATCCAGAAAGCTCGGCACATCATACCCATGCAATGCCATGAATGGCGTCATCTTGCGGACTTTTTGTCCGTGGGAAAATGTCTGCAGAGAAAAGCCTAAAAGAACGAGCAAGACAATTCTTGCGGACTTTTTATCCGCGAGAAAATGTCTGCAGAGAAAAGTTGAAAAGACCAAGGAAGCCGAAGGACCTCGAAGGGCAGGTGCCCTTGCGGGGGACTCTTGGCCAAAAAGGAAGGCACTTCTCCAGAATGCCGAAGGGTCACCTTCCCTTCGGGAGGATGCAAAACAAGAAAGCCAAAGAAAAGGGAAAGGCCGAGTAAATTGTCAAAGGACGGTGATGTCTCCAAAGCCGTCAATTTCAAAGAAGCAGACTAGTCGTTGGAAATTCAAATGTAGTGACGGGTGCGCGGACGTCAAATTCAAGGCTCGTGAAATAGCCGTTGATTTTGAAAAGCTTAAAGAGCAGCCCAAGGAACACAGCGACCCACCAAAAGATAGCCCCGAGGGCCGAAGGAGCTAGAAAGAGACAAAACCAGGATGAGACAAGGCAAGGAAAAGACAAGACAGTCCAAGTGGTGAGGGGAGGTGAGTTATTGCCAGGTGGTCATCAAACGGCGCAAACAGTAAGCGGCGCGGCCTGCTTTCTCTATTTTGCATTTATAAGCAGACAAATCACGTAAAATCTGGAAGGAGCAGTCTTATTTGCAAGAAAAAAGGCACGGCCCGTGCTTTCACATTAATGTTTGAACGCCAAAGTCAAGATCGGCGATTACACAGCATGGTTCCTGCAGGCCTTTTCTAGAAGAATGACATCAACAACAGTGACTTCTTCTCGATGCTCACAAACGCACATGGGCCAGCTTGTCAAGAGCGCCAAAGTCTTTTCAAAAGCACCAAGTTCTTCTTCTCCTCTTGTTTTCTATATATTGTAAACTTCTCATTTTGAGAAGGATCCATTCTCTTAGCCGGTAAGGCAAAGCTCTGCCCAAAAATATCTCGGGCTTGTAAGGCAGAACTCTGTCGAATTTTACCTTAAATCAAGACTTGGCATTTTTACCTCCATTTGGACTTGCACTCACGCATATGTCTATGTTTTATTTTTGTGTTAAGTCATTTTCTTCGATGTTTTTCACAGATCAATTCCAACATGTCTAGTGCATTGTGAAGTTTCTTCTTATGCAGGTTTGCCAGAATTGTCTACAGTAGTAATATAGGCACATGTGAACAGGCTGCCAAAGTGTGTTTCAGAACACTTTTGAGAGTTCTTACTCCTTGTATCTCTACGGACCCCTGACTCACTGATATAGAAGAGTTTTCCACATCAGATGAAGTGTATGGATGCTTCTTCTTGGTGAAAAGTGTATGTTCGGGCTGAGTGGGTCAACTTTTTCGGTGTATCACCTCTTTTATTTTAGGTTCTGTTTTCAGCATCTTTCTCCCTTTTCATCCCCCCCCCTCTTTTTTCATTTATTTGTTAGCAGTAGGGAATCCAGGGCCTAAAAAATACATCAGAGGGAGCTAGCCCTTATCTAGAGACTCTCCCTTCGAGCTTCGCCGGTCTCACAAGCGAGGGGAGTTTCCATTTTGATGTGTGGAAGGCAGGAGCTTGGCCTCCTGCCCAGGGTGCAATCCACTGCATCAACAAGCACTTAGATAAAAACATAAAAACTGTACAAAATGTACAATAACATACAATAGATGCAAACTCTCCTAATAACATGGCTTTAGATGAATCCCATTGACTGGGATAGGTAATACCTTCCCATCTAGTTGGGTCAGCTGAAAAGCGTTATGTTGTTTGCATCCGTGGATCAAATAAGGGCCACTCCACAAGTTGTCAAACTTGGTATGGTTGCTTGGTTTGGCCTTTTTCGAGTCCCATTTGAGAACCAGGTCTCATTCCTTAAAAGTCCTTGTTGTAGCTCTTTTGTCAAAAGCCCTTTTGACCTGAGTTTGATGTGCCTTCAGTGTCTTCATTGCAAGGTCCCTTATCTCCTCGAGCTCTGAGTTCTGCCAATCTCACATTCATGGGTTCATCTTCCAGCAGCTCCAACTGATGGGCTAGCTCTAATGCAGGCAGCTCAAGGGAAATGGGTAACTTGGACTCCCTTCCATATTCCAGAACATATGAAGAATTGCCAACAACAGTTTTAGGAGTTACCCGGTCAGCCCACAAGGCTAACTTCAACTTGGTGTGCCATGTCCTCTGATTCTCTTCCATGGTCCTCTTGATAATCCTCAGCAAATTTTTGTGTTCTCAGTCAGTCCATTTTCTTGAGGATAATAATTTGAGGAAGTGCTGAGGTAGATGCCCATTTTGAGAGCCCATTCACTTGTTTTCAAACCAAGGAAAGCCAATGCATTATCATATATGATAGTGGATGGACCACCAAACCTGGTCACAATGCTGTCATATAAATCTAAGACTGCACTTTCATTGGCTTCCTTCAATGCAATGGCTTCCACCCACTTGGTGAAGTAATCAATTGCAGTAAGCACCCACTTATGCCCTGCACTTGATGGGGGGTTGATCATACCAATGAAATCCAAACCCCACTGCATGAATGGTTGCTCCACTTGATTCGGGTTGAAAGGGAAAGCTGCTAACCTTTGCTTACCTACGAAAAGAGCACATTCCTGACACCTCCTCACTCATGCATAAGCATCCTTGAAAATGCTAGACCAGTAGTAACCAGCCCTCATGATCTTTGTTGCAGTAGTTTTTGGAGCAAAATGACCTCCTGCAGGCCAATCATGGAAATGCCCCAAAAGCTTGGCTATTTGATCATCATCTACGCACCTTAGGAGCACTCCATTGAGGTCTCTTCTAAACAAAACCCCATCAACTAAAGCATAAGGTATGGACTGAAGTCTGAAATACCTTCTTTTTTATTTGTCCATACCTTGAAGGTACTCACTTGTTAACAAAAAGTGCATCATATCATGGAGCCAACTAGTGTGAGGTGGAGGTGCATCTGCTTTTAGGTTATCTTGTGTTACCAATATGACCTATTTGTCTTCATGAAGGTCATCGACCATATGCTCACATAAGCCTTTACTTCTTACTAGCTTAGTGATCTTGATCTCCACATCATACTCCATGACTTTAGTAATCCAACCAGCTCTTTTTTTGCTCAAATCCTTGTTAAGAAGGAAGTCTCTCACCCCAGGATGAGACACCATAAGGTGGATTTTGTTGTTGGATAGCATTGGCTTGAACTTCTTGAGACTCCTTAATGCTGCAAGGACTTACTTTTCTACAAAGGTATACCTCACCTCATACTCTTCAAGCCCCTGACTGAAAAATGCTAATGGCTGCTCAAGTCCTTCACCATTTCTTTGCATGAGCATAGCTAATATATTATCGATATTGGCAAAAGCATACAATATGAAATCCCTTGAGAAATTAGGATTCATAAGTGTGGATGCTTGAGCGATGGATTGCTTGATAGCCTCAAATGTTGACTTGCCTTCATTTGATTAGGTGAACACTTGGTTCTTTTTCGACATAACAGTGATGGATCTGACTAAATTTGCAAAACCAAAGATAAATCTTCTCATGAAGTTTATCTTTCCAAGGAAACTTTGGAGTCCCTTCTTATGCTTGGGCAGGGATATGGCCAAGATGGCACTTATTCTCTTAGGATCAATGGACAGCCCCTCCTTTGAAATAATGTGGCCCAACAGCTTGCCTTCATGCACGACAAACATGTACTTCTTGGGATTCATTGTAATCCCATACTCTCTGCACCTTTCGAAAATCAGCCTCAGGTGGTTCATTTGCTCGTTGGCATTCTTGGAGAAAACCGTGATGTCATCCAAGTAAACCAACACCATTTGGTTTAGTAGCCCCTAGAAAGCCATGTCCATGGCTCTTTGAAAAGTTGCACCAGCATTTGATAGACCAAAGGTCATCTTTTAGTATGCATATGTGCCCCATTTGGTGGTGAATGCAGTCTTGTACCAATCCTCATCTTTCACCCAAACTTGGATGTAACCAAAAAATCCATCCAATAGTGAGAAACGTTATGATCCTACAACTACTTGGAGAAATTACTAGATGGATGGCAGGAGCTAGTGATCCTCCAAGGAGACTTTGTTCAAATCTCTCAATTCTACACAAAGCCTAATCTCCCCACTATTTTTTCTTACAGGCACCAAGTTGGCTAGCCATGATGAATGCTTGATAGAAAAGATGATCCCGGACTCAATCAACTTGGTTAGCTCTGTCCTTGTCAGCTCTTCAATCTTGGGGTTAACAGGGCTTTGCTTTTGCCTCACATGCTTGGCATTGGCCTCCAACTCTATGGTATGCTAAGCTAACTCAAGATCAAAACCCTTTAGGTCGTACTCCCAAGTAAAAATGTCTGCATACTATTGGCAAAGTGCTATGAAAGCATGCCTCTCAGTCTTGTTGCTTACCTTCCCAAGCTTGAGAATCTTATCCTTGAAGATGAGTACTCTCTCATAGTTTTCTTCATTAGTTGACATCACTGCCTTGTCTTTCCTCATATGGTCTTCATGAAAAAGGCCCTCAAGTGTAACCAACCCCGTAGAAAGTTTGTTCATCTTCAGCTGAACAATCTAATCCTCATATTGATGCTACAATTTAGCTTGGTTGGAGAACTCAGCGTCCTACTGTAAGAAGCAAGCAATTTGCTTGTCACTCTCAAAATCCTGCCAGTGAGCTTCATTATTCGGTACTGATGGCCTCACCACCACTTTGACATGTGGCTGAACCTTAGCTTCTTTTAGCTCACTTGGAATGTCAAATTGAGCTCCCATGACTGCCAGCCTGTTAGCATGCTGGTTCTGATTTTTTGGGACCAGCTTGAATGTCAAAGGCCTCAAAATCTTCAATTAGGTCCCACACTCAATTTTTGTAAGACCTCATCAAGAAATTATTTATAACGTTCAAGCCTCTGACTTGGTTTACTATGAGTTCATTGTCCCTATAAACTTGCAACAATTTGATTCCTCTTTTATTGGCCCATTGAAGGCCACGAATCAAGCCTTCATATTCTGCTGCATTTGAAGAGCAACTAAAATAGAATCTGTAGGAAGAGAAAAGCTTATTACCTGAAGGGAAAACCAACATTGCCCCAACACCTACACCATTTTTGCTCCTTGAGCCATCAAAAAACAACTTCCATAAACTATTGGGGTCTTCTTTAGGTCCAATGAGGGAAGGCATGGGCTAATTCTCTTCATGTAGCAGATAGACACCCATGTCTCTTTCCTCAACACCTTGCAAAGGGTTGAAAAATTGGTTATCTCCCCATAGCTCATCCAAGAACAAGTCTGGAACCTTTTCAAGATGAGTGTTCAACTCCTGGCCAATTGTAAACTCATCCTCATCAACGATAGTACAATTGAGGTTTACGTTATCTGGATGATGGGGTTCAATGTGGAATTGTGCTATGGGTTCAGCTTTGATCGTGACCTTAGTCCCATACCTTGTTTTGAATGCCATGTAAGACCAATCTGTTGCGAGGTAACCCCCAATCTTGGTTGTGAACTCTCTGGAAAGACAATGCAAAGTGAGGAATGACATCCAAGATCAACACGTCTTGCACCACGAACATGCTAGGACAAGCATGCAAGGTTAGGCTCAAATTCCTGATGATACCTGATGGCGTTGTGGAAGAACCATCAAGCTGTAGGACTCCCTTGGTATGCGGCTCATACTTGAGGTTCAGCTTGTCAGCAATAGACTTTGGCATAACTAAGGCGCTGGCCCCACTATCCACCAAGCAGTTGTGCACCAAGGAGTCGTCAATGATTAATGAGATGTAGAATGGGGGGCTTGGTCACACTACTTGACTTTTCTTCCAAAGGATCCTTGGTTGCATTGGTGAAGACTTCAGTTTCCTTGCTTGGTTGATTACTTGCAGTTCTATAAACACTCATCCTAGACAAACCTTTATGAAGAATGTCTACTTGACGAAGCATGGAAAGCATGTCCCACATTGGTACGCTCATGCTAAATTTCTTCATTTTCTCCACAATGTTGATTGGCGTACCCCAAGCCTGTGCCTAGGTTTTGAGAGTAACTGTTGTTGGCTTTGTCAAGGAGCGGTGATAAGAGGTTCTTTGAAAGCTTCCTAATTTCACCCATATTCTTTCTCTTTGAAATATCCCAAGCCAAATTTTTTCAACTTTGTTTAGATTTTGGATTACAACACAAGCAGGTTCCGTCAAGATTAAAAGTTAATCTCAAATAAACTGAAATAACTTTGCCACTAGAATGCAAGAAATTGAACTCAACGCCCAGTATGTGCTACCCAGTCCAAGGCGGAGTAGGGGCGACCATAAGACGGAGTAATTACAAATAAAGAACTCTACGTCAAGTATGTGCTACCCATAAGGGGCTACCATATGACGGAGTGAACTTAATAACAATGCTTTAATGTAAATGCTGAAAAGGAAACTAATCCACACCCAGCATGTGCTTGCTTACCCAGAAGGGAAAGTAGCTACCATAGGGCGGATGCTCTACACTTAGAATGTGCTGGCTAACCCAATAGGGCAAGTAGCTACCATAAGGTGGAGCTGTAAACTAATTACAATATTTAAAGGAAAATTGAACAAATAGAGAAGGGCTGCCAGTACTACTGTCAGCTTACAAAATTAAGAGAAATTTGCCCTTGGAAAGAGAAAAAAACCAGCCACTTATTTATTTCTTCAGATGTTCATAACTCATGCAAAACTTAATCAATCTTCTGGATTTTTGTTGCAAAGACTCTTCCTGGATGGGGCGCCCAAGTTAGCATCCATAAACTGGTGAAATCTGCATCCAAATGTGTTACACAAAAACCAATGCAAACCCCAGAGGGGCGTCTAGCTGGAAAAGGGGCAACTTGCTCTAGAAATTCAATGCTTTCTCTATAAATTCTATAAATCTGAACAAAGGGGCGCCTAGGCCTAACCAAGGCAATTAGCTGATGCCCAGAACTATTTTTTTTGTATTTTTGGATTTATGAAAGAAAATCTAGGTCTATCTTATACAGAAATACAATATCTGAAGCTCTAATAATACCAAAGGAACTGACAATGAAATAACTGAAGCAATACGTAAGCAAATACAAATATCAATAACTAATTCACCCCTAGATGCTGTCTTGCAAGCATGAAGAGATGCCCTTGCTAGGAGGCCTTATTCCCCGAAGCAGTTCCAGAGCCAAAGCTGCAGCATAACAATGCATTAAAACCAAGATCCCCAAATGATAGCCCAATGCCTTCTTTTATAGGCTTCAATAGGCTTCTTCTAGAAGCTTATCCTCAAAAGTGGTGCCCCCTTTCCATGCAATGTGGCGCCCCCCCTTCAAGTCCCTCTTTTTAAAATAACATTAAGTTAACAAGTCTAAGCCAAGGTCAACGTTAAAATATAACGTTATTATTATTTTTTTAAGTGACATTCACTTATTCCGCCAAGACCGAATTCTGAAGCCCACAACTGAATGAGACAACTAAAAAGGGAAAATAAACTCCTTGCGACAATCCTGCTAGCTGCCAAAAATAGAATTTACTAAAAATAGTAAACTCCTGGAAATGCTCAGAAAACTGAAACGAACATACCTCCGCGAAGCTCTCGAAAAACCCAGAAGGAAACTGCCGTCAAAACTTCGAACAAAGACATCCTAAAAAATAGGAAACCCTCATTTGCACCTTCCGAATAGCCTACGGATTTCCAGGAATAGGCCAACGGTCATTATGAGCTCAGATTCGAGAAGGGGTCATTACACTCTTGAACCTTTTGTTCGCTGAGATTAGGGTGTAGGCCAAACTGGGAGTAGACTGCTGATGGATGCATAGCACTCCTCTTATTCACTGATGACCATTGAGACTTTCAGATGGTTTGACCCATGGTCCGAGCCTTGTTCTTGTGGAGGCTGTTTTTGCTTTGTCAGCATGGGCACCTCTATGCTTTGGGCCATAAGAGCCTAGTTATATCCATAAGCAACAACCTACTGCCATTGATCATTGAACACTTGGTTGGAGCCATCAGTTGGGACAATGGATTGTCCAAAAGAATGATTCCAAGGCATTGTCCCTTCAGCGTCTTGAGCCACGTTTTGACTTGGGACCAAGGAGTTGGAAAGGCCTACAACGTTCAGATTATAATTATGCTACCTAACATAGATAGGCTGCCCCTGTCCTTGGAAACCTCTTTTGTAGGGTGGCCTAGTAGCTTGGTAAGGCTGATACTAAGTGTAGGAACCCCAAGTTCCCTCTGATTCTGACAACTGACGATTTATATGTTTTTTGTCTGATGTTTTTGAATTTTTTTTTGGTTTTTTTGCCAGTATTTCGAGGAAATGCGTTTTTGCATAAAATGATAAATAAATTCTATAAAAAATTACTGAAATCGAAAAGGCTATTTTTCTATTTAAAATAAAAACCCTAGTTACAAGAATTTAACAAAAAACTTGCGGTTTGGGAGCCAAGAAAAACCTGCACTGTTCGCTGCCCAAAAAAATTGACTGACTGCTGCAGAAACCAGGCGTGGTACAGTCCGTATGGCGCCATACGGACGCCATCCGTACGGTATGGACAGGTACAGTCGGGCTGTTTTTTCGCACAGAAAAAACCCTGTGCCCTGCTCTTATGATGTTTGTCCTCTGCTGTAGATGGTACGGCCAGGTACAGGTACGGCTGGGTTAAGACCAGCAATTAATGCTGCTGTACGGCCTGTGTTCTGGCTATCTCAACCTCCAAAAATGGGCGCCTAAATGATCCCTGACTGAAAATTGAATAACCCTGATGAAACCCTGTGATGATAACCTCTGAAAAAATCAATGTCTTCTCCTGAATGAAGAAAACCCCGGCTGCAATAAATCAGGGGTTATTTCACACCCTCTGAATTGCTTCCAATGGAGATGGCACGTTCTCCAAGGAAAATGAACTCGAACCCCTGAAGTTTCTAGCTCAAACAAATTTGATCAATTTTCAATTCTCCAAATGACATATGGGCGCTCCTCCCAATGCAAAAGTATATATAACTCAAGAGGTGCGATTTCCTCCAAAATAGGGCTTTTAATTAAAAAATGCACTTAAATATTTTAAAATTTTCAACTTAGGCCAAATATTAAATTTGGCCCCTTCCTGATGATGGGCGCCCCCTCAGCATTAGAAACACTTAAGTTATAATTTTTAATTATAACTTAATATAATAATCTCGAAATATTAATATTTAATTAATACAATTAAATATTAATATTTCCCTCGTTACTCGCCCGATGACCGTACCGTCTGAAGCGGTCATATACTGGAGTGATTCCGAATGCTGTAAACCCATATTGCCAAAAATAGCAGGGGTCCCACACTGACCACCAAGACCTGCTAAAAATAGTAACTTCTGCCAAAAGTGTCCGATCGAGCCCAAACGAAAGCCAACTGATCAACTCTGCCAATCTGAAGCATGTGCCAAGCTCCCAGGTGACTCTCTATCCAAACGATCAGCCTACGAGGGTCGTATGATAGGCTAATCCTGCTCCGAGAGATGTCACTGAGAAGGGGACATGACAGTCCGCCCCTCTTGAAATTGCTTGTCCTCAAGCAATCTCAATGCCGGATGCTGTAGAATATCCTCACTCTCCCATGTCGCATCCTCAACAGGCAAATCTCTTCATTTCACCAGATATTCCCTGATAGTCCTCCTATGCAACTGTCTCTCCCTATACTTCAGGATGGACTCAGGTACTAAAATCAATTTTCCCTCATCATCTAAGGGAGGTAGGACTGCAGACGGTACCACACGATGACCCAACGCCTTCTTGAGGCGTGATACATGAAAAACGTTGTGTACCCTGCTCTCTGCTGGAAGCTCAAGCTCGTAAGCCACCTCGCCAACTCTCCTCAGGATCCTGAAAGGTCCGTAATAGCGCGGCTTGAGCTTCTCTGACCCACTCTTCCTAAGAGTGGACTGACGGTAGGGCTGCAGCATGAGGTAAACCATGTCACCCACCTCGAAATGCCTCTCTGTCCTCTTCTGATCTGCATACTGTCTCTGCTGATTTTGTGCCTTAGCTATATTTTCCCTGAGAGCTCTCATAGTGTCCTGACTCTCCTGCAACCAACCTCTTGCACTCGGCACTCTACTATCGCTCAGTAGCAAATCAAGGAAACTCGGCGCCTCATACCCGTACAACGCCATGAAGGGTGACATCTGAATGGTCATATGGAATGTCGAGTTATAGCAATACTCACACAAATGTATCCATTTGACCCACGCCTTCTGCTGCCCTGCTATGTAGTTTCGGAGATATCCTTCCACCCACTTGTTCACAATCTCTGTCTGCCCATCAGTCTGCGGGTGGTAGCTAGTGCTCGGAGTGAGCTCAGTCCCACAAAGTCTGAAAACCTCCTGCCAGAAGTTACTAAGGAACCGACTATCTCTGTCGCTCACGATACTCCGAGGCAACCCATGAAGTCTGAATACCTCGCGAAAGAAAACCTCTGCTACCTGCGTAGCTGTGTAAGTCGTGGTGATCGGAAAGAAGTGGGCATACTTCGTAAGCCGGTCCACAACTACATAAATGCAATCACGCCCTTGGGCTTTAGGCAAGCCCGTGATAAAATCCATCGACAGGCATTCCCACTTCCTGTCAGGAATCGGAAGTGGCTGCAACAAACCTGCCGGGTACGTGTTCTCCTGCTTGTTCTGCTGACAAACAGGGCACTCACGCACATACTGAAGAACATCTGTCTTGAGACCTTTCCAAGTGAATCTCTCCCGAATCTGCCTGTATGTTTTGAAGTATCCAGGATGTCCTGCTGTGGGTGTGTCATGAAAGGCTCGCATAACAATGTTCTTCACCTCTGACCCTGGGATCAAATATATCCTATGCTTTTAAATGATCAAATCATTCACAAGTGTATACCTGGTATCAACTGCTGATCCCTCAACAATGCTGGAGGCCCAACAGTCCTTGGCATATTCTGCCACTATCATATGCCTCCAATCCTCTGAAATATGAACCATAGTGCTCAAGTACGGCTTACGTGAAAGTGCATCAGCCACTACGTTCTGTGTACCTTTGATATATGAGATATCAAAGTCATAACCCTGCAACTTACTGACCCATTTCTGCTGCCTATCATTGAGATCTCGCTGCCCTAAGAAGTGTCTCAAGCTATTATGATCAGTTTTAATGCAAAATTTGCTGCCGACAAGATACTGTCGAAATTTTGCTAAGGCATGCATGATTGCGAGCATCTCCTTATCATATATACTATACAATCTCTCGGGTCCTCTGAGTTTGCGGCTCTCATACACAATCGGGTGCTTGTCCTGCATAAGCACCGCACCAATGCCCTCACCTGATGCATCGCATTGAAGCTCGAACGGCTTCGTAAAGTCGGGTAGTGCTAGAACAGGGCATGTAGTCATCAACTCTTTGAACTTCATAAAACACTCCTGTGCCTCTGAAGTCCAAACAAAAGCCCCCTTCTTCAATAAATCTGTCATCGGGGCTGCATGTCGTGAATACCCATTCACGAATCTGCGGTAGAACCCACATAAACCGAGAAACCCTCTCAACTGTGTCAGGTTCGCCGGTGTAGGCCAGTCAACAATGGCGCTGATCTTTTCAGGATCCATGCGCACTCCATCTGCACTAATGATGTGACCGAGATATAGCAATTCGGTCATCCCTATGTCGCACTTGGATTTCTTGGCGTACAAGGACTCCCTCTCCAAGATACTCAACACTGTATCCAAATGAGCTAAGTGCTCCTGCCAAGTCCTGCTATATATGAGGATGTCATCGAAAAAGACCAACACAAACCTCCTCAGCAATGAATGAAAAACCCGGTTCATCATAGACTGAAAAGTGGCTGGTGCGTTAGTGAGTCCAAATGGCATCACTACGAACTCGAAGTGCCCACAATGGCATCGGAAGGCCGTCTTCTCTATGTCCTGCTCTCTGACCCTGATCTGATGATAACCCAACCGTAAATCAATCTTAGAGAAGTAACATGACCCATGGAGCTCATCAATAAGCTCGTCAATCCTCGGTATAGGGTATCTATTCTTAATTGTCCTCTTATTCAGGACCCTGTAATCAATGCACATGCGTAATGTCCCATCCTTCTTCACCAACACAACCGAAGAAGCAAATGGTGACTTGCTAGGCCGAATGTGACCCATAGAAAGTAACTCCTTTATTGTTTTCTCTATCTCATCCTTCAATCTTTTAGGATGCCTGTAAGGAGTTATCATGACAGGTTTCGCACCCTCCTCGAGCTCAATGATGTGCTCTATGCCCCTGTCTGGAGGTCTACCTGGTGGAATATCACTAAACACCTTGTCATGCCTGATTCTCAACTCCTGTATATCCGGATGATAGTCTATCTTTTGCTGTCCCTCCTGTATAGGTGCTAAATGACACTCGGCAGCCCACTCTACCATGTCGTGACGCATAAGCCGCTCCATCCGGCGGAAAGAAATTGTTTTGATGTTGCTGTCCCGAATTGCCTTAAGTATGTGTGTCCTTCCGTCAACATCAAAACGGATTTCCATGTCCTTGAGACGAAGTGTGACCTCATCCAATGAATGTAGCCATTTCATCCCCAAGACCAAATCAATGTCTCCCATATTAACAACATAGTAATCTGCCTTGAACTCATATTTGTTCAAGCATAGAGGGAGATCCTTAATCATGCGTTCACATTTCAAAGTGTACCCATCGGCCACTTTGACTCTTATGCCCTCGAACTCCTCAGTGATGAGTCCACGTTTCTCAACAAATCTAGCATTTATGAAATTGTGCGTGGCTCCTGTATCAAGTAGGGTAATGACTCTCTGTCCTGCCAACACACCCCGAATCCGGAAAGAACCCTCCTGCTGCATACTAGATAAACGGGCCTCCTGTACCTGAAGCTCGGGCTCTGTCTCAACTCTCTGCTCTGGAGCCTCTGGCTCTGAACTCTCGAAACTCTCCTGCTGTTCGGAATCCTCTGATTCCGAGTCCTCATAGAATGCCCACATAATACGATTTGCCTTGCCCTTAGGTCTTAGAGGACAATCGTGATTAGCGTCATATGGTCCTTTGCAGTAGAAGCAAAGCTTCTTCCTGCGTAGGTCATTAAGGGCCTCATGATCCAAAGGTGGGGCTGCTGATTTACCTTTTGGATCATTCCTAAAGTTTGATTTTTCTTTGCTAACATCAGACTTATCCTTATTCCTGTTAAAGCCCTTGCTATCCCTGAATGATGAAGAACCTCTGGAACTGAATTTACTTGATGGTGCTGCTAACTCCATGTTCCGTGCCTTCTTCATCGCCTCCTGTAATGGAGGATCAAAAGCTCTTCTTCATCGCCTCCTATAATGAAGGAGGATCAAAAGCTTTGATCCAACCTCGCAATGGTTCTGACAACCCCTCCATGAAGAGTACTACCAAGCGCCTCTCGGAGATGTTAGGGACCATAACGGACAACTTCTGGAAGTCACCTATGTAGGTCTCTACACTGCCACTCTGCCTCAACTGTGCCAAGTCTCGGAAGTAGGTTTCTAGATCCTTCTTGTCAAAGCGCTCAACCAACCTGTCCACAAACTCCTGGTATGTAGTGATCCTGTCATGTTGTAAAGTCACCATACCGTGGTGCCACCAGTCGTAAGCAACTCCCTCAAGATGCAAAGTAGCATATCTAATGGCGTCACTCTCAGCCATCGGGCGCAGTGTAAGGAATGTGTCAAGCTTGCTAATCCAAGCTTGGGCAGTCATCTTACCACTACCATCGAATGTCGCCAATGTGAGCCGGTTCATAGCATGTTTTAGATCATTATTCTGCTGACGAGGTCTCCTATCCTGTCAAGATCTGTTATGCTCTCGCCTCTATGTAATAAAATGGTCAAAAGTGATCATCTCTTTGACCGCAGGCGGTACCAACTCCCATTCTTCATGAGCTGCCATAAGGGTATCAGCGAATAACTCATCATGCTCCTCATCTGGTATAACCTCGCCAGGCTCCTGTCTCGTGAAAGTGGGCCTAGTAGGCCTATCTGCTGTCCGTGACGCTGCCGTAGTAGCTCTCCGTGACCCTGCATCACTCCTGTCATCGTCACGGTTAGGTGACGGTCTCCTCGAAGTACCCAACCTCTGCAATGCTGCTGCCACCTGCTGCAATACCTCATCGGATCGCCGTTGCCCTGCACGAAGATCTCTGAGTGTATGCATGAACTCTGCACCCTCCTGATCTCTGTCATTGTGCCCCGGCCTAGGTATATCTGTTCTGTCAGCCATATTGCCCCGCTGCCTGCTCAAACTCTGTTGCCTGTCAATCAGGGCTCGCCTGCGTGTGTAATACCTGGGTGACCCAATCTGATATGGCTGCATAAGATAGCTAAACCCGTAGGATGGCAGGATTTAGCTCTGATACCACTGTAGGAACCCCAAGTTCCCTCTGATTCTGACAACTGACGGTTTATATGTTTTTTGTCTGATGTTTTTGAATTTTTTTTTTGGTTTTTTTGCCAGTATTTCGAGGAAATGCGTTTTTGCATAAAATGATAAATAAATTCTATAAAAAATTACTGAAATCGAAAAGGCTATTTTTCTATTTAAAATAAAAACCCTAGTTACAAGAATTTAACAAAAAAACTTGCGGTTTGGGAGCCAAGAAAAACCTACACTGTTCGCTGCCCAAAAAAATTGACTGACTGCTGCAGAAATCAGGCACGGTACAGTCCGTACGGACAGGTACAGTCGGGCTATTTTTTTGCATAGAAAAAACCCTGCGCCCTGCTCTTATAATGTTTGTTCTCTGCTGTAGATGGTACGGCCAGGTACAGGTACGGCTGGGTTAAGACCAGCAATTAATGCTGCTGTATGGCCTGTGTTCTGGCTATCTCAACCTCCAAAAATGGGCGCCTAAATGATCGCTGACTGAAAATTGAATAACCCTGATAAAAACTTGTGATGATAACCTATGAAAAAATCAATGTCTTCCCCTGAATGAAGAAAACCTCGGCTGCAATAAATCAGGGGTTATTTCACACCCTCTGAATTGCTTCCAATGGAGATGGCACGTTCTCCAAGGAAAATGAACTCGACCCCTGAAGTTTCTAGCTCAGACAAATTTGATCAATTTTCAATTCTCCAAATGACATATGGGCGCTCCTCCCAATGCAGAAGTATATATAACTCAAGAGGTGCGATTTCCTCCAAAACAGGGCTTTTAATTAAAAAACGCACTTCTTAAATATTTTAAAATTTTCAACTTAGGCCAAATATTAAATTTGGCCCCTTCCTGATGATGGGCGCCCCCTCAGCATTAGAAACACTTAAGTTATAATTTTTAATTATAACTTAATATAATAATCTCGAAATATTAATATTTAATTAATATAATTAAATATTAATATTTCCCTCGTTACTCGCCCGATGACCGTACCGTCTGAAGCGGTCATATACTGGAGTGATTCCGAATGCTGTCAACCCATA
Organism: Torreya grandis; assembly: GCA_037957365.1. Taxonomy (NCBI): domain Eukaryota; kingdom Viridiplantae; phylum Streptophyta; class Pinopsida; order Cupressales; family Taxaceae; genus Torreya; species Torreya grandis. The sequence continues at coordinate 2,248,957 of JARHVA010000667.1, forward strand.
TTGCCAAAAATAGCAGGGGTCCCACACTGACCACCAAGACCTGCTAAAAATAGTAACTTCTGCCAAAAGTGTCCGATCGAGCCCAAACGAAAGCCAACTGATCAACTTTGCCAATCTGAAGCATGTGCCAAGCTCCCAGGTGACCCTCTATCCAAACGATCAGCCTACGAGGGTCGTATGATAGGTTAATCCTGCTCCGAGAGATGTCACTGAGAAGGGGACATGACACTAAGCTTGATAAGGCTTGTTGTAAGTCTGCTGTCTCTTGACATTGATCACATCATTCCCCAAGGATTGGAGCATGCTTTTTAATTCCAAGTAATTCTTCTGCTCTTGGGAGTCATTGGATCCACTAGTAGAGGCCTTCTCTTACTTAGGTGAAGGCACAATAGCAATTGTTGGCGTTGGAAGTATAACATCAAGTGGAGGAATGACTTCAGGAAGTGGTCTGATTTCTAGAAAAAGAGGTATTGGGGGTCTGGGAGTAAGCTAAACAAGGCAATTTTCTGCCTTGATGGCCACTTCGTATGCATCTAGTAGTACGTCTCCCCCCATAGACCGAATCATTACAGCTATGTCACTATTGAGAGCCTTCAAGTAATACAAGAAAGCAAAGTTTGGAGATGGTCTAACAGTTGCCAAAATTCTATCCCACGCTTTTGAAATCTCATATTGAAATCCTGCATGACTTCATGAGGAGCTCTCTTGATTGTGGTCAGCTGCTCTACAAGTGACAGATGATCACTTTTATCTGCAAACCTTTTACACAGGGCTGTTCCCAACTCGTTCCATGAACGGATGGAATTAGGAGCTAGGCCCCTATACCAGTCCAATTCCTTTCCTTTGAAGGATACAACTAATATCCTAATAGCCACATTCTCCACTGTGATATTGTGAATGTTGCAAAAGTTGGTTATGTCTGTTATGTGCTTAGTAGGAGTTACAGCTTGGTCTCCTGTGTAGTAAGGAACACTTTTGAGGGCTGCTACTAGCATAGGATCATACTGTGGTAAGTTCAAAGGGCTTTGGCCATTGAAACCCACAAAAGCTCTTTGAGGAATCATGGTAGTGAGAGGGGCTGATAAAGATCTTCTTGCGTAGGTATACTTTATGATTGGTTTAGGAGGATAGCTTTTCACATAAGAGTGAGTATGGGCGAACCTCAACCCTTTTGCTGAGTTTAAAGGTAATTCAACAAACTCAAAAGGAATACCTGTAGAAGTCGATCTTGTATTGACCTTTGGCATTTAATACAGCTGTTGACAATTCTTCCATAGGTCAGATTGTCCCTTGCCATTCGGAAAGTTCACGTCTCTAGCCAAGGAATAAATATTACATTGGGTAGATGTAGACCAATTGAAATACTCATTTGCAAAGGCCTTGGCTACAACAAGACTTCCTTCGGACAAAGAAGGCTCGATTTCACATAGCTTCGGAAAAGTTCAAAGGACCGTTGCAAAATTTTGAAGGGACACTCAAGAAATCCAAAGGGTATGTTATCCTTTGGAAAAAGTTCTCTGTAGGAAATCCAAAGGAATGAGCTTTGCAATAAAATTCACGGGAAATTAACCAATAAAATAAATACAAAGGAATGAGGACACCTACAAAAAGCCCGGGTGCCCTACAATTTTTCCGAAAAGCCAGAGAAAGGACAAAAGCCTTTGCAGAGGGCACTTGGTCAGTGGCAAGACCTTTCCAAAAAACCTGAAGGGCTTTCCGCCGGTGGTAAGACAAAGACAAAGGACTAATTCCTTCGAACAAAAGCCCGAAGAAATTTGGGTCAAAGAAAAACCCGTGGAAAAAAGTCCAAAGGCAAAAGAGAAAATCAAAGGAAGGATATCCTTCGGACTTTTTGTTCGAAGGATTAATTTGGGAAAAGTGCAAATGGAAAAGACCTGTAGGAAAAAGACCGCAGAAATTCAAAGGATACAAACCCTGCAGGAAAAGTGAGAAGACAGAAATCTGATGGGACACAAAAGCCGAAGGAAATATGATGAACCAAAAGAAAATTAAAGGGAAGACCAAGGGACATAACATAATTCGGAAGGAATAAAGTCTGTAGGAAATGAGTGAAACAAGAAAAGTCAGCCAACAAAAAGTCCACAGAAAACCAAGGGGAAGCCAAGAAGTCCGAAAGAAATGGATATCCTTCAGAAAGCTTGGTCAAAGAAAGGAAAGTCCGAGGGCAGAGAGACAAAAGCAAAGTCCGAAAAGAATGAACACGAAGTGAAAATGACTTAGCAAATTTCCCAATGGATGATCCGCAAGAGTAAAAGAAAAGGGAGAGGTCTGAGATAATAAAGACCTGAAGAGAATGCAAAAACTGAAGGAATAAGTAAGAAGGGAAAGTCCGTGGAAAGACAAATACAGACAGAGGTCAAGAAGAAGAATTCTAGATTTAGCCAAGAGAAATCGCAGATAGTTGGGCTGAGAGAAACCCATACACAAACAAAAGACAGAGTCAACGTGGAATTCCATGCAAGCAAAAGCTAATTACGGTTGACTAGTCAAAGCTTTAGTTGACTGGTTGTTGAAGTCAAGTTTATCTTCAAATGTTCCAACTCAGCTTTTCAAATGTTCCAACTCAGCTTCCAACAGATCAAGTCAGAGTTCTAAAATTGACATTGGCATTGGATTTCATGCATACTATTGTCATCTCATACTTCCAAACGTTCCAGCAGCTCATGAAGAAGTTAAAATTGAGGTGGGTGTGGATTTCCATGCAAAGAGAGGTGGGCGTTTCAATAAACCTAGCCATCCACTTCCTCTAACGCCAAGGAGCTTCATGCAAAGACAAAGGGAAAATATATTTTATTGGAAGGCAAAGTTGGTCTTGAGTTAATCTAAGTTGATCTTCCTCTTCTATTTTTCAACGCCAATCTCTTGGCTTTTGTAATTATCTATATTAATGGCTTTTCAACCTTAGATTTTTTTCATCCCTCTCTTGGCAAGACCAGGCTTTGTCATTGGTGAGTTGTGTAACCTCTTCAATCAATAGAAAGATTGTAATTTCAAATTTCAAGTGCTGGCACAGTGTATATTCGTTCAACAATTTGCATATGTGGTAGATTTCTCTCCCTTCCCAAATTTTGATTCATACCTAGTTGCTAGATAATCATAGTATGCAAGTCATGTTCAGTGTTCTATATGTCTTTTGCTGAAGCTGTAAGTGGATGTTAGGTGGCTGCAAAGTGTCTTGTATCAAACCTCTCTCCATTGTTTTCCCTCACATTTTGGTCATTGGATTGAACCTTCTCATGAAATATTTATGCGTAGTGATAAATTGAAATCAAAGACCTTCTTTTTCCCTTGTTTGATTCAGTGTTCAAGGTTCCAAGTAGAGTGGATCAATATTTTGGTGTATCACCATCATTAGGTAGGATTTCCCTTTCAAGTTTTTTTCTCCCTTTTTCATGGTAGATTCGTAGCACAGAGTGGAGATCCATTGATACATCTTACAGGTACTAGCATTTTCTGGAGGTTTTTCTCACCATTGAGGCACCCACCCTCACGAGAAGATCCCATTGTTTCAGCTAGAGAGAGGATTGGCCATTTCAGCACGTTTTCGATTCAAAGTGCAGCTCCAGGTTGACAACATCAGCTACTACCCTACCACCAGATAGCTAGGTGTTCTTTGGAGTCCCCAGATGCTGAAGGATGAATGCTACCACTACTGTGAAATGATCAAAACAGCATCAAATTTGACCAATCTTTCATAAAAATAAAAATGAAATGGTAGTCATCCCACCAGGCGTGCTAGAACTATTATGGCTTGGAATTGCACCCTTGTGAGAGAGTTCTTCAGGGTCCCTCACTTTCAGCTATAAGCATGGGGACAACCTCAGGATGTGGTTATCCTATTGGTGAGGTTGAACCTCCAGGGTTTTTTATGAGACTAGTTCCTTAGGTGCTTCACTTCAACTCTTGATCTCACACTAAAATCTATTGTCTATTAAGGAAAAGGGGTAGGGGGATTGCTGAAAAGAAAATCTGAGCTAAGGGAGGTGATGCACCAAAAGAAGTGATCCACTTGGTCTGGGAAAAGAGCCAACTACCGATGAATCCAAATAGGACACAGGTTATTCTAGTTCTGTCTCAAGGCCATAGGCATGGAGCTTTTGCGTAGAGGTTGGAGAGGAGCCTTACACTTTGAAGGATAACAAAATAGGTCTAAGGGAGACACTATGAACTGGTAACACTTCAAAGGAGCTCGACACAGACACTTCACGCAATCCTGCACAAAATCGAGAAGATTAAAAGCAAGGCGCTGGAAAAAATCATAGGTGATGAATAACAATCATACATTCTGCAAAATGAAACCAAATGTGTAGACTTATTTTAACCAGAAATATAAAAGTCTTCCTTGTATTGCTTCAAAAGAGTCTTTTACAAAGCGATTTATGCAGAGTGATTCTATGGCCAATCCAGGGATCATCTACTTGGCACAAAGGCCTCTATTTATATAGAAAAGTGGGAAGAGAGAAGAGGAAGAAAGAAGTCATCGATTGGCAGGAAATCTAACATTGCACTTTCTTGTTTCCCCTTAATGCGTCGCTCGAGATCACTAGACAATACTCTCGAGCTCCTCCCATTTTTAAGAATTTTTTTGGCGCGTCTGAAAAGTCATGTTGTGAGCAGCTGGAATGTTTTTTATTGGCATGATGCATTTAAGTGTCGAACGGTGATTGCGGGCAATGAACCATGGCTGATGAGAGCCTTCATAACTTTCAGCTACCAGTCGCTCAGGCTCTCCCATGTTTATTGAACATCCTTGTGCCACTTGTCCTTTATTGATTGATCCTTTCTACTCCAGTTACGCCACATGGTAGCCTTCCATTCGTTGCATCATGATCCTCGCATTATTGGACCAAGCTTAAGTCAAGCCCTTGGAGAATCCCGATTTACTCTATGCAGAGTAATTCGGGTTCTTCAAGCCTACTTACTTCGGGCTTGTCCATCTTGAAGTCTTCTCACTTTGTTGTTTCCCAAGCCTTAAGACTTTGGGCTTTTCAAACTCGATTACTTCCAACGGCTAGTCACTTATCTTGATTTTGACGTCCATTGACCTGTCATTTCCTTTGGGCACTTGGTCTCGGGTTTCTTTTTTAGCTTATTTCTTTCGGGCAAATCTCCCAAAGAATTTTTTGAGCAATTTGTCCGAAGGAATTCCTTCGGACTTTTTGTCCACGTCTATCTTTGAAACTACCCTTCGGTTTTTCACAATGGACTTTCCCGAAGGGTAAGAGACCCTTCGGGCTTTCTGCATGTCCCTTCAAATTCCTGTGAATGATCCTCCCGAAGGGAAATATAGCCTTTGGGAATTTTGAAATGGGCCCTCCAAAGGGTAACATACCCTTCAGAAAAATTGCAACTGTCCATTTTGAGAAGAAAAAGCCCTTCAGAAAAGTTGAAGTGTACCGTCAGAAGAATTAATTGGTCCCTTTGCCCTAAAAAGCCTCTTCGGATTTTGAAAGTGCCCTTCGGATTTTTTGAAAAAAAACTTGTCCCTTGAAGAACTCGAGAAGCACCATTTTTTAAGACCAAAATGGATTTGTCAAGCCCCTTTACTTATTTCGGGTTTCTGACTGCTCACAACGTATGACGTAATCAAGTATTGCTCCTTGGAGAACCCAAAATACACTATGAGTAATTTGGGTTTGTAAACCCGAATTACTTCTACTTATAAAACCTTTAGAAGTTAAGCACTGCTGAAAACCCAATTCGCACTGTGCCCTTAGAAACCCAAAGTTGTCACTGCTGGAAAACCCAAAGTCGTCACTGCTGGAAAACCCAAAGTCCTCGCAAAGACTTGCCATTTTCTTGTCTAAAAGCTCCCTTTTTCATACTTAAGCAAATTTTGATAAGAACAGTACCTATCTTCTCATGGACTGGTGTTAGATTCACACTTGACTATTCTTCTCCAACATTTGAGTGAACCATTCCATAACCATCTTCGCTTTCTACGTGTTTGCTCAAGTCTCTCACTATTGTCCGAGTCCTTCATTCTCGGTTTTTTCGTGTTTCATGTTTCCTTGTGCCACGTTCTTCCGTGCCTTGGCTTCCTTTCATGTTGTTGTCTTCAAAATGTACTTAGAGAAATAGATACAAAATTTAGGGTCCAACATCACTCCACACTAAGCCAATAGTCCATCCCAGACTATGCATTATGTTCAGGTCCTTTTGCTATCAAAAACTCAGGGCCTATCTGTTCAACCTGACAGTTCACTTCCTCACAATGATTTAATGCATTTTGGAGTTTGGTCTTTTGTTCAGATGAAGTGTTTGTTTGCTCTTTTGGTGTAAAGTGTCAAAATAAGCTAAGTAGATCGGATCATTTGGTGCATCACCATTTTAGATAGGTTCTGTTTTTGCCATATCTTTCTCCCTTTTCTCCCCCCCCATTATTAACAGTGGTAGCTAAGGACCTCAAAGATGCATCAAAGGGAGCTAGCCCTTATCTAGAGATTATTTCCTCAGTTTTGCCAAGCCCACAACAAAAGGAAAGTCTCAATTGTGCCACGTGAAAGAGAGAATTGAGCCTTCTTTCGAAGGGTGCAATCCATTGCGTCAACAGTTTTTGGCACGCCCAGTGGGACTCAATTTTGAGGCTCTTAGAATTTTTAGGATTGGTGTTGGTCCTATTACTGCAAGAGTGAGCAAACTAACCCAACGTTTGGCGACTCCATTTTTAAGAACTCAGTCTCTGGTCAGAGATCATCCTAGCATCCCATTCCTAAGGTCACCACAAAATCTTCTGCCAAGGGTGTCCCTTTTGAATTCGTTGAGCTGCCCTTAAACTTAGCAAGGCGGCTGAGGTTTGCAAGGACACACCCCCATACAACAAATCAATTTCTTAGACCTGCCATAAAACATACCTACACAAGAAGACCCCGGTTGAACCCCGTCATCGCCATGGCTTTACCTTTTGTAGCCTTCCATGGTCAGAGCCCTTTAAACCTTCTACATTATGACCCAATCCCAGGGGCAGCCCTTAAGAGTGTTCCTCCTTTTAATGCAAAGGGGCCTATTATTGCTATTGAGCACATCAGAAATATTGTCAACGTCTGTAACATTTATAATGTCATCGAAGAGAACATAGCCATCAAGCTACTGGGGTTGTCTTTTAAGGGTAAAGTTTTAGACTGGTATGGGACCTTGCCTATGAATTCAATCGGCTCATGGAACGAATTAGGCACCCTCTTGACAAATAGATTCGAGGAGAAGAGTGACCATCTCTCTCTTGCTGAACAATTGACCACTACGAAAATAGCTCCGCATGAATTTATGCAAGATTTTAATCCCAAGTTCCAAAAGACTTGGGACAAAATCCTCATTTTAGTGAGGCCGACCCCAAGCTACGCTTTCTTTTACTACTTAAAGGCTTTGAACAACAACATTGCTGTCATGATACAATCCATGGGAGGACAAGTGTTACCTGCTGCTTATGAAATAGGCATAGCCACCGAAAATTGCCTGGTGCAAGTAGGAAAGATAGCCTCTGGACCTCATATGCTGCTCTTTCTCGAATTACCACCCCCTGTTCAGACTGCTGAACCCACTTTAGCTCCTCTGCCTAGTATAGAAAAGCCGACTGCTACCTCGCCAAATGACCTCCATGAAGTTAAGAGCTTGTTACAAAGTGTAACCAATAAATTAGTGGCTCTCAAGAGGCAACAAGCTCAAAACTATCGGCCAAATCAAGGATACCAGCAGTTCAGACAAATGAATAGACCTTCTTTCCAAAATTATAACCAAGGGCAAAGTCAGATTATCCAAGCCAGACCATATCAAGGTTATAATCCAGGTGCCCCTTCATCATCCAAAGCTCTTGTTCCCATTCAAAATAATTTGATATAGGAACAACCTAATTGCTCACCCCTGAGATATGGTTAATAAAAGGTTGCATACACTAATGATTTACCAAGTCAATATATGAACATGCAAGACAATCAAACAACTCAATTCCCAAGTTTTGAGGCGTCAGTACAACCTGAGATGGACAATAGGCAGGTTCAGTCCGATGTCACTCTCATGATCCACCTGGAAGGAGAATTCTATGCAATAAATTATGTGGGCAGTCTGAATAACCAAGGCGATTGTGTTGCAACCAAAACCATGTCCAAAAAGAGAGCAATGAAGGAAGCTCAGGCAGCCACTCAAACATCTGCAACATCTTTTCCATCACAAGTGAACCAAAAGTTCCCAAATTATAAGCCGTCAGTTGCACCTTCAGCTCTTCGGATTGCACCTCAGGTTGTAAATACCCCTAGAGAAAATTTAAAAAAAAGCAACCCTTAGATCAATGTGGTGGACCAGATGAAGAAGCTGCACATGAATATCTCATTGTGGGATTCCTTAGCAATGTCGGGGCAAAAGGATATACTCCAGAAGGAATTGCACGAGCTAAATGAACAAGCTGTCCCAACAAAGGCCGATAATGTGTTAATTATGAATGGGCACCCTTCCATGGCAGGTCAAGCAAAGAAGGATGAGAAGGTTCCTCCTTTCTATCTGTCTTTAGTCATTGGAGATTTCTTGGTTCACAATTGCATTACTGACAGTGGAGCAAGCACCTTAGTAATGCCCAAATGCATAGCAGATAAACTGGGACTCAAGTATGAGGCAATGACCAAGGGAGTCTTGCAATTAGATGGATCATCAGCTAAAACACTAGGAGTGGTAACAGGCTTGAATCTAACACTACACATTTGTCCAACTTTCTCAGTTCTCCACGACGTGGTAGTGGCGGATGTTCCTCCCTACTTTGCTCTCTGCTTATCCAGGGATTTCACATCAAAGATAGGTGGGTACTGTTGACGCAGTGGATTGCACCCTCAATAGGACGCTGAGCTCCTGCCTTCCACACGCAACAATGGAAACTCCCCTCTTGCCTGTGGGCCTGGCAAAACTGGGGGGAGAGTCTCTAGATAAGGGCTGGCTCCCTTTGATGAATCTATGAGGTCCTGAATTTCCTAATGCTAACAATGGAGGGGGTGAAAAGGGAGAAGGATTAATGAAAAATAAAACCTAAACCTAAACTAAAAGGTGATACATAAAAAAAGTTTATCCACTCAACCCGAACATACACTTTTCACCAAGAAGAAGTTGGCATGCACTTCATTTGATATGAGAATTTTTTTTGCATCAGTGAGCTAGAGGTCCTCTAGAGATACAAGGAGGAAGAACTATCAAAGGTGTTCTGAGACACACTTTGGCATCATATTCACATGCGCCTATATTCCTGCTGTAGACACTTCTGACAGACCTGTAGAAGAAGAAACTTCACAATGCACTAGACATGCTGGAATCGTTCTGTGAAAGCATAAAAGAAAATGACTTAACACAAAAGGAAAACATAGACATATGCATGAGTGCAAATTCAAATGGAGGTAAAAATTGCTAAATCTTGATTCAAGGTAAAATCCAGCAGAGTTCTGCCTTACAAACCCAAAGATTTTTGGGCAGAGCTTTGCCTTACGGGCTAAGAGATCTTTTTTTTTTTCAAAATAGAAGTTTACAATATATAGAAAGAGAAGAAGTAAAGGCGCCCTTTTTGAAAAAGACTTTGGCGCTCTTTTTTACAAGTGGCCCATGTGCGTTGAGAGCATCGGGAAGAGGAAGTCACTGTTGCTGATATCATTCTTCTAGAAGAGGCCTGCTAAAACCATGTTGTGTAATCGCCGATCTTGACTTTGGTGTTCAAACATTAATGTGAGAGCACGGGTCGCGCCTCTTTTTCTGCAAACAAGACTGCTCCTTCCAGATATTCATGCGGTTTGTCTGCTCATAAATGCAAAGTGGAGAAAACAGGGTGCGCCACTTATTGTTTCCATCGTTTGATGACCACTTGGAAAGCACTATTCCAACTGCAGGAGTAAATCCTTGAGTTGACACCTCTCTTTGCCACCTGGACTGTTTGTCTACTTCTACACTTTGTCTCTTCCTAGTTTTGTCTCTTTTCGGCTCCTCTGACTCTCGGGGCTATTTTCTTGGCGGGTCGCTGAGTTCCTTGGGCTTTTCTTTAAGCTTTTCAAAATCAACGGCTATTTCACCGCCTTAAATTTGACGTCTGCGCACCCATCACTGGGCGTTTGAACTTCCAACGGCTAGTTCACCATGCTTGATTTTGACGTCTTCGGGCCCGTCACCCCTTGGAATTTCTTCGGCCTTTTCCTTTCCTTCGGCTTCTTGTTGCTTCCCTTTCTTTTGGGATTCTTGTTTTGAACCCTCTCGAAGGGAAGGTGACCCTTCGACTTTGGAGAAGTGTCCATTTTGGCCGAGAGTCCCCCGCAAGGGCACCTGCCCTTCGGGGTCCTTCGGCTCCTTGGTCTTGAAATCTTTCGGACAAAATGTCCAAAGGAATTCCTTCGGACATTTTGTCTAAAGGATTTCTTCCTTTGTTTTTCGCTTATTTCCCCGAGTCCTTTCACTCGGCCACTTTTTCTGCGGATTTTCTCCCGGCTACTTTTCCCGCAGACAAAAAGTCTGCAAGAATTGCCTTGCTCGCTTCTTCGAAGTTTTTTCCCCGGGCCTTTTTCCCGCGGCCTCTCCTGAGTTTCTTCGGACTTTTTGTCTGAAGAAAATTCCTTCGGACAAAAGTCCGAAAGAAATCGCTTGTCTTTTGCCTCGGCGCTTGTTTATTTCTGCGGAATTTTTCGAAGGATTTCTTCGGACAAAAAGTCGGAAGGAATTCCTTCAGACATTTTGTTCGAAGAAATTCTCTTCTTTGCCTTAAACAAATTTCTGAAGGAAACTTACCTTTTCGACTTTCTCTGTGGCCTCTTTGTAAATGTTCCCTGCCCTCCGCAAGGGCACTTGAGTCCGGAACTGACCTCCGCAAGGGCATTGGAATGGTCCCTTTGAACCAAACATTGAACCAACTCATTTGAACCGAGCCATTGAACCAATTTAGCGAACCAAGCTGTTAAAGCGAGCCATTGAAACAAGCCGTTGAAGCAATTGAATCTGAGCCAATTGAGCTGAATGGTTCAATGGTCCGAAGAAACTTTGTAGAAGCCCCTTTCATTCTTTGAACTAGTTCTTCATCTGCCAAAAAACTTTCCTGCAGAGTCCGTAGTTCTTTTTTGTAGAGTCCGTAGAAATAGCCCTGCGGAGTCCGTAGAAATAGGCCTGCAGAGTCCGTAGAAACGAGACTTGTGCAAAATAAAAAATGTATTGGCTCAGAACAACAGGTGAAAAGGGAGACCGATTTTGGCTTGCAGGACCAAAATGGTCAACAAATTGGCAACTCCCAGGGGAAGCATGCCTGCTATGCTTAGAAACCAGTTGCCTTAAAGTCCATTGGGCATGGAGTCAGAATGCAACTTGAAAAAGTTAGCAACAGCCCCAATAGATCCAAGAATCAATCATGAAGCTTTTACCCCAAACACCAAGGAAAACACATACAAGGCTAAAAAACACTACCTATGCAAACAACACTTAGGGAAAATAGGAAAGAAAACTGAAAGTAAACTACTATGTACAGCTAACCAGGTATATTTGCCTCCCTCTTGGATCAAAGGGAAAACTTCTTAAGTCCCCTTCTTGGCTAGGAAACTTATGGTGCCAGACAAGTGGCTGAATGGAATGGAGACTTGGTGACCTGCTCCTCTTGCCTGCCACCTTGACTGGCTTGTATCCAAGTGGATCAGAATAAAACATGCTTCTAACATATATGTACTCTTCTTGTTCTTAGAAGCTTGTTGAATACTAGTTTTTCATGCTGGTATGTCTCATCAAGAAATCGATGGCTGTTGGCTCATCACCATTAGCCCTTTGATGTGCATGGTCCCTTTGCAGTGCATCATGGTTTGACTCGTTCCCTTCTGCTTCATTGAAAACCCTGTCAAACTCATCCTCTGCTCCTTCATGGCCTTCTTGAAGAAGGGTGACTGTTGTGATGTCTGAAATGGAGTCACAAACTGATTGCTCATCCCACAGAACATCACCTTCTTATTTAAGGCTCTCTTCTTCAAAGCTGTCCTCAAGATGGACAGGCCTCTCCTTCTCTTGCTTAAAGATCAGAGTCTCTAGTTGTTCAAAGATATTCATTTGATCCTCCTCCAACTCATGCTCCATGGCATGGTCATCCTCATCAAAGCAACAAGGAAGTTCATCAAACAAAGGAGAAAGCTCACCATGCTTACGTTACGCTTTGTATTGCTGGAACATCTGCATGTATGCATGCCCTGCGTCTTCTCCATTGCTAATGATGTCTTCCGAAGGAGCATCGACAATGACTTCTTCTTCTTTGACACTCATGATAGCCTTTTGGGAAACTGCAAATTGGATCTTTTGCTCCTCACTCGCCTCTTGCAGAACAGGTTCCTCCTTGAGAAGGGATGAAGTGGAAAAACCATGTGGAAGAGGAGGCAGTGCTTGAGTTAGAATCGAATGATTTTCCTCTTTCCATTTGGCCAACACTTCATCTATATCAGGTGTGCCCTAATAGCCCTCTTGGAGGTGTGTAGATGGGGTGTGTTCAGACATGTCCCTCACACGTTGGCTGAGGAATCTCGCTCTGGACTCCAACTCTACAATTTTCCTGGCTATATCTTCTTGGAAGAGCCTTTCTTGGAGGTCATAAGCATCATCACGAGCAGGAGCAGCCTCGACTTCTTCAAGGTTTTGAGCAAAACCTTTCTCCTCCACCTTCCTGTCCCAAGATTCCACTGTTTGCTTCCAACTCAGGGGCTTGGGATTGGAACTTTTCTCATGGGAAGAAGCAACAACTTTGTCTTCTTCAAGGTCCCGAGCTGGTTCATGACTTTCCTTCTTCCAACTTGGAATTTGGAGATCATGTTGAAAGACTTGAGGAGGTTGGGAAAGATTTGGGAGGGTCTACTCATGTACAGGAAGAGCTGTCTAAAGAGAGGCGTGCTGGAAAGCTAGGCGCACGGGATTAAGAGCAGGATCGATTGATGCATCAGATGAGCTAGAATGAGCAAGTGCTATCTGATAGAAAGGATTTGGTGCACAAGAGGGCGCTTTCTTTAGAATAAGAGGGGGCGTGCAAGGCTGACTGCCTTGTGTGAATGGATTCCTCCATTTTGCTATATCCTCCTCCATGGATTGCAAGGCCTGAGCTTGCCTGAACAAACACTCCTCTTTGTACATCAGCTCTTGCTGATATCTATACTGCTCATCCAGTCTGTCGATCTCCATTACTTACTTCTCAAACTCCAGCGCTACTTCCCTTATGGTTGAAGGGCAACTAGGAGAGCTGCTTGAGGTGATTGCATGAATATTCTAAGCTTGATCAAAACCATACGAAGCAAAACAAGGCACATGATGCTGGACGATGGAATTATACATACAAAAATGTGATTTCTTGATGGCACCAGAACTGCTTAACCAGCGGATTCAACTCGGAGTCGCCATTGGTGTTGATGAAAAAGCCTCCAAAGGCTGGTTGGTTGAAGAACACACCAAAAATTCAACTCTTTGGACCAAACTTGTCCTAGTTAGTCCCACCGGGCATGCCAAAAATTGTTGACGCAGTGGATTGCACCCTCGATAGGAGGCTGAGCTCCTGCCTTCCACACGCAATAATGGAAACTCCCCTCTTGCCTGTGGGCCTAGCAAAACTGGAGGGAGAGTCTCTAGATAAGGGCTAGCTCCCTTTGATGTATCTATGAGGTCCTGGATTTTCTATTGCTAACAATGGGGGGGGTGAAAAGGGAGAAGGATTACTAAAAAACATAACCTAAACCTAAACTAAAAGGTGATACACCAAAAAAGTTGATCCACTCAGCCCGGACATACACTTTTCACCAAGAAGCTGGCATGCACTTCATTTGATATGAGAAACTTTTCTGCATCAGTGAGCTAGGGGTCCTCTGGAGATACAGGGAGGAAGAACTATCAAAGGTGTTCTGAGACACACCTTGGCAGCCTGTTCACAAGCGCCTATATTCCTGTTGTAGACACTTTTGGCAGACTTGTAGAAGAAGAAACTTCACAATGCACTAGACATGCTGGAATTGTTCTGTGAAAGCATAAAATAAAATGACTTAACACAAAAGGAAAACATAGACATATGCGTGAGTGCAAATTCAAATGAAGGTAAAAATTGCTAAGTCTTGATTCAAGGTAAAATCCGGCAGAGTTTTGCCTTACAAACCCAGAGATTTTTGGGCAGAGCTTTGCCTTACGGGCTAAGAGATCCTTCTTTTTTTCAAAAGAGAAGTTTACAATATATAGAAAGAGAAGAAGTAAAGGCACCCTTTTTGAAAAAGACTTTGGCACTCCTTTTTATAAGTGCCCCATGTGTGTTGAGAGCATCAGGAAGAGGAAGTCACTATTGCTGATATCATTCTTCTAGAAGAGGCCTGCTAAAACCATGTTGTGTAATCGCCGATCTTGACTTTGGCATTCAAACATTAATGTGAGAGCATGGGCTGCGCCTCTTTTTCTGCAAACAAGACTGCTCCTTCTAGATATTCATGCGGTTTGTCTGCTCATAAATGCAAAGTGGAGAAAACAGGGCGCGCCGCTTACTGTTTGCACCGTTTGATGACCACTTGGCAAGCATTGTTCCAACTGCAGGAGTAAATACTTGAATTGACACCTCTCTTTGCCACCTGGACTGTTTGTTAGCTTTTGCACTTTGTCTCTTCCTGGTTTTGTCTCTTTCTAGCTCCTCTGGCCCTCGGGGCTATCTTCTTGGCGGGTCGCTGAGTTCCTTGGGCTTTTCTTTAAGCTTTTCAAAATCAATGGCTATTTCACCGCCTTAAATTTGACGTCTGCGCAGCTATCACTGGGCATTTGAACTTCCAACAGCTAGTTCACTGTGCTTGATTTTGACGTCTTCGGACCTGTCACCCCTTGGAATTTCTTTGGCCTTTTCCTTTCCTTTGGCTTCTTGTTGCTTCTCTTTCTTTCGGGCTTCTTGTTTTGAACCCTCTCGAAGGGAAGGTGACCCTTCGGCTTTGGAGAAGTGTCCTTCATTTTGGCCGAGAGTCCCCCGCAAGGGCACCTGCCCTTCGGGGTCATTCGGCTCCTTGGTCTTGAAATCTTTGGACAAAATGTCCGAAGGATTTCTTCCTTTACTTTTCGCTTATTTCCCCGAGTCCTTTCACTCGGCCACTTTTCCCGCGAATTTTCTCTCGGCTACTTTTCCCGCAGACAAAAAGTCTGCAAGAATTGCCTTGCTCGCTTCTTCGGAGTTTTTTCCCTGAGCCTTTTTCCCGCGGCCTCTCTCGAGTTTCTTCAAACTTTTTGTCCGAAAGAAATCGCTTGTCTTTTGCCTCGGCTCTTGTTTATTTTCGCATAATTTTTTCGAAGGATTTCTTCAGACAAAAAGTTCGAAGGAATTCCTTTGGACATTTTGTCCAAAGAAATTCTCTTCTTTGCCTTAAACAAATTTTCGAAGGAAACTTACCTTTTCGGCTTTCTTTGTGGCCTCTTTGTAAATGTTCCCTGCCCTCCGCAAGGGCACTTGAGTCCAGAATTGCCCTCCGCAAGGGCATTGGAATGGTCCCTTTGAACCAAACGTTGAACCAACTCATTTGAACCGAGCCGTTGAACCAATTTAGCGAACCAAGCCGTTGAAGCGAGCCATTGAAGCAATTGAATCTGAGCCAATTGAACTGAATGGTTCAATGGTCCGAAGAAACTCTGTAGAAGCCCCTTTCATTTGTTGAATTGGTTCTTCATCTGCGAAAAAACTTTCCTGCAGAGTTCGTAGTTCTTTTCTGTAGAGTCCGTCGAAATAGACCTGCGGAGTCCGTAGAAACTTTCTGCAGAGTCCATAGAAATAGGCCTGCAGAGTCCATAGAAATAGGCCTGCAGAGTCCGTAGAAATGAGACTTGTGCAAAATCAAAAATGTACTGGCTCAGAACAGCAGGGGAAAAGGGGGACCGATTTTGCCCTGCAGGACCAAAATGGTCAACAGGTACTTAGTAGCAAACTGCTCTTACATGGTTTTTAGAACCAAATATGGAGTTAAAGTCAAGATTGAGTCGGAGCCCATCCACAAAGATCATCTAGGGCCATACTCAAGTCAGCAAACGTCAGCTACGCCATGATTGACGAAGAAGAATTCCAAATGGACCAATCTCCACCCTCTTCCCTTGAAGGAGTTGCTGACCTGCTCTTGGATGAGTGGGGAAGTGACAATTTCGAACATGATCCATACAAGTTCATAGAAGAGGCAGGCCTTGAAATTTATTACATGCATGAAGAAAGTACTGTCGTGCCAAATTTGATGAAGGCAAACCAAGAGAGCTCAGGACTATGGCAACTCTTCTTTGATGGCTCAAGAAGTAGATTGGGAGTTGGTGGTGTAGTGTTGATTTCACCCTCAAAGGAGAGATACTTATCAACTTTCAGGTTCCAATTCCCCTACACTTGCAATGTTATAGAATATGAGTCTCTCATTCATGGTTTAGAGTGGGCAAAGAAAAAGGGAAATAAAAGAATTGCAGGTTTTTGGGGACAGTGAGCTAATTGTAAACAAGGTGAGAGGTCGAAACTTGACCAAGAACTCCTTGCTTAAATTTTACAAGCACAGGGTGTGGGATCTAGTAGAGAGTTTCCTCGCTTTCAATATTATTTTCATTCCAAGAGAACAAAATAAGCAAGCAGACAGACTAGCAGCGGTTGGTGCTCAATTTGACATTCCCAAAGAAATAGGTCAGGATAGCAGTCCGTGCCATTTAAAGGTGATAATAAGACTTTGTACCTGATAATGTCACCAATTGGCAGGGGTTTGACAGTGATTAGCAGATAGCACTTTTTTTACAAGAGGAGGCTGAGTTTGCCTCTAAGAATCAGTCCAAGCTGTAGCAGCAGTACAATGGCTAGATTGTTCAGCTGAAGAACAACAAACTTCCTAAAGGCTTGGTCACTTTCGAAAGCATCTTCAATGAGGATGACCAACTAAAAAATGATAAAGCAAGCATCACGACCAAGAAAGAAAATTATGAAAAAGTCGAAATATTCAAGGACATTTTGCTTGCACTTGGGAAGGTATGTACAGATGATGAAAGGCATTCCTTCATTTTGTTATGCAAGGAGTTCATCAATGTTTTTGTTTGGGAGTATAGCGACCTGAAGGGTTTTGACCCAAGCTTGGCCCAACACACCATTGAGTTGGAGGAAGGCGCCAAACCCATCAAACAAAAACAAAGGCCTATCAATCCGAAGATTGAGTCTCTCATGCAAAAAGAACTCACCAAGCTGATTGAGTCTAGGATCATTTTTCCTATCAAACACTCTTCTTGGCTGGCCAATCTGGTTCCTATTAGGAAGCAGAATGGGGAGATCAGACTATGCATTGATTTTAGAGACTTCAATAGAGTCTCACTAAAAGATCACTATCCCCTCTCAAGTATGGAGCAAATCATCCAAATGGTGATAGGCAACGAACGTTTCTCTCTCTTGGATGGGTATTTAGGGTACAATCAAATTCTAGTGCAAGACTACGATCAGTACAAGACAGCCTTCACTATTAAGTGGGAAACGTTTGTCTACAGGAAGATGCCATTCAGACTGTCAAATGCTGGAGCTACCTTTCAGTGAGCCATGGACTTGGCTTTTTAGGGTCTGATAAATAATGTGGTATTAGTCTATCTTGACGACGTAATGGTCTTCTCTAAGGACACAAGACAACATCTGAAACACTTGAGGCAAATCTTTGATAGGTGTAGAAAGTTTGGTATCTCTCTCAACCCAAAGAAATGTGTGTTCGTTGTTCATGAAGGCAAACTCCTTGGTCATGTTGTTTCAAAAGGGGGCTTGACCATTGATCTAGAAAGAGTACACACCATCCTAGCGCTGTCCTTACCTAAGCACAAGAAGGGTCTGCAAGGCTTCTTTGGCAAAATAAATTTTATTAGGCGATTTATCCCTAATTTTGCCGAGATAGTCAAGCCACTAACTTCCATGCTGAAGAAGAATGAGAAGTTACATGGACAGTACAAAGGAAGGATAGTTTTGAAGGGATTAAGCAAGCTATTGCCCAGGCTCCCACCTTATCAGTCCTGACTTCTCCAAATATTTCAACCTTTACACCTTCGAAAATGAAAAGGTAATCTCTGCCATGCTTACTCAAGCAAATGATGAAAAACTTGAACAGCGTCTCGCATTCTTTAGCCAAAGTCTAGAAGGTTTCAAAATTAGGTACACATGTTGAAAAGCAAGTGCTTGCAGTCATATGAAGCTTGAAGAAATTCAGACATATGTTGTCAAACAATAAGGTTCATGTCATGGTGCCACATCCCAGTGTCAGATTTCTTGATTAGACATGATCTAAATGAGAAGAGAGCAGGGTGGATCACCAAGGTAATGGAATATGATGTGGATATCAAAACCACCAAGCTGATAAGGGGAAGAAGACTGTGTGAACACCTTGCTACAGACCTTAAACAACAAAAAGAGCATTTTGCTACTCCATGATGAAGCTGCAGTAGAGGAACCCCACAGTCATGAAGGACTGAGCACAAGACATGACTCATTTCCTTCTCACTGGTGAGTGCCCATAGGGCCTTGATAGGACTAAGAGGAGGTATTTCAGACTCCAATCTCTTCTTTATGTCCTGATTGATGGGGTGTTGTTTAGAATGGACTTTTCAGGAGTATTCTTGAAGTGCATAGACTCAAATCAGATCAACAGGGTACTAGCCGAGTTTCATGACGGACCAGCTGGTGGTCACTTTGCTCTTAAGCCTACAGCTGCAAGAATTATGAGGACTGATTACTTTTGGCCCACTTTATTCAGAGATACTCATGCCTAGATACAAAAGTGCCAGAAATGTGCTCTCTTTGATGGAAAGCAACCGCTGGCTGCAATGCCTCTACAACCTATTTAGGTAGAACAACCATTCATGCAATGGGGTCTAGACTTCATAGGAATGATCAACCCTCCTTCCAGTGCTGGCCATAAATGGGTCTTGACTGCTAAAAATTACTTCACAAGATGGGTAGAAGCTGTTGCTTTGAAGGAAGCCAACGAAAGTGCAGTCCTAAAATTTTATGAAGACCTGGTGACAAGATTTGGAGTCTCGACTACCATCATCTTAGCTAACGCATTAGCTTTCTTGGGAACCAAAACAAGCGAGTGGGCATTGGGATACAACATCTACCTTAGTACTTCTTCCAACTACTACCCACAGGGAAATGGGGTGGCTGAGTCCACCAATAAGAATCTGATCAAGATCATTAGAAAAATGGAGTAAAATTAGAGAACTTGGTACGCCAAGCTGAAAACAGCCCTATGGGCAGACAGGGTTACTCCAAAGAAAGCAGTTGGTAATTCACCATACACACTTGTGTATGGAAAGGAATCTAGACTTCCTATTTCGCTTGAATTGCTCGCCTTGGATCTTGCCCACCAGCTGCAATTGGAAGAAAGCGACAGCATGGAGGTCAGACTTTGTGAGTTAATGGAGCTTCAGGAGGCAAGAGACCAAGCCATGGTTTCCATGACCAGCGCCAGCAGCAAACGAAGAAGCATTTTGATAAGAAATCCTCATCAAAAGGCTTCTCAGAAGCCGACATTGTCTTAAAGTGGGATGAAGATCGAGCCAACCCTGGAAAACACACAAAGTTCGATGCCTCATGGAGTGGTCCATACGTCATCACTCAGTGCAAACATCATAATGCATTCCAACTCTCCAGGTTGGATGGTGGGGAACTGCATATCCCTGTTAATGGGATATATCTTAAGCATTGTCACTGAGACTTCTCTTGTTATGTACATATTTTCCCTGTTTTTTTCTTGTTTTTCCTAAAGTGCTTTTGTGCATGTTCATAGTCTTTTAGCCTTGTGTGTGTTTTGTTTACTGTTTGAGGTAAAAGCTTCATGTTGATTCTTTAATCTCTCAAGGTTATTGTCAACCTTTAAGGCTGTATTTTGACTCTGTGTCCAACGGACTTGTAAGCCACCGGTTTTCTTAAGCATAGCAGGAATGTTTCCCCAGTGAATTGCCAAATATGTTGACCATTTTTGGTCCTGCAATCCAAAAATCTCTCCCTTTTCCTTGTTGTCTTGAGCAGTCAGTTTTTGATGCCTTCACCTTACTGCAATTGTGGTTTTTTCCCTTTGTAATAGGCCTATTCTTATAAAGCGCTGAGTGATTTGAGTCTTGTAGGTTTTCAGGTTGATCTTGGGCTTATTTTTGCTTTAAACAGTTACCTTGGACAAGCCTTTTTGGCAAAGGAATGGGTCAGTTTCAAAAGGTGCAAGTCTTTCACAAAGCTCCGAAGGTCAAGTGCCCTTGCGGAGGGCAGGAAGGTGACAAATGGGGCAATTCACCAAAGGAAGGCCGAGACATGAAGACAATTTCCTTCGGGCAAAATGTCCGAAGGAATTTTCGGACATTTTGTTCAAAGGAATTGGGAAGACAAAGGAACCCGAAGGGCAAGTGCCCTTGTGGAGGGCTCTCGGCTATCAAAAAGGGGCCTTTTCCATTTTTCTGAAGGGACACCTTCCCTTCGGGAAGGTTCATTTTGCAAAACGCCGAAGGAATTACCAAAGATGATGACAGGCCCGGGAATGTCAACTTTAGCATGGTGAACTAGCCGTTGGAGGTTCAAACGTCTGATGACGTGCTCGCAGACGTCAAATTCAAGATAGTGAAATAGTCGTTTGGTTTTCAAATGGTGAGAGGCCCACAGACGTCAATTTTAATGGGATGCAATAGCCGTTGAAGAGAAACCAAAGGACAAATTCTTTCGGACAAGTGGCCGAAAGAACTCATGAGCGTAGGCCCGAAGGAATTCAAATGGGACAATACCCGAAGATAGACTCAGCGACCCGCTAAGAAAGGAGCTAGGAGGAGACGAAAGATAGCCCTGAGAGCTGAGTTGCTAGGAAAAGACAAGTAGCAAGGAAAGAGATAGAGAATAGTGAAAGCGTGGTCATGCACATATAAGCGAAGCGCAGGAATGAATAGAACAGTCCAAGTGGCATAGAAGACGTCGGTAGGGGAAGTTATTGTTGCAGATGAAATAGCCCCCACCAAGTGGTCATCAAAGGGAGCGCAAGCATTCAATAGCGCGGCCCATTTTTCTTCATTTAGCATTGATAAGCAGACAGTTGCATAAGTCTCATAGAGGGGCGGCCTTGTCATTCAAACAACAAAGCGACCCATGCTTTAGCAGGAACATTTAATATAGTTTGGGCAGCAAAGTCAAGGCCTGTGACATCTACAACATGGTTCTTTCAAGCTATTAATGGAAGGATGACAACAGCATGAGCAGATTCCTCTTCCCCAGACATTTAATACAGTATGGGCCCCCTGTTCTTTAGGGGGCGCCAAAAGTCTTTCTCTTAATGCTATATAGTGTAACCTCTCAGCTGAGAAATGTATCTCTCATTTGTGTAAGGCGAAGCCTTGCCAAATTTTACCTTGGAATCAAAAGAACGCGTTTTACCTCTATCTGACTGGTTATACTTTTGAATATGTTTGTGTATCAACTTTGTGTTTAGTCGTTTCATCTTGATGCTTTCATAGGTTGACACCAACATATCTAGTATATCCAAGACCATTTTTGCAGGTTAACAGGGAGCGCCCAAGTTCGAGCATAGAGACAGAAGAGCCATTATCTGAAAGTGTGCTTCTGCAGCACATATGGTAAGTTTTTTTCTTTGTATCTCCATTAAGCCCCTTGTTGAGCACCCATGCAGTCTGGTCTTTTGTTCAGATAAAGTGTCTGTTTGCTCTTTTGGTGTAAAATGTCAAAATAAGCTAAGTAGATCGGAACATTTGGTGCATCACCGTTTTAGATAGGTTCTGCTTTTGCCATATCTTTCTCCCTTTTCACCCCCCCTATTATTAATAGTGGTAGCTAAGGACCTCAAAGATGCATCAACATCAAAGGGAGCTAGCCCTTATCTAGAGATTCTTTCCTCAATTTTGCCAAGCCCATAGCAAGAGGAAAGTCTCCATTGTGCCGCGTGGAAAAGAGAAGCCGAGCCTTCTTTTTAAGAGTGCAATCCACAGCGTCAACAATAAGTATAATTGTGAACAACCTTTTCCCACCAAAACTTCATCTAAACTCTCATTTTGAGTTTGACCTTCAATATTTGAATGAATTAGCGCTTGACTTTCCGAATCATGAATAAATTTTTTATTTACCTGTGGCTCATTATTTCTGATTTTAGGAGTGAGATTCGTTAATTATTAATTCCAGAGGGATCATCTCATCCACTACATGTTGTTGATCCTTTTGTTGTTCTTTTGAATCAAAACTTTGATTATGCTCATCTGAGTAATCTGCTTCTTTTGAATAGTTATGCTCTGGAAGATATGCAACTTCATGGGCATTGTATGTATAATCAAAGGTCTTTGCTTCAATGCCAAATGATGTTGATTTCCACACACACTGGGGTTCCACATAATCAACCACAGTGTCCTGCACATTAGATTTAGGCAATAAATTGAATTCAACATCTATCAAATCAAGACATGAGCATCTATATGAATTAATTCCATTGAAAGGGAACTCAGAAATAGAATCAGAATTGGGGGAAGCCAACATACCCTTTTCATTTGCCTCATGATAAAAATACATACCTGCCTCAGGCATAACATAATCTAAAATCTCAACATTGAAGCTTGCATGATCAGAGGAGAACAAGTCCGGAATATAATCATCAAACGAGTCTACTGATAGAGACTATAATGCAAACCGGTAGTCACATGAGTCATCAACGCCATCTTCAAAACTAATATCTTCCTTTGCAAGGCAAAGTAATTGATCCTCTACTTGGGCATATTCTATCTCATAGAGCTGCTGCAAAGGTCGACAATGTTCTTCTAAATTGACACTTTCCTCACTGCATCATTTCCTTCTTCAATTATCTCATCCAATACAGGGATGGAATTAGTATGATCCAATTCTCCTAGCTTGATAGATTCCTCTTCTTTGATGGTTGCAATACGTTCTTTTGCCTCTTTTATGATCCAATCATCATCTCCATCTAGGATCTCTTCTATCTTTTTGACCACGTCACATATTTGGAGGTCAAAAGCTTTGGGTTCAGCATGTCCATATTTACAATTACTTGCTTCAACAATGATGGGGTCAAGAGTATTCTTATTGTGCACAGTACTTGGATTAAAAGGAAACCCTTCCACTATGCTCCTATTTGGGCACAGTAACGAGCTTTCTCTTTGGACAACTTTTGTGCAATTCATATCTAACATACCTGTTGCAAACAACCTCATAGAAGATGTTAAATTATTTTTTAAAGCATGAGGATCAATTTTTGGACCAAATCGAATCAAAAAATGTTCCTCAAGATCACTCCAACTAGTAATAGAACTAGGTGCCAATTCTACAAACCAATCATACATTTCTTCTCCCAACATGAAAGGGAACAACCTGCAGATTACATCCTCAAATTTGATAGCCATAACATGCATAGCATATGTGTAAGCAACAAGATGCCCTTCGACAGCTCTTGGGTGATTATTATGGAACCTAGAAAGGTATGGGAATGGGTCATCGGGGAGATCATGTTGAATACCTAGGATATCTATGGGTGATTCGTCAAGCCAAGACATTCTCAATTTTTTTTTAATTTTCTAAGTTTTATGATTTTTTTTTGGGGGGCAGGGAGAGGGGGGGTTTGTGTTTTCACAAGGGGGCTCTCTTATGTTAACTACAATCGGACATTCATGCCCTCCTAGCACCAGTTACTGTTGATGCAAGTTTTATGCACACCACAATGTAGTGAGGTAGCCTCTAACGTTTCAAGATCTCAATGGAGGTAAACTCCACTCCACGGCATGAGCTGTAAGTATGCGGTCTTTGACAACCTGTTGATGGAATCGTTGGTAGGGCATGCAAGTTGTTGACAAGGTTTTTGGACAGAGCTGTGGTCTCTAAAGGATAGTGAATCTCTACGTGAGTTGGATGGATGTTGGATTTTAATATAAAGTGGGTGGATCTCAAAACAAACTTAAAAAAAAGAGGGAAGGGTAAGGCAGAAAAGAAAGCTTCTGTGGTTTTCAAGAATCACTTCCCTGGCTAGTTTCTAAAAGGACAAGTGCTTTCAGAGCCTATGCCTGTTGCTAGCAGCAGTTGCACACACACAATCAGACATGATTAAAACATCTAAAGACATACTGATGTAAGAAATTCACAAGCCTCAAACAAAGGTTGCTCCTTTTAGGGCAGCAGTTGCACACTCTTATTCAAGAGATTATGGCTCAGGGTAGTGAAGTATCTGAGATAGCTATTGTACACACAGAAAACTACATCAAAGAAATCACTCATACACATTCAGAATTATGAATCAATCAACATAATCACCTAAATTAATGTAATTTACCAATCTTTCAACAGCTATTGAACATGTAGGATTAGTAAATCAATTAGAACAATCAAGAATCCATTTGCAGCTTTTGCACACTAAAGATTATTGAAACATACAATCAAAAAGTAATAACTAATTACACAGAAATTGGAAAGAAATTACACAAACATATTCGCTGACGATCAAAATTGATGTTGCTCATATATTCAAAATTCTCTAACAAAAATCCAAGCTGGATTACAATTGTTTATATAGACTTGGGGAAGGGGTCGCCTCGTCCTCGAAGCTCATGAAAGGTTATTACATGTAATAGTCAAAATTTGAGTTCTAACTATGGTCAAAACCGTATAAGAGTCCACTTACAGTTATCAATTTAACCTGTGTCAAAACTATGCAACATGTGCATGTGTATAAAAACAACCTTTTACACTTATAGTTCGAACTGTATGAGATCTACAAATACATGCAAAAATACCTCCTTTTATAAGTTGTGAGATCAACCTGTTAGATATTTTTAGATTAGCCACCTTCAAATGGAACTCAAACATATGTCCAAAATGTTAGGTTGTGGAGCTAAAAGCTTCACTGATGCAAACAAGGAAGGAGGTCATTAGAGGTGGTTGCTGAGTGTCAGAGACACCGGCATCGGTCAGGCCAACCGACGTCGGCAGGTTACAGGCAGAAGAGAAACCGACGTCGGTCAGATATCGGCCGGCGTCGGCACCCCCAGGCAGACAGAGACCGACATCGGTCACCTGTGCGGTTCAGAACTGCAAGTTTTATGGGCAGTTAATTAACGAACCAAGTGTCTGCATGTCAAGAGCCAATTTTAGACTGAAAGCTGCGAATCTAATTATTCTAATTAGATGTCTAATTAGTGTTTGCATGAAATCTATATAATAGACTCATGGGTTGTATTGTAAAGTGTTCTAATTTGATTAGAGCAAATTTAGCTCCTTCTGTGTGTGAGGTGAGCAAGGGTGTTCCTCCTAGTTCCATAGCAGTACCAAGTGTGGGTGCTGGTTTTGGAGAATCAGCAGGATTCTTCAGGGGTGTAGGATCTTGGTCAGTAGGTGTGCATGGCTTCTTTAGGAGATCTACATGGTAAGTAAGATCATTGATCTGCAGGTGTATGTGTGTGCATAATCCAGGTTTGCAGGTGTGCAGAACCAGATTGATTTGCAGGTGTACAAGATCAGGGAGGACAGCAACACAACATGAAGCAAGATCAGGTGGGATCTACTTGGAGTACAGTGTGTATTCAGAAAGAGAGCAAAGAGGAAGGCAAGGCAGTTCCTTTCATAAGTGAGATCATTTGGGTTGCAAGTTGTTGCAGTTCAGGGGAGATCTACTTGAAGTACGATTGTGTACTTGTAGTGCGTGGAGCATTGGTGTACTGGCAGTAGTGGATACTGACTGGTTGGAGGTGAACACCAACTCTGTGTTTGAGTTGTGTGTTGGGACCGTAAGAGAGAGAGCTTTGAGGAAAGATTTACTGTTTATGCCCTATAGGTGTGGGAGCCCTAGAGGTGTGTAAGGAAGAAGAACTGTGGCAATCTTCTTTGTTGTATTTCTTTCTGAAAGAGTTTTAATACAAGTTGTGTATTGTCTCTCATATTCTGTGTTATTTCTGAATTTTAGTTACTTGTGATTCTGATTTAATTCCGCATATTCAGTTGCTTGTATTTGGTAATCAATTGTGTGCTTTCGTATTTCCCAACAAAGTGGTATCAGAGCTTTTGGTTGGGTATCTAACAAGTGGTATCAGAGCTAAGGTTGCAGGGAGCAGGTTTTGTGTTTGGTTACAGGTCACTCTCAGGGGTTTCTGATTGAGTGGGAGCAGAGCAATGGCAGAAGAAAGTAAGCTAAGAATGGAGGAGTTGAAAAGCACAGATGTCACTTACGGTGTGATGGAAAGAAAGAGCAGGGAAAATAATATTGTTGGTTTGTGGAAGATCAGCATGAAAGAACTGAAGAAGCAGAGGTTGCAGGAGATGTTGCACATGATGCTCTGGTATGTTTCTTGGATAAAGTAGAATCTTGTTTTATAGATTCTGTTGCCTCTTTCCATGCAGTTCGAAATAGAGTATCTTTTCATGGTAAGGTCTTTGGAGACTTTGGAAAGATTTATTTAGGGGCTGGTGTGCCTCGCCAAAGAAGTGGCAAAGGGGAAGTGACGCTGAAATTGCAAGCGGCCAACACATGGGTGTTGAAGGAGGTCATGTAGGTCCCGGTCTTGAAGACAAGGTTAATTTGTTCAGAGAAGTTGGGTGATGAGAGATGCACAAGAACTCTCACAGCGGATGCACTTGAATTAGCTAGTGGTAAGAAAGCAGGGACTTCCCCTTTATCTACTTGCTTATATTATTGATTTTTCTTCTGTTGCGGAGACGTGGCTTTGTAGGCTTGGTTACAAGAGCAAGAAGGAGATGCATGTTCTTAAGAGAAAGTCAGATGTGTTTGACAGGGTTAAGAACTGAAAAGCCTTGGTGTTTATGGAGGAGATGGGGGACAGAGATCAATGGAGAAGGCTGAGTAACATTGAGCAGGGCGGTTTGGACAGGGTTTTGATCCATGGAGAGCTCGCGGGTAAAAAATCGTCACTCACAGGAAAACACAGGTACCAGCATTGGTCAGGAGGAACCGGCGTCAAACAGACAGGTGCCGATGTCGGTCACGTGCAGACTGAAGCCGGTGATGTCGGGCAGGGTAAGACCGACGTCGGTTAGGAGGACCGATGTCGACAATAGGTAAGACCGATGTCAGTCAGGAGGACCGACGTCGGCAGCAGGGAGACACCGACGTCGACAGAGTTGGTAGTCAGGACAGGCGCATGAAAACCGACGTTGGTCGGATGCAGACTGTGTGGTGACCGAGGTCAGTCACTGTAACGGATTTTGGGCGGGCAGCAAGTTGTCAAGGAGTCTCAAACGCCCATATGGAGGACTGAAGGCGTAAGTAAGCCTCAAATTCGTTGTTCCTCTTCTTTACACTCGTTGCTTACTGCAGAGCAGGAAGGATCCAGGAAACAGTGGGAGCGTGGCAAGAATATGATGCAGGACCAAACGGGAGATTTGGTAGGGTTGCCAGCCGAGATGAAAGCACAGAGACGAATGGATACTTTAGTTAAAGAATAGAGAGAACGGACACATGAGACGGAAGGCCAAGTCATATGGTCTTGAGGTAGTTGCAGGACGGTGGTATAGGGTTTGACAGGGGGATGACAAAGCAGGGCTTTAGTCAATGTCAGTGTAACCATTGTGTTTGTCTTACCAGGTGGATGATGATTGCAACATTATCTAGTTACTGTATGTGGATGGTATGCTAGCTAGCAGGTTTGTACATACAGGGTTTTGTTGAGCTAAGGGTAAGGTTAGTTCAGTGGTTTGCCATGAAGAATTTGAGAGCAGCGAAATTTTTTGGCATGAGAGACATGAAAAATCACATGGTGATTTTGTCTCCAGTGGGCGCTGATGTGAATTAGGTGTTAGCGAGGTTCAATACGCAAGATGCAGAACCGGAGCACACTAAGGGCTGGACAGTTCAGTGTCCGAAATCACATGAGGTCTGGTATAGACCTGAGTTTTTCAAGTAGTGGGAGCTGTCAGAGAGTTAGGAGCCAATTCGGGAAAGTGAGTTCTCAGAGATTTGAGAGGGACCAACAGCAGGGATTCATGCTATGCAGGGTCAGGACTTCACTACATGGGTTTGTAGGTTCGAATGTGGCAGGTTACTCGGATGACAGGAGGTGCACCACAAGTTGTGTGGTGGTTGGTCTTCAAGGTTGAGCTTGAAGAGGGATACAAGCTAGGAAACAGATTAGACGAAGTACAAATACAAGTACAGTGCAGCTGTTTATCTCCAAGTGGGAGATTGTTAGGTTGTGGAGCTAAAAGCTTCACTTATGCAAACAGGGAAGGAGGTCATTGGAGGTGGTTGCTGAGTGTCAGAGACACCGGCGTCGGTCAGGCCAACCGACGTCGGCAGGTTACAGGCAGAAGAGAAATCGACGTTAGTCAGATATCAGCGGGCGTCGGCACCCCCAGGCAGACAGGGACCGACGTCGGTCACCTGTGCGGTTCAAAACTGCAAGTTTTACGGGCAGTTAGTTAACGAATCAAGTGTTTGCATGTCAAGAGCCAATTTTACACTGAAAACTGCAAATCTAATTATTGTAATTAGATGTCTAATTAGTGTTTGCATGAGATCTATATAATAGACTCATGGGTTGTATTGTAAAGTGTTCTCGATTGAGTAGAGCAAAGTTAGCTCCTTCTGTGTGTGAGGTGAGCAAGAGTGTTCCTCCTAGTTCCACAGCAGTACCAAGTGTGGGTACTAGTTTTGGAGAATCAACAGGATTCTTCAGGGGTGTAGGATCTTGGTCAGTAGGTGTGCATGGCTTCTTTAGGAGATCTACATGGTAAGTAAGATCATTGATCTGCAGGTGTATGTGTGTGCATGATCCAGGTTTGCAGGTGTGCAGAACCAGATTGATTTGCAAGTGTGCAAGATCAAGGAGGACAGCAACACAACAGGAAGCACGATCAGGTGGGATCTACTTGGAGTACAGTGTGTTCTCAGAAAGAGTGCAAAGAGGAAGGCAAGGCAGTTCCTTCCATAAGTGAGATCATTTGGATTGCAGGTTGTTGCAGTTCAGGGGAGATCTACTTGAAGTACGATTGTGTACTTGGAGTGCGTGGAGCATTGGTGTACTGGCAGTAGTGGATACTGACTGGTTGGAGGTGAACACCAACTCTGTGTTTGAGTTGTGTGTTGGGACCGTAAGAGAGAGAGCTTTGAGGGAAGATTTACTGTTTATGCCCTATAGGTGTGGGAGCCCTAGAGGTGTGTAAGGAAGAACTGTGGCAATCTTCTTTGTTGTATTTCCTTCTGAAAGAGTTTTAATACAAGTTGTGTATTGTCTCTCATATTCTGTATTATTTCTGAATTCTAGTTACTTGTGATTCTGATTTAATTCTGCATATTCAGTTGCTTGTATTTGGTAATCAATTGTGTGCTTCCATATTTCCCAACAAAGTGGTATCAGAGCTTTTGGTTGGGTATCTAACAAGTGGTATCAGAGCTAAGGTTGCAGGGAGCAGGTTTTGTGTTTGGTTACAGGTCACTCTCAGGGGTTTCTGATTGAGTGGGAGCAGAGCAATGGCAGAAGAAAGTAAGCTAAGAATGGAGGAGTTGAAAAGCACAGATGATCACTTACGGTGTGATGAAAAGAAAGAGCAGGGAAAAGAATATTGTTGGTTTGTGGAAGAACAGCATGAAAGAACTGAAGAAGCAGAGGTTGCAGGTGATGTTGCACATGATGCTCTGGTATGTTTCTTGGATAAAGTAGAATCTTGTTTTATAGATTCTGTTGCCTCTTTCCATGCAGTCCGAAATAGAGTATCTTTTCATGGTAAGGTCTTTAGAGACTTTGGAAAGATTTATTTAGGGGCTGGTGTGCCTTGCCAAAGAAGTGGCAAAGGGGAAGTGAAGCTGAAATTGCAAGCGGCCAACACATGGGTGTTGAAGGAAGTCATGTAGGTCCCGGTCTTGAAGATAAGGCTAATTTCTTCAGGGAAGTTGGGTGATGAGAGATGCACAAGAACTCTCATAGCGGATGCACTTGAATTAGCTGGTGATAAGAAAGCAAGTACCCTTTATCTACTTGCTTATATTACTGATTTTTCTTTTGTTGCGGAGACGTGGCTTTGTAGGCTTGGTCACAAGAGCAAGAAGGAGATGCATGTTCTTAAGAGAAAGTCAGATGTGTTTGACAGGGTTAAGAACTGGAAAGCCTTGGTGTTTATGGAGGAGATGGCGGACAGAGATCAGTGGAGAAGGCTGAGTAACTCTGAGCAAGGCGGTTTGGACAGGGTTTTGATCCATGGAGAGCTCGCGGGTAAAAAGTCGTCACTCACAGGAAAACACAGGTACCGGCATTGGTCAGGAGGAATCGGCGTCGAACAGACAGGTGCCGATGTCGGTCACGTGCAGACCGAAGCCGGTGATGTCGGGTAGGGTAAGACCGACGTCGGTTAGGAGGACCGATGTCGGTAATAGGTAAGACCGACATCGGTCAGGAAGACCGACGACGACAGCAGGGAGACACCGACGTCGACAGCAGGGAGACACCGACGTCGGCAGAGTTGGTAGTCAGGACAGGCGCATGGAAACCGACGTCAGTCGGATGTAGACTGTGTGGTGACCGAGGTCAGTCACTGTAACGGATTTTGGGCGGGCAACAAGCTGTTAAGGAGTCTCAAACGCTCATATGGAGGACTGAAGGCGTAAGTAAGCCTCAAATTCGTTGTTCCTCTTCTTTACACTCGTTGCTTACTGCAGAGCAGGAAGGATCCAGGAAACAGTGGGAGCGTGGCAGGAATATGATGCAGGACCAAACGGGAGATTTGGTAGGGTTGCCAGCCGGGATGAAAGGACAGAGACGAATGGATACCTTAGTTAAAGAATAGAGAGAACGGACACATGAGACGGAAGGCCAGGTCATATGGTCTTGAGGTAGCTGCAGGACAGTGGTATAGGGTTTGACAGGGGGATGACAAAGCAGGGCTTTAGTCAATGTCAGTGTAACCATTGTGTTTGTCTTACCAGGTGGATGATGATTGCAACATTATCTAGTTACTGTATGTGGATGGTATGCTAGCTAGCAGGTTTGTACATACAGGGTTTTGCTGAGCTAAGGGTAAGGTTAGTTCAGTGGTTTGCCATGAAGAATTTGAGAGCAGAGAAATTCTTTGGCATGAGAGACATGGAAGATCACATGGTGATTTTGTCTCCAGTGGGAGCTAATGTGAATTAGGTGTTAGCGAGGTTCAATACGCAGGTTGCAGAACCGGAGCACACTAAGGGCTGGACAGTTCAGTGTTCGAAATCACATGAGGTCTGGTATAGACCTGAGTTTCTCAAGCAGTGGGAGCTGTCAGAGAGTTAGGAGCCAATTCGGGGAAGTGAGTTCTCAGGGATTTGAGAGGGACCAGCAGCAGGGATTCATGCTATGCAGGGTCAGGACTTCACTACATGGGTTTGTAGGTTCGAATGTGGTAGGTTACTCGGATGACAGGAGGTGCACCACAGGTTGTGTGGTGGTTGGTCTTCAAGGTTGAGCTTGAAGAGGGATACAAGCTAGGAAACAGATTAGACGGAGTACAGGTACAGGTACAGTGCAGCTGTTTATCTCCAAGTGGGAGATTGTTAGGTTGTGGAGCTAAAAGCTTCACTGATGCAAACAGGGAAGGAGGTCATTGGAGTTGGTTGCTGAGTGTTAGAGACACCGGCGTCGGTCAGGCCAACCGACGTCCGCAGGTTACAGGCAGAAGAGAAACCGACGTCGGTCAGATATCGGCTGGCGTCGGCACCCCCAGGCAAACAGGGACTGACGTCGGTCACCTGTGCGGTTCAGAACTGCAAGTTTTACGGGCAGTTAGTTAACGAACCAAGTGTTTGCATGTCAAGAGCCAATTTTAGACTGAAAGCTGCGAATCTAATTATTGTAATTAGATGTTTAATTAGTGTTTGCATGAGATCTATATAATAGACTCATGGGTTGTATTGTAAAGTGTTCTAGTTTGAGTAGAGCAAAGTTAGCTCCTGTGTGTGAGGTGAGCAAAAGTGTTCCTCCTAGTTCCACAGCAGTACCAAGTGTGGGTACTGGTTTTGGAGAATCAGCAGGATTCTTCAGGGGTGTAGGATCTTGGTCAGCAGGTGTGCATGGCTTCTTTAGGAGATCTACATGGTAAGTAAGATCATTGATCTGCAGATGTATGTGTGTGCATGATCCAGGTTTGCAGGTGTGCAGAACCAGATTGATTTGCATGTGTGCAAGATCAAGGAGGACAGCAACACAACAGGGAGCAGGATCAGGTGGGATCTACTTGGAGTACAGTGTGTACTCAGAAAGAGAGCAAAGAGGAAGGCAAGGCAGTTCCTTTCATAAGTGAGATCATTTGGGTTGCAGGTTGTTGCAGTTCAGGGGAGATCTACTTGAAGTACGATTGTGTACTTGGAGTGCGTGGAGCACTGGTGTACTGGCAGTAGTGGATACTGACTGGTTGGAGGTGAACACCAACTCTGTGTTTGAGTTGTGTTGGGATCGTAAGAGAGAGCTTTGAAGAAAGATTTACTGTTTATGCCATAGAGATGTTGGAGCCCTAGAGGTGTGTAAGGAAGAACTGTGGCAATCTTCTTTGTTGTATTTCTTTCTGAAAGAGTTTTAATACAAGTTGTGTATTGTCTCTCATATTCTGTGTTATTTCTGAATTCTAGTTACTTGTGATTCTGGTTTAATTCCGCATATTCAGTTGCTTGTATTTGGTAATCAATTGTGTGCTTCCGTATTTCCCAACAAAGTGGTATCAGAGCTTTTGGTTGGGTATCTAACACAAAACAAGAATCGCTTTACCAAGGCTTTAGAACCAGTGACATTGTTTAACTGTAACCAATCTAACTAAACTGTGCGTTGCATGTTTCCCATGCCTTTATAGAATATAATATTTCTTCTCAAAATATTATACGAGCTTAGTTACCAAAGAAATATAACTTAATTGTGAACCCAATGGCTGTCGATAAATATAGCTCAAGTGTCCAAAGATATACATGTTCTATCCATAATGCCATGCTATTCTGTTTACTAGCTTTCAAAATATGACTGTTGTCCTAAGACACGTGTCAAAACCTTATTGAGTCTAGATTTTGGAAAAATCCACTATCGACTCGCATCGTTGATCTACTTGCACAGATCAACGTTGATCGTTGATCTCCCTGGGCCCACTAACTTTTGAATTCAAAATGGCTAATTTACGAGGTTAAATTTGACATTCGCGTGATCGTCAATGACGTCCACACGACCGTTAGAATTTAAACCCCAAATGGTAAATTGATGAGCTTCAATTTGACGTTCGCGAGACCATCAATGATGTCCCTGCGATTGTCAATGACGTCCACGCAACCGTCAGAATTTAAACCTCTATCATTTTATTGCTGAGCTTAGTTTTGACATTCACGTGACCATCAATGATGTCCTTGCGATCATCAAAATTTAAACCCTTGCCATTTAATTGTTGAGCCTAATTTTTACATTTTGACTCCCTGCTCCTGCAATAATAAACAAAAATGACTTAGTATATACCATGGCAAGTGCTAGTATCGTCCTTGGCAATAGGGTATTCGGGTTTATGCTGGGGACCGGTCTTTACAAAAGACCTGCAGCAAAAGCCCAAAGACAATTTTCTCAAAAAAATGTTCACAACAGCATGTGTATATCGTCGGACAAAATGTCTACAACATAAACGCCGAAGGGCAATTTATCGAGCAAAATGGCCACAACAAAAAAGCTGAAGGGCAATTCTATTAGGCAAAATGGCCGCAACAAAAAGGACGAAGGGCAAAATGCCCATGACAAAAGTCCGAAGGATTTATTTCGTTGGGCAAAATGTCCACAGAATCAACTCCATTAGGGGAATTGTTTCAGACAAAATGTCTGCAATAATTTCCCCAACAAAGACAAGTCCGTGGCAAAAATCTCAACAAAATAAATCCAAAAGAATAAGCCCGAAACAAATAACTTGACAAATACCGAGACATAAAACCCAAAAAGTCAAACCTGTCAGACAAAATGTCCGAACGAAATGCCTGAACAAAAAGCCCGATGAGGATAAGATCTCCGAATAAATTTGTCGGAATTGCATAAGTCCCAAAGACTTGCATAGTTCAAAAACTTTCGAGAGGTATCAATAAAGTTAGTCTATGAAAACATAATACCAATGCCATTTTGCCAAAGTATGAAAGGCCAATAATCAATCTTTTCCAGAATTTGCATAATCATACAGAAGAGGGGCTCAAAGTAAAGACCATAATTTGAAAAAAGTGGGTCCCCATTTTCCTATGGAAAAGGGGGATGTTGGGTACAACAATATCTTGATATTGATCGTTCTATACTACACTGATTTTTTGCCGACTATTACTGCTATAGACTCAACTCATGTCCATCTTTGCTCTTATATGGATTTATACTACATGATTATGCATGCTTTCATTTTTAGCTTCATTAGTTTAGATTTGATTGTGTCTCTTTGATTCTACATCTCTACTTGAAGGCATTTGAATATGCCATTGTTCGTTTCATTGTGTGTATGCTTTGGACATGTGCCCATGTCCTTGTGTGTGTTTTTTGTTTATGTATGTGAAAATTTGAATGTCCTTCCATGTGGCTCTAAGCCAACCTTGCTTGCTCTTTGCGTATGTGGACATTTGAACATGTCCTTGTATGTATTTATTTTTCAGACTTAAGTGGCATGTACCCATGTCCTTTGTATTCTAGCCCCTTGACCTACTTTGTGTGCTTCATGTGTATGTATGTATGCTTTCATGTATGTGTCATGGCCATGACACTTGTCTCTTGCTTGTTGTTTTCACATCCAATTTGCAATGCCGTGAGGGACCTCATGCATCTCCCCTTCTTTCTTGGGTGCCTTGATGGTGTTGACGCTGTGGATTGCAACCTTGACAGAAGGCTGAGCTCCTGTCTTTTACGCGGCACAATGGAGACTCCCCTCTTGTCTGTGGGTCTGGCAAAATTGGGGGGAGAATCTCTAGATAAGGGCCAGCTCCCTCTGATGTATCTCTGTGGTCCTGGATTTTCTACTGCTAACAATGGGGGGGATGAAAAGAGAGAAAGATTATTGAAAATAAAACCTAAACTAAACGGTGATACACCAAAAATGGTTGATCTACTTAGCTTGAGCCTACACTTTCCACCAAGAACAAGCTGGCATACACTTCATTTGATATGAGAAACTCTTCTACATCAGTGAGCTAGGGGTCCAATGGAGATACAGGAAGGAAGAACTACTAGAGGTGTTCTAAGACACTATGGCAACCTGTTCACATGCGCCTATACTTTGTTGTGGACACTTCTAGCAAACCTAAAAAAAAAGAACTCACAATACACTAGACATGCTGGAATTGTTCTGTGAAAGCATAAAGGAACATGACTTAACATAGGACAAAGCCATAGACACATACGAAAGTGCAAGCTCCAAATGGAGGTAAAAATGCTTCTTTTTGATTCAAGGTAAATTTCGGCAAAGCTCTGCCTTACAAGCCGAGAGATCTTCTTCAAATGAGAGTTTTTACAATATATATAGAGAAAGAGGAAGCAAATGGCGCCCTTTTTTACAAGTGGCCCATGTTGCGTTGAAAACATTGGGAAGAGGAAGTCGCTGAAAGAACATGCTGTGTCATCTGCCAGTCTTGACTTTGGCGTCTAAGTTATACCAAACATTATTGTGAAAGCATGGGCCGCACCATCTGTCTACCAACGAGACCGCTTCTTAAAGACATTCACGCGACTGTCTGCTCATTAATGCAAAATGAGAAAAAACACACTGCGTCATTCACTGTTTGCGCTCCTTGATGACCACTTGGCGGAGACTGTTTCAACTGCTAGAATAACTCCTCTGTCGACACTTTCCTTTTGCTACCTGGGCTGTTCCCGTCTTTCCTTGTTATTTTTGTCTCTTCCTGGTTTTGTCTTTTCCTGGCTTTGTGAGCTCTTGAGGCTATCTTCTTGGCAGGTCACTGAGTTCACTTGCAGCTTGTCCTTAAGCATTTCAAAATCAACGGCTATTTCACCACCTCAAATTTGACGTTTGCGCGCCCGTCACCGGACGTTTGAACCTCCAACGGCTAGTTCGCCATGCTCAATTTTGACGTCTTCGGGCCCGTCACTCGCTCTGGCAATTTCTTTGGCTTTCTTTCCTTCGGCCTTTTCCCTTTGGACTTTTTGTTCCTTCGGCTTTTCTCTTCAGGCAAATTCTTTTGGACAAAATGTCCGAAGGAATTCCTTTGGACTTTTTGTCTGAAGGATTTGCCTTGTTCACTTTGCCGCGGGATTTTCTTCCGAAAGAATTTCTTTTGGTTCTTTGCCTTGTGAATTTCTTCGGACAAAATGTCCGAAGGAATTCCTTCGGGCATTTTGCCCGAAGAAATTCAACTTTTGTCTTTGCCTATCTTTCTGCCTTGTCTCTTCCAAAGGAAAACTCTGCCCCTTTTGGGCCTTGTTCAATTTGGTCCCTTTGCAAGTGTTTTTCGCCCTCCGCAAGGCTGCTACTTGGTCTTCAAAATTGCCTTTCAAAACCTGCTTGAACAGCTTCATTTGGTCATTTGCTTGCCCTTCACAAGGGCACTTTGTCTTTGGAACCCCTTTGAACCTTCCGATTGAACCTGAACCTGAACCCTTTTTCGGAGTTCAATGGTTCAATGGTTCAACATTGTTCTGCAAGTAGTCGCGTTCATTCAATTGACCGTTTGAACCAAACCACTTGAACCAACCACTTGAACCGAACAACTTTAACTGACCGATTGAACCAAATGATTGAACCAACCGATTGAACCAACAATTGAACCAACAACTGAACCAAATGATTGAATCAAACGATTGAACCAACCGATTGAACCAACAATGGTTCAACAGTTCAATATTTCAAAGTTCAAAGTCCTAAGTTCAAAGTTCAAAGCTTTGACGTTGAACCACTTTTTCATCCCTTACCTTGTAAATTTCTTCGGACAAAATGTCCGAAGAGCTTTGTAAAAGCCTTGAATTCTTTGAATTGGTACATCTTCTGCCGAAAGACTTGTGCAACAAAATTTACGATTAATGGTTTAGAATAGGGGGGGAAGAAGGAGACCGATTTTGGCTTGCAAGACCAAAGTCAACGGATGGACCTCATGCCCCATCCCCCCAAATAGTTTACTTAGAATATATTTAGATTCACTGTTCATATACATGCTTACATTATTATATCTATATTAACAACCTTGTGAATGCTAGATCTAACACACATCATACATTCCCAACTTATGCTCAGTCTCTTTTACATTTTAAATGTCATGTATACACCTTATATTGGTTTATCATGCAGATAACATATATTTTCAGTCTAACACACATGATGCATAACTTTTCTTTTGAGGACGGTTATTGTAGAGGTTAAACAACTCCCGTCAAAAGAGGGGGCATTCACAGGGGTTTGTCATAGAGATCAGGGCATCCTAATGCATCCAAAACATAATTTTTAGTACATAGATTACAGAGCTGACTCAAGAAAATACAATGAAATACAGTCACACATAGATCACTCTCAATTTTTCCCAAAAACATTTTTGGACAATAGCGCAATACACTGCCAGGAGCGCAGTGCATTATAGTCCACCCATTGTGTTATTGTCTAGTAGCCTCAAGAATAGAAAATTTTGGAATTGACAAAAAGGTAAAATAGGTACAGATCATATTTGCACAGTTTCAATCATGGATTATCAGATATACTCAGTATATATTATGTTCTTACATAGTATTACACAGGTGTGCTCAGATTGGGGACATCATGCATGGTATGATCACTCCCATTTTAATTCAAATATGCACAGACACAAATTTACTATAACCCAGTCTAGAATCCATATGCACAAATATCAGAATTGGGGGCAATGTACGTGCCACATTGTTTTCCATATGCTTAGTTTTGCACTGGCTCTCTCAGATGGAATGAAAAATCCATGTCATTCTTCACGTATACTGTAGACACCATATTCACCAGTTTTACACCAGGATTACACCAGATCAATGCCTCATTCTGTCTGCAGTGGTTGGCATTTTTGAGTGGCCCAAAGCTACTTTACATTCTCGAGTTCTTGAGTGACCCAGAGCTGTTTTACGTCTCACAATTTCTAAGTGGTCTAGAGCCATCTTTGAAGCTTCGTGCAACTATAGTTTTAGTTTCAACTTCTTCTACTACACACAGGTAGGCAATGATGGAGTCATAGCCTACTTGAGTTCTTGAGCCACCTACATAGGAGGGTTGGACAAGCCATCAAGCTAATCCAAGTTATTCACAGACTATGATCCACTGAACAAGGGTAGGCAACGATGGAGTCAAGGCTAGCTTGAGTTCTTGAGCCACCCACACATGGAATTTGGCAAGACGTCAACTGAGTCCAAGCTATTCACCGTTTGATCGCCATCTACATACACACAGAGGATTACACCAAGTTTTTGCATTGGTTCATGCACCCCGCAAAGTGTATTCATTCCTCTCCTCTCACATTTCTTTATTTAGTTTTGTCTTTGCTTTTGATATTTATTAAGGATTGATTCATATATGTTTCATTTGTAGGACACACAATGGAGCACAGTTTGTAGACTCAGACCCACATTCATAGGCTGCACCTCATAGGTAAGTCCAAGTACGTTTATTTTTCCTTTATCCTAGTCATTTCATTTTGTTGCATTTATAAAATAAAGGGGAGGCAAATGTAGTCACATAAAATGTCATTGTAATGCAATGAGTACCATTTGAGAGCACTCTATTCTTAGTTTAGCCCTAGACCTATCTTAGGGTCTCTTTTGATTCTTTTCCCGCTTTTATGTGCATCTAGCCCTTGCCCAAATATACCAAGAGCCTCATTACGCCATCACCTAGGCATCCCCGATCCTTTTGCACATGTGCCAGCCACTGGACAATAGCGCAACCCTTTGGTCTAAAGCGTAGTGCACTATTGGCAAAGGGGGTGGCGTTATTGACCCATAGTTTTCCTTACCCCTAATGGATATTTTTTCACTCCCTAAAGCATCTTAGGGTCAGCTTAGACTCATTTCATGTCTCAACAAGCACCATAGCACTATATAAAGACCACTCTCATTCATTTATCCACTAGATGGAAAACAAATGACAATTTTAATGAACAAGCTCAGAAACAGTTGCACAAATTGAGGTTATTTATCCCTATTTACCGATATTTCTGCATACATCCATCTACAACATCCAAGAGTTTAGTTTTACTCAAATTTCTAGTCTCAAGTCACATTTAACATTCAAATTGGCATCCGTACTCAAGCGTATTAGCATCACTTTCACTTGAACTAGCACTTAGATCAGGAGAACTACATCGTACTTGATTCCCTTTCGAGGTATTGGTATGTAGTCAACACTCAACACATGGGGTGTTGAGGTCATGTCCAGCCTATCCTACTAATGCCACTCTCTTGCCACTTGTGTTCATCAAAACCCTAGTAAGCATGGAGGCTTAGGGTTTCATAGTGAAATCAATCAAAATAAAGAACATACGATGATCTAGGTCTTAGTTATGCAGGCACAAGCTTCCCATAACAGAGTGAAGGTCTATCTCAAATATCACTACTTCATCTGCACAGGTTCAATAGCATTGCACAGGAGGTCTATAACATAGTGCACTATTGGCAAAAAGGGTTGTGTTATTGTCTAGAGAGGGTTCTGACATCTATTCTCCACTGACGACACTTTGCCCTGCTCCTGCATCAATTCCCATTCTACCACTTGTTTGTCTTAGTCATATTTTCCAACTATGTGCATCTTTTCAATTTTTTGCTATTTATAGAATATTCAAATAAATCAATTATTATCCAAATCAGTGACTATTGATACTGTAGTGTTTTAACCTCTGATTTGTTGATCAGTTCTTTATCAATCTGGGGTTACATTCCATAATCCTAAAAAAGATAAATCACACACCCTCCCATGCAATAATAAGGTTGTCTAGAATAAACTTGCCCCTTAAAAATCCAATCTACCCTCTTCGGACTATTCATGCCACCAATATCTTAATCCTTCTAGCAAGAGTTTTTCTAAAATTTTGTAGGAAACATTAAGGAGGGTAATAGGTCACTAACGAATTACCCACTCCTTTTTGGATCCCTTTGTAATGAGTTTGATCAATCCTTCATTGACTAGCTCCCCCATGACTACCCTTTTGATGGATTTTTGGCACACTTTTTATTAAGTTGGTCCAAAAATAGGCCACATCTTCTGATATAAATTCACTGGGAGACCATTAGGTCCTAGAGATTTGTCATTCATTGTGTCTTTCATTGTTGCCTCTAGCTCTTCTAGCACCAGTTCTCTAAATATAAAAATCTTCCATAGTTTTCCACCTTTTAAGGAACCACTTGCTTGACAAGATCCATGCAAGTATTATGTAAAGGATCAGTACCCAATACTTGAAAATCCTCTGAAAGTTGCCTTGAAAAATCTCTCAGATTTGAAGCTCATCCTATGAAAGATTATCATTAGAGTCTCACATTGCAAGAATTCTTTTTGCATTATGCTTTCATTTTATATATTGAAAGTAAAATTTGGAGGGCATATCGTTTTCTGCAATCCAATAAAGACTCCCACTAACCCTATCTCCTATTTCCCTATATTGCTCAAATATTTTGTGTTGAAATTCCAAGTCACTAGTTGCCCTTTGTTTTTCTGCATGGAAAGGATCCAATTCCAACTTGTGCCTAGCTTGTTGACGTTGAAGTCAGGGTTCTTTTTCTCTCCCTTTTCGTGTCTTGAAAATCATTAGGTCCCACCCTCGAATAAATTTGGTAGTGCATTGAATGGCCACTTCCCACCAAATAATCCACCCTCCATCACTAATCGGGGTAGGCACTAGGGACTAAATTGCATTCTTCTAACTCAAGAAGGGAGACATGTTTTACCTTTGCCCGTGGCAAGCGTTTCTCAAACTTCCTTCACAATTTACTTTTGCCCGTGCCTTGAAATTGTGCAAATAACTAAAAGTGTGGCTTGATTGTCATTTTTTACAAAAACTACAATTGTGCTCTTTTTCTTTCAAATCATGTGCCTTAGACGTCTAATGTCACTATAATAGTGTTTCACGAATCTTTGCAACTTCTACAAATTAATCTGTCTTCAGATCATCCATGAATCACAAATACTCTTTTCTTTTGTAGGTGCCCTACAATAAAATGGTTTGCTTCTCAACTCTCATTTTCTTTTCACAAAAGTCTATACAAGCAAATCACAAACTTCTTTGATCCTTGCTTCCTTCGATTTTATCATGAAACTGTGAAAATTGACTTTGACAGACTCTATCCCACTTTTACCCTTTTAATCTCCCTGGGGCTTCCTCGAACCTCAAACCTTCTCTTATTCTTTTCCATAGTTCATACTTGGCTAGGGCTTCCTCAAACTCCTGTAGTTGCTTGTTCATACCCTTCTATTAGGGCTTCTTCGAATAGTGGCTCTGATACCAATGTCAACAAATATAAATGCTGAAATAATGTAGAGAAATGGCATACAACACACATATACACTCCTGTGTGTCCATCTTTTATTAAACATTAAAAAATTACATTAATTGGGAAGGTTGATAACTACCCATTAATTAATGTTTAACTAATAGCTAATCTATCATGCTCCAACATAGTACAATTATAAAAGAATAAAAAAATTGCATCCATTATGTTAACAAGTTTCTAAGCACCACCATGGCTCACTATGACCCGTCAATGCCTCACAATACAAACTAATTTAATATATTAGCTAAGGGATTTCTTTCTACGAACTTTTAATGTATTAAATATGTATACTTAATATTCACAAAGAGAAGTGAACAAGTTGACTCCATATATACATTATATATGTATAGACCAACTCCACACCACAATCAACAATATTAACCAGGTCGACAATTCCAACTTCTATGTACATGTATCAACATGTCTGTATGATCCACCATATGCAATCATAATTTAAAAAATATATATTTGCTAAGACAACCTCGTATGTAAATAACATATCTCATAGAGTGAATGAGGGTGATAAGATATCTATCCATCATTTGAAACAAACAAAAGGGAAACTTTAGCTTAATTGTATTATCTATCCATCATTTGAAACAAAAAAAGGGAAACTTTAGCATAATTGTATGAAATAAATAATATTTCAAACTTGTAAGGTCCCCTTTTCTATGGGGTTGACTTTTGATTAACCTTTTGAAAACCTTTAGCCTATTTTATTCCCCATGTGCTAAGGGATGAATCAAGAGGAATATTTGTAATAATTTATTGCTAGAGAGTGATTTTAATCATTTGAAATTAAAAAAAATGTTATTAATTATTAATTGTAATTTATTATTTATTTTATTCTCAAGTAATTTTAATTACTATATTATGAAGTGTAAATTAGATAATAAAATATGACACTTTCATGAGGACTTGACCCTTAAGTAAAAGTCCTTAATGACTTTGGACATAAAGGAAGGGACCCAAAAGTGGACGCCACACTTGGGGAAGACCCAAGTGGCTAAAAGAAGTTTATCTTTGTTAAGAAACCCCCATGAGTGGTTCGCCCACCTTGGAGGAATTTTAAAATCGGGTCTTGAGACATTTGAAGATCATTTTTTTGTCAATCAATCTTATTTTCAGGTTATTGGAGTTCCAATCTTGAATCAAGGTGCTTGGAGTTCCAAAGAGATCTTGAAGAGGCAATTTCACTTTAGAAATTACAAGTGTGCTGAGTTGATTTGTTGTTTGTTGATTTGAAGAGGATCTTTGAAGAAGATCCAAGGGCAGAATTTTTTGTTCATTTGCAGATTTCTATTTTTCTAAGGTTTGACTACACAGTTTCAGATTTGGATGACTTTCATCCAAGGAAAAATTCTAATTATTGTTTTATTTGAAATAGCACATTTTTATCTTCAGTTCAGAGTATTATTTGTTTAGAAATTCTGAATATTTTGCAAGTTGTGAAATTTATAAGTTTCCTCTGTATTTTTGTTTTAAAAGATCAGAAAATAAGATTTTTGCAAATTTGATTGTGGAATCGTGTTTGGAATATTTTTATCCATCTGTAGATATAATTTCATAATATTTGGAGCAGTTTTGAGGCATAAATCAGCGTCAAACCCTAGTTGTCTAGGTCTTTGGACGATTTGCAGTTTATGAGAAAATATTGCAATAAATTTCAGTTTTATGGAATTCTGATTTTTTCTAATAATTTGTGGGTCTAAGTTGGGATTTACGGCATACTTTTTTGGTTTGATTTCAGCCCAAAAAGGAACCTTACATTGTATGAATTTTTATGTATACACAGTTTACTTGTAAAATTAGGGTGTTATATTATCCCTTATGTTTATGGCTTACCTTATGTTGGTGATAGCCTTTGTATTTGTTCGGATTGAAAAGATATCCTTATATTACATTATAGTGTTATGTATGTGGAAGTCATAGGGTGTCGAGGTAAAAGAGAAAACTATGGTTAAGGATTAGAGGGAAAGGACAGAATTATTTGGCATTTAGTAAAGTCTGTCTTAGGAGGTTTTGGACTAAAGTTAGTTTTTCGGTCACCACCAAGTGAAAAATAAATTTTATGCATGACATATTTTTGTGAAAACCTTAACAATTTTTTTTTTCTATCTATTTTATTTATTGTTTAACTAGGGGAACAACCCTACCTTTCTGATTCAAACATGTGAGGCCTCGATGAAGTACAAATGTTTTCACCATCAGGCCCACTTAGATTGTACCTTGGTAAATACATTATAAATAAAATTACAGATGAAATAGAAGAGCTATGAAGGCATGAATTGAGCTCTTTCATGGGAAACGCTAATGATTATTAAATATAGTGTACCAACATAGATCTGATTGATGAATACTATAACAAAATAAATTCTAACTTTACTG
Organism: Torreya grandis; assembly: GCA_037957365.1. Taxonomy (NCBI): domain Eukaryota; kingdom Viridiplantae; phylum Streptophyta; class Pinopsida; order Cupressales; family Taxaceae; genus Torreya; species Torreya grandis. The sequence continues at coordinate 2,292,751 of JARHVA010000667.1, forward strand.
CTCTACTTTGTTTTTTGTTAAGTTTTCAAAAAATATGGTCTTGATAAACCTTAAGTTTACAATAAGAAAGTAAAGAATGACACTGAACCAAATTTACAATAAGAAAGTAAAGAGTGACACTGAACCATCTTTTAGTAATGGAGTAAATGAAAATAGACCTGGAGTAAAAACATGGTTTCAAAGGTGGATAACCAGTTCATATCACTTGTCCTTGGAGACTTTGCCAGGTAAAAGATATTAATCCAACTAGATAGCACATTTGTCTGTATAAACATACTTTCCCTCCAAGACAACTTTGATGAGGGTTGAATCTTCAAAATCCAGTCACATAGATCTAAATAATTATTAGCCGTTAGTATTAAGGAAAGTGAATCACACTTTACAGTACCCAAGGTTTTCAGTCCATCCTTTATTTTATACATCTGGGTTATTGAAATTATCGTGACATATATTGCATTTAAGAAAAAATTCCAATAGCAAGTTCTCAATTTTGAAATAGCAATAGCAAGTTCCGAGAATTTTCTTTTGTAGAAGGGGATGATTTCTACAATAAAAACAAGTTTGTTTTCGGCAATAAATTTTTGTTCAGCATGGGCTTGATATAAAAAAACCTTCTCTTTATGAGTAGGGTTGCTTTGATAAAGCATTTTTTCTATTGTGGACGTGTTATTTTCTAAACATTCATGCAACTAATAAACCTTTGCGCACTAATATTGAGACCAATCAGCCATCGTAGACTAAATGCTTCATTATTGACAAGTATGCCATATGAATTCCCAATAACAAGTTTATTTAGGGAACTTTTTTTTTAAATATAATTAGAGAACCGTCTCTTTGCATGTAAAAATCATATACTTTAAGTCCGTACAAAATTCCCTGCATTGCCATATAAGTTGCTTTTGAAATTGCGAGATGCATGTGTGAAATACCATATGTAAAAGTGGGAAGACAAGAAATGTAAACATCCACTAAAATTTAACATATTTTTTCTTCACATATTGAAGCTCATATTGAGCACTTGTTCTTTGCAGAGACTTGTCTTACAACAACTATAAAGGAGATTTTCCTTCATGGTTGCGTGATAGTAAAAAATTGTAAGTGCTGCATATGAGTGATCCGCTTGGACCATGTTTTTATACGCTTGGTCTCTCTTTTTTAATTTAGAATGAATTTTTCATAACCGCTCTCTAGTAATTTATGATGAGACATTACTTTTTACAGCTCTCTTTCAAGTACCTATATAGCTATACAGTTCATCATCTAGCATTATTCATTTTTTCTTTGTATTCAATCTAATTAATAATTACCATATCTACTTACATTGGACATTTTTCCCACTAAATCTACAGGAATTTAATAGGGAATTCATTTAAAACCGATCTTGCAATGAAGAGGTGTGCTTTGACTGCATCCATTGATTTCATTTTAATATTATATATTAAATTTGTTATATAATATATTAATAGGTTACCGGAAAGAAGAGTATAATTGAATTTTCTCATGCTATGCAAAAACAATGCTGATTTTTACTTTATCAATAACGACTGAAAAACATATTTTTTTGTCGCCATTGAATCACCTCCAGAAAAGAAGATTATCTTCAAAGCAGCTTCATATGTGTCGGAAATCAACATTGTAAGTTGGTTGTTAGCATTATTTGATGTTCCATTATTGTTGTGGTTGGCCCAAGTACTCAGTGTAAATGAATCAGCAGGAATCACCTTTGTCATTGTTTAAGTTGAAATTTTAATATAATAATTTTTGGGGTTTAATAAATGTGTAATTATTGTGTTGATGTTTCTGGACATTGTATGAAGCAGTTTGACAGTTAACCCACCATCTCTGCTCAAAAAAATACATCCTTGAACACTAATGCATTGTCTTCCATCACCCACATTATTTATGCTAGAATTTGGCTTTATTCTTCTTTGATCGATTAATTCTTGGTACATATTCTTAAATTTACAAAGAATTAATATTAACTTTGTATCCTTGAACATTGCATCATCATCATAATAATAGTAATAGTGGTATTGGCAGCAGCAATGGCAACCCCTGTACTCCTTGACCCCCTCTCCATTGGTTGAGTGCCTAAAGGCACTTTCCCTCCTGGACCTCCTCTTCCATTGGTCAAGTGCTTAAAGGCCCTCCTAGACCTAAAGGTCAACTTCCTGTTGTAGGCGCAGGATTGCACCCTTGTGGGAGAGTTTTTCAGGCTCTCTCACTCCCAACTACAATATTGGAGCAACCTCAGGTTTTGAGTATCCTGTAGTGAGGTTGAACCTCTGGAAAAGGCCGGCTTCCTCTTTGATGCTCACCTAAACTAATGCCAAACTAATGATTCATAGGGAAAAGGGTTAGAAAGTGGATAAGGGCTCCTAAGAAAGCTAACCAAGCGATGCACCAAAGTAAAATGGACACTCATCTATGCTTGAACCCACACTAGATCAGTCATAAGACAGCTATGGCTTACACAATCTCGAGATCAAGTTAACACACTGGAAGAGGTTCAAGCAGAACACTAATCTAGACCTGCAAGAGCTTGAAAATACATTAAAGAGGCAAGCAAAACTCTGATAGACTAGAAAGAATCTCCTTCATGAATCCACCAAGCACAAACATACTAAGGCACTTATCAATGACAAGAGATGGGCAAAGAAATCATCTTATTACATCATGAGCTAGTTCTTACAATAGACATGATAGGGTCGAACTTAATCAAGCATAGCATACTTTGCAGTATCTCAATGAATGTCTGTCTTTCAGAATGATGAAAAAAGTCTAAAAACTAGGAACCCCTCTAAAATGGAAAGCATCTGATATATATAAAAAGGGGCCCCGAAAAAGAAAAGGGCTCGTGGGAGCAAGGAGAACTAAGGGAAGAGGTCATCGATGACCGGGACCCCTTTTGCTGTACTCAAGCTCTCTTGCATTCAAAGCATGCCACTACCTTGACCATGAAATGAACCGTCCAAGATCACCGCAAATCTCCTCGAGCCCTTCATGCATTCAAGTCCCCTTTTTGGAGCTGAGAGAGCCATGTCGTGGGTAGCTGCATGTCCCCACTAAGTGTACATGATTTGATCTCTTGCATTTAAAACTTGGCGTGCTCCTTCACTCTGCTTGGATAAGGACGAAATCACCATATCTATGAATCTGGACCTAGCCATGCTGCCTCTGATCGAGCGGCCACTTGTCAGAGGTGAGAGCCATATTGAAGGACAAAGGCTTCTCCATTAATTCGCACTTATCGGCTCCTGCCAGTTGAATACGCCCTTGACACTTGTCATGTACACTTTCGCTTTTGAGATTTGCTGACTCCCTTTGACCTTTTTTGAATGGAAACGACTATTTGATGAGACCCATCTTTGACGTCTGCGAGAATGTCTCAGGGTTTCAAATTCAAACGGCTATTTGCTAGGGCTATATTTTGACGTTTGTGGGCCCGTCACGGGATTACTTGAATCCCAACGGCTATTTTTTTGGACTTTTTGCTTTGAACAATTCCTTCGAACATTTTGTCTGAAAGAATTAGGTCTTCAAGTTTTTTGCAATAGACAATTCCTGCGGACAATTTGTCTGAAGGAATTTAAAGAAATGACCCTCCGGCTTTGTCGAAAAGGACTTTCCGAAGGGAAAGATACCCTTCGGACTTTTGGAAAGTGACCTTCCCGAAAGGAAAAATACCCTTTGGGAATTTTGAAATGGTCTTTTGAAGCTTTGAAATGAGCTTTCAGCAAAATTGGAATGGTCCATTTCCCTTTGAAAAAATACCTTCGAAAAAATTGCAATGGTCCACTTTGAAAAGAAAGTGACCCTTCGGCAAAGTTGAAATGGACCATTTCTTCAAAAGAAAGATACCCTTTAGAATTCTTGTTTTGGTTCACTTCTCCAAAGAAAGTGCCGTCCAAAATTTTTGAAGTGGAGCACTTTGCCGAGAAAAGTGCCCTTCGGCTTTCCTGAAATGGTCCATTTTTTGCGGATAATTCTTCCGAAAGAATTCGCTTGGACAATTTTTCCGAAAGAATTCACTCTTTGACTTTGACTTGAAAGGACCTTCGGATTTTTGAAAAGTGCCCTTGCTTACTTCGATTTTCTCATGACTCGCAATTTAGTCTTCCACCTTGTACTTTTGTAAATGCTGATGGAGTCCGTGGATTTTTTGACAGAGTCCGTAGATTTTTTGACAGAGTCCGTAGATTTTAAAAATAGTCAGAATTTTGGTATGTGGGCCAAAAATTGGCCAACACTTCCTAACAAACTTTTATCAGGAGATGGCCTTTAGGGCATTTATGCTATTCGACCTTTTGATGTCAACACGAGGGAAGTATTCAATTGATAGATTGAGGGCATTTATGATTTTGGCCAATGGTAGAGGAACTTAGTCGATAGATTGAGGGACAACCTCGACTGGTATGGAGAGGAGATCAAGGAATTCATTTATGCTCTCAATCGTTAAATAGAGGAATGCATTAATGCTCTAGACTAGTAGGGAGAGCATGCCAAGGAGGGTATTTACGATATCAAAATTCAGGTTGAGGGAGAGGGCCTTTATACACTCCTCGATAGATCAAGGAGGCTGAGGAAGTTGAGGTTTGACTTGTTTGCGGAAAGGTGACTCTTCTCCCCTAAGGTATGAGATGAAGCTATGACTAAGGGCCTTGACCTGAAGTTCAAGAGCATAAATTCCTCCCTCAACCTAAAGGTCAAGTTCCAAACGTCCCTCTCCCTCTTCTTTCTCCTCTCCTTCGACCTCCCCAACCTTATATTTGAGTGCCTAAAGGCCATTAATTGGTCAATGGTATAAATGCCCCATGGGTCAAGTGTTCTCTCGATGATTGAGCCCTCATTTGTTACAAGATGGAAAATCCTCAGCTTCTTGAAGTCAAGGGATGCCATTGATCTCTTTGGCCTCCTCTGCCATTGGTCAAGAGCCTAAAGGCCTTTACCTTGGCATGAGGGCCTCTAGGCACTTGATTGACTTAAGGACATTTAGGAACTCTCTTGCTAGATAAATGTTCCGTATGAAATAAATGGTGGCATCCATCATCTATTAGATACATAAACATGGTGGCATTCATTATGTAGGCACTCAATCGACGTAAGGGCATTTAGGCACTCCCCTGATAGTTAAGTGGGCATTCTTGTTACGTATGAAATAAATAGTGGCATCCATCATCTATCATATACGTAAACATGAATTGAGAGATTCATGGCACAACATAAGCAGGTAACCGGCCCACACATAGTTGAAGGTGAATGAGATAGATTTTATGCATAAATATTACATACATTCATCCAATAACCCACCTAGAAGAGATAGAAAGAAGATAATGCCTCCGCCCTTCCACTTTTATTACCAAAGATGCCCCCACTCACTCCCAATTCTAATAAATGATTATAGATAGATCCTCTTTTATTACCAAGAATGCTTCTACTCACTCCTAATTCCAATAAATAAATATAGATAGATCCATTTCTCAAAAAAAATAATTAAAAACTAACTACTTACATAAATTGATCATAATAGAGATAACTTAAATATATACAAATAAAAATCCGATGAAAACTAAAAATATAATAAAATTTGACTACAAAAACTTCCATTACTCAACAAATTTACTAAATTTTGCAAAGCATTTCATGAAGTTCAATATTATGAATTGACATATTATCATATTAAGGGTTTGGAATAGTAATAAAATTCCTTAATTAGGTTGGTAAAAAAGTAAGTGTGCATGTGTGACATCATTTATTATATAATTTTAATTTCAATTCTAATGCATAAATATTAATGTAAGCATAAAACAAGTAAAATACTGGCTATTTGTGCTCCATTTTCTTAGAAATATATTTGATAGCTGCATGTTCCTATACAAGGGAGGAAAAGAAAGGTTAATGTGTTTTGATGGCTCAGAATCCCTACTATTTCTTTTTAATCCTTGGGCGCGGTTGTCAGCAATAGATGCCATGCACGTGAGGCACGTTAATTTTGTTTTTCCTACCTGCACAGTGATGGTCCCTATACTTAAAAAGACATTTGTCAAAAGCGCATCTAAACTATGATCTAACTATGGTGTTTGCTTGGTAGATAATTTGGCCATTAATTGCGGAGGTAAAGCATGGAATAGTTCTAATCCATCCATCAATTATGAGGGGGATGAAACTGCAATAGGCTTTTCGTCATTCTTCCTAAGTCCTGAAAAGAATTGGGCAGTCAGTAACACGGGACATTTTATGGATAATTCAAAGAAATCAACATTTCTAGTGAAAGCGAGCAACTTTTCATTTGATACCCAAAATGGTACACTGTACAGTACAGCACGGTCTTCTCCTACTTCCTTGAGATACTATGGATTATGCCTTCACCATGGATTATATAAAGTACAACTCCACTTTGCTGAGATAGAATTTTCCAATGACACCTCATTCAGCAGTCTTGGAAGGCGCATCTTTGATGTCTATATTCAGGTCTATCACAATGTATTCATATTAATCTTGTCATTGTTCATTGACTAGACATGTGCATAGAAAGAATAAATATCTGTGATTGGTTTTTATGTCTGATATTCATGAATCATTATAGTTGTGTATTTTGACAATTCTTCCACACATTTCTCACCTTTTAAATTAATGCAGGGGATTAAGGTGTTGCCAAATTTTAACATCGAGGAGGCTGCTGGAGGCCCAGGAAAGGGAATCGTTAAAATTTTCCCTGGGAATGTGACTAAAAACCACTTGGAGATTCACTTTTTATGGGCTGGAAGAGGAACATATAATGTGCCAAAGGAGGGGACATATGGACCTTTGGTATCAGCTATTGTAGTCACTCCTGGTAAAATTATCTTTAAGGAAATTTGATCAGAAATGTATATGTTTGTATGGGGAATCAATTGTTTTTCTGTACCAGTGTAGCAAATTCTTTTGTTAGTTTTGTTTAAACACATTTTTTGCATTATAATTTTTCATGAAATATAACCATTTGATATCCAGCCAAATAAATTTGCTCCATATAATCTAAACAGTTTCCTTCATTTTGAGATTTGGTCGATTCTCTTGTAGGTTGTAGGAACTAAAACCATTCCTAAGTTTGGTGTTGCACACAACATACTTGTCTACAAAATACACCGCATGCCATTTGCTCAGTGAACAATACAATTGCCTCACATTAAGAGGGCTTTCTCAGAACATCTGCTGATAGCTCTAATACCGATTTGATAGCCTAAGTTTGAGGCTATGTCAGTGAAGGCGGAAGCCAAATACACTGTGGGTACACCACATGCAAATTTACTCATCAATGAGAAATACACAAACTTGCGAGCTGTTGCTTGCTTACTGTTATAGCACGGAATTGCACCCCTGTGGGAGAGTTTTTCAGGGTCTCCCACTTCCGGCTATAAGCGTGGGAACAACCTCAGGATGTGGGTATCCTATGGTGAGGTTCAGCCTCTAGGATTTTTAAAGAGGCTAGTTCCTCTCTAGTGGATCGCCTAAACTACTGCTGAAATAAAAATTTCACGGGAAAAAGGGTAGAAAGAGGGAAAAGGGCTCCTAAGAAGGCTAACAAGTGATGCACCAAATGAAATGGACACTCATCTACACTTGAACTCACACTAGATCAGCCATGAGGCGACTACAGCTTGCATGATTTCCAGATCAAGTAAACGTGCAGGAAGAGGTTTAGGCAGAACACTAATCCAGACTTGCAAAGCTTGAAGACATGTAACAATCCTTGCCCAATCTGCCCTTAATTGTCTCAATTTGCTGCCTTGTAATTTTTTCAAACACTTTGTAAGCAAAGTGCTTCTTGCTGGTTTTTGTCACAGTTTTGATGATTTGTTTGAATGATGATGGATTAAAGCTTCAAGTGTTTATAAAACAATGCAAGAATGACAATGCTAAGTTCTAGATGCAAGAATGACTTCTTTTTTTTTTTTTTCTTTTCTATGCAATTAGATGAATTCACAAAGCAAACTAATCACATATAGCCAATGGACATTTAGTCGAACAGTTGGCATGCAACCTACCATCTCAATTCAAATTCTCAAAAGATAACTATAAATGACCAGCAACTTTTGATTCTTATTTGTATTGATGATTTAATACAATGCTCCACTAGACTCGTCAAGACTCTTGGCATAAACAAGAATTACAATTATATGGTATGCTGGTATGAAGGATGCACACCTCTAGCTGCAAATATAAACTATACTAAAAGATGAATTGTATGCAATGAACCCTGGTGGGATTGAGGTGCCCTTGAGAATATGAAATATCCCGAGCCAATTTTTTGAAATTTTTAGTTATCGGATTTCAACATTACAAGCAAATACCGTTAAGGTTAAAAGATAAACCCAAACGTACTGAAACAACTCTAACCAGTATGGCGCCGATGATGGCGAGCATTGGTCAGAAGATCTGCTATTCTAAATGCTAGAAATGGAACTCGACGTCAAGTATGTGCTACCCAATCCAAAGCGGAGTAAGGGGCGACCATATGACGGAGTGAAATTACAAAACAAAGCAATTCGACGTCAAGTATGTGCTACCCAATCCAAAGCGGAATAAGGAGCGACCATTTGACGGAGTGAAATTACAAAACAAAGCTTTAAAGGGAAATGCTGAAAGATGAAACTACTCCATACCCAGCATGTGCTTGCTAACCCCAAAAGGGAAAGTAGCTACCATAGGGTGGAGCTCTACACCCAGAATGTACTTGCTAACCTCAATAGGGAAAGTAGCTACCATAAGGCGGAGCTATAAACTAATACAATGACTTTATTAGAAAGTGAACATTTGTAACCAGATTTGAACAAGTAAAGAATGGCTACCAGTACTACTGTCAACTTTACAAAATTAGAAGGATTTGTATGCCAATGTCGTAAGACGCAGAAAGATTAGCATTACATCATAGAATATTATCCATATCTTGGATAGTCATGTCCAACAACGAAACATTCAAGAGCAATATAATAATTTGAGTCTCGAATACAATTTTGCTCTTAGAAAGAGGAAAAACCAGCAACCTATTAAATTATTCAAATGTTCATAACTCACAAAAAACTTGTTCAATCGACCTAATTTCTGAAGCACAGTCCCTTCCTTATGATGGCACCCAAGCTAGCACCCAAAATCAGACCCAATCTGCATCCAATAATTATTACACGGATTCCAATGCAGCCCAAAAGGGGCATCCCAGCTGAATAGGGCGATTTTCTCTAAAAAATAAATGCAAGCTTTAAAAATTCTAAAAATTAGAGAATAGTGGCGCCTAAGCCTAGCCAAGATAATGAATTAATACCCAGAACTCTTTTTTTTGTATTTTTTGATTTATGAAGAAAAACATAGATCTGCCTTATACAGAATGCAATAACTGAAAACACTAATATACCAAATAACTAACAATGAAATAACTGGGAACAATGCACAACTAAATACAAATCTCAAAGACTGAATCACCACTAGATGCTGTCTTGCAAGCATGAAGCGATGCCCTAGCTAGGAGGCCTTCATTCCTCGAAGCGATTCCAGAGCCAATGCGGCAGCGTAACAATGTAGTAGACCAAGATGATCAAATGAGAACCCAATGCTTCTTTTTATAGGCTTCAGTTGGCCTCCCTTGAAGCCTTATCTCCAAAAGTGGCGCCTTTTCCAAGCAATGATGGCGCCCCCTTCAAGTCCACCTTTTAAAATAACATTAAGTTATTCGACTAGGCCAAGGTCATAACGTTAAAATATAATGTTATTTTTAAGTGAAATAAACTTATTTCTCCAAGACCGCATTCTGAAGCCTAAAACTGAATGAGTCAACTGAAAGGGAAAGTCAACTCCTTGAGACAAACCTGCTAGCTGCCAAAAATAGAATTTACTAAAAATAGTAAATTCTTGGAAATGCTCAGAAAGCCGAGACAAACATGCCCCTGCGAAGCTCTCGGAAAACCCAGAAAGAATCCGCCATCAAAACTCTGAGCAAGGACATCCTAAAAATAATAAACCCTAATTTGCACCTTTCGATTAGCCTTCGGGTTTCCAGAACATGGCCAACGGTCACTGTGAGATCAGGTTTGAGAAGGGGACATTACAGTCCGTCCTTCCCAAAATTGTTTGTCCTCAAGCAATCGCAAACTAGGATGCTGCAATATCTCATCATTTTCCCAAGTTGCATCCTCCATAGGCAGGTCCTTCCACTTTACCAGGTATTCTCTGATGGTTCTTTTCCTCAAAGAACGTTCTCGGACATCAAGTATCTCCTCTGGAATTAGAGCCAGTTGTCTCTCTTCATCTAAAGGTGGCAACTGTGATGAAGCAATCACATTATGTCCAAGTGCCTTCTTGAGGCGAGACACGTGGAAGACGTTATGCACTTTGCTATCAGAAGGTAGCTCTAATTCATAAGCTACTGCTCCAACTTTTTTGATGACCCTAAAGGGCCCATAGAAGCGAGGTTTGAGCTTCTTAGCTCCACTCTTCTTGAGAGTAGACTGTCTATATGGTTGTAATCGAAGATAGACCATATCCCCAACCACGAAAGAACGCTCAACACGCCTCTGATCTGCATACAACTTTTGCTGATTTTGTGCAATCTGCAAATTATCCTTCAAGGATTTCATTATGTCTTGACTATGCTGCAACAAATCCTTGGCTAGGGGTGCTTTGCTGTCACCAAACACCAAATCAACAAAACTAGGTGCTTCATACCCATAAAGTGCCAAGAAAGGAGACATCTTAATTGACATATGAAAAGTAGAGTTGTAGCAGTACTCGCCTATATGCAGCCACTTGACCCAAGTTCTCTGCTATTCTGACACATAATTTCTCAAGTAGCCTTCCAACCACTTGTTCACCACTTCAGTTTGTCCATCTGTTTGGGGATGGTAGCTAGTGCTTGGGGTGAGCACAGTACCACTCATTCTGAAGACTTCTTGCCAAAACTTACTTAGGAAATTGCTGTCCCTATCACTCACGATGTTCTTTGGCAATCCATGCAGCCTAAACACTTCTCAAAAAAACAGATCTGCAACTTGGGCTGCAGAAAAAGTGCTGGTAATGGCGAAAAAGTGAGCAAATTTGGTTAGCCGATCCACCACTATATAAATGCAATCCTTCCCTTGGGCCTTGGGCAACCTGTGATGAAGTCCATCGAGATACTTTCCCATTTTTGATTGGGAATAGGGAGTGGTTGCAGTAAATCGACTGGTAATGTATGCTCATTTTTATTCGCTTGACAAACAGGACACTCCTGAGTGTAGCGTTGTACCTCACCTTTGAATCCCTTCCAAGAAAACATTTTTCGGATCTGCCTATATGTCTTGAAAAAACCTTGGTGACCAGCAACTGGAATATCATGAAAAGTCAAAAGAATCTTCTTCTTCAGCTTAGAATCAGCCACCAGAAAGATTCTTCCCTTATAATGTATCAATCCCTCAACCATCTTGTACTTTTCATCATGAAAAGTACCCTCAAGAATGCTGGTTGCAAACTGATTTTTAGCATAATCAGCAAGCAACATGTCTCTCCAATATGCAGTAAGCTCACACAATGAGCTAAGATGAGGTCTCCTAGAGAGAGCATCGGCCACGATATTATTTTTTCCTTTTACATATTCAATATCAAAGTCGTAAGCTTGAAGCTTACTCACCCATTTCTGTTGCCTCTCATTTAGATCTTTCTGGTGCATGAAATGCTTGAGGCTATTGTGGTCAGTCTTAACCACGAACTTGTTCCCCATTAAGTACTGTCTGAACTTGGCTAATGCATGCATAATGGCAAGCATTTCTTTGTCATAGATTGAATATGTTCTTTCAACACCTCGTAATTTTCTGCTCTCAAACACGATGGGGTGTTTGTCTTGCATCAGGATAGCCCCCACACCTTCACCTGATGCATCACATTGCAGCTCGAATGGCTTGGAGAAATCCGGAATTGCCAAATTGGACACGAGCTCATGATCTTCTTGAACTTGTTAAAAACAATTTGAGCCTTTTCTGACCAAACAAAGGCTCCCTTTTTGGTGAGATCAGTAAGGGGGGCAGCATTCTGTGAATACCCCTTTACGAATTTTCGATAAAACCCACAAAGACCCAAAAAACCTTTCAACTGAGTTAAGTTCTCAGGAGGTGGCCAATCAACTACTGCTTTGATCTTCTCTGGATCCACCTTCACTCCCTCAGCACTGACTATGTGGCCAAGGTATAGTAACTCCATCCCAAATTCACATTTGAAAGCTTTTGCGAACAAGCTCTTAGATTCCATGATACTAAGCACTTCCTCCAAGTGCTTAAGATGATCTCCCCAAGTCTTGCTGTAAATCAGAATGTCATCAAAAAATATTAACACAAACCTCCTTAACTGACTCTGAAAAATACGATTCATGCAAAACTGAAAGGTAGCTGGAGCGTTAGTCAACCCAAATGGCATGACTAAGAATTTGAAATGGCCATAGTGACATCTGAAAGCTGTCTTCTCCACATCCGATCCCCTCATTCGAATCTGATGGTAACCCGATCTCAGATCAATCTTTGAGAAGAACTTGGCCCCATGTAGCTCATCAATGAGCTCATCTATCCTGGGTATGGAATATCTGTTTTTGATGGTGCTTTGATTCAAAGCACGATAATCCACACACATGCGCATGGTACCATCCTTCTTTTTCACAAGAACCACTGCAGAAGCAAAGGGGCTCTTGCTTGGGCGTATGAAACCCATCTTCAAGAGTTTTTGAATATTTTTCTCGATCTCGTCCTTTTGCCTCTTCGGATACCGATATGGAGTTATGATCACGGGTTTAGCCCCTTGAGCTCAATGATATGTTCTAACCCTCTATCAGGAGGTGGTCCAGGAGGTAAATCAGCAAACACTTTACTCTTCTTGGTGAGTAAAGACTGAATATCAGGAGGATACTCTATTTTCGTTTCAGCTGGACTAGCTGGAAGAACCATGCATTCCGCAGCCCAGTCCACTTGGTCATGACGTATCAACCTTGCCATCCTTTGGAATGACACAATCCGAGGGCCACCATTTGACATTCCTCTCAACACCACCTTCTTTCCATCGGATTGAAACTTGAGTTCCATGGTTTGTAGATTTAAAGAGATCTCTCCAAGAGATCGCAGCGACTGAATGCCAAGGACAGCATCCGTATCTCCAATATTAACCACATAGAAGTCATCCTTGACTTCGTAATTGCCCAGTTGCATTGACATGTTGGGAACCCTTTTGGTACAAGAGATGTGGAACCCATCAACAACCATAACTTTGAATCCTTCAAAATCTTCTGTTTGCAACCCCTTCTTTGCCACCACTGCTTCGTCAATGAAGTTATGGGTTGCTCCAGTATCAATTAAAGCAACAATACGCTGCCCTTTGATCGTCCCACGAATTTTGAAAGACTCATTCTTTTGGAAGCTCGAAAGTTGAGCCAACATACCACCACTTTCTTTTTCACTTTCGGACTCTTCTGGAGCTCTTTCTACTTCACTATCTTCGGGATCAGACTGCTGGTTTGAAAAATCAGAGTTACTTTCACTAGCTGAATAATACTCAATCTGGTGAAATTTGACTCCCTTTGGGCAAACATGTTCTAGAGACCATTTTTCTCTACATCGAAAACATAACCCCTTTCTTCGGAGTTCATTGATAGTCTCGGGATCCAATCTTGTGCCAAGAGGTTTCTGCTGTTTAAACTCCTTTTGGTAAGGCTTTTGATGAAACCTTTTCCCTCTATCCTTGTGAAATGGTTTGGAATGGAACTTTGCTTTGGGAGCAGCCCACTCCATGTTTCTAGCTTTTTTCATGGCTTCTTGTAAGGATGGTGGATCAAAAGCTTTGATCCATCCCTTGAGTGGCTCCATCAAACCTTCGCTGAATAGGATCACTAATCTTCTCTCAGTGATTCCTGTGACCATAACTGAAAGTCTTTGAAACTCAGCTATGTAAGCATCAACAGTGCCATACTGCTTCAACTGTGCCAACTCCCTAAAATGCACTTTTGGGTCCTTCTTCTCGAACCTCTCAATGAGTCTATTGGTGAATTCATCGTAGCTAGTGATAGATCCATGACCCAAGGTGACTAGGCCATGGTACCACCACTCATGCGCCACCCCATCTAGGTGTAGCGTAGCGAATTTAATCGCGTCTTCTTCAGCCATTGGCCTAAGAGCCAAATAGTTGTCTAGTTTTTGAATCCAAGCTCGAGCAGAATTATTATCACTTCCATCAAAGTGGGAAAGCATAACCTTGTTGATAGCTTGATGCAAGTCTCCTTGTGCTGGAGTTCTTTGGTCATAATTTCTCCCTTGTCCCTTACTCTTCCTCTTATGATCTATAAATTCATTATAGGACATGTCCATTTTGATGTCATCAGGGAGAGAATCATACTTCGCATGGCCACGTCTCAATTGTTCCACAAATGAAGTATTCTCTTCAGGATCAAGTTGGGTGTTTACTGGTGCTACGAAGGTGGGTTTGAAGGGCCTTGACGAAATGTAGGTGTTGTTTGAAACAGGTTGAGCAACACTTCCATCAAATTGATTTGAGGCACTAGGCTCTCCTCTATATCCTGGATTGTTCTGGAGAGTTGGGTTCTGACCCACTTTCCCCAACATGAGGGATACCATATCCATCAAGGCATCCATCTTCTTTTCAAATCTCTTTTCGGGACTTAGTGATCTCTCTCTACCCTTCCCACTATCATTTCTAGTGTTGGTAAACCTCTCGTTACCCCCAACTGATCTCTCACCTTCTGTCATATCTATTTCTTGAGAAGACTCCCAATGAGCCCTCAAGACCTCTGAAGTTGTCTGACCTTCGGGAACCTGATACCACTGGAACTGTTTTGCAATTTTCTTATCTTCTCTTGCAATGTATCTCTTTTCTCTGTCACTCATAGATGGTTTGGTCACAGGATGGTAGGATACTTAGCTCTGATACCACTGAAATATCCCGAGCCAATTTTTTGAAATTTTTTAGTTATCGAATTTCAACATTACAAGCAAATACCGTTAAGGTTAGAAGATAAACCCAAACGTACTGAAACAACTCTAACCAGTATGGCGCCGATGATGGCGAGCATTGGTCAGAGGATCTGCTATTCTAAATGCTAGAAATGAAACTCGACGTCAAGTATGTGCTACCCAATCCAAAGCAGAGTAAGGGGCGACCATATGACGGAGTGAAATTACAAAACAAAGCAACTCGTGCTACCCAATCCAAAGCGGAATAAGGAGCGACCATTTGACGGAGTGAAATTACAAAACAAAGCTTTAAAGGGAAATGCTGAAAGATGAAACTACTCCATACCCAGCATGTGCTTGCTAACCCCAAAAGGGAAAGTAGCTACCATAGGGTGGAGCTCTACACCCAGAATGTGCTTGCTAACCTCAATAGGAAAAGTAGCTACCATAAGACGGAGCTATAAACTAATACAATGACTTTATTAGAAAGTGAACATTTGTAACCAGATTTGAACAAGTAAAGAATGGCTCCCAGTACTACTATCAACTTTACAAAATTAGAAGGATCTGTATGCCAATGTCGTAAGAAGCAGAAAGATTAGCATTACATCATAGAATATTATCCATATCTTGGATAGTCATGTCCAACAACGAAACATTCAAGAGCAATATAATAATTTGAGTCTCGAATACAATTTTGCTCTTAGAAAGAGGAAAAACCAGCAACCTATTAAATTATTCAAATGTTCATAACTCACAAAAAACTTGTTCAATCGACCTGATTTCTAAAGCACAGTCCCTTATGATGGCACCCAAGCTAGCACCCAAAATCAGACCCAATCTGCATCCAATAATTATTACACGGATTCCAATGCAGCCCAAAAGGGGCGTCCCAGCTGAATAGGGCGATTTTCTCTAAAAAATAAATGCAAGCTTTAAAAATTCTAAAAATTAGAGAATAGTGGCGCCTAAGCCTAGCCAAGATAATGAACTAATACCCAGAACTCTTTTTTTTGTATTTTTTGATTTATGAAGAAAAACATAGATCTGCCTTATACAGAATGCAATAACTGAAAACACTAATATACCAAATAACTAACAATGAAATAACTGGAAACAATGCACAACTAAATACAAATCTCAAAGACTGAATCACCACTAGATGTTGTCCTGCAAGCATGAAGCGATGCCCTAGCTAAGAGGCCTTCATTCCTCGAAGCGATTCCAGAGCCAATGCGGCAGCATAATAATGTAGTAGACCAAGATGATCAAATGAGAACCCAATGCTTTCTTTTATAGGCTTCAGTTGGCCTCTCTTGAAGCCTTATCTCCAAAAGTGGCGCCCTTTTCCAAGCAATGATGGCGCCCCCCCTTCAAGTCCACCTTTTAAAATAACATTAAGTTATTTGACTAGGCCAAGATCATAACGTTAAAATATAATGTTATTTTTAAGTGAAATAAACTTATTTCTCCAAGACCGCATTCTGAAGCCCAAAACTGAATGAGTCAACTGAAAGGGAAAGTCAACTCCTTGAGACAAACTTGCTAGCTGCCAAAAATAGAATTTACTAAAAATAGTAAATTCTTGGAAATGCTCAGAAAGTCGAGACAAACATACCCCTGCGAAGCTCTCGGAAAACCCAGAAAGAATCCGCCATCAAAACTCCGAGCAAGAACATCCTAAAAAATAGGAAACCCTAATTTGCACCTTCCGATTAGCCTTCGGATTTCTAGAACAAGGCCAACGGTCACTGTGAGATCAGGTTTGAGAAGGGGACATTACAGAATAGATGAAGGAGCAAGCAATTTCCAAGTGAAAGGATGATCTCCCAAGCCAAATCGAATTTTTCAAACCAGCTGCCCTTGTTTTGGTCTGATCTCAAATTTAAAATAATATGCAATGAATATGTGTTGTCTCCAGCATCTAATATCATCTCCATGCTCCAAGGAAGTGGGCGCACCAAGCCAAGCAAAGAATCGATGCAAATTAGAACCCCCACAAGCAAAAACGTCCTTCCTAATGGCATCCTTCTTTGACTATAAATATCTGATTTTTATATTAGATTTCTCTATAATGCAATCTGCTCTCTTAACCAAGAAAAATTGATGCCAAAATATATAGAAACCAACACCAAAAGATAGCTATGCAACCTCCACAAATTCACCAAATTCGATGTCTCCAAAATTGGCCAATGGCCATAAATTTTGCTTCAATTAAGATGACTGAAATATCACCTCCAAAATGCAACTCTTCAAGAGATATTTCACTCCCTCAGTTATGCTATCAATGAGAGTTATCGTTTCCAAAGACAAATTGATTCACTGCAAAAAACTCTAGGCTCCACTAGCATACCAAAACAAAGACAACATCAAATCTGGATGATTCATAATGGCAGCCCACACCTCCCTTTATACTTTTTTTTTCTTTCCTTCATTTGGGAAGCTTTTAGAAACATCATAATATTTTATTATTATTTTTCCCTTTTAATATGTTATATTTGCACTTTAATATAAACTAATGAATTATAACATAAAGTACAAATATAACATCATTTTGTAACATGAGGTTTCTAAAAATAGAAACATTCTAATAAATCATTAGAAAACCTCCGGAATATGTCGAAACTTCCCCAAAGAAACCAACTGCCATTTGGGTAACTGCGGAGAAGACCCTCTAACTATGTCGTATTAGCTTACGAGGGCCACTAATAGGCTAATCATGCTGAAAGTACAATGTCTAGCTAGAAGGGGACATTGCAGTCTGCCCCTCTTGAAATTGCTTGTCTCCAAGCAATCTCAAATCTGGATGCTTTAGAATCTCCTCACTCTCCCAAGTAGCATACTCAACTGGCAAGTCCCTCCATTTAATTAAGTATTCTCTGATGACCCGTCTCCGCAAAGTCCTCTCTCGAACATCCAAGATGGCCTCAGGCACCAGTATCAATTTCCCCTCATCATCCAAGGGTGGCAAAGTCATGGAAGGAACCACACGATGTCCTAACGCCTTTTTGAGGCTTGACACATGGAAGACATTGTGTACTCTATTGTCGGCTGGCAA
This sequence comes from Torreya grandis, assembly GCA_037957365.1. NCBI lineage: Eukaryota > Viridiplantae > Streptophyta > Pinopsida > Cupressales > Taxaceae > Torreya > Torreya grandis. The sequence continues at coordinate 2,310,760 of JARHVA010000667.1, forward strand.
CTCCAACTCATAAGCCACCTTGCCCACTCTCCTGAATATTCTAAATGGCCCATAGTATTGTGGCTTAAGCTTCTCAGCTCTGCTTTTCTTAAGAGAAGACTGTCTGTGTGGTTGTAGCATCAAATACTCCATATCACCAACCTCAAACGAGCATTCAACTCGCTTCTGATCTGCATACTGCTTTTGTTGGTTCTGAGCCTTTTGTATGTTTTCCCGCAATGCTCTCATAATGCCCCGGTTCCCCTGCAATAGATCACCAGCACTAGGCACTCGGCAATCTCCAAATAACAAATCCAAAAAGCTCGGTGCATCATACCCATACAATGCCATGAATAGTGTCATCTGAATGGAGAGATGGTAAGTGGTATTGTAACAATAGTCACATAAATATAACCACTTAACCCAACCCTTCTGCTGCCCTACTATGTAGTTCCTAAGGTAGCCTTCCACCCATTTATTCACAATCTTCATCTGTCCATCAATCTGTGGGTGGTAACTAGTACTCAAAGTGAGTTCTGTCCCACACAGCCTGAATAGCTCATGCCATAAATGACTCATAAACCGGCTATCTCTGTCACTGACTATGCTCTGAGGTAACCCATGCAATCTAAATACCTCATGGAAGAACAATTCTGCCACCTACATAGCTGAGTAAGTAGCTGAGATCGGAAGGAAGTGAGCATCCACAACCACATATATGCAATCCCGTCCCTGGGCTCTAGGTAATCCAGTAATGAAATTCATAGATAAGCATTCCCACTTCCTATCAGGAATCGGAAGTCGCTGAAGTAAACCTGCTGGATATGCGTGTTCCTGTTTATTTTGCTAACAAACAGGACACTCTCTAACATATCGTAGAACATCTGATTTGAGGCCCTTCCAAGTGAACCTCTTCCGAATCTGCTTGTAAGTCTTGAAATACCCGGGATGCCCTGCCATGGGTGTATCATGAAAGGTCCTCAAAATAATGTTCTTCATCTCCGATCCTGGGGTCAAATAAATCCTTTGTAAATGATTAAATCATTTACAACTATATATCTGGCATCCTGCACTAACCTTTCAACAATACCTGCAGCCCAACTATCCTTGGCATACTCTAGCACTATCAAGTGTCGCCAATCATCTAATATCCCAGTCATAGAACTCAAGTGTGGATGTCGAGATAAAGCATCAGGAACCACATTCTATGTCCCCTTGACAAAGGAAATGTCAAAATCATATGATTGCAGCTTGTTGACCCATTTCTACTGCCGATCATTAAGATCTCTCTGTCCAAGGAAATGCTTCAAAATGTTATGGTTTGTTTTCACCACAAACTTGCTGCCTACCAAATACTCCCTGAATTTGGCCAATGCATGCATGACGGCCAACATCTCCTTGTCATATATGCTGTACCCTCTCTCTGGACTGCGAAGCTTCCGACTCTCAAAAGCAATTGGATGCTTGTCCTGCATAAGGACTGCACCTATCCTCTCACCTAATGCATCACACTGTAGCTCAAAGGGTTTGGAGAAATCCGGCAATGCAAGAATTGGGCAAGAAGTCATAATTAGTTTGAACATCTCAAAACAATCATGTGCCTCAGGAGTCCAAACAAATGCCCCCTTCGTCAAATCAGTGAGTGGTGCCGCATGTCGTGAATATTCATTAACAAACCTGCGATAGAAACCACACAATACCAAAAATTCTCTAAGCTGAGTAAGGTCCTCTGGAGTAGGCCATTCAACAATTGCCTTGATCTTCTCTGGGTCCATACGTACCCCCTCAGCGCTGATGATGTGCCCAAGATACAATAATTCTGTCATTCCCAAGTCACACTTGGATTCCTTGGCATACAAGTGTTGATGCAGTGGATTGCACCCTGGGTAGGAGGCCGAGCCCCTGCCTTCCACACGCAACAATGGAAACTCCCCTCTTGCCTGTGGGCAAGGCAAAACTGGGAGGAGAGTCTCTAGATAAAAGCTAGCTCCCTTTGATGCATCTGATTTATTCCAGTAAGTTGCTATACATATATATGTATATATAATGGGGGGATTGAAAAGGGAGAAGGATTACAGGAAAACAAAACCTATTCTAAGAGGGTGATGCACCAAAATAAGTTTGATCCACTCACATTCACACTTTGAACTACAAAAACACATACATACACTCTAACTGGTAAAAGGACCAGACTGCAGAGAGCTTGATAGGGAGGCTTCAATGGAAACACACAGTAAAAAAACTCACCATAGGTGTTGTAGGAAGAGCACACTATCTAGTAATCTCTTTCTACTTCTGCGCTCCAGGAACGACTCTTCTTATCACCTGCAGAAATGGCGCTTCGTATATACCAGGTACGTTGGTGTCAACCCTATGAAAGCATTAGGAAGCAATAACTGGACACAAGACTAACACTCAGACGCACTCAGAGATATATGCAACCAGAATAGAGGTCAAAATGTGTATTCTATTGATTCCAGGTGAAAAATAGCAGGGTTTCGCCTTACAATGTGAGAGATGCCTTCTCAAAATGAGAAGTCTACAATATATAGAGGAAGAAAAGAGGCCTTTTGGCACCCTTTTTACAAGTGACCCATGTGCATTCCGATCATTGGGAAGAGGAAGCCGCTTAAAGATAATGCTGTGTCGGCTCTTGTTTTGATTTTAGGCATTTTTTGATATATCAAACATTATATGTGGAATTATGGGCCGCGCCGTTTGTATGCAAACAAGACCACTCCTTCAAGGCAATCACGTGGCTTGTCTGCTCATCAATGCAAAGTGAAGAAAAAATGGGTTGCGCTGTTCACCGTTCGCGTCTCTTGATGATCAATTCGCAGACACTATGTCAACCGCTGGAGTAACTCCTTGAGTCGACACCTTCCTTCACCACTTGGACTGCTTTGTCCATTTCTGCACTTGGTTCTTTTGCCCCTTCTTGGCTTTGTCTTTCTTCTGGCTTTAAGCCTTTGAATTCCTTTGGGTTCGCGCTTAAGTCTGCGAAGATCAACAGCTACTTCATTGCCGCAAATTTGACGTCCTCGGGTCTGTCATCCTCAGTAATTCGTTCGTGTCTTTCCTGCTTGCCTTGGCCGCTTTTCGCTGATATCAACAAGTGACACGTGGCGTGTTCCGCTGTGAAACAGGCGAGGACACGTGGCAACATCCGCTTAACTTATAGAAGCTTTAGGCACCTTTTGAGAGTCCTGCGGAAGATAACACGTGGCGGCTTTTGCTAAGCTTTAGAAACAATACAAAATCATTCGGGACTCATTCAGATTCATCACAGACGATGACACTTGGCAGCTTCCGCTCTCTTTTAGCAGTTCATCCAGGGCCCACCACAGTCTTTACGGAACAAAAGGGAGAGACCGCGGATGTTGACACTTGTCAGCTTCCGCCGAGCTTTGCAAGGGACATGCGGCACGTTCCGCTGCTATTAGAAAAATATGTCAAAATCTTTCGCATTTGCCACTTGGCGCCCTCCGAGGAACTCTAAGGGAAACTTGTTGAAATGAGCTTTGGAACTTGGATGCAGACACTTGTCGCGCTCCGCTGGGTTTTGCAAGGGACACGTGGCACATCCCTCTGCTTTTAGAGGCAAATTATCATGTGTCCCGACAGACAACACTTGGCAGCTTCCGCTCTCGGGCTTTTTTTGGTGTAAAATTGACGTTTGCGGGCCCATCACTGTTTGAAAACCAACGGCTAGTCCATTTCCCTGAAATTGACGGCCTCGAAAAACGTCACTATCCTTGGCAAATCCTTTGGTTCTTTTCCTTTGTTTCAGCCTTTTCTGCTCCGATCGGGCTTTTGTCTCGGCCAATTTTCCTGCGGACAGAATGTCCGCAAGAATTGTCTTGCTCGCTTCCTTCCCTTCAAAGTTTTCTATCGGGCTTTTCTCCCCCAGCTTTCCTGAATTCTTTCGGACTTTTTGGGAAGAAAATTCCGCGGAAATAAACAAGACCAAGGCAAAAGCAAAGAAGCGATTTCTTTCAGACTTTTTGTCCTCTGCCCTTGCGGAGGGCAGAGGACACTTGAGAAAGACCAAAAGTGAACAAGGCCAAAAAGGTTAGTTCCCTTCGAAAATTTGACAAGGCAAAGAACGAGAATTTCTTCGGACAAAATGTCCAAAGGAATTCCTTCGAACATTTTGTCCGAAGAAATTCTCGTTCTTTGCCTTGTCAAATTTTCGAAGGGAACTAACCTTTTTGGCCTTGTTCACTTTTGGTCTTTCTCAAGTGTCCTCTGCCCTCCGCAAGGGCACTTGGGTCAGGAATTGCCCTCTGCAAGGGCAATTGTCCTTCGGGAGACTCTCTTAAACCTTCTTATTGAACCATCCCTTTGAAACAAGCTGTTGAAGCAAGTCATTGAACAAAGGCATTGAACCATCTGTTGCACCAAGCCATTGAACCAACTAAATCTGAGCCAATTGAACTGAATGGTTCAATGGTCCGAAGAAACTTTGTAGAAGTCCCTTTCATTCTTTGAACTAGTTCTTCATCTGCCAAAAGACTCGCCTGCAGAGTTCGTAGAAACGCCTGCAGAGTCCGTAGAAATGCCTGCAAGACTTGTGCAAAACCAAAAATGTACTGGCTCAAAACAGCAGGGGAAAAAGGGGACCGATTTTGGCCTGCAGGACCAAAATGGTCAACAACAAGGATTCACCTCCAAGAATACCCAAAACCGCATCAAGATGTGCAATGTGATGCTCCCATGTTCTGCTATATACCAAGATATCATCAAAGAATACCAACACATACCTCCTTAACTGCGAATGGAAGACCTTGTTCATCGTAGATTGAAATATCATCGAAGCATTAGTTAGCCCAAATGGCATAACCACAAACTTGAAATGTCCACAATAACACCTGAAAGCCATCTTCTCTATGTCCTGCTCCCTAACACGAATCTGATGATACCCCGACCTCAAGTCAATTTTGGAGAAGTAGCAGGCACCACGTAACTCATCTATCAACTCATCAATTCTAGGGATGGGGTAACGGTTCTTGATTGTTCTTTTATTTAGGAGCCTATAATCAATACACATCCGGAATGTACTATCCTTTTTCTTGACCAAGACTACTGATGATGCAAAAGGTGACTTACTTGGTCTAATGTGTCCCATGGCCAGCAAATCCTTAATAGTTTTCTCTATTTCATCCTTCAGCCTCCTGGGGTGCCTATATATGGAGTGACCATCACGGGCTTAGCGTCCTCCTCCAACTCAATGATATGCTCAATCCCTCTGTCTGGTGTTCTTCCTACTGGAATATCATTGAATACCTGAGTGTGTTGAATTCTTAACTCCTGAATGTTTGGATGGTAAATTGGCTTCTGTTGCTCACCCTGTGTAAGCATCAAAACACACTCAGCTGCCCACTCAACCATGTCATGCCTCATAAGTCTCTCCATCCTAAAAGAAATCATCCTGAAACTGGAATCTCGAATAGCCTTGAGGACATGAGTTTTTCCATCTACCTGGAATGTCATTTCCATCTCTCTGAGATCCAGGGTGAATTTCCCTATCATGTAACCATCTCATGCCAAGTACCATATCTGTATCACCCATATTCACCACATAGAATTTGGTCTTGAACTCATAGTTGTTCAAATTCATAGGCAAATCTGATATCCTCCTTTCGCACTTAAGGGTATAACCATCTGCCACCTTAACTCTTATTCCCTCAAATTTCTCTGTCTTGATTCCATGCCTCTCAACCAATCAGGCATCAATAAAATTATGAGTTGCCCCTGTGTCAAGAAGAATGATAATCTTTTGCCCTGCTAGAACTCCACGCATTCTAAATGTGTTAAGCACAAGCTTATACTGAGAGGGGGGTGAATCAGTATAAGATATTTTTTCGCTTTCGACTATTAATCTTAAACCAAAACCTCAAATTACTTCACAATTAATATATTCAAAGCAATCAAAGAATACAATGCAAAACCACACAATGCAAATAGACACAGATTTGCGTGGAAACCCTTTCGAGAGAAAACCATGGAGAAATTCTCTTAATATAAATATTCGTAGGCATCAACCTACTGGGGCACCAACCCTAAAAACAATTTTGTAGGCACCAACCTATAGGAGCACCAACTCCTTTCACTGAGCACCAACTTAGCAAGAGACACCAATCTCTTCAAAACGAAGGCACCAACCTTCTCAGAAAAAATCACTCTTATATCTCAAATTTGTTTTCAAAACAATGGATGATAGAACACTTGCTTTATCTCCTTTAGATTCAATCTACACTTGAGTGTTTTTGCTGCTATACTCTTCCTTATACTTGCTGATTTTTTTTTTTTAATATTCTCACAAAAAATTGCCTTTAAAAATTCTGCTCTTCTTTTATATATCTTCCACTTTCGAATCTACTCTTTTGCCATTCGTTATGCACTTATTTATAACCCACAGAAAGCCACAAATCAAGGTCATGACTCTTCAAGTGAAAAGGTCCTTTTGAACGGTCACAACTCCCAATAGGTCGACCAAGGTTGACACTTCCATCGACAATTCCGCTCACTTCCGTCGACAATTCCGTTCACTTCCGTCAACAATTCCGTTCATTTTCGGCAACAATTCCGTTTACTTCCGGCAATAGTTCCATTTGACATCAATGACAATATTCCAACAATCTCTTCCTTTGTCATTGATGGCAACCACAAACTGAAACTACTCCCCCTTGCTGCACTGTCTCTTCTGTCTGAATCATTTTTTGCTGTAGCTCCCCCTTTCTGTGACATCCTCTTTCTGTACTTCTCCCCCTTTGACATCAATGACAAAGGGTCTATCCAAGAGCTAGTACTTAGCTCCCCCTCAGTCGATGCTTCCCTTTAGTGGCAAGAAGCAAAAGAAATTACTCCCAACTTCTGTCGTAGGTACTCAAATATTTCCTTTGGAAGTGGCTTAGTGAAGATATTTGCCATCTGTTTGGATGTGGAAACATATTCCAATTTTACTTGTTGTTCTGCCACCTGTTCTCTCCAGTAATGATACTATATAGGAATATGCATAGTTCTAGAATGCATAACTGGATTCTTTGAAATACTTATCGCACAGTATTATCGCACAATATGGAGATTGGATGATTATACTCTACTTTGATATCTTTCAAGGTTTGTTTCATCCATAAAACTTGTATACAACATAGCACTGCCGCTATATACTCTGCTTCTGCTGTGGATAAAGATATAAAATTCTGCTTCTTACTCAACCAAGATACTAGGCTATCTCCAAGAAAGAATGCTCCTCCACTTGTACTTTTTCTATCATCTACACAACCTGCCCAATCTGAATCCGTGTATGCTACCAATGTGAAGTCTTTACCTCTTGGGTACCACAACCCATAATCCAAGGTTTTCTTTAAATATCTAAATATACGTTTCACGGCTTGCACATGTGTTTCTTTTGGAGCTGCTTGAAATCGTGCAACCATACCTACTGCTTGCATGATATCTGGCCTAGATGCTGTCACATATAGTAAACTCCCAATCATTGATCTGTAAAGAGTTTGATCAGTATTCGGAGATTCATCATCTTTTATCAACTTCGTACTTGTAGCCATAGGTGTGCTAACAAAGGCACACTCCTCCATATGGAATTTCTTCAACATCTCCTTCACATACTTGCTTTGGGATATGAATATTCCTTTGTTAGATTGAGAGATTTGTAAACCAAGGAAAAATGACAACTCACCTAACATGGACATCTCAAATTCCTTTTGCATATCTTCAACAAATATCTTAGACATTTCCTCATTGTCTCCTCCAAAGATTATATCATCTACATACACCACAACAATTAACTGGTAATCTCCTTCAGTTTTGATGTAAAGATTACTATCAGCATATCCTCTCTTGAATCCTTGGTCTTGTAGGTATTTATCAAGCCTAACATACCATGCTCTAGGAGCTTGTTTCAATCCGTAGAAAGCCTTCTTCAACTTACATAATCCTTGTTTTCTGATAAGAGGAATCCTTCTGGCTGTTCTATGTAAACTTCCTCTTCTAGATTGCCATTTAGAAATGCTGATTTAACATCCATTTGATAAACTTTGAAATTTTTGAATACTGAAAATGCAAGAAATATTCAAATTGCTTCTAATCTAGCAACAGGAGCAAAAGTTTCTTCAAACTCTACACCTTCTACTTGAGCATACCCCTTACATACCAACCTTGCTTTGTTTCGAGTGACTTGGCCATTTTCATTCAATTTGTTTCAAAAAACCCACTTAGTGCCAATTACATTCTGATCCATTGGCCTGGGCACAAGTTCCCAAGTCTCATTCTTCTTAATTTGATCCAACTCTTCTTCCATTGCTTTTACCCAATGTTTATCATGACTAGCTTCAGAAAAATTCTTAGGCTCTACCTTGGATAACAAAGAAATTTACATGCTCAAGTATACTTACAATTCTTCTTCTGGTTTGCACCCCAGCATCAATGTTGCCAATGATCTGACTTTCAGCATGATTCTTCTAAACAAAGCGAGATGGTGCTTTGGTGCCCTACCTTTCAGATTCACTCAATTTTTCTACATTTTCTTCCTCCCCTTCTTCTACAAGATTGGGTATTTCTAGAGGCTCTTCTGAAGGTTCTTTTGCCTTTTGATTCATGATCTCATCTATTCTAACACTAACACTTTCTATGATAGTTTGTAGCCTTTTGTTATAACATCTATAGGCTTTGCTTTTGATGGAGTAACCAAGAAAAATTCTTTCGTCAGCTCTTGAATCAAATTTGCCCAAGTTTTCTTCATTCATGTTGATAAAACATTTACTTCTAAACACTTTGAAATGTTTGACCAAAGCTGGTCTTCCTTTCCACAATTCGTAAGGAGTTTTGTCATTATTAACTCTGATTTGCCCTCTATTCAAGATGTATACTGTTGTATTAACTGCTTCTCTCCAAAATCTATCTGATAGCTTAGATTCATTCAACATAATTCTATCCATCTCTTGAACGGTTCAATTTTTCCTTTCCAACACTCCATTTTGTTGTGGAGTCCTTGCAGTTGAGTATTGTCTCTTAATTCCATGATCTTCGCAAAACTCAATGAATTCATTTGAAATAAACTCACCTCCTCGATCTGACCTTAGACATTTTATTTTCAGCTCTTTTTCATTTTCTACTAATGCCTTGAAAGCTTTAAACTTTTCAAATGCTTCTGATTTTTCTTTTAGAAAGGCTACCCATGTCATTCTAGAATAATCATCAATGAGCAACATAAAGTAGCTCTCACCTTGCATGCTTTCAGTTCTGGTAGGACCACAAAGATCCGTATGAATCAGCTCTAGTGGTTTGGTGGGCGAATATTCTTTTGTTTTGAACTTTGTTCTGGTTTGCTTCCCGTGTTGGCATTGCTTGCATAGAGTATTTGAAGGTTTTGTTATCTTGGGCATATCTCGCACAGCCTGTTTGTTGCTGATTTTCACAAGATTATCAAAATTTATGTGCCCTAACCTTTTATGCCATAGCCAACTTTCTTCAACTTGACTCAGACAACATTTCTCTCCTATTTCTCCAAGCACGTATAGGTTGTTTGTGGTTCTATGAGCATCTGCAATTAGTTCTCTCGTGTCTCTTTTTCTGATCTCACAACCTTCAGAAAAGAACTTGAGTGTGTCCTTGATCACACATTTGGCTACACTTAGAAGATTATGCTTTAACCCTTCCAAATATAACACATTTTCTGTTTTGGTTTTTCCATTATCGAGACTAAGTGTACCTTTTCTTGTTATTCTGGCTGTAGTGTTGTCTCCGAACTTCACCGTGCTTTCATTGACCTTTTTTAATGAGATGAATTTGCTTTTATCTCCAGTCATGTGTCTCGAACATCCACTATCAATGAACCATTGTTGTCCTTCATCTCTAGCATGGAATGCTGTTTGAACAATCACGGATTCTTCTTACTTCTTCTTCCAGGTCTTTGATGGTTCTATTTTATTTATCACTGGAGCTTTGAACTTTTGATCTTGTCTTACAAATTCAAAAACACTTCTACAATAGCGTGTTATATGTCCATAGTTGTTGCACTTGTAACAAACTATAGCTTCATCAAAGTTTGATAAGGGAGCAAACGAGTTGTAGTCTCTGTTCGAAGTTCCATAGGTTCCTTTGTTTCTGCTCCTGACTTCAATATCCTTGGCTCTCTTTCTAAAATCTAATTTCTTATGACGAAAATGATTGTAATAATAACAATATCCATCAAAATAATTACTAAACCTGGTTTTATTTGCATATCTTGGAGCAAATGGTCTTCTAAAGTTTTGTTCTCCTTTGCTTTCTTTGTTGATAGCGCTGGTTTTTGTATTCTGGGCTTCTTCCTTCTTGGTCTCCTTTTTCACTGGTTCCTTAAGAGTTTCAACATAGCTCTTAGCTTTCTCTTTTGCCTTCTCATATCCAATGCCTAACTTATTAGATGGTGATCTTTGATTCTCTAGAATCTTATTCAAAACTTGAGTGCTTTTCTCAGATTTCAATTCACTTGCTATTTTAGAATTCGTCTTTTCTAGATCCCTTTTTAAAAAATCTATTTCAGATTCATACCTTTCACAGTCTTCTCCTTTCTTCTTTAGCTGATCCGTTAGATCTTCTTCAATTTTCTTTGCTTCTTCGATTTGGATTTTTAGATCAGCAATTACCTTGTTTGATTCCTCAAAACTTGTGATGTCTTCGCTTTGAAGTCTCGATTCTCTTCTTCATATTTTCAGAGTTGTAACTTTAGTTTCTGATTCTTCTTCTTAAATGCTTTTATTTCTTCTAACGCGCAAATAATTTCTTCTTCAAGGTTCACTTCACCTTCTTCCATGTCTTCGTCTTCCTCTAAATTATCTTTGCTGGTGGTGGCATTTTCTTCTGTAGCCATGAACAGAATCTCTTCATTATCACTCTCAACATCACTTTCTTTGTTTTCTTCGGATGAGTTGCTATACCTCTTGGAGTATAGGCTTTTCTTTTGTTTCTCAAATCTTTGCTTGTCCTTGCTCGGCTTGAATCTCTTTTTGTACTTTGATTTGTTTCTCTTATCATCGCTATTTTCTTTATTTGGACATTTGGCTGCAAAATGACCAATTTTACCACAATTAAAGCATTTAAATGGTAACTTTCCTTTATATTTGCCCGATCATTTCTTTAGCTTCCGAATGAATAGAGCTTCATTTTCATCTTCTTCACTACTTGAATTTTCACTTGATTCTGGTTCTTTGATCTTCTCTTTCTTCGAGACCTTGAATGTGCTTCCTTCTTCGACTGTCTCTCAGATTCGGTTCTCATTTCGTAGGCCGTAAGAATTCCATGGAGCTCATCTATTTTCATCGTGTCTAAATCCTTCATTTCTTCAATGGTGGAGACCTTCGCATCAAATCTCAATGGTAGGGATCTTAGGACTTTTTGAACGATCACAGATTCTTCAATTTTCTCTCCGAGTCCTCGAATGACAAACAATCTCATCGACTCGAAGAAGATACCCAACAATGTTTTCATCATTCTTCATTTTTAAATTTTCAAATTGCCTCCGGTGGGTTTGGAGTTTTGCTTTTCTAACCTTACTATCACCTTCATAAATAGTGTTGAGTTTATCCCAAATCTATTTTGTAGATTCACAATGCATAACCTTAACAAACTCATTTTCTGAAAGCCCGCATAAGATTGCATTCATAGCTTTCGCATTGTTCTCACTGGCCTTTTTTTCGGTGGCATCCGTTGGTGCAATTTGTGCCATTGTGTATCCTATTACCACTGCTTGCCAAATATCGAAACCTAGGGCCATCAAGTAAGTCTTCATTCTTATGCTCCAAAATGCGTAATTCATTCCATCGAACAAAGGAGCCTTGTTAGTGGAGAAACCATCTAGCACTTGAGATCCTGCCATATGTGATTTCCAAGATCTACCTTCTAGCAGTTGTGCTAACACCGAAGGAACCGGCTCTGATACCAATTGTTAAGCACAAGCTTATACTGAGAGGGGGAGGTGAATCAGTATAAGATATTTTTTTGCTTTCGACTATTAATCTTAAATCAAAACCTTAAATTACTTCGCAATTAATATATTCAAAGCAATCAAAGAATACAATGCAAAACCACACAATGCAAATAGACACAGATTTACGTGGAAACCCTTTCGGGAGAAAACCACGGAGAAATTCTCTTAATATAAATATTCGTAGGCACCAACCTACTGGGGCACCAACCCCAAAAACAATTTTGTAGGCACCAACCTACAGGAGCACCAACCCCTTTCACCGAGCACCAACTCGGCAAGAGACACCAATCTCTTAAAAACAAAGGCACCAACCTTCTAAAAAAAATCACTCTTCTATCTCAAATTTGTTGTCAAAACAACGGATGATAGAACACTTGCTTTATCTCCTTTAGATTCGATCTACACTTGAGTGTTTTCGTTGCTATACTCTTCCTTATACTTGCTAATTTTTTCTTTTTAATATTCTCACAAAAAATTGCCTTTAAAAATTCTGCTCTTCTTTTATATATCTTCCACTTTCGAATCTACTTTTTTGCCATTCGTTATGCACTTATTTATAACCCACGGAAAGCCACAAATTAAGTTCGTGACTCTTCAAGTGAAAAGGTCCTTTCGAACGGTCACAACTCCTTCCAATAGGTCGGCCAAGGTTGACAATTCCGTTCACTTCTGTCGACATTTCCGTTCACTTCCGGCAACAATTCCGTTCACTTCCTTTGACATTTCCGTTCACTTCCGTCAACAATTCCGTTCATTTCCGGCAACAATTTCGTTCACTTCCGGCAATAGTTTCATTTGACATCAATGACAATATTCCAACAAAATGATCCCTCTTGCTGGATGCTAGTGATGTGCGCATCACATTGCCTCGCTGCCCCTTCATGCTCTCCTCTTTGATGCTTATCTTCCTCGTGCTCCGTACCTGAATCCTCAAGATCAGATTGCTGATCTGATTTCTCTGACTTAGAGTCCTCATAATATGCCCACATCACTCTATTATCTTTTCCTTTAGGTCTTAAGGGACAATCATGGTTTGCATCATAGGGCCCCTTGTAGTAGAAACATAACTTCTTTTTGCGCAAATCATTAAGTGTATCCCTATCTAGAGGTGCTGATTATTTGCCCTTAAAATCTAGTTTGTTCTTCTTTTTAGAAAAAGATTTATTGTCTCGATATGAAGAAGATCCCTTTGATGAGTACTTGCTTTGCGGGGCTGCAAGTTCCATGCTCCTAGCCTTCTTCATTGCCTCATGAAGTGTGGGAGGATCAAATGCTTTAATCCATCCTCGCATAGGCTCCAATAACCCCTTAATGAATAGCACCACCAATCGTCTCTCTGAGATGTTGGGCACCATTGCTGATAGTTTTTGGAAGTCTCCAATATAGCTTTCCATACTACCAACTTGCTTGAGCTAGGCCAAATCCCTGAAGTATGATTCTGGATCCTTCCTATCGAAACGCTCAATCAATCTATCCACAAACTCCTAGTAAGATGTGATCTGACTGTGTTGCAATGTAACTAGTCCATGATACCACCATTCATGTGCTCCTCCCTCTAGATGCAAAGTGGCATATTTGATAGCTTCCTCTTCTGTCAGGGGTCGAAGAGCCAAGAAGGTATCCAACTTATGAATCCATGACTGTGTAGTAGTCTTGTCACTGCCATCAAACATGGGTATTGTAAGTTTATTAGTAGCATGTTGGAGTTCCTTATTCTGATTCCTAGGTCTTCTCTCTTGCCGAGACATATAGTAATCCATCCTTGACTGTACAAACCGATCAAAATGCATAAACCCTTGTGCTTCAGGTGTCAATTGCTGCCATTCATCATGGGCAGCCATGTATGCATCAGCATAGGTTGGATTCTCAACCTCTTCAATATTCTCCTCAGCTGGTTCATTTCTTAGGAATGTGGGCCGAGTAGGCCTATCTGCAATGCGGGAGGGTGCCTTCTGCACTCTTCGAGACCTAGCTACACTCCTATCATCTTCTTGGCCCTGACGCTGTTTTCAAGGTAAATTCAACTACTGCAAAGTATTTGCCAACTACTGTAAAGCCCCAACTACCTATTGCTGACCAACTCGTAAACCTCTCAGAGTGTCTGTCATTTCTTTGTCACCATTTCTATCATTGTCTCTTCCCTCATCTCTGTGTGGACCCACGTCTGCTCTGTCACCCATTTCATTCAAAGGCACCTCTGTAAATGGATCTTCTTGCCAATTCCCTTCCTGTTCTGCTCTTCTGCTGTTATAGTCCTTGTGATGACCTCTCATGTGATATTTTGACCCTCCAAGATAGCAGGATCAGGGCTCTGATACCACTGTAACAATCCTTGCCCAATCTGCGCTTAATTGTCTCAATTTGCTCCCTGGTAATTTTTGAAACACTTTGTAAGCAAAGTGCTTTTTGCTGGTTTTTGTCACAGTTTTGATGATTTGTTTGAATGACAATGGATTAAAGCTTCAAGTGTTTATAGAACAATGCAAGAATGACAATGCTAAGTTCTAGATGCAAGAATGACTTCTTTTTTGTTCTTTTCTATGCAATTAGATGAATTTACAAAGCAAACTAATCACCTATAGCCAATGGACATTTAGTCGATTAGTTGGCATGCAACCTACCATCTCAATTCAAATCTCAAAAGATAACTATAAATGACCAGCAACTTGTGATTCTTATTTGTATTGATGATTTGATACAATGCTCCACTAGACTCGCCAAGACTCTTGGCATAAACAAGAATTACAATTATATGGTATGCTGGTATGAAGGATGCACACCTCGAACTGCAAATATAAACTTATACTAAAGGATGGATGAATTGTATGCAATGAACCCTGATGGGATTCAGGTGCCCTTAAGAATAGATGGAGCAAGCAATTTCCAAGTGAAAGGATGATCTCCCAAGCCAAATCGATTTTTTCAAGCCAGCCACCCCTATTCTGATCTGATCTCAAATTTAAAATAATATGCAATGAATATGTGCTGTTTCAAGCAACTAATATCATCTCCATGCTCCAAGGAAGTGGGCGCACCAAGCCAAGCAAAAAATCGATGCAAATTGGAACCCCCACAAGCAAAAACGTCCCTCCTAATGGCATCTTTCCTTGATTGTAAATATCTGATTTTTATATCAGATTTCTTTATAATGCAATCTGCTCTCTTAACCAAAGAAAATCGATGCCAAACTATATAGAAACCAACACCAAAAGATAGCTATGCAACCTCCACAAATTCACCAAATCGATGTCTCCAAAATTGGTCAATGGCCATAAATTTTTCTCCAATTGAGATGACTGAAATATCACCTCCAAAATGCAACCCTTCAAGAGATATTTCACTCCCTCAGTTATGCTATCAATGAGAGTTATCGTTCCCAAAGACAAATCGATTCACTGCAGAAAACTCTAGGCTCCACCAGCATACCACAACAAAGACATCAAATCTCGATAACTTATACCAGCAATCCACACCTCCCTTTATACTTTTTTTGGCTTTCCTTTATTTGGGAAGCTTTTAGAAACATCATAATATTTTATTATTATTTTTCTCTTTTAATATATTATATTTGCACTTTAATATAAAATAATAAATTATAACATAAAGTACAAATATAACATCATCTTGTAACATGAGGTTTCTAAAAATAGAAACATTCTAATAAATCATTAAAAAACCTCCAGAATATGTCGAAACTTCCCCAAAGAAACCAACTGCCATTTGGGTAACTATGGAGAAGACCCTATAACCATGCCGTATTAGCCTACGAGGGCCACTGATAGGCTAATCATGTTGAAAGTACAATGTCTAACTAAAAGGGGACATTATAGATTTTAACCTCAGATTCCAAAAAACATGGACTAGGATACCTGTGTTGATTAGGCCATCTCCTAAATATGCATTTTTGTACTATTTGAAAGCCCTTAATTCCGACATTAGTGTGATGATACAGTCAGTGGGTGGTACTAGTTTGTCGGATGCTTATGAGGTTGCAATTAAGGTTGAAAATAGTTTGATACACGCTGGTAAGCTTTCTCCAAGACCTCCAATGCCCATATTTTTAGAAATACGTTCTATACCATCCCCTCAAGTTCCTCAAATTTCATCTTTGGTGCCAATTCCAGCACGTCAAGTTCCTATTGCAGCCCCTACTAGTCAAGCTAGTGAGATAGGAGTGTTGAAAAGTTTGCTACATTCTTTTGGAAATGAAATGGTACAGTTCAAAAGACAACAATTTTAGTCAAATAAGCCCTATCAACAGCAAAATCAGAACACTTATCAGTGCTTCAAAGATCAAAGGCCTCCTTATCAGGGTTTCAGAGAAAATAGAGCTCCTTATCAAGCACAAGGAGCCATAACTCTAGCTAAGCCATATGTTGTTCTTGATCCGAATGCTCCTTCCACTTTAAAAGCCATTGTCCCAACCCCACTTCAAAATAATTTGGTGCAGCATTCAGGGTCAAATCTCAATGATGCTCAAAACCAAGCCTTGGTATCATAAAACATCACCATGCCACAGATGACACAAGAAGAGTTCTCTTTTCAAGGAGGTCAATATCAAAATACAATTTTGACATCACAAGGAAAGACTCATCAAGTTCAAGGGTAGCTTGATGCTATTAATATAAATTGGCAGGTAGATGATCATGTTGCTTTAACTCAGGATGTTAAAACTAATGATTCAAGTGGTCAAGTTGCAGCTATAACCTATCAGAGAACTAAAAAAAGAGTTGTTGATAAAGCCCAAGCGGTAGCAAATACTTTAAGTACTCTTAGTATTGTAGCTAAAAGTACAAAAAAGCAGCTAGCTGTCCCCACAGCCCAAAAAAATCAGAATATAGAAGTTAGTAAAGTACAACAAATACCTTTAATTCATGAGTAGCAAGTGCCTCAAAAAGTGCAATCAAAAGTTAGTGCATCTCAGTTCAGTATTGAAGATCAAATGAAGAAGTCTAACATCATCATTAGCATGTGGGATTCTCTTTCAATTCCAGGGCAAAATGATAAACTCATTCAAGAACATTCAACTCTTGAATTGTCTCCAAAACCGGTTGAGAAAGAAGGTGTTGTCTTGACAAATTCGGATCAGCCAACTAAGCAACAGGTACAACAAGGAGATAGGATATCAAAGGTGGGCAAAACTGAGGTAAAATCAAAGAAAACTCTTTTTTATCTTTCTTTGATAGTGGGTGATACTTTGGTTCATAATTATATGGTGGATAGTGGAGCTAGTAGTACAGTAATGCCCAAAAATATTGCAGATAAGCTCGGCCTTGTTTATAAGCCAAATACTAAAAGGGTATTGCAGTTGGATGGTTCACTAGCAAAGACGGTAGGCATTATCAAAGATTTAAAATTGACATTAAATGTTTGTCCTAAGTTACTATTCAACAAGATGTAGTGGTGGACTTGCCTCCTTATTTTGCTATTTGCCTTTCAAGGGACTTCACCTCAGAGATTGGGGGATATTTATAAGCTAATTGGACTTATTTGTTGTTTAGAACTAGGTATGGTACAAAGGTAACAATTCATTAAGAGCCTATTGCATGTTTTCATATGGAGCCATATATGCCTAGTGTTGTGAATACTAACGGTATCATCTTAGATGAAAAATTACAAACTAGTGATGTAAAAAAGGACTCATCTTTGAATGGAGTTCCAAATTTGTTTCTTGATGAGTGGGCTTCTACCTTGCATGAGCATGATCCCTACAAGTTGATTGAAGAGGAAGGTCTTGGTGTGTATTGTCTTCATGAGAATGATGCACCAATTCCATCCATGGTCAAAGAAGACGAATCTAATGAAGGCTTGTGGCAATTGTATTTTGATGGATCAAAAAATAAGCATGGAACCAGAGCTGGAATGATGTTAATTTCTCCTACAAAACAAAGGTATTTCTCCTCTATTAAATTTTAGTTTGGTTGTTCAAACAATGTTGCTAAATATGAAGCATTAGTTCACGGTTTGCAGTGGGCTAAAAAGATGAAAGTCAATTGTTTGCAAGTGTTTGGAGATAGTGAACTTGTAGTCCACCAAGTACGAGGTTTGAATGTATACAAGAATTTGTTGTTTAAATTTTACAAACACAAAGTTTGAGATTTACTTGAAGATTTTCAGGATTTTAATATTTAAGAAATACCAAGAGATAGGAATAAACATGCTGATAGATTGGCTGCTGTTGGGGCACAGTTTAACATTCCAGCGGATGTAAAAAGTGACAATTTTTAGTCACATATAAAGGTAGTTGTAAGGCCTTTTGTTTTGGATAACCATGAGAATTGGCAGGTGTTTGAAAATGACAATCAAATTGTGAGATTTTTGCAGAAAGTTGAGTTTTTTTCAAAAAATCAGTCAAAACACTTACAACAGTATGGTGATCAGATTGTACAACTAAAAACGAATAGACTACCCAAGGGATTGGTCACTTTGAAAATATTGTCAATGGATGATGAGCTAAAGAAAGAGAAATCATCCTTGTCAACAAAGGAAGAGAACTATGCCAATGTAGAGATTGCAGCTAGTAAAATTTTGAAATTAGGCAAGATATGCACTCCACAAAAAAAAGTTTTCATTGATTTATGCACAAGTTTTGCTGATATATTTGCATGGCAGTATAGTGATCTCAAATATTTTGATCCAAGTTTGGCTCAACACACCATTGAGTTAGAGGAGGAAACTAAACCAGTGAGACAAAGACAAAGGCCAATCAATCCAAAGCTTGAGCCTTTGATGAGCGCTGAGCTTTACAAGCTCATAGAATCAACTATTATATTTCCAATCAAACACTCAACTTGGGTGGCGAATCTTGTTTCAGTATGGAAAAAGAATGGTGAGATTTGTTTGTGTTGATTTCCGTAATTTAAACAGGGCTTCGCTTAAAGACCACTATCCATTGCTATCAATGGAACAAATTTTACAGCTTGTTGCAGGTTTAGAGAGGTTTTTCTTGTTGGATGGATATAGTGGTTACAATCAAATTTTGGTCAAAGAAGAGGACCAATTCAAGACAACCTTCACAACTAAGTGGGGGACATTTGCATACAAAAAGATGCCATTCGGTTTGTCTAATGCTGGAGCAATCTTTCAGAAAGCCGTGGATATGGCCTTCCAAGGCCTTCTTAATAGTTTTGTGCTTGTTTATTTGATGATATAACAGTGTTTTCAAAGAATTCAGAAGATCACATGGTTCATTTCAAGCAAGTTTTTAAAAGATGTAGGCAATTTGAGATATCTTTAAATCCTAAAAAGTGTGTATTTTCAGTTCATGAAAGTAAGCTTCTTGGACATGTTGTTTCAAAGCATGGTTTAAACATAGATTCTGAAAGGATTCAATCCATTCTTGCACTCTCCTTGCCTAAGCACAAAAAGGCTTTGCAAAGTTTCTTTGGAAAAATCAACTTTATAAGGACATACATTTTAGATTTCGCTACTGTAGCTAAACCACTTACAGCCATGCTAAGGAAAAATCAGAACTTCAGCTAGTCCAAAGAGGGAGTAAAAGAGTTTGAAGATGCTAAGCAAGCGATAGCAAGTGCTCCTACACTTTTAAATCCAGATTTTATGAAAGATTTAATTCTGTATACGTATGCTAATGTGGACACCATTTCAGGCATTCTTATGCAGTAGAATCATGAAGATTTGGAGCAGCTAATAGCTTTTTACAGCCAAAGCTTGGAGAAGTATGAAACAAGGTATTCTTTTGTTGAAAAACATGTCCTTTCAGTTATAAGATCTCTAAAGAAATTTAGGCACTTGTTTAATAATAAAATACATCTAATGGTTGCTCATCCAAGCATCAAAGAATTTCTTCTGAACGAAGACATAAATGAGAAGAGAGGTGGTTGGATAACTAAAGTAATGGAATATGACGTAGAGATTAAGGTTACAAAGATGGTTAGAGGCAAAGGACTTTGTGAGCATCTAGCTCAGGACTTGCAAGAAGCTAATGAAGTTGTTTTAGTGTCAAATGATGATGAGATTGTTGCTATTCACACCTCACCTTCTAGTTGGTTCCGTGATTTGGTAAGCTATTTACAAAATGATATTTACCCTTCTCACCTAAGTGCTTCAAAAAGAAGGTATTTCAGATTGCAATCAATTCCATTCATGTTCATTGATGGGGTTTTGTTAAAAAAGGATATTAATGGAATGCTACTAAGGTGTGTAGAACCAAGCCAAACTCAAAGATTACGTGAAGAATTCCATGATGGACATGGACACTTTTCTGCAAGAACTACAACACTTAAAATCATGAGAGGTGGGTATTATTGGCCTACTATATTTGCCGATTGCCATACATGGGTTAGGAAGTGCAAACAATGTGCTATGCTTGTAGGAAAAGTTAAACTTGCAGCCTTGCCCCTTCAGCGAATTGCAGTGGATCAGCGTTTTGTCTAGTGGGGATTGGCTTTTAGTGGTCTCATTAATCCTCCTTTGAGTTCAGGGCATAAGTGGATTCTAACAGCTATGGATTACTTCACACGTTGGACGGAAGCAATTGCATTGAAAGAAGCAAACGAAACTAACGTTCTTGATTTCTATGAAGGTTTGCTTACCAGGTTTGGAGTTTCGTCAACCATTATTTCTGACAATGCAATGGCTTTTGTGGGATCTAGAATCAACCAATGGGATGTCCAACACGGAGTTTATCTCAGCACTTCATTGAACTATTATCCACAAAGAAATGGCCTTGTTGAATCTACAAATAAGAACCTCTTAAGGATCATACGAAGGACTATTGAAGACAATCAGAGGTCATGGCATCTCAAGTTGAAGTCAGCTCTTTGGGTTGATAGGATCACCTATAAGAGGTCAATAGCCAACTCTCCATACAAGCTAGTATATGGTAAGAAAGCAACGTTACCTATTTCTCTTGAGTTTTCAGCTTTAGAAATAATGCATCAGCGTGAGTTGTTGGAGAATGAGCCTATGAAAATTAGGTATGCAGAGCTTATGGAGTTGGAAGAGACAAGAAATCAATCCATGCTAGCCATGGAAAGCCATCAGGCACAGGTGAAAAGAATGTTTGACAAAGGAGCTTCCTCACGAAGCTTCAATGAAGGAGATTTGGTCCTCAAGTGGGATGAGGATCAAGCCAAACCAGGAAGGCATACGAAGTTTGATTCCCTGTGAAGTGGCCCATACACAATCCCCAACTGCAAATCCCACAATGCCTTCCAACTTGCCACGATGGATGGCCAAGAGCTTCCAATCCCAGTTAATGGGATACATCTGAAACATTGTTATTGAAGAGCAGAGCTCTATGTACATAGTTTGTTTTATTTCCTCCAAGTGCTATTCAAGCACAATAGTTTGCTTCAGTTTTGTTCAATAAGTGCTTGTTTGCACATTTGCTTCTTAGTTAGTTTTTCTGCTTTCATATTTTTCCCTTCTTATTTTGAGGGAGAAAGGTTACTTTAGCCAAGGTTAGGAGATTTTCAGTCAAAAATTAGGTTTACCATTTGGGAGTTCGAATAGAATCTATATGGTTTGAGTTCTCTAGCATAACATGCATGCTTCCCAGTTGAGTCGCCAAAAATGTTGGCAATTTTGCCCCACAGGGCAAATTGTCACCCCTACTATTCGAAACTTGCCTACAACGGTCTAATTCCCTTTTCAGCTGGTCAATCTATAGTCTAAAGGAATGAATAAGTTGATATGTGAACAATAAAATATCAAATGCAGCCATGGTGAGTAGTGGTTTAGAAGCATGAACAAAGAGAACCTACAGCAAAGGTATTAAGTGCAGTCATGGTGAAGACCTACAGCAATGTTAGACAATCAAGCATGATCCAAGGGCAAAACGCCTACAGCCACCATATAGAGCATGCAGTCTGTTTGAAAGCAAGACACCTACAACAGGTTCGAAAAGTTTATTTCTTTGCTAAATGTCACCAACAACGAAGATCTACAAGCCCGAATTCTTTCGGGCTATGAGAGGACAATCTTCTTTGGACTTTTTTGTTCGGGAGAAAAGTTTTTTCAAAAGGACTTAAGAAAAAGTTCGAGTGAATTTCTAAGTGGCAGTTATCAAGGTTGATTTCCTTCGGACTTTTTGTCCAAAGGAAATCAAAGGGGCTTTCGACTTTTTTTTTTCGCAAAAATAAAGGGCCATGAGAAGACTCGAACATGTTTTCCAAAAGGCGAGAGAAGGACAAAAATTCGAGAGAATGCATATTTCAAGGACTTTACAAAAAACTCGGGTGCCCTCCAAAAAGCTCGGATGCTCTACAAAAAACCCGGGTGCCCTCCAGAAAACTCGAGTGCCCTCCAAAAATCCCGGGTGTTCTACAAAAAACCTGGGTGCCCTCCAAAAAGCCCGGGTGTCCTACAAAAAGCCCAGGTACCCTCCAAAAAAAAACTCGAAGGGCTGTTCTTTGGAAAGCAAAGGAACAAATCCCGTAGACTTTTTGTCCACAGGAAAGTTGAAACCAAAAAATCCGAGGGAATAATACAAAGCGAAGAAAATTTAGGGAAGAAAATATTTCGAACAAAAGTCCGAAGGAATTCTTTCGAACTTTTTGTTGGAAGGATTCCTTCAGAATAATTGTCAACCACAGAAAATCCAAAGGAGATTGACATTTTTTCCGTAGAAAAGAATAAAACCCAGAGAGAATAAAGAAGACAGAGAATTCAGAAGGAGTCCTTCGGACAAAAAGTCCGAAGGAATTTACTACCTACCAATTTTCCCAAAGGAATCCTTCGGACAAAAAGTCCGAAGGAATTCGTCCGAAGGATTCCTTCGGGAAAATTGGTAGGTAGTAAATCCGAGACTAAGACAAATAAACATAAGTCCGAAAAAATTCCAAAGAGGAAATGGACCAAAACGAAAATTTCGAAGGAAGACCAAGGTAAAGCCAGTCAACGGAAAAAGTCTGCGGGAAATAGAAGCCAATGGGAGATAACACAAGAGTCCAGAAGAAGGGCAGGAAACAAAGAATTCCGAAAGAATTCAAGGGGCAGAGCCTAAAGTTCTAAAGGAAAAAAGACAGCCAACAAAGGAAAAATCCGAAAGAGAAGCCAATAGGAATTCCGAAAGGAAATAAAAAAACAAAGGCAAGACAGAATTTTGAAGGAATAATTGGACTTGGGCAGGAAATGAAAGATCCGAAGAAGATTAGACCAGGTAGATAAAATCCATAGAACATAAAGTCTGCAAGAAATAAAAAGACCAAGGTAAAGTCAATGAAAAGGGATAGAAAATAGAAGTCCGTAGAAAATAGACACGAACAGGCAGACCAAAATAAGAGAAAAATCCATGCAAGCAAAGGCTATTTTCGGTTGACTGGTCAAAGCTTCAGTTGATTGGTTGTTGAAGTCAAGCTCATCTCTTGGTCAAACTCGTGCTTTCAAATGTTCCAACTCAGCTTCCAACATTTCAATTGGAGTTCTAATTTTAACATGGCGTGGATTTCATGCATGCTCTTGTTTATCTCTTGCTTTCAAACGTTCAAAAAGCTCAAGAGAAAGTCCATATATGGAGCTGGGCGTACCATTTTTGCATGATAAAGAGTTTAACATCCCAAAATTAGCCACCGTCCATTTCAACACCAAGGAGTCTTCATGCAAGACAAAAGACATAGAAAAGACAAATTTGGAAGGCTCATGCAACGCAAATTGGACTTGGGCTAATGAAAGAGTTGTTTTCTCTTCTATTTTCAGCACCACCTCTTGGCTATTGTATTTTTTTATATTAATGGCTTTTCAGCTTTGTAAAAAGCATCCCTCTTTTGGCAAGAAAACTTCTACCAAAGTTTGTGCTGTAACCTTTTTTAGAATCAATAAGAAGAGGACTGTTTTTTCAATTTCCAATAGCTGGTATAGTGTACTTTCGTTATAAATTTGCCTAAGTGAAAGACTTTCTTTCTTTCTTGTCAAATCTGAATTCATATCTAGTTACTAGCTGGTCATTTATGCAGGTCACATTCTGTGTTTAAATGTCTTTTGCTGAGTTTACAGTGGATATTAGTGGTTGTTTAGTGCCTTTTATCAGGTCTATTTTTACATTTCCCTCAAGCTTAGATCATTAGATAGAACCTTTTTATGAAATACTTGTGTTTTGATCAATTGGAGTTGAAGTTATGTCTCTTTTTTATCTGAATCAGTGTTCTTAGAAGCTCGATTTGAGTGGATCAAGCAAATTAGGTGTATCATTGCTTTGGCTAGGATTTTTTTGCAAGTTCTTTCTTCCCTTTTCCCCAGGCAGTTTGTAGCGTAAAAGTTGAGATTCTCATTGATACATCTTACAGGAACCATCCTTCTCTTGAGGTTCTTCTCACTGTTGACGCAGTGGATTGCACCCTCGACAGGAGGCTAAGCTCCTACCTTTCACACGCAATAATGGAAACTCTCCTCTTGCCTGTGGGCCTGGCAAAACTGGGGGGAGAGTCTCTAGATAAGGGCTAACAATGGGGGGGTTGAAAAGGGAGGATGCTGAAAAAAGAACCTGAACCTAAACTAAAAAGGTGATACACCAAAAAAGTTGATCTACTTAGCTCAAACATACGCTTTTCACCAAGAAAAAGTTGGCATACACTTCATTTGATATGAAAAACTCTTCTGCATCAGTGAGCTAGGGGTCCTCTGGAGATACAAGGAGGAAGAACTATTAAAGGTGTTCTGAGACACACTATGGCAGCGTGTTCACATGCACCGATATTTCTGCTGTAGACACTTCTGGCAGACCTACAGAAGAAGAAACTTCACAATGCACTAGACATGCTGGAATCGTTCTGTGAAAGCATAAAAGAAAATGACTTAACACAAAAAGAAAACATAGACATGCGTGAGTGCAAATTCAAATGGAGGTAAAAATTGCTAAGTCTTGATTCAAGGTAAAATCCGGTAGAGTTCTGCCTTACAAACCCAGAGATTTTTTGGGTATAGCTTTGCCTTACAGGCTAAGAGATCTCTTAAAATGAGAAGTTTTACAATATATAGAAAGAGAAGTAAAGGCGCCCCTTTGAAAAAGACTTTGGCGCCTTTTTACAAGTTGGCCCATGTGCGTTGAGAGCATCGGGAAGAGAAAGTCACTGTTGCTGATATCATCCTTCTAGAAGAGGCCTGCTAGAACCATGATGTGTAATCGCCAGTCTTGACTTTGGCATTTAAACATTAATGTGAAGGCACGGGCCGCGCCTCTTTTTCTGCAACAAGACTGCTCTCTTCAGATATTCACGTGGTTTGTCTGCTTATAAATGCAAAGTGGAGAAAACAGGGTGCGTCGTTCACTGTTTGCGCCTCTTGATGACTGCTTGACAGGCACTGTTCCAACTTCAAGAGTAAATCCTTGAGTCGACACCTCCTTTTGCCACCTGGACTGTTTTGTCCATTTCTGCACTTTGTCTCTTACTGGTTTTGTCTTCTCTGTCTCCTTCGGCCCTCGGGGCTATCTTCTTGGCGGGTCGCTGAGTTCACTTGCGGCCTATTCTTAAGCTTTTAAAACCAACGACTATTTCACCGCCTTAAATTTGACGTCCATGCACCCATCACTGGCATTTAAACTTCCAATGGCTAGTTCACCGTGCTCGATTTTGACGTCTTCGGGCCCGTCACCCCTTGGAATTTATTCAGCCTTCTCCTTTCCTTCAACTTCTTGCTTTGGACAGTCCCGAAGGGAAGGTGTCCCTTCGGCTTTGGAGAAGTGTCTTTCTTTCGGTAGCCGAGAGTCCCCTGCAAGGGCACCTGCCCTTCGGGGTCCTTCGGCGGCCTTTTCTTTTGGCTATTTCTCCCGATCGGGCTTTTGTCTTAGTCGTTTTTCCCGCAGACAAAATGTCTGCAAGAATTGTCTTGATCATTGCCTTTGATCTTCGGAAACTTTCTTCAAGTTTTTTCCCCGCGGCTCTTCCCAAATTTCTTCGGACTTTTTGTCCAAAGGAATTCCTTCAGACAGAAGTCTGAAAGAAATTAATTATTGCCTTTGTCTTTGCCTTAAGTCTTTTTTCGCGGGACTTTCTCGTTTGTAGCCTTTCCAAATTTCTTCAGACTTTTTGTCCGAAGGAATTCCTTTGGACAAAAGTCCGAAGGAATTATGTCTGTCTTTTCCTTCGACTGCCTTCAAAAAATGCCCTTCGAGAAATCTGCTTCGGTACTGTTGCTGACCAAGTGCCCTCCGCAAGGGCACTTGTCCTTCGGGAGACTCTCTTGAACCTTCCCATTGAACCATTCCTTTGAACCAAGCTGTTGAACTTTGCCGTTGAACCAAAGAGATGAACCAAGCACTTGAACCAAAACGACTGAACCAGGCTATTGAACCAAGCACTTGAACCAAACCAACTGAACCACGCTGTTGAACCAAGCACTTGTCCATTTTGTGCCTAAGTGTTGGGAACCCATTTCTTGCCTGCAGAGTCCGTAGAAATTTCTTGCAGAGTCTGTAGAAATTCCTGCAGAGTACATAGAAACTTTCTGCAGAGTCTGTAGAAATTTCAAGACTTGTGCAAAAATCAAAAAATGAACTGGCTCAAAACAGCAGGGAAGGAAGGAGACCGATTTTTGGCCTGTTGGACCAAAAATGGTCAACAAATTGGTGACTCCCAAGGGAAGCATGCCTACTATGCATAGAAACCAGTTGCCTTAAAGTCCATTGGGCACGGAGTCAGAACACAACTTGAAAAAAGTTAGCAACAGCCCCAATGGATCCAATAATCAATCATGAAGCTTTTACCCCAAACACAAAGAAAAACACACACAAGGCTAAAAACACTACTTGTGCAAACAACACTTAGGGAAAACTGAAAGCAAACTACTATATACAGCTAACCAGGTATATTTGCCTCCCTCCAAGATCAAAGGAAAAATTTGTTAAGTCTCCTTCCTGGCTAGGAAACTTATGGTGCCAGACAAGTGGCTGAATGAAATGGAGATTTGGTAACCTGCTCCTCTTGCCTGCCACCTTGATTGGCTCGTGTTCGAATGGATCAGAATCAAACATGCTCCCAACATATATGTACTTTTCTTGTTCTTGAAAACTTGTCGAATGCTGGCTCTTCATGCTGGTGCGTTTTATCAAGAAATCAAAGGATGTTGGTTCATCACCATAAGCCTTTGATATGCATAGCTCCTTTGCAGTGCATCATGGTTTGACTCATTCCCTTCTGCCTCATTGAAGACTCTGTCAAACTCATCCTCTGCTCCTTCATGGCTTTCTTGAAGAAAGGTGACTGTTGTGGTATCTGAAATGGAGTCACAAACTGATTGCTCATCCCACAGAACATCACCTTCTTGTTCAAGGCTCTCTTCTTCAAAGCTATTCTCAAGATGAACCGGCCTCTCCTCTTGCTCAAAGATTAGAGTCTCCAATTGTTCAAAGACATTCATCTGATCCTCCTCCAACTCAGGGTCCATGGCATGGTCATCCTCCTCATCAAAGCAACAAGGAAGTTCATCAAACAAGGGAGGAGAGAGCTCACCATGCTTACGTTCCTCTTAGTATTGCTAGAACATCTGCATGTATGCATGACCCGCATCTTCTCCATCGCTGATGATGTCTTCAGAGGGAGCATCCATTATGATTTTCTCTTCATTGTCGCTCATGATAACCTCCTGGGAAGCTACAAATTGGATCTTCTCTTCCTCACTCGCCTCTTGCAAAACAGGTTCCTCCTTGAGAAGGGATGAAGTGGAAGGCTGATGATTAAAATCATGTGGAAGAGGAGGCAGTCCTTGAGCTAGAATCGAATGATTCTCCTCTTTCCATTTGGCCAACACTTCATCTATATCAGGTGTGGCCTGATAGCTCTCTTGGGGGTGTATAGATGGGATGTATCCAGACATGAAAACTGCTGTGTCCATCACACGTCGGCTGAGGAATCTCGCTCTAGACTCCAAATCTGCAATTCTCCTGGCTAGATCTTCTTGGAGGAGCCTTTCTTGGAGGTCACCAACATCATCATGATGAGTAGGAGCATCTTTGTCTTCTTCAAGGTTTTGAGCAAAACCTTTCTTCTCCTGCTTCCTGCGCCATGATTCCACCGTTTGCTTCCAAGTCAGGACCTTAAGATTGGAATTTTCCCTTTGTGAACAGGGTACAACTTTATTTTCTTCAAAGTCCTGAACTGGTTCATGATTTTCCCTCTTCCAACTTGGAATCTGGAGATCATACTGAGAGACCTGAGGAAGTTGGGGAAGGTTAGGAAGGGTCTGTTGATGCACAGGAAGAGCTGCTTCAAGAAAGATGAGCTGGTTCATGGTATTCCCTTCAAAGGAGGATTTTCAATCTAAGGTATTGAGAAGGTTCATTTCCATGAGAGGTTTCTCTAATGCCCTTTGATGTTTGAAAGCTAGGTGCATAGGGTTAGGAGCAGGAGTGATTAACGAATCAGATGAGCTAGAGTGAGCAAGTGTTATCTGATAGAAAGGATTTGGTGCATAAGAGGGGGCTTTCTTTAGAATAGGAGGGGGCGCACAAGATTGACTGCCTTGAATGAATGGACTCTTCCATTTTGCTACCTCCTCCATGGATTGCAAGGCCTGAGCTTGCCTAAACAAACACTCCTCTTTGTATATAAGCTCTTGCTGATATCTATGCTGCTCATCCAATCTGTCTATCTCCATCACTTGCTTCTCAAACTCCAATGCTACTTCCCTTATTGTTGAAGGGCAACTAGGAGAGCTACTTGAGGTGATTGCATGAAAAACCTGAGCTTGATTAAATCCATATGAAGGAATACAAGGCCCATGATTATGAGCGATAGGATTATACATACAAAAAATGAGATTTCTTGATGGCACCTGGACCTGCTTAACCAGCTGATTCAACTCTTAGTCGCCATTGGTGTTGATGGAAAAAGCTTCCAAGGGCTGGTTGGTTGAAGAACACACCAAAATTCTTCAACTTTTTGGACAAAACTTGTCCCACAATCGCCTAATTAAAGGTCAGATGCTGTATCAATGGTTTGTTCTACTGTAACAGGACTAGCACCAATCCTAGAACTTTTTCGAGTGTCCGAACGTGGTCCCACAGGGCGTGCCAAAAACTATTGACGCAGTGGATTGCACCCTCGACAGGACGCTGAGCTCCTGTGTTCCACACGCAACAATGAAAACTCTCCTCTTGTCTGTGGGCCTAGCAAAACTAGGGGGAGAGTCTCTAGATAAGGGCTAGCTCCCTTTGATGTATCTTTTAGGTCCTGGATTTCCTACTGCTAACAATGGGGGGGTTGAAAAGGGAAAAAGATGCTGAAAACAGAACTTGAACCTAAACTAAAAAAGTGATACATCAAAAAAGTTGATCTACTTAGCTCAAACATATGCTTTTCACCAAGAAGAAGCTAGCATACACTTCATTTGATATAAGAAACTCTTCTGCATCAGTGAGGTAGGGGTCCTCTGGAGATACAGGGAGGAAGAACTATCAAAGGTGTTCTGAGACACACTATGGCAGCCTGTTCACATGCGCCTATATTCCTGCTGTAGACACTTCTGGCAAACCTGCAGAAGAAGAAACTTTACAATGTAGTAGACATGCTGAAATTGTTCTGTGAAAGCATAAAAAAAAATGACTTAACACAAAAAGAAAACATAGACATATGCGTGAGTGCAAGTTCAAATGGAGGTAAAAATTGCTAAGTCTTGATTCAAGGTAAAATCCTACAGAGTTCTGCCTTACAAACCCAGATATTTTTTGGGCAGAGCTCTGCCTTACGGGCTAAGAGATCTTCTCTCAAAATGAGAAGTTTTACAATATATAGAAAGAGAAGAAGTAAAGACGCCCCTTTGGAAAAGACTTTGGTGCCTTTTTACAAGTTGGTCCATGTGCATTGAGAGCATCGGGAAGAGAAAGTCACTGTTTTTGATATCATCCTTCTAGAAGAGGCCTGCTAGAACCATGATGTGTAATCGCCGGTCTTGACTTTGGCGTTTAAACATTAATGTGAAGGCACGGGCCGTGCCTCTTTTTCTGCAACAAGACTACTCTCTTCAGATATTCACGCGGTTTGTCTGCTTATAAATGCAAAGTGGAGAAAACAGGGTGCGTCGTTCACTGTTCGCGCCTCTTGATGACCGCTTGATAGGCACTGTTCCAACTGCAGGAGTAAATCTTTGAGTCGACACCTCCCTTTGCCAATTGGACTGTTTTGTCCGTTTTTGCACTTTCTCTTCCTGGTTTTGTCTTCTCTATCTCCTTCAACCCTCGGGGCTATCTTCTTAGCAGGTCACTGAGTTCACTCGCGGCCTGTCCTTAAGCTTTTCAAAACCAACGGCTATTTCACCGCCTTCAATTTGACGTCCATGCACCCGTCACTGGCGTTTGAACTTCCAACGGCTAGTTCGCCATGCTCAATTTTGACATCTTCGGGCCCGTCACCCTTTGGAATTTCTTTGGCCTTCTCCTTTCCTTCGGCTTCTTGCTTTGGACCCTCCCGAAGGGAAGGTGTCCCTCCGGCTTTGGAGAAGTGTCTTTCTTTCGGCAGTTGAGAGTCCCCTGCAAGGGCACCTGCCCTTTGGGGTCCTTCGGCGGCATTTTCTTTCGGCTATTTCTCCCAGTCGGGCTTTTGTCTTAGTTGTTTTTCCCGCGGACAAAATGTCCACAAGAATTGTCTTGATCATTGCCTTTGATCTTCGGAAACTTTCTTCGGGTTTTTTCCCCGCGGCTCTTCTCGAATTTCTTTGGACTTTTTGTCCGAAGGAATTCCTTCGGACAGAAGTCCGAAAGAAATCAATTCTTGCCTCTGTCTTTGCCTTAAGTCTTTTTTCTCAGGATTTTCTCGTTCGTAGCCTTTCCGAATTTCTTCGGACTTTTTGTCCGAAGGAATTATGTCTCTGTCTTTTCCTTCGACTGCCTTCGAAAAATGCCCTTCGGGAAATCTGCTTCAGTACTGTCGCCGACCAAGTGCCCTCCTGAAATATTCCGAACTAATTTTTTTATTTTTTTAGATATTGGATTACAACATCACAAGTAAATGCCGTCAAGATTAGAAGTTAATTCCAAATGTACTGAAATAACTCTGCCACTAAAATGCAAGAAATGGAACTCAACGTCCAGTATGTGCTACCCAGTCCAAAGGCGGAGTAGGGGCGACTATAAGACCGAGTAAATTACAAATAAGGAACTCTACGTCCAGTATGTGTTACCCGATCCAAGGCGGAGTAGGGGCGACCATAAGACGGAGTAAATTACTAACAAAGGAACTCTACGTCAAGTATGTGCTACCCAATCCAAGTAGGAATAAGGGGCTACCATATGACGGAGTGAAATTAATGACAATGCTTTAATTGCTTAATACTGAAGAATGAAACTACTCCACACCCAGCATGTGCTTGCTAACCCCAGAAGGGAAAGTAGCTACCATAGGGCGGATGCTCTACACCCAGAATGTGCTTGCTAACCCAATAGGGAAAGTAGCTACCATAAGGCGGAGCTGTAAACTATTACAATATTTTAAATGAAATTGAACTTATGAAATCAGCTTTGAACAAATTGAGAATGGCTGCCAGTACTACTGTCAGCTTACAAAAATAAGAAGAATTTACTCTTAGAAAGAAGGAAAACCAGCGACTTGTTAAATTCTTCAGATGTTCAAAACTTTCACAAAACTTGTTCAATCTCCCTGATTTTTGTTGCAAAGTCTCTTCTTAAAAATGGCGCCCAAGTTAGTATCAAAATTCGGACCCAATCTGCATCCAAAACTTGTTACACGAATTTTCAATGCAAACCCCAAGGGCGTCCCAGCTGAATGGGGCGATTTGATCTAGAAATAAATTGCAAGCCTTAAAATTTCTGTAAATTTGAGCAAAAGGGCGCCTAAGTCTACCCAAGAGAATGAGATGATACCCAGAACTTGTTTTTTTGTATTTTCAAATTTATGAATGAAATCCTAGATCTGTCTTATACAAAATACAATAACTGAAACTCTATTAATACCAATGGAACTATCAATGAAATAACTGAAAGCAATACATAAGCAAATACAAATATCAATGACTAAATCACCACTAGATGCTGTCTTGCAAGCATGAAGCGATGCCCTAGCTAGGAGGCCTTCATTCTCCGAAGCAGTTTCAGAGCTAAAGCGGTAGCATAACAATGCATTAAACCAAGATGAAGAAATGCTAACCCAATGCCTTCTTTTATAGGCTTCAGTTGGCTTTCCCTTGAAGCTTATCTCCAAAAGTGGCGCCCCTTTCCATGCAATGATGGCGCCCCCCCTTCAAGTCCCTCTTTTAAGATAACATTAAGTTATTTTATCTAGGCCAAGGTCAACGTTAAAATATAACGTTATTATTATTTTTTAAGTGAAATTAACTTATTCCACCAAGACCGCATTCTGAAGCCCAAAACTGAATGAGTCAACTTAAAAAGGAAAGTTAACTCCTTGCGACAATCCTGCTAGCTGCCAAAAATAGAATTTACTAAAAATAGTAAATTCCTGAAAATGCTCAGAAAATCGAAACAAACATACCTCCGCGAAGCTCTCAAAAAATCCAGAAAGAATTCGCCATCAAAACTTCGAGCAAGGACATCCTAAAAAATAGGAAACCCTCATTTGCACCTTTCGAATAGCCTACGGATTTCCAGGAATAGGCCAACGATCATTGTGAGATCAGATTTGAGAAGGGGTCATTACAGTCCGCCCTTCCCAAAATTGCTTGTCCTCAAGCAATCGTAAACTAGGATGATGCAAGATTTCATCATTTTCCCAAGTTGCATCCTCCATAGGTAGGTCCTTCCACTTTACCAGGTATTCTTTGATGGTTCTTTTCCTCAAAGAACGTTCTCGAACATCAAGTATCTCCTCTGGAATTAGAGCCAACTGTCCCTCTTCATCCAAAGGTGGTAGCTGTGATGAAGCAATCACATTATGTCCAAGTGTCTTCTTGAGACGAGACACATGGAAGACGTTGTGCACTCTGCTATCAGAAGGTAGCTCTAATTCATAAGCTACAGCTCCAACTTTTCTGATGACCCTAAAGGGCCCATAGAAGCGAGGTTTGAGCTTCTCAGCTCCACTCTTTTTGAGAGTAGACTGTCTATATGGTTGTAATCTCAAATATACCATATCTCCAACCACGAAGGAACGCTCGACACGTTTCTGATCCGCATACAACTTTTGCTGATTTTGTGCAATCTGCAAATTATCTTTCAAGGATTTCATTATGTCCTGACTATTCTGCAACAAATCCTTGGCTAGGGGTGCTTTGCTGTCACCAAACACTAAATCTACAAAACTAGGTGCCTCATACCCATAAAGTGCCAAGAAAGGAGACATCTTAATTGACATGTGAAAAGTAGAGTTGTAGCAATACTCACCAATATACAGCCACTTGACCCAAGTTCTCTGCTGTTCTGACACATAATTTCTCAAGTAGCCTTCCAACCACTTGTTCACCACTTCAATTTGTCCATCAGTTTGGGGATGGTAGCTAGTGCTTGGGGTGAGCACAGTGCCACTCATTCTGAAGACTTCTTGCCAAAACTTACTTAGGAACTTGTCCTTATCACTCACGATGTTCTTTGGCAATCCATGCAGCTTAAACACTTATCGAAAAAAGAGATCTGCAACTTGAGCTGCAGAAAAAGTGTTGGTGATGGCGAAGAAGTGAGCAAATTTGGTTAACCGATCCACCACTACAAAGATGCAATCTTTCCTTTGGGCTTTGGGCAACCCTGTGATGAAGTCCATCGAAATACTTTCCCATTTTTGATTGGGAATAGGGAGTGGTTGTAGTAAACCAGCTGGTAAAGTATGCTCATTTTTATTCGCTTGACAAACAGGACACTCCTGAATGTAGTGTTGTATCTCTCCTTTCAATCCCTTCCAAAAAAACCTTTCTCGGATCTGTCGATATGTCTTGAAAAAACCTTGATGACCAGCAACTGGAATATCATGAAAAGTCAAAAGAATCTTCTTCTTCAGCTTGGAATCAGCCACCAGAAAGATTCTTCCCTTATAATGTATCAATCCCTCAACCACCTTGTACTTTTCATCATGAAAAGTACCCTCAAGAATGCTGGTTGCAAACTGATTTTTAGCATAATGAGCAAGCAACATGTCTCTCCAATCTTCAGTAAGCTCACACAATGAGCTAAGATGAGGTCTCCTGGAGAGAGCATCGGCCACGATATTATTTTTTCCTTTTACATATTCAATATCAAAGTCGTAAGCTTGAAGCTTACTCACCCATTTCTGTTGCCTCTCATTTAGATTTTTTTGGTGCATGAAATGCTTGAGGCTATTGTGGTCAGTCTTAACCACGAACTTATTCCCCACCAAGTACTGTCTGAACTTGGCTAATGCATGCATAATGGCAAGCATTTCTTTGTCATAGATTGAATATGTTCTTTCAACTCGTAATTTTTTGCTCTCAAACACGATAGGGTGTTTGTCTTGCATCAGGACAGCCCCCACTCCTTCACCTGATGCATCACATTGCAGCTCGAATGGCTTTGAGAAATCCGGTATTGCCAAAACCGGACATGAGCTCATGATCTTCTTGAACTTGTCAAAAACAATTTGAGCCTTTTCTGACCAAACAAAGGCTCTTTTTTTGGTGAGATCAGTAAGGAGAGCAGCATTCTGTGAATACCCCTTTACGAATCTCCGATAAAACCCAAAAAGACCCAAAAAACCTTTCAACTAAGTTAAACTCTCAGGAGGTGGCCAATCAACTACTGCCTTGATCTTCTCTGGGTCCACCTTCACTCCCTCAGCACTGACTATGTGGCCAAGGTATAGTAACTCCGTCATCCCAAATTCACATTTGAAAGCTTTTGCAAACAAACTCTCAGATTTCATGATACTAAGCACTTCCTCCAAATGCTTAAGATGATCTCCCCAAGTCTTGTTGTAAATCAGAATGTCATCAAAAAATACTAACACAAACCTCCTTAAATGATTCTGAAAAATACGATTCATGCAAGACTGAAAGGTAGTCGGGCGTTAGTCAATCCAAATGGCATGACTAAGAATTCGAAATGGCCATAGTGGCATCTGAAGGCTGTCTTCTCAACATCCGATCCCCTCATTCGAATCTGATGGTAACCCGATCTTAGATCAATTTTTGAGAAGAACTTGGCACCATGTAGCTCATCAATGAGCTCATCTATCTTGGGTATGGGATATCTGTTTTTGATGGTGCTTTGATTCAAAGCACGATAATCCACACACATGCGCATGGTACCATCCTTCTTCTTCACAAGAACCACTGCAGAAGCAAAAAGGCTCTTGCTTGGGCGTATGAAACCCATCTTCAAGAGTTCTTGAATATTCTTCTCGATCTCGTCCTTTTGCCTCTTCAGATACCGGTATGGAGTTATGATCACCGGTTTTGCTCCCTCCTTGAGCTCAATGATGTGTTCTGATCCTCTATCAGAGGTGGTCCAGGAGGTAAATCAGCAAACACTTTACTCTTCTTGGTGAGTAAAGATTGAATATCAGGAGGATACTCTATTTTCGTTTCAGCAGGACTAGCCGAAAAAACCATGAATTCTGCGGCCCAATCCACTTGGTCATGTCGTATCAACCTTGCCATCCTTTTGAATGATACAATCCGAGGGCCACCATTTGACATCCCTCTCAACACCACCTTCTTTCCATCGGATTGAAACTTGAGTTCCATGGTTTGCAGATTTAAAGAGATCTCTCCAAGAGATCGCAGCCACTGAATGCCAAGGACAGCATCCGTATCTCCAATATTCACCACATAGAAGTCATCTTTGACTTCGTAATTGCCCAACTGCATTGACATGTTGGGAACCCTTTTGGTACAAGAAATGTGGAACCCATCCGCAACCATAACTTTGAACCCTTCAAAATGTTCTGTTTGCAACTCCTTTGCCACCACAGCTTCATCAATGAAGTTATGGGTTGCTCCAGTATCAATTAGAGCAACGATATGCTGCCCTTTGATCGTCCCACGTATTTTGAAAGACTCATTCTTTTGGAAGCTTGAAAGTTGAGCCAACGTACCACCACTTTCTTTTTCGCTTTCGGACTCTTCAGGGGCTCTTTCTACTTCACTCTCTTCGGAATCAGATTGCTGGTCCGAAAAATCAGAATTACTCTCACCAGCTGAGTAATACTCAATCTGGTGGAATTTGACTCCCTTCGGGCAAACATGATCTAGAGACCATTTATCTTTACATCGGAAACATAGCCCCTTTCTTCGGAGTTCATTGATAGTTTCCAGATCCAATCTTTTGCCAAGAGGTTTCTGCTGGTTAAACTCCTTTTGGTAAGGCTTTTGATGAAACCTTTTCCCTCTATCCTTCTTGTGGAAGGATGGTTTAGGATGGAACTTAGTTTTGGGAGCAGCCCACTCCATGTTTCTAGCTTTCTTCATTGCTTCTTGTAAAGACGGTGGATCGAAAGCTTTGATCCATCCCTTGAGTGGCTCCATCAAACCTTCGCTGAATAAGATAACTAATCTTCTCTCAGTGATTCCAGTGACCATAACTGAAAGTCTTTGAAACTCAGCTATGTAGGCATCAACAGTGCCATACTGCTTCAACTGCGCCAACTCCCTAAAATGCACTTCTGGGTCCTTCTCGAACCTCTCAATGAGTCTATTGGTGAATTCATCGTAGCTAGTGATTGATCCATGACCCAAAGTGACTAGGCCATGGTACCACCACTCATGCGCTACCCCATCTAGGTATAGTGTAGCGAATTTAATCGCATCTTCTTCAGCCATTGGCCTAAGAGCCAAATAGTTGTCAAGTTTCTGAATCTAGGCTCGAGCAGAGCTATTTTCACTTCCATCAAAGTAAGAAAGCATTATCTTGTTGATAGCTTGATACAAGTCTCCTTGTGCTGGAGTTCTTTGGTCATAATTTCTCCCTTGTCCCTTACTCTTTCTCTTATGATCAGTAAATTCATTATAGGACATGTCCATTTTGATGTCTTCAGGGAGAGAGTCATACTCCGCATGGCCACGTCTCAATTGTTCCACAAAAGAAGAATTCTCTTCAGGATCAGGTTGGGTATTTACTGGTGCTACGAAGGTGGGTTTGAAAGGCCTTGACGAAATGTAAGTGTTGTTTGAAACAGGTTGAGCAACACTTCCATCAAATTGATTAGAGGCACTAGGCTCTCCTCTATATCCTGAATTGTTCTGGAGAGTTGGGTTCTGACCCACTTTTCCCAACATGAGGGATACCATATCCATTAAGGCATCCATTTTCTTTTCAAATCTCTTTTCAGGACTTAATGATCTCTCTCTACCCTTCCCACTATCATTTCTAGGGTTGGTAAACCTCTCGTTACCCCCTACTGATCTCTCACCTTCTGCCATATTTATTTCTTGAGAAGACTCCCAATGAGCCCTCAAGATCTCTGAAGCACTCTGACCTTCGGGAACCTGATACCACTGGAACTGTTTTGCAATTTTCTTATCTTCTCTTGCAATATATCTCTTTTCTCGGTCACTCATAGATGGTTTGTCCACAGGATGGCAGGATACGTGGCTCTGATACCACTGAAATATTCCGAACCAATTTTTTTATTTTTTTAGATATTGGATTACAACATCACAAGTAAATGTCGTCAAGATTAGAAGTTAATTCCAAATGTACTGAAATAACTCTGCCACTAAAATGCAAGAAATGGAACTCAATGTCCAGTATGTGCTACCCAGTCCAAAGGCGGAGTAGGGGCGACCATAAGACGGAGTAAATTACAAATAAGGAACTCTACGTCCAGTATGTGCTACCCGATCCAAGGCGGAGTAGGGGCGACCATAAGACGGAGTAAATTACTAACAAAGGAACTCTACGTCAAGTATGTGCTACCCAATCCAAGTAGGAATAAGGGGCTACCATATGACGGAGTGAAATTAATAACAATGCTTTAATTGCTTAATACTGAAGAATGAAACTACTCCACACCCAGCATGTGCTTGCTAACCCCAGAAGGGAAAGTAGCTACCATAGGGTGGATGCTCTACACCCAGAATGTGCTTGCTAACCCAATAGGGAAAGTAGCTACCATAAGGCGGAGCTGTAAACTATTACAATATTTTAAATGAAATTGAACTTATGAAATCAGCTTTGAACAAATTGAGAATGGCTGCCAGTACTACTGTCAGCTTACAAAAATAAGAAGAATTTACTCTTAGAAAGAAG
Organism: Torreya grandis; assembly: GCA_037957365.1. NCBI lineage: Eukaryota > Viridiplantae > Streptophyta > Pinopsida > Cupressales > Taxaceae > Torreya > Torreya grandis. Next base: position 2,348,790 of record JARHVA010000667.1, read on the forward strand.
GAAAACCAGTGACCTGTTAAATTCTTCAGATGTTCAAAACTTTCACAAAACTTGTTCAATCTCCCTGATTTTTGTTGCAAAGTCTCTTCTTAAAGATGGCGCCCAAGTTAGTATCAAAATTCGGACCCAATCTGCATCCAAAACTTGTTACACGAATTTTCAATGCAAACCCCAAGGGCGTCCCAGCGGAATGGGGCGATTTGATCTAGAAATAAATTGCAAGCCTTAAAATTTCTGTAAATTTGAGCAAAAGGGCGCCTAAGTCTACCCAAGAGAATGAGATGATACCCAGAACTTGTTTTTTTGTATTTTCAAATTTATGAATGAAATCCTAGATCTGTCTTATACAGAATACAATAACTGAAACTTTATTAATACCAATGGAACTATCAATGAAATAACTGAAAGCAATACATAAGCAAATACAAATATCAATGACTAAATCACCACTAGATGCTGTCTTGCAAGCATGAAGCGATGCCCTAGCTAGGAGGCCTTCATTCCCCGAAGCAGTTCCAGAGCCAAAGCGACAGCATAACAATGCATTAAACCAAGATGAAGAAATGCTAACCCAATGCCTTCTTTTATAGGCTTCAGTTGGCTTTCCCTTGAAGCTTATCTCCAAAAGTGGCGCCCCTTTCCATGCAATGATGGCGCCCCCCCTTCAAGTCCCTCTTTTAAAATAACATTAAGTTATTTTATCTAGGCCAAGGTCAACGTTAAAATATAACGTTATTATTATTTTTTAAGTGAAATTAACTTATTCCACCAAGACCGCATTCTGAAGCCCAAAACTGAATGAGTCAACTTAAAAAGGAAAGTTAACTCCTTGCGACAATCCTGCTAGCTGCCAAAAATAGAATTTACTAAAAATAGTAAATTCTTGGAAATGCTCAGAAAACTGAAACAAACATACCTCCGCGAAGCTCTCGAAAAACCCAGAAAGAATTCGCCATCAAAACTTCGAGCAAGGACATCCTAAAAAATAGGAAACCCTCATTTGCACCTTTCGAATAGCCTACGGATTTCCAGGAATAGGCCAACGGTCATTGTGAGATCAGATTTGAAAAGGGGTCATTACACCTCCGCAAGGGCACTTGTCCTTCAGGAGACTCTCTTGAACCTTCCCATTGAACCGTTCCTTTGAACCAAGCTGTTGAACTGACTGTTAAACTTTGCCGTTGAACCAAAGCGATGAACCAAGCACTTGAACCAAACCGACTGAACTAGGCTATTGAACCAAGCATTTGAACCAAATCGACTGAACCAGGTTGTTGAACCAAGCACTTGTCCATTTTGCGCCTAAGTGTTGGGAACCCGTTTCTTGCCTGCAGAGTCTGTAAAAAATTCCTGCAGAGTTCATAGAAATTCCTGCAGAGTCCGTAGAAACTTTCTGCAGAGTCCATAGAAATTTCAAGACTTGTGCAAAATTAAAAAAATCAACTGGCTCAAAATAGCAGGGAAGGAAGGAGACTTATTTTTGATCTGTTTGACCAAAAATCGTCAACACTCACCATTGAGGCACCCACCCTCGCGAGAAGATCCCATTGTTTCAAGTGGAACGAGGATTAATCATTTCAGCACGTCTTCGATTAGGGTGCAATGCCAGTTTGACAACAATATCCATGGTGCCTCTTCCCATACCTCAAACCTAGCCAATATTCAAAGCTCCTTCCCCTACGGTATTTAGGTGCAAGAGTCAAGTATTCATCATAATCCTCCATTAGATCCCAATGAACCAAGGGCTGGTCCTCATGATCCTGGGTCTATGTAATACCTTTCATCCTTGTTCTTGTTTGATATAGACCCTGAATCCCAAAAATAGCCAAGATATGGCTTTGACACCACTATAATGTTCCCAAATTGAGACAACGATAAAAAAGAGGGTTATCCAACAAACCCAAACCAAACTGAATTCTGAAAACTGAAAATCAGCCAACCCTAGATGGAAAAATTATAGGATATCCAAGCGAAAACACATCCAAAATAACTCCACAAATAGCTAAACATTATTAGAAAATAAAGTACCTTTTTTGGAGCAAATAAATTGATGAAGCAACTGAAAATACCTCCTGAAAATAATCTGATTTTAACTTGAATATACAGTTGTATTTTTCACCCCTTAAACACCTCAAAATTCTTCACAAGTTGGCCGTCACATCTTAGAAAAATAATAGAAATAATTATGAAAATTATTCCTTGGAAATTGCCCACCCATTCACCTTTCGAGACTCTCCAAGCAAGTTGCCCAAGTGCCAAAAATATTATAATAAATTTTGGAATATTTTAGGGCCTAAAATGTCCTTTCATGCATGCCAAATGATCCACATAAATCACCGAATGACTGAAATAAATTATAAAAATTACCTCAACCCTAGAAAAGGGTTCCAAAGACCAAATTGACCTCTTGTGAGTTGTCACCCTCCCAAAGGTCGCCACCCTTGAAATGGCTACAAACTTGTCCTAGGGCTACTCCATCGAGTTCGCCCACCTCTTTGACTTGCAATTTGAATAGTTTCAGCTTTTCGAAGGATTGTACCAATTCCTTGATGAAAGTGTTGTCTAAAGACATCTTTGTAAAAGCTCTTGCATAAACTTATGCACAATTATGGCACAATTACAGCTCTTGATTAGAGCTGCCCTAGTAGAAGAATGAAGGTTTTCGTCCCCAAACTCCTTGATGCACTTGAAGGTTTTCGTCTTCAAATCACTTGGTCAAGCTTGACATACTTGCACAAGATTTCCAGTATCAAAGTTGCATAACCTTTTCAAATGAACTTTCACTTTCTTTTTATATCCCTCCAAATATGGCACCCAAAATAGAGAGGGAGATTTTACCTTCCTTTAAAATAAAAGATATATTACAAGTTTCTTTATAAAAAAACTTTAGGCTTTAAGTGCCAATGACCTTTAAAAAGGCCCCAACTTAAGTGAAAATTAGATCATAAAGTGCTTTTCTATTAAATGCTTTTGAAGTCCTCAAATGTCCCCTTTTTTCTCTTCTTCCCTTAGCTTGTTTAAGAAAAATTCAAGGCTAAAGACTTAAACAAGTTTATACCAAAAAGGGGGACATTACACTCCCATGTGTTGGTTAAGCTTTCTCAAGATCAGCTACACATTGTTTCTCAATGCCCAAAGCCTTTCTCATAGTTTCTTCTCGCTTCTCGGCTTTAGCTATAGCAGCTATGTGGGCAGCATGGTCCTGTTTGAAATGTTCTTCGGTTTCTCTTGCAGCTAGTTTCAGCTGCTCATATTTAGATGTCAAATCATTACACTCTGACTGAGCTCTTTCCTCCAATGGCTCAAATCTTACTATGCTAGTTGTACTTCCTTCGATCTTGCTCTAACTGAGCTCACTCACACGCTGGCAATCTCTTTGCAGCGCTTGCTTCTCTTCTCACGATTTGCTAATTGTTCTTGTTGGCAGTGCTTCACTCTTCTCTGCTAAGGTTGTCTTCACTCTGGGATTACCTTCCTTCAACCTGGCGCTCAACTACTCAGGTTTCCTCACAGGACTTTGCTGGGCATTTTTCACATTGGTCTATTTGCCAACAATCAATCCGATCTTCAATCTCTGATACCACTTGTAGGAACTAAAACCGCTTCTACGTTTGGTGTTGCACACAGCACATCTGATGCCCCTCTTTTTTGCTTAGCTTTCTTATGGGCTGTAATATCCCCTTCTCAAACCTGATCTTTCCAGTGACCGTTGGCCTTTTTCTGGAGACCCGAAGGCTAGTCGGAAGGTAAAATTAGGGTTTCCTATTTTTAAGAATGTCTTTGCTCGGAGTTGGTGGATTCAATGGCGGATTCTTTCTAGATTTTCTGAAAGCTTCGCGTTGATATGTTTTACTTGGCACACAGAGCACTTTCAGGAATTTACTATTTTTAGTAAGTTCAGGATTGGCACCGGAATGGGATTTTGAGAGTGGGGTTGGATTCGTCTTGTCAAGACCTTTCCAACGAGCTATAGATCATTGGTTTCCGACATCATCTTGGCCTCCATTTTAAAGTCCGTAAATTAAACATTATTATTTAATTTTGGACCTTGGTGCCTAGGCTCAACGACTTAATGTTGAGGAAAAAAAGAATTAAAGAGGATTATATTATTTTCCCTCTCATGTTTTATCCCATATACAAGAAGATTTTAGAGACTCCCAGTTGGAAAAGTATAAAAAGAGGAGTGCTCTCATTTCATTATCTTTGTCTACAGAAATGTTTTGCTGCCAGATTGGCTTTGGGATCGCTTCGAAGAATGAAGACCTCCTAGCTCAGGCATCGCCTCTTGTTTGAGAGACAACTAGTGGTGATTTAGTTTAGTTTTGTGAGTTCATTGGGTTTTGTGCATTGTAATCTGCATTGTGTCTAATTAGTTTCTGATTTTGCATATTAGAGGTTTCCAGATCTTGCATTTTAGCTACAACAGATTCGAGTTTTAATTTATAAATCCAAAAATATCAAAAAGATTGTTCTGGGTATTGTGTCATTGCATCTTATTGGTAAGGGCACCCCTTCATGAATATTTGCAGATTTTAATACGAAGCTTATGATTTTATAATGCAAATCCGTCATTCTTTGAAGGCCGTACTTTCTAGAGTGCATTGAGATTCATGTCAGTAATTAATAACCATTTTTAGATGCCATTTATTATTACTAAGTTAGGCGCCATCATTTTGAGGGTCTATTGCATCAGATTTGAGATCATTTGGGTGAGAAATGAGAGAGTTATGAGCATATGAGTAAATTCATAGGTTGCTGGTTTTTTCAATCTAAAGTGCAGATTTGTAAAAAAAATAGAATTATTATTTGGTCCCTGAGAGAGTTATTGTTTCAGCATCTCTAATCAAGCCAAAGAGAGTTCTTTATATGATGTAATGCTAATCTTTCAATTTCTATGCTCTTGGCAGGCGAATGAGTTTCATTTTGTAAACTGGTAGTAGTACTGGCAGTAATCCTCAAACTTGTTCAATTCTGATTTGTAATGCTCACTTTACATTCTGAAGTTGTTTAGTAATATCTTAAATCTCCGCCCTATGGTAGCTCCTTTCCCATGCTGGGTTAGAAAGCACATTCTGGGTGTTGAGTTCCGCCCTATGGTAACTACTTTCCCTTTTGGGGTTAGCAAGCACATGCTGGGTATGGAGTAGTTTCATCTTTCAGCATTTCCCTTTAAAGCATTGTTTTGTAATTTCACTCCGTCTTATGGTCGCCCCTTACTCCGCTTTGGATTGGATAGCACATACTTGACGTCGAGTTCCTTTGTTTGTAATTCACTCCGTCTTATGGTCGCCCCTTACTCCGCTTTGGATTGGGTAGCACATACTTGACGTCGAGTTCCATTTTCAGCATTTAGAGTAGCAGATCCTCTGACCAATGCTCGCCATCTTCGGCGCCATACTGGTTAGAGTTGTTTCAGTACATTTGGGTTTATCTTCTAACCTTAACAGGGATTTGCTTGTAATGTTGGAATCTGATAACTAAAAATTTCAAAAAAAATTGGCTTGGAATATTTCAGTGGTATCAGAGCCAAGATCTTGCCATCCTGTGCCCATCAGAATTCACTTGACAGAAAAAACAGATTCTACATCAGAGGTCAGAGCTGAGTTCAGTATTAGCTTTCAGAAGTTTCAAAGATATTGCATTTTCTAAGGTCTATGGGTCGTGAGAAGTCAAATTCAACTATGGCATCTGAGGAAGGAAAGGTTAGTGATGTCGTGAGGGACTTCATTGAATATGCCAAACAGTTTAAAAGACAATGTGAAGATGAGGCTGTCAAACTCCGTGAACAATATCAAAACATGCCAGATGATTATAGGTACGATGTTTCATTTGATTCCCATTTGAAGTGTGTGGCGTCACTGTAGCCCGAAAAGTTGAAGATGGTGGACCACATTAGGAAAATGATAAAAAGGGAAGCAGAACAAGCTTTGTTCGAAGAATCAAAGAGGAAAGGAGATGAAGTGCCTATTTGTGAATTGCAGCCGTCAAATATGCAAGTTGAAGAGAAAAATCAGTCATCTAGCATTGAAGATGGCACAAACAAGGTGCACATATCACATCAAAATGAACGTGAACTTGATGAAGATACCTTGGCAAGTGAAGAGTTAAGGGTAGAGCCTCATAATACGCCCCTTGACTTGCATGTGATAGCAAGTGAAGAAGAGCAAGTTGAAGGAAATTCTATTGATGTATTTGACTCAGCCTATGACCGTTACCAAAGTGATGATGTGGGTGTTGATTTCGATGTGTTTGTACCTCCTCTTGTTGAAGATTTAGTGATGGATAGTTTTCCTCTTGTTGCTGTTCAAACTCCTCAAAAGTTTTCACAAGATGAAGTTATGACAAGTGATCAAGAAGACCTTTTTTGCATACATATGACTATTCATGATGAGATCAGAAAAACACCTATAGATGATGGGTTCATTGAAGATATAGATGATAAGGTTTCCCAAACAGCTAGCACTAAAGATTCTTTACTTCATTTTAGTGACAGTGTCAAGCGTGGTTTTGGGTTTGATCTTCAAACCAAGCCATTGAATGGAGGTATGTATGAAGATATCAGTTTAAGTGAGTTGGGTGGTGACCTGTTCAAAGAGTCAACCCTCCAAGAGAAGCACAAAGAGCACTTTCCTTTTGATCAAAACAATCAATCCTCTAGCACTTGGGATCCAGGAGTGAAGGCATTTAGTGATGACAAAGAAATTGCGTGGGATGAGTTTCCCTTTGATCCTGATGAAGTTCAAAATTTTGATTGCTTTGCAAGCTATGAGGGGACTGCCATAAACTTTGATCATGAAGACAGCGAAGTGGAAGTGGAGCTTGAAGATCATATGGCTCTTGACGATGGAAAGTTTGATGGAGTTCCTAAACACAAATCCAATTTATCAATGCTTGAAGCTGGTTGTAAGCATTGGGTTGAAGGAACTGTGAAGTATGTCCCTCTCCATGACACTGAACATTCTCCGTTAGTTGAGGATGAAAGACAAGAAGGTTGGAGCAGCTCTGAGGACAGCGATGTCACAAAACAAAGTTCTGATTTTGAAGAGCAGCCAACCAACAATTCACCATCTTCACATTCTAATGAGTGGGAGGGTCAATTCAAGGTATTCATTGACAAGGAAGTGCAAGCTCTATCCCTGTTTGACTACGCACATAGCTTGGTTGAAGAGCTTTACTGGAAGGCTCAGCTTGAAGAGAGACGTAGAGGAGTGACCGATGAAGTTACTCTTCCTAATATGCAACTTATCAGAAATTCCTTGGAGACCTTGAAGTCCGAGTACATACACTCTATTGGAGAACGGGATCATGTCATTGAAGTTGCAAAGAAGGCCATATGTGCTTTTCATGAAAAAGAGGGTACGATTGATGAGCTCACTCTGGAGCTTAAATCAATAAAGGACGAGTTGAAAGAAACTCAGTTGGGTCTAACAGCGGTTGAAGACCAGTTTGCAGATTTCAAACTTTTCAAAGAGCAAGAGGATGCACAAAGAGCTGAAAAAATCCATGAAGTGATTGGAGATCTTGACTGTCATCAAAAGGATTTTGATCTTGAAAGCATTTCAAGAAAGTCAGAAGTTGCATGTGCAGATTTGGGACAGCGAAGGAAAAGGAATGGCTTCCAAGTCTTTGACAATCCCTTCTTTGAAGTGAGTGCTAAAGCAACTTATGACAATCCCCTCTTTGCTTTGAAAAATGAGTCAAGTAGTGAAGTGACCAAGCATGAACTCCAATCTAAGGATGCTTTGATTTCACTCCATGTGGATGTGCCACGTTTGTTGATCAGTAATGAATGCATCAGTGGGTTTGAGGATGAAGGTTCTACATGGGAGGTGACAAAGCAAAGAAATTTCAACATCTATGACATCAAGGTGTTGATGAGACAAGTCCTTGTAGCTGTTGGTGACTTCATTACAGCAGCAACGAGTGAAGATTTCAGACCTACTACTCAGGAGGAATGGGAAAAAGGTGAACTAGACTTTGGTGGGTGCACTCTTGACAATCCATCCCTTGGGTGGAATGATGTTTGGAATCATATCGATCAGTTTTGGAAGCTGAATTTGAAGCCACTCTATGTTTCATACTCCCTTAAGGAGGAAGCTTTCATGGTTAAGCTTCAAGGATTTACTAGATGGGGCATTAGTTTTGTGAGAAGGCACGTGGTTCTCACTAGCACTTGGGAATGTGTAGAGATTTCTTTGCAGTATGTTGAAAATCACTTTCAGTTGGGTATCCATGCTTGGGATTCTCAACTTGGGTTGTTAGAGTTTATTACTTATGGAAAAGACTTTTGGAGGGATAAGGAACAAATTTCCAGATTTGTTGATGTTGTTCCCTTCATTTCCAGCTACTTGATGGTTCCGTTTGTTCATCAACAAATGGATTGGAGAGAAATCTTGAATATTGGTTGGGGAGATCCACGATCGGTGGTTCTTGGAAGTGACTTTCAGCTCAGACAAGGGTAGATTTTGAGACACGAGCTTGCTGGCTGGAGGCAGACCAGCCACCTTACTTATGGAGTTACTTTCATTCAGGAGAGTTGGTTCCTCACTCCTGATCAAAGAAGTGGTAGTTTTCTGGTGGAGATGGCTTTAGTGTGTTTTTCAGCCACTTTGGAGGTTTGCGATGCAAACTCTGATGGTTTATTTTCATTATTGGTTCATGACAAAGAGCTACCCCATGCTTTGATTCTACATTCTGAGACTCTTGGGGTTGGAATTGTGAGAAACTTCTTCAGACCTCTTAGTTGTGCCATGATAAATCAGGGGAGGCATAGGGAATTCATGTGGCATCATGAGTTCGAGTTTGTTGAGTTCTTGCAAAGGAAAGCTTTCCTCTTTGCAAGAAGAGTTGAAGATGTCACATTTGCAATCATGGTTTCGTTTGTTACCATGTGGAGGTATGCTAAGGAGATTGATTTTGAGTTGGGTAGCCTATCTTTCTTCTTGCTTAGAATTGTGATTGATAGTAGTATGGTTGATACTGGTAATTCGGGGCATTATGGACATGAGATGTTGCATGATTTTGATGCCCCTCCTTTAAGATCTTTCGGTTTGAGTATCATGGATGGTAACACTTTGGGGTTACAAGGAAGGTTAGTGCAGCATAGGCATGATGATTTCACAGATGTGATCAGAGTGGTGCAGCATCGGCATGGTGGGTCCTTCCTGCAATGGGTTTGGGAACCAGGGATCATACTTGTTTGCGTATGGATTAGTTCTAAAATTTTGGAGTTATGGTGGTATTGCTTGAGGACAAGCAATTTTGGGAAGGGCGGATTGTAATATTCCCTTCTCAAACCTGATCTTTCCAGTGACTGTTGGCCTTTTTTTGGAGACCCGAACGCTAGTCGAAAGGTCAAATTAGGGTTTCCTATTTTTAAGGATGTCTTTGCTCGGAGTTGGTGGATTCAATGGTGGATTCTTTCTGGGTTTTCTGAAAGCTTCGCGTTGATATGTTTTACTTGGCACACAGCACTTTCAGGAATTTACTATTTTTAGTAAGTTCAGGATTGGCACCGGAATGGGATTTTGAGAGTGGGGTTGGATTCGTCTTATCAACACCTTTCCAACGAGCTATAGATCATTGGTTTCCGACATCATCTTGGCCTCCATTTTAAAGTCCGTAAATTAAACATTATTATTTAATTTTGGACCTTGGTGCCTAGGTTCAACGACTTAATGTTGAGGAAAAAAAGAATTAAAGAGGATTATATTATTTTCCCTCTCATGTTTTATCCCATATACAAGAGGATTTTAGAGACTCCCAGTTGGAAAAGTATAAAAGGAGGAGTGCTCTCATTTCATTATTTTTGTCTACAGGAATGTTTTGCTGCCAGATTGGCTTTGGGATCGCTTCGAGGAATGAAGGCCTCCTAGCTCGGACATCGCTTCTTGTTTGAGAGACAACAACTAGTGGTGATTTAGTTTAGTTTTGTGAGTTCATTGGGTTTTGTGCATTGTAATCTGCATTGTGTCTAATTAGTTTCTGATTTTGCATATTAGAGGTTTCCAGATCTTGCATTTTAGCTACAACAGATTCGAGTTTTAATTTATAAATCCAAAAATACCAAAAAGATTGTTCTGGGTATTGTGTCATTGCATCTTATTGGTAAGGGCGCCCCTTCATGAATATTTGCAGATTTTAATATGAAGCTTATGATTTTATAATGCAAATTCGTCATTCCTTGAAGGCCGTACTTTTTAGAGTGCATTGGGATTCGTGTCAATAATTAATAACCATTTTTAGATGCCATTTCTTATTACTAAGTTAGGCGCCATCATTTGAGGGTCTATTGCATCAGATTTGAGATCATTTGGGTGAGAAATGAGAGAGTTATGAGCATATGAGTAAATTCATAGGTTGCTGGTTTTTTCAATCTAAAGTGCAGATTTGTAAAAAAAAACAGAATTATTATTTGGTCCCTGAGAGAGTTATTGTTTCGGCATCTCTAATCAAGCCAAGGAGAGTTCTTTATATGATGTAATGCTAATCTTTCAATTCCTATGCTCTTGGCAGGCAAATGAGTTTCATTTTGTAAACTGGCAGTAGTACTGGCAGTAATCCTCAAACTTGTTCAATTCTGATTTGTAATGCTCACTTTACATTCTGAAGTTGTTTAGTAATATCTTAAATCTCCGCCCTATGGTAGCTCCTTTCCCATGCTGGGTCAGAAAGCACATTCTGGGTGTTGAGTTCCGCCCTATGGTAGCTACTTTTCCTTTTGGGGTTAGCAAGCACATGCTGGGTATGGAGTAGTTTCATCTTTCAGCATTTCTCTTTAAAGCATTGTTTTGTAATTTCACTCCGTCTTATGGTCGCCCCTTACTCCGCTTTGGATTGGGTAGCACATACTTGACGTCGAGTTCCTTTGTTTTGTAATTCACTCCGTCTTATGGTCGCCCCTTACTCCGCTTTGGATTGGGTAGCACATACTTGACGTCGAGTTCCATTTTCAGCATTTAGAGTAGCAGATCCTCTGACCAATGCTCGCCATCTTCGGCGCCATACTGGTTAGAGTTGTTTCAATACGTTTGGGTTTATCTTCTAACCTTAACGGGTATTTGCTTGTAATGTTGGAATCTGATAACTAAAAATTTCAAAAAAAATTGGCTCGGGATATTTCATGGGCTCTTAGCTTGGTTTGTTCCCACAAGGCTAAAGAAAAGAAAAATAAGGGAACATTGAGGGGGCTATCTTATGAGCAAAAAGGTAAAAAGTATTTAAGTATTCTAATTTTCAGTTGAGTTATGCAAAAAGGTACTTTTGATCTAATTTTCACTTAAATAGGAGACCTTTAAGGATCATGAGAGTCTGAAAGCCCTCCAAAAATATTCACAATCTCTTCAAATTGATTAGCAACACTTTAAAAATAGTTATAAAATAAATCAAAATGTTATATCTTACCAATGGATCACCAATTGACCTTCCAGACAAGTCGCCCAAGCTAGAATAATATGCAGAATATTATAGGTATTATTCGGCTTGCATCATACCTCACAAGACCTCAAAACCAGTCCTCAATCCAAGTCGCCAAAGCTGGAAAATAATATAAAATATTTTAGGCTTCAATGAGCCCTCCAAATCAACTCGCACAATGCTCTAGGCAAGTCGCCTAATTATAGAATAAATTCGTCAATGTTTCTTCAACCCTCAAGGGCCTCCATGTAGTGCATTCCTCACAAGAGGGGTCTTCTTCTACACCCAATCAAAGTCGGCACCCAAGGAAATGGCTCTAAACTCCATGAACAAGCTCTCAATGCAAGTCGCCACTCTTCCAAACCTGCAATTTCCCTAAAACCAGCTTTCTATATAGTTAGCAATATTCTTCAATGAAGGTGGTGTCCAAAAACACCCTTGTTGATCCACTTGCATGTAAACATGCAATTTTGAAGCTCAACTACAACCTTTGAATAGAGCTGCCCAAGTAGTAAGAATGACGGTTTTCGTCTCCAAACCCTTAACGCTCTTAAAAGTTTTCATCCTCAAAATGTGATGAACAGGCTTAACATACTTGATCAATGATTCAATGTCAATATGTTGATTGTAATGTCCCCCTTTTTGGCTTAGTTTGCTTGTGGACCCTTAGCTTGGTTTGTTCCCACAAGGCTAAGGAAAAGAAAGAGAAGGGAACATTGAGGGGGCTATCTTATGAGAAAAAAATTGAAATGTACTTAAGTATTTTAATTTTCAGCTGAGTTATATAAAGAGGTAATTTTGATCTATTTTCCATTTAAGTAGGGGACTTTTAAGGGTCATGAGAGCCTAAACCCTCAAAAAAGATTTTTAAAAGATAAAGTTGCTTATGCTTTAAAAAAACACATCCCTCCAACTTGGGTGCGACCCTAAGGGGATGACTATAAAAAGTAATTGATAATTCATTTGGGAAGGTATGCTGAATATTGATATTGAATCATTGATCAAGTATGTTAAGCTTGTTCATCATAATTTGAGGACAAAAACCTTCAAGAGTGTTAAGGGTTTGGGGACGAAAACCTCCATTCTGACTATTTGGACAACTCTATTCAAGGGTTGTAGTTCAACTTCAAAATTGCATGTTTACATGCAAGTGGATCTAGAAGGGTGTTTTTAGACACCGCCTTCATTGAGGAATATGGCAAACTATATAGAAAACTAGTTTTGAAAAAATTGCAGGTCTTGGAGTGTAGCGACTTGCATTGGGAGCTTGTTCGTGGAGTTTAGAGCCATTTCTTTGGGTGGTGACTTGATTGGGTGGAGAAGAAGACCCCTCTTATGAGGGCTGTGCTACACAAAGGCCCTTGAGAGTTGAAAAAACATTGGCAAATTTATTATATAGCTAGGCGACTTGCCTAGAGGGCTATGTGAGTTGATCTGGAGGGCTCATTGAAGCCTAAAACATTTTATAATATTTTATATTATTTTTCAGCTTTGGTGACTTGGATTGATAGCTAGCTTTGAGGTCTTATGGGGGCTAATGCAAGCCAAATAATACCTATAATATTCTACATATTATTCTAGGTTGGACGACTTGTCCTAAGAGTGTTTGGAAGGTCAATTGGTGATCCATTGGTAAGATATAACATTCTGATTTATTTTATAATTATTTTTGAAGAGTGGCAAATCAGTTTGAAGAGATTGCAAACTTTTTTGGAGGGATTTTGGACTCCAATTTAACAAGGTAAATTCATATTATTATTTCTGGTTTATTGGGTAATAAAGCACAAGGGTTTAAAGGATATTTGAGGGTTAAAGCAGGGGTTTTAATTTTAAAAATTTTGCCATTATTTTTTGAGTTGGGCGATTCGTTTGGAGGAAGTGTGGCAAGGGTTTGAGTGTCTTGATTGGCTCTAACAATTGGGTAATTATTGTTGCAAATATTGGAGGAATTTATAACCTATTTTCAACAAGTTTGGCAGGGTTACAAGTCTGATTTTGAGTTATTTAATGCTAATTATTCCTAATTTTGATGACTTGTTTTGGAGAGGATTTGATCATGTTTGAGGTCCTAACCTTGGCTAATTTCTATTTGATATACATTATAGAATTTATCTGAATTTTATCTTTAGTTGTAGAGGGTTTTTTAGTAGGATTTGGTGACAGAAAGAGGACATTAAAACCAGCTTGGTGGCATTGAGGGTTTGGGAGTGAAAAACATACAAATTAAGCTTCCTTCTTCATGCCAGTGAGGGCCATTGTTGGTTAGATTCACAAAGTATTTTTCTATTAATATTTTGAGTGATTGGAGGTGTGATAATTTCATTTTGGTGGTGCAAATACAACAATTAGGATTTGCTGGTTTTTATTTTCAACATTCAAATTTTATTTCAGATTTGTTTTGGGGTTGTTGGAAAACCCTTTTTTGCTTTGTTGTCCCAATTTGGGGACATTACAGTGGTATTAGAGCCATATCTTGGTTATTCTATGTGTGAAGGGTTTGATATATGAGTGGCAATAAAGAGGTTAAGTATTACTTGAGTAGTAGGAGGGAAGAAGGGATTCCACCATTTGGTTCACTTGAGCAGGATCAAGTCATAGATGACATGAGACACCAAGACACAGAGAGTGAGAGGAGAGACAGGTTGACTGAGGAGAGGTTTAAGAAGTATTCTCAAACTTAGGAGAGGATGACAATAGTGATGGAGGATTTTCTTCATTCTCTCAGTGATATGGGTGGCTTAAATCCACTCAATGGAGATAGTGGTGCCTTAGGGAGTAGGCCAGATGCACATACACCCCCTTCGGAGAATGGAGCATCCACACATAAACCCATCCAGTCTACATTTTTTCGGAGGGAGGAGCCCGCACCAGTGAGGGAGGGATTACCTAGTCCACGTGAGGAGTTATAGAGGGAGATGGATGAGTATGTCACCTTATCCATGACAGCTAGAGAGGCTGACTTTTTTTGAGTTTTCAGCTTGGAAATGAGGACAGAGTGGGCCCAAGATCAATCAGAGGCAAAGGGGCAGCCAGAGAAATCTCTAGCATGCATTGGGAAAATTATCTCTCTCCACATTTGATGGGTCACAAAGTACTCAGTGAGGGCATGGATTCAAAAGGTGGATATTTTTTTTTCACTACGGCCTATGACAGAGAGAGGCCTTTCAGTTTGCCACTTTGCATTTAGAGGGAGCAACCCCTAATTGGTGGTATCATGGTTTGATTATGCAGGGGCATCAACACACACTCCTATGAGGAGTTTAGCAGGAGATTGATAGAGAGGTTTGATAGAGCGGATTCGGAACTTCAATTCTGTGATTTAGCTCATTTAAGGCAAAGGGCCTTGGTAGATGATTATGTCATGAAGTTTCAGAGACTTGCAGTCATAGTGACTGATATTTCAGATAGGAGATTGGTGGTGTTGTATGTGGAGGGCTTGATTGATTCCTTGAAGGGATTGGTCAAGGCATTTGATCCATCTTCGTTGAGAGAGGCCATTTAGAAGGCCTATGATTTAGAGTCTTCTACTCCAAGGGGCAGATTTACACCTTTGGGACAGCCAAAGAACACTTTCTTTCCACCTATAGGATAACAAAGAGTTGGCAGTTTGGGGCAGCCAAAGAGTAGCTGTGTGGGGCTTCCAAAGGCCAATCATGTGGGTCCCATGATTAGACCAAACCAACCAGGTTTGGAACTACAGAAGGAGCTACCATGAAGTAGCTCTGATATAAGGAATGATCTAAGAAGGAAAGGTCTTTGTTTCACATGTAAGGATCCTTGGGAGAATGGCCACAATTGTTGTGACAAGGGGCAAGTACACTACATCAAGGTACTTCACGAGGAGGAAAATGAGGAAGTTGGGATAGCCAACTATGAGGAGGACACCTTGGAGATAGAGGGAGAAGAAGAGTTGAGTGGCACTCTAGGTATTATCCCTTTAGAGTTAAGGGATCATTGAAGGGTACACCTATCACCATACTTATTGATAGTGGAGCAACTCTCAATTTCATTGATAGAGGATTGGTAACATCATGTGGGATACAATATGTGGAGTTCAAAGGATTTAGAGTCACAGTGGCAGATGGATTCATGTAATGACCCCAAATGGGACAATTAGGCTTAATTGGGATTTACCCAACAAACCTTTGAATTAGATTGCCAAACACTTGAAATTTATGCTCCACAAACCAGCTAGCCCTAGCTGAAAAATTTATAGAATACCCAAACAAAACATGCCAAAATAACTGAAAAATATTTGGAAAACAATGTACCTTTTTTGGACCAAAATAAATTGGTGAAATGGCTGAAAATACCCCTACCAATAATCTGATTTTTAAATGAAAGTACAACTGCAGTTTTTAAGCAATACACACCACAAAAACATCCACAAGTGAGTCACCCAAGTTGCAAAATATTTTAGTAATTTTTTGGATGTTTTTAGGGCATTAAATAGGCCTCAAACACCTACAAAACCGCTCAAACACAAATCACCCCAACTGGAATAAATTAAATAAAATACTACCAAACCCTAGAAGAGGGTTTTTCTTGCACGCCACCCTTCAAAAGGGGTCTCCAAGCTCCCCAAACAATTTGCCCCACTTGGAAAACTTCTACAAATAACTCTGAATTAATTCCTTTAATTTCAGCTCTCAATTTATTATTTACCTCAATTAATTGAAACTTCAAAAATTCGTATCTTTCGGAATACTTGAAATTTTAATACAAATGTTAGCTCAAAATGATTACAAAAATGGCAGCTTTCAAACAAAACTAGAATCAAAAAAATTTCTCCATGGAAAGTCCCTCAAAAGTAGTTTCGAAGTTACAAAAATCCTAGTTACAGTCTTAAATTCTTCCAAAACCAACACTCTTCAAACCAAGTTTGTCCACCTATTTGATCTGTAAATCATGAATTTTTAGTTCTTCGAAGGGTTTGTAATAATTCCTTGATGAAGGTGGTGTCCAAAAACACCTTTGTAGATCCACTCGCATATAACTATGCAAAATTGAAGTGCAATTACAACCCTTGAATAGAGCTACCCTGGTAGAAGAATGAAGGTTTTCGTCTACAAACTCCTTGGTGCACTTAAAAGTTTTCATTCTTAAGTCACTTGTTCAAGCTTGACATACTTGCATAAGAATTCAATAGTACAAAATAGCATAACCTTCCAAATGAATCCGCAATTGCTTTTAATAATCATCCCCAAAGGTGGCACCCAAGTTGGAAGGATGTCTTTTGAAACATAAGCAACTTTACCTTTTAAATTTTTTTTTGAGGGGTTAGGCTCTCATGACCTTTAAAGGTCCCCTACTTCAGTGATAATTAAATCAAAAAACACTTTTTATATAACTCAACTGAAAATTAGAATACTTAAGTACTTTTCATTTTTTTGTTCTTTGAATAGCCCCCTCATAGTTCCCTTTTCTTTCTTTCCTTTAGCTTTGTGGAAACAAAACCAAGCTAAGGGTCCATAAGCAAGTTATGCCAAAAAGGAGGACATTACAGTCTCCACCACCCAAAATTGTTTGTTCTCAAGCAATTGTAAAAGTCATGAGGCTGTCCCCACATTCTTCATGATGCACTTACCAACTGAAATGGGCTCCCACTGAAAAGAAACTCCAATTTGAAATACCAATTTGCTAAACTTGTATCTTAGAGGCTGCCCCCATGAGCTCAAGGTGTCATGACCACCTTTCAAGGACTCCTTATATCCCCAAAGAAATAACACATGCCATACCAGTTTGCTTTTGATGTAGACTCTCATAGTGGTCAATGTGCCATCACAAGATGTTCCCAAAACCTGGAAAGAAGTAACAATAATCTCATCTTGAAACATACCTAGAGTGAAAATAGAACATAGATTCAACCTCCCTTGAGTGTGTCTCAAAACATGTGAGTGCCATTTCTCTGACTTTCTTTTATCACCTCATTCATGCATAGAAAGAATATTAAACTGATCAAATAAAAGCCTCAACCAACCTACAAGATAGGATTTCACCTCCCAGTCTTTATCAAGCCAAAAGTGTGCCTCATCATGAATATTTTCAGAATACACCATAGAATGGATTTTTTCAAAAAAATCAAATTTTTTACCTTCTACATGCTACTGTACATGCCACCCCAACTCAGAATTTTCTAAGTGATCAAATTCAGAATTCATCCATACACATCCTTTTCATCATGAGCTGAAGAAGGCACCAATTTTCCATCTTTTTGTCCTCAATAGGCTATTGTACATGATCCTCAAACTCAGAAATTTCTGAGAAAAAAAAAATCATACCTTATACCACTGATTTCGGAATTTTCCTTAGGCTGAAAAATGTCAACAAAATTGAATTTGAAGAGGGTTGAAGGTGGTATATGTAGTGAATCATACTCAGAATTTTATGAGTGTCCTTTTGACCAAAAATCCTCCAACAACTCACCCCTTTCCATGCTGTCCACAACTTAGGCCGTTGCCCGATACAAAAGGTGTGTCAAGCCTTCATCTATGCCTCCAAAATCACATATATATTTTGGCGTAGAGGGCTGCCCCAAGTAAATTAAGGACTGCCATGCCAATCAAGTGTTCTATCCTCCTCTCCTCTCCATGGAACACAAAAATCAGAATTATGCATACTTACCAAAGAGGTAGGAAACTGAATTTCCCTTGGAGCCATTGGTTGTCCATAATCAAAATTTGTAGCCTCTTGCCATGGCCTAAAAATCACAATTATTTCCCTCAACTACTTTGTCATCTCAATCGGTTGCCCTTGTTTAGAAATCACCACATTCTTAGTATTGTTCTTGGCTATAGCAATTGATCTCCCTAATGTTCCTACACATGGAACAAACAATTTAGTAAAAACAATGGTGTTTAGTAACACCTTTTTTAATGCCTTATCAAGCTCAAGGGTCATGAAGTGCATCCCTTCTTGATGCCTTGATTCTTTCTTGCAACTCCCTACCACCCGGATTTCAAAAGATGTGTTCATGTCCTTGACACGATTGTGGCAAATCTTTTCCCTCTTCAACCTTCCCCTTATAGTGGCTAGAAATCCCCTCATATATGTGTGAACCATTTCTATGATGTTGAGGTGTGAGAGACACACATTCCTAGGGTTAATACTCATCATGGCAACAATAAACTTTGAAAAAAACAAACTGAAAATATGAAAAACAGCAGTCAATGAATTACCAACAACCTTTGCAATGATCCATGGGTTATATCACTTGTCACCTATCACCACCTTCACGATTAGCCAAGTTGTTCCTTTGGTAAGTCCACATAAAACACAATATAAGTGGGCTATATAAGGACTGTAACAGCCATGAATTGCTTGTTCTTCCCTCTACAACATTGATACATACCTTGCAAAATTTGCACCTTGTCACTCTTCACAACAAGCCTCTACCGCCCCAATATAGAACAATGTATTCCTTCTTATGTCATGGCTCTTGGAGTGTGTTTTTCTATATGGCAATTGAATTACAAATGTTGAAGTCAAATTATTGAAAATAACACATACCTCAACCTTTGCCATTTTTTGTACCTTCCCACCTTGCATTCTTCCTCTAGTTACAACCATTTCATGTAACATATAACATACAACAAATATATTGTGATGCTTACCACTTTTATGGATTGTTTGCATGCCTTTTAACATGCCCTCCACCTTGTTTTTTTTCTTGGTATGATCCTCATGAGGACCAAAATGATGTGGGAGCATAGTAGGATGGTTATGCCACACTTTCTTGCCATGAAAGTCATTAAATTGCTTACCTCTATGTGCTGTTCCATAAATTACAGCAAGCTGGGAATGAGCATTAGCATTTGTAGTGTTGATCTTGTTTACTCATTTCTCCTTATCAATGTGCAAAATGGATTTTTCTTGGTTTTTGAAACTATCATATTGGTGTTTAAAAAACTCATCTTCCCTTTTGAAATCCCTCAGGTGTTTCCTAGCTTGGAAGGCTATCATCTTTGCCTCACCCTTCTTATCCACTCATCACACCTTCCTTGAGTCCTTGGCATGAGGGCACAACATTCTTCCCCTTGGTTAAGAGTATTTTGCTCAATTTTCTTTGGCATAGAGAATGTCTTCACGAATGGTACACCTTCCTTGCTTACCTTTGAATTTCCATAGCTTCCTTTATGTGATCCCTCATGAGGGTTTGTCCCACTCTTTTTTCCTTCTTATTGCAGGATTTTTTCTTTATTACAAGTGGCTGCCCCACTTGATCCTTCTTCCATGGTGTACTTTGAGATTACTTCTTTTGGTTCAACCACCTCTTTGTCTTGTTCTTGCAACCCTTGTTGTTTATCAAAAATTTGGACACTTTCATTTGGCTGCCCTTGAATTTCTGGTTCCTGTGGCTTAAAAAATTCAGTCATTCGCTGCCTCTTCAATAATTGAAAGCCCTTCTTTGACTTCCCCAAAGATTCCACCTTTTCAAATTGTTTGATGAGCCTTTGACCAAGTTTCTCACGAGTTTTAATGAGGTCATGCCCTTGTGACTTCCATCCTAGATGCCACCAATCATAGACAGCTCCTTCCAAGTGTTGTATGACAAATTTGAGAGCTTGCTTCTCACCTCTAGGTCTCAATTCAAGGTAGTCATTAACCTTGTTTACCCACGCTTTTATTGAAGTACTTGGATCTCCATCAAAGGTACGAAGAATAATCTTCCCAATGTTGTCATGTGTAGCTATGTGCCCATGGAGTCTTTTGCCTTGTCTCAAAGCTAGCCATTCCTTGATGCTCCTCTTTCTGTACTGAGGTGCAAGTGTCAAATATTCATCATAATTTTCCATTAGATTCCAACGAACCAAACGCTGGTCCTTCATTTCAAGGGGCTGATCCCCTTTCATATCTTTCATCATTTGAAAGAGTGTAACCATAGTTCCCATCAACCAATCCTGGGATTGAGTGATCCGTTCCAACCTAGCCCTGTCTTTGTCACTATTTGACAAATACCTTTCCATCCCACATTTGGCCAAGAAATTGGCTCTGATACCACTGTAATATCTCCAAATGGAATAATTAGGCATAATTGGGGTTTACCCAACAAACCCTTGAATTAAATTGCCAAACACTTGAGATTTATGCTCCACAAACCAGCTAGCCCTAGCTGGAAAATTTATAGAATACCCAAGCAAAACATGTCAAAATAACTCCACAAATAACTGAAAATTATTTGGAAAACAATGTACCTTTTTTGGACCAAAATAAATTGGTGAAATCGCTGAAAATACCCCTACCAATAATCTAATTTTTATGTGAAAGTATAGTTGCATTTGTGAAGCACTAAACACCACAAAAACATCCGCAAGTGGTTTGGCTAAGTTGCAAAATATTTTAGTAATTTTTTGAATGTTTTTAGGGCATTGAATGGCCCTCAAACCCCTGCAAAACCGCTCAAACACAAATCGCCCTAGTTGGATAAATTAAATAAAATACTACCAAACCCTAGAAGAGGGTTTCTCTTGCATGCCACCCTTCAGAAGGGGTCTCCAAGCTCCCCAAACAATTCGACTCACTTGAAAAGCTTATACAAATAGCTCTTTGAATCAATTCTTTAATTTTAGCTCTCAATAATTTATTATTTACTTCAATCAGTTGAAATTTTAAAAATTTGTATCCTCTATAATATTTGGAATTTCAATACAAATGTTAGCTCAAGATGATCACAAAAATAGTAGCTTTCAAGCAAAATTAGAATCAGAATTCTCTCTATGGGAAGTCCCTCAAAAGTAGTTTCGAAGCTACAAAAATCCTAGTTATAGTTTTAGATTCTTCCAAAATCAACAAAACTCTTCAAAGCAAGTTCGCCCGCTTTTTTGACCTACAAATCATCAATTTTCAGCTCTTCGAAGGCTTTGCAATAATTTTTTGATGAAAGTGGTGTCCAAAAACACCGTTGTAGATCCACTTGCATATAACTATACAAAATTGAAGTGGAATTACAGCCCCTGAATAAAGTTGCCCTGGCAGAAGAATGGAGCTTTTCATTCCCAAACTCCTTAGTGCACTTGAAGGTTTTTGTCATCAAATCACTTGTTCAAGCTTTACATATTTGCACAAGAATTCAATATTTCAAAATAGCACAACCTTTCAAATAAATCCTCAATTGCTTATTATAATCATCCTCAAGGGTGGTGCCTGTTGACCATTTTTGGTCCAACAAGGCAAAAATTGGTCCCCTTCTTTCCCTGTTGTCCTGAGCCAGTTCATTTTTTGATTTTGCACAAGTCTGGAATTTATACGGACTCTGCAGGGCTTTTCTATGGAGTCTGCAGGGCTTTTTTACGGACTCTACAGGGTTTTCTACAGACTCTGCAGGACATCTTTCGACAGATGAACCAGTTCAAAGAGTGCAAGGTTTTACAAAGCTTCTTCGACTCTTGTCAGAAGAAATTTACTTGGTTCAACGGCAAGCTTGGTTCAATGCCTTGGTTCAAAGGAACCATTCAAGTGCCCTTGCGGAGGGCAGTTTCGGACCCAAGTGCCCTTGCAGAGGGCAAAGAACACTCAAAAAAGGACCGAAAAGTGAACAAGGCCGAAAAGGTAAGTTTTTTTCAGAGTTTTTGTTTAAGGCAAATGACGAGAATTTCTTCGGGCAAAATGTCCGAAGGAATTCTTTTGGACATTTTGTCCGAAGAAATTATTCAGAACAAAATCCCGCGAAATGAAAAGACCGAGGCAAAAGCAAAGAAGCGATTTCTTTCGGACTTTTGTTCGAATAAATTCGGAGGAAGGCCGCAGGAGGAAAACCCGAAGAGATTCTGAAGGCCAAAAGTGAGCGAGGCAATTCTTGCGGACATTTTGTCTGCAGGAAAATAGCCGAAGAGAAAAGGCCGCCGAAGGATCCCGAAGGACAGGTGCCCTTGCGGGGGACTCTCGGCTGCCGAAAGAAAGACACTTCTCCAAAGCCAAAGGGACACCTTCCCTTCGGGAGGGTCCAAAGCAAAAGCCCGAAGGAAAGAGAGCAACAAGAAGCCGAAGCAAAGGAAAAAAGGCCGAAAGAATTTCAAGGGGTGACGGGCCCGAAGACGTCAAAATCAAGCACAGCGAACTAGTCGTTGGAAGTTCAAATGCCCAGTGACGGGTGCGCAAACGTCAAGTTTAATGTGGTGAAATAGCCGTTGATTTTGAAAAAAACTTAAGGACAGGCCGTGAGTGAACTCAACAACCTGTCGAGAAGATAGCCCTCGAGGGCCAAAGGAGACAAAGAAGACAAAACCAGGAAGAGACAAAGTGCAGAAACAGACAAAACAGCCCAGGTGGCAAAGGGGAAGGAGTTACTCCAGCGGTTGGAACAGTGCCTGCCAAGTGGTCATCAAGGGGCGTGAACAGTGAATGACTCGCCCTGTTTTCTCCATTTTGCATTTATGAGTAGACAAACCGTGTGAATATCTAAAGGGAGTAGTCTTGTTGCAGAAAAAGAGGCGCAACCCGTGCCTTAACATTAATGTTTGAACGCCCAAGTCAAGACCGGCGATTCCACAGCAGGTTTCTAGCAGGCCTCTTCTAGAAGGATGATATCAGCGATAGCGACTTCCTCTTCCCGATGCTCTCAACGCACATGAGCCAACTTGCAAAAAGGCGCCAAAGTCTTTTCCAAAGGGGCGCCTTTACTTCTCTCTCTATATATTGTAAACTTCTCATTTGAGGAGATATCTCTTAGCCCGTAAGGCAAAGCTCTGCCCAAAAATCTTTGAGTTTGTAAGGCAGAACTCTGCCGGATTTTACCTTGAATCAAGACTTAGCAATTTTTACCTCCATTTGAACTTGCACTCACGCATATGTCTGTCTTCTTTTTGTGTTAAGTCATTTCCTTTTATGCTTTCACAGAACGATTCCAACATGTCTAGTGCATTGTGAAGTTTCTTCTTCTGCAGGTCTGCCAGAAGTGTCTACAGCAGGAATATAGGTGCATGTGAACAGATTGCCACAGTGTGTCTCAAAACACCTTTGATAGTTCTTCCTCCCTGTATCTCTATGGACCCCTGACTCACTGATGTAGAAGAGTTTCCCATATCAGATGAAGTGTATGCCAGCTTCTTCTTTGTGAAAAGCGTATGTCTGAGCTAAGTAGATCAACTTGTTTGGTGTATCACCTTTTAGTTTAGGTTTAGGTTCTGTTTTCAGCATCCTTCTCCCTTTTCAACCCCCCTTTTTTTATTTATTTGTTCGCAGTAGGAAATTCAGGACCTAAAAGATACATCAAAGGGAGCTAGCCCTTATCTAGAGACTCTCCCCCTAGTTTTGCCAGGCCCACAGGCAAGAGGGGAGTTTCTATTTTGATGCGTGGAAGACAAGAGCTCAGCCACCTGTCAAGGGTGCAATCCGCCGCATCAACAGTGCCCAAGTTGAAAGGATGTGTCTTTTGAAACATAAGCAACTTTACCTTTTCAAATTTCCTTTTTGAGGGGTTAGGCTCTCATGACCCTTAAAGGTCCCCTGCTTAAGTGAGAATTAGATCAAAAAATATTTTTTACATAACTAAAAATTAGAATACTTAAGTACTTTTCATTTTTTTCTCTTTGAATAGCCCCCTCATAGTTCCCTTTTCTTTCTTTACCTTCGCTTTGTGGGAACAAAACCAAGCTAAGAGTCCATAAGCAAGTTATGCCAAAAAGCGGAACATTACAAATCACCATCCCTTGTACTACTAAGATACCAAAGCTTAGTCTCACTTTGGAAAAGTATGTGGTTGAAGATGATTTTTATGTGGTTGGCAAAGGGGAGACCAATATGGTCCTTGGTA
Organism: Torreya grandis; assembly: GCA_037957365.1. Lineage (NCBI taxonomy): Eukaryota > Viridiplantae > Streptophyta > Pinopsida > Cupressales > Taxaceae > Torreya > Torreya grandis. Next base: position 2,372,956 of record JARHVA010000667.1, read on the forward strand.
TTCAGTGGTCCTTGGTATTCAGTGGTTACACTCACTTGGTGAGTGCACTCAAAACTATCAAACCATGGAGTTTAAATTCAAGGTAGCAGTTAATGAGATTGTTTTGCATGGTTTGAGTGATAGAGAGGCCCCTTCTGCAAATAGTATTTTGGAAGGATGTTTCATGAGTATGAGGAAGATGGAAAAGAAGGCTGCCACATAAAAGAGAAAAAATTGGCACTTTCAAGGCATGCTACAGCCCATGTTGAGGAAATTTTGTACCAAGGTACATTCTGAAATGTCACACAAGAAAATCTGATTTTGAAGGGAAAGAACAACAGATGTGGAGGGCCAAAAGTCTGATTTTTTGGGTAAATTTCAGCCAAAGCTATATTCTGAAAATGTTCATAAAGAAGCACGTTTTTGGCTTAATCAAGCATGAGAGGTACAATTCTATATTGGGTGTTGGTGGAGGATTTTGTTAAATCAAATCAATATTCTTCCTATGCATAAAGGAAGTGATAGAAAGAAGTCAAAAGGGAATGGCATACCACATGTTATAAGGCACACTCAAGGGAAGTTGCATCTCTGTACCATTTGCACTCAAGGTATGTTTTATGATGAGATCATAGTTACTTATGAGTTTTGGGAACATCTTGTGTGGGTACATTAATCACCATGAGAGACTAAAAAAGCAAACAAGCAATGCATGTTTTATTTCTTTGGGGTTATGGGGAGTCCTTGGGAGATGATCATGACATTTTGAGCCCATGGGGGCAGCCACTAAGATACATGTTCAGCAAGTTGGGAGTTTAAGTTGGAGCTTCTTTTCCATGGAAAGCCATTTTAGTGGGTAAGTGCATTATGAAGAATGTGGGGATAGCCCAATGGCTTTTGCAATTGCTTGAGGACAAGCAATTTTGGTGGGTAGAACTATAATGTCCCTTTTTTTGGCTTAGCTTGCTTATGGACCCTTAGCTTTGTTTGTTCCCACAAGGCTAAGGGAAAGAAGGAGAAGGGAACGTTGAGGGGGCTATCCTATGAGCAAAAAGGTGAAAAGTACTTAAGTATTCTAATTTTCAATTGAGTTATGCAAAAATGTACTTTTGATCCAATTTTCACTTAAGTAGGGGACCTTTAAGGGTCATGAGAGCCTAAACCCTCAAAAAAGAGTCTTAAAAGATAAAGTTGCTTATGTTTTAAAAGACACATTCCTCCAACTTAGGTGCCACCCTTAGCGGATGATTATAAAAAACAATTGAGGATTCATTTTGGAAGGTATGTTGAATATTGATATTGAATTATTGATCAAGTATGTTAAGCTTGTTCATCATATCTTGAGGATGAAAACCTTCAAGAGTGTTAAGAGTTTGCGGACGAAAACCTCTATTCCTACTACTTGGGCAGCTCTATTCAAGGGTTGTAGTTGAGCTTCAAAATTTTATTTTTACATGCAAGTGATTCTACAAAGATGTTTTTGGACACCATTTTCATTGAAAAATATTGCAAACCATATAGAAAGCTGCTTGTGGAGAAACTGTAGGTCTTGGAGAGTGGCGACTTGCATTGGGAGTTTGTTCGTCGAGTTTAGAGCCATTTTCTTGGGTGGCGACTTGATTGGGTGGAAAAGAAGACCTCTCTTGTGAGGGTTGCGCTACATGGAGGCCCTTGAGGGTTGAAGAAACATTGGCAAATTTATTCTATAGCTAGGAAACTTGCCTAGAGGGCTATGCGAATTGATTTGGAAGACTCATTGAAGCATAAAATATTTCATAGCATTTTATATTATTTTCCAGCTTTGGTGACTTGGATTGAGGGTTAGTTTTGAGGTCTTGTGAGGTTTGATGCAAGCCAAATAATACCTATAATATTATGCATATTATTCCAGCTTGGGCGACTTGTCCTAGGGTGTTTGAAAGATCAATTGGTGATCCATTGGTAAGATATAATATTCTAATTTATTTTATAATTACTTCTAAAGTGTGGCAAATCAGTTTGAAGAGATTGCGAATCTTTTTGGAGGGCTTTTAGACTCCAATTCAACAAGGTAAATTCATAGTATTATTTTTGATTTATTGGGTAATAAATCACAAGGGTTTAAAGGATATTTGAGGGTTAAAGCAAGGGTTTTAATTCTGAAAATTTTGCCATTAATTTCTGAGTTGGGCGATTCATTTGGAAGAAGTGTAGCAAGGGTTTTGTGTGTCTTGATTGGCTCTAACAATTGGTTAATTATTGTTGCAAATAATGGAGGAATTTATAACCTATTTTCAACAAGTGTGGCAGTGTTACAAGTCTGATTTTCTGAGTTATTTAATGCTAATTATTCCTAATTTTGGCGACTTGGCTTGGAGAGGGTTTGATCATATTTGAGGTCTTAACCTTGTCTAATTTCTATTTGCTATGCATGCTGGAATTTATCTGAATTTTATCTTCAGTTGTGAAGGGTTTTTGAGTAGGATTTGGTGACGGAAAGAGGATATTAAAACTAGCTTGGTGGCATTGAGGGTTTGGGAGTGAAAAACATACAAATTCAACTTCCTTCTTCATGCTAGTGGGGGCCATTGTTGGTTAGATTCACAAGATGTTTTTCTATTAATATTTTGAGTGATTGAAGGTGTGATAATTTCAGTTTGGTGGTGCAAATACAACAATTAGGGTTTGCTGGTTTTATTTCTAGAATTCAGATTTTATTTCAAATTTGTTTAGGGGTTGCTGGAAAACCCTCTTTTGCTTTGTTGTCCCAATTTGGAGACATTACAACACATTATTTACGGAATACACCACATGCCATTTGCTCTTTGAGAAATACAACTGCCTCACATTAAGAGGGTTTTCTCAAATCATCTGTTGATAGCTCTGATACCAATTTGATAGCCTAGGTTTGAGGCTATGTCAGTGTAAGGCATAAGCCAAACACACTATGGCTTTACTACATGCAATTTGCTCCTCAAGGTTGGAGCAATACAAATAAAAACTTCCTGCTTTCCAAACCAGCTACTGCTCGGAGGCCGTTTAGGACCTACTCTTGATAGCTTGTTGAAAGGTTATAAATGAACATGCTATAGCATGTCCAACTCCTACAAGGTGCTGCTTGCTTACTAGCTACTACTGGGAGGCACCTGATGGCCTACTAAAACCATTACACATGCATTGTAAATATAGAGGACTTTGAAGGATTGTAATAATGGAGATACTATTGCTAGTGGAGACACATCTTAGTGGAGACTGTCGGTGGAGGTGGAGAAGCACTTTCGGCGCACATGGAGAGACTATTGACTTTTGGTGATGGTGGAGTTGTTTGTGGTAGAAATTAATAGTTTATTCCAACACTTCTCCTTAATTCCTACCACTAGTGTTGAGCAACTATTGCTAGCAATTGTTCTTCGTCTCCTTGTACAAACTCACAAGCTCTTTTTTTGCTTGCTGATAAGTTTGCGACACTGCTTTTGGATGTGCGGCCTATGAACAAGTTCGAACGCTTACCATACCTCTTTTTTTTGGCATCAAATGTCCACATAGGAGCTTCTTCAGCTCTTTTTCACAGCTTACAATCACTGTTCAAATGACTTTTCCTTGCTAGAGTCACATTGCCACGATCTCTTCTTAGCTCTATTGGCTTGATGCTTCTAATGAATTACTCCTCTCATGAACTATGTTGAAAAAGCTTTAGCAGGATTTACGACCTCTCCACACTTTGTTGGATGTACACGGCCTGGAACGAGCATGACTTCTTTTATTCGAGACTATTCCTTCTTGTCTTCGGTTTTGTCGACTCTAGCAAATTGGTTTCCACACCTTTTTGATCCTTCCACGATCACCTCAACGTCAATTTATTTGTAATCACCCAGGGAACATCTGGCACGACTTCATCAATAAAAACTCCCCTTTCGGCTTAACTCAGACTTCTCACGCTGACTATGAGCTATGGCTCTCTCTCTAAACAACTGCTTCAACCCATGCTCTGTTGTACTAACTTGGCTCTTTCTCCATGATCAACTCTTGAACTTCAATTCACCACGATCTCTTTTTTCCAATTGTGATATCACACAAATCACAATTTACACAACTCACCAAACCATGTGGGGACTTGATTCGAACGCGGCTCTACGGCCTTCAATGCATCTCAATGGCTCTTGCTACCATTTCAACATGTGCTTCTTGCACTTCTATTTCTACTTCTCCCACCGATGTTGTTGTTGCTACAGTTCGATGCTTCTATGATCTACCACAGCCCATTCACGACTTGGGCTCTCCTTTGAATAGGTGGAAGCAACTTTTAATGCAAACTTGGGAAGCTCCACTTCTGAAAACACGCAACCTTCTGATCTGGCATAACAAGCTTCTCTTCTAGTCTTGCAAGCTCTATCTCCATGCTAGCTTTCTGCCAACGATCTACCTGGTTTTCTCTTTCTTTGACGTGGATGCTTTATTGGCAGCTGCAACAACTTCATTAACCCTATCATCAACTCAAGGAACTTCAAGTGCATTCTTTGTCGCATGCCTTGAAACTGACCTCTTTGGCTTCAAGTGGATGGATTCATCACAACTCTGCGTAGAATGCAAGAAGTCTTCCTTGGCTTAGCGGTGCTCCAACTAGCTGGCCAAAGCTCTCTTAGACACAGGCCCTAATACTCCATGCTTCAGCTGGAGTTGGTTCTTGTCACAACTTTCTCTCTTTTTTTTTTTTCTTCGCACTTCCTCTCCATCTACTAAGCTCTTAGTCTTATGTTTCTTTCCATTTTCTCCTTTCTCTTAGCATCCAAAGCCTCAAAAGGCTGTGTGCCTTCAAAGCAGACATCGAACCTGCACCATTTCTACTCTCCTTTTCACGATCTGCCTTTTTAACAACTTGGTAGATTGAACAATGTGTGGCAGCAGCTTGCTACTGATTGATCCATTCACATCACCTGATCTTCTAGGGTCTTGCACCCTTATCTGTCAAGTCTGTCTTGACAGTAGTAGCTTCACGTCTACTGGCTGCAGCTTCTTTCTGCACACTGGCTGCTCAACACTTTCTGATGCAGCTTCTCACAATCATCTCCCAAGATGAACCTTTGGCTCTGATACCACTTGTAGAAACTAAAACCGTTCCTAAGTTTGGTGTTGCGCACAACACACTTGTCGATGGAATACACCGCATACCATTTGCTCTTTGAGCAATACAACTGCCTTACATTAAGAGGGCTTTCTCAGACCACCTATTGATAGCTCTGATACCAATTTGATAGCCTAGGTTTGAGGCTACGTCAGTGTAAGGCAGAAGCCAAACACACTGTGGTTATACCACATGCGAATTTACTCATCAATGAGCAATACACAAACTTGCAAGCTGCTGCTGGGAGGCACCTAATGGCCTACTCTTGATAGCCTGTTGAAAGGCTATAAATGAACATGCTCTAGCATGTCCAACTCCTACAAGCTGTTGTTTGCTTACCAGTTTCTGTTGGGAGGCACCTGATGGCCTAATTAAAACATTACAAGTGCCTCTCATATATAGAGGACTTCAACCATCCAATGGCAGACAAGCATTAAAGAAGAAACTAATTAATTAATGCATGCTTTTGGTGGAGGTGGCTGAGTGGAGACAGCGGTGGTAGTGGAGTGATCGGTGAGTTGACAGTAGTGGACTTTCGGCTGAGTGGAGCTTGCACTTTTGGTGGGACGGTGGAAGGAATTATTATTCCAACACTATTGTAGTCACCCCTGGTAAAATGATCTTTAAGGAAATTGGATCAGAAATGTATACATTTGTATGGGGAATCAATTGTTTTTCTGTACCAGTGTAGTAAATTCTTTTGTTAGTTTTGTTTAAGCACCCTTTTTTGCATCATAATCGATCGATTACCGATCCTTCAATTTTTTCATGAAATATAATTATTTGATATCCAGCCAGGTAAATTTGCTCCATCTAATCTAAAGAGTTTCCTTCATTTTGAGATTTGCCGATTCTCTTTGGTAATATCTTTAATGATAAATTACTTTCTTGGGTTTACCCATATGCTTAGTTTGGCATTGTAGGTTGGATGTGAGTGGTATATCTAGTGTAGTAGCATTGGTCTTTAAGCTTTGATTTATCACTTTATCTCTCTCTTTTGACAGAATTTACAATCAATAAAAGCAGCAGAACCACAATCAATAAAAGCAGCAGAACTCCAATTATTTTCGGCATGGTTTTTGGGGTAGTAATTTTGTTAGGCTTGGGAGTGTGCTTGTCATTCATCTTTTATAAGAAAAGAAATGGAATCAAGAACGGATTTGAGGACGCTCATCTGAGTAAAGGAGGTGATGAATGTTTCTTACATTCCAAATTACTTGTAACCGCATTATTTAGTTTGCAGCATTCAAATTTCGGTGTAAAAATTGTGTAACATTGATGACTACACTGACATAAACTTTGTCTATACAGAACTGACAAATATGAAAACAAATTTCAAAATTATCAGTCTAGAGGAGATAAGAAGCGCCACAAATGACTTTCACTCTGAGAATAAGATAGGAGAAGGCGGGTTTGGTGCTGTTTTCAAGGTAAATCACGACTCACACTGATATTTGGGTTTAGTTATTATTACCAGTAATAGCAGAAATGGACCTTATTTTATATAGTTTTCACCAAATAGTGACATTGGGATCAAATATACAATATGACATTAGAGTTGACACATTTCCTTTTCCTAGGGTATACTACCAGATGGGAAAATGGTGGCAGTAAAGCAGATTTTCTCCAAATCAAAACAACGGAATCGTGAATTCCTAAATGAAGTAAGTACAATCTCTGCAATGCAGCATCCCAATCTGGTGAAACTGTATGGTTGTTGTGTCGAGGGAAAGCAGCTGCTCTTGGTATACGAATACCTGGTGAACAACAATCTAGGACGCAGTTTATTTGGTACACTCATATTTCTCCAAAACCTGCTTTGTTGTTCTGCTATAAGAAAATTTTGAATAGATCACAGTCTCAATCTTTTCTCAGTGATAAGCTACATATAGCACACTCACGACAGCCTGAATTCAAATAAAACATCCCCATTTAAATTTTATATCTTTTTTTATGAATGTTCTGGGTGCACTTGTAACATATGTGGGTGTAATCTCCGTATCGTAACACGTTGTATTGCTGGCTCTGTGATACCTCATTACTGAACAAATAATTATTATGTTGTTCATTATCACCCAAAAACCATAGGACGAGTCTTGTCCGTCTGCGATGATTTTTTTAGCACCATTCCTAGTGTCAGAACTCTTCCCTTTATGAATGTAAGTTTGCAAGACGCGCTTCTAATTGACAGCAGATTGTTCTTATTGGTTTGATGGCTTTCTGCTCCTACATCTGAAATACTGTAGTTGATACGCATCCATGCACAAATGGTGAATGCTCTTAAGGTTGAAAAATCTTCAATTGAATAGTATTTACTGAAACTCTAATATAATTCATAGGTCCCCGGGAATTCAGGCTTAATCTCAATTGGCCTGCAAGACACAATATTTGTCGTGGAGTTGCACGTGGTTTGGCATATCTGCATGAAGAATCTAGACTGAGAATTGTGCATCGAGACATCAAATCTACAAACATCCTCCTAGATCAAGATCTGAATCCAAAAATATCAGATTTTGGCTTGGCAAAGTTATTTGATCGTGAGAAAACTCATGTCAGTACCAGGGTGGCAGGAACAATGTAAGATTAACCACCCTTTTTTAAATTTCTGCTGATAAAAAAAAACTGACTTAATTGAGCACTTTTAGTTCTTAAAAGAAATACACAAACCCTGGGCATATGATAAATTCATATTGTACAAATGATGTAAAATGGCATATGCAGGGTAGAAATATAAAATTGTTTCTTATTTTTTCAGTGGATATATGGCTCCCGAATATGCTTTAAAAGGCCAACTCACAGAGAAAGCAGACGTGTACAGTTTTGGAGTAGTTGTCCTTGAAGTTGTAAGTGGGAGAGTGCACATGGATAAGAAGTTGCAGGAAGAGATGGTTTATCTGATGGAATGGGTAACTGCACAAACCACTCGCTCTTAAGTTCTTAAGAATCTGTACTCATGTCAGTGTCATGAATATATAACTTTTCCAAGCCCAGCAAACAAGCTGCAAAATGAACATCACGATTTTCTAATCTAAGTTTATTCTTTTGTGATTGCACTACAGACTTGGCATTTGTATGAAGAGAACAGACAGCTGGATTTGGTTGATGTGAATCTTAAAATTTCCGGCTACTCAGAGGAAGAAGTTTTAAGGACAATCAATGTGGGTCTTTTATGCATCCAAGCGAATCCTACGCTGCGACCATCAATGTCTACAGTTGTTGGCATGCTGGAGGGAAAAATAGATGTCAATGTTTCACGTTGCCAACCTCCATATCTCATCTATAGTCAGTCAAATGTGCTTGAAGAAGAGAATCCAATGTCTTGTAGCAGGAGCTTAAGTCTGGAGGGACTGCGGAAAGGAATCTTCTCTTCCCAAGCAAGTTCTGTTGTCAAACAACAAACAGTAGGTGATAATGAAGAGAGCAGTCTTATATTACATCAAGTGTCTGCTGACGTCTATCCAGTTTCAAACTCTTAACTCCCTTCATCACAATCTTAAACATAGATGATACTTTTAATGTGTCTAGTGGATGTTTCATTTGTAACAGGTTTTCATAGAGAACAACTGTCTCCCAATGTATAAAATTCAAAATTTCTGTGCATGAAGAATGCTAGACTTAATAAGCATGCATTGTTGGTAAAATAGGTAGTATATTGAAGTTGATCTGCTATTTAAATTGATGATCACCATGAATAGGGGAATTGGGTTTGTTATGTGGGCATATATGTGATATATGACTTGTGTTAACATGAATATATATAAAAGGACCTTTCAACAACTTCAGAAAAGATCCCATACTTTAGGAAATATATAATTATTTTTTTTCAAATTAGTGGTTACAATTTAATAACTGTAATTGTTAGTCATGTATTTTCTTAAAGTGGATTTTTTAGGCATCATCTAACAAAGTTATTTATAGAAAGAATTCTGGTTTGTAATTTTTACATAAATTTTCTACATTCTGATGATGGATCACTTGATGTGATCTAAACTGTTGATGGCAATAAAATATTCACACATTTTTCCAAAAACTTTTTCTGGTGTTATGGATTACAAATGTCTAAATTCACTAATGAATACTTGTGTTTTGTTTATCTTTATTATGTATAAATAGAGGTATCTTTACTTTTTACTACTACTTACCATGTATACAAGCATGGAATGCCATGGTTAGATTAGTTATGCAAGTATGATTTCATTTTTGTCACTGTGACACAAACTCAATCTTCTCTTTGTATCTTAGGTGAGCACTTAAATACTTATACTTCACTGGTAGATTGGTGTGAATATTATTTCATTTATTGAGCATGCACAATCTGCATCTAATTTTAAGGTAGGCACTATTACACAAAGTGTACTCAATTCACAAATAGTGTCATATTGGCATTAGTTGTGCCACTTTTGCTTGACATTAGTGCTACCTTTACAACATCCTTAACCATTGCAAAAATTGCACAAGTATAATTCAAAATATCACACACCCACCCCCACACAATTTTCTATAATTATAATTATAATTATATATATATATAAATAAAATTAATGTGTTTCTATAATTTTTTATATCATCTTATAGACTAATATACATTATTATACATTATTATATTATATTTATATTATATTATATTATATTATATACTTGATAAAAATATTAAAACTACCAAATGTTATTATGGAATGATCAAAGAGGACAAGATTTAAATTTAAATTTATTTTATACAAGAATGTTTTTGAGGGAGTAATAAAAGGTCATGTCCAAATTACAAAACAAATAAATATAGAATTATATATTAAATGTTCTCAGTCATCATCCTCCCCATCTTCCTCGTCCTCGTCCTTATTATACCAGGAGTAATCCTGCCCATCCTCCTCAATGAAAGATGGTCTTTGGACTTGCAAAAAAAGATTGATAAAATTATATAAGTGTTTTAATTTATAACTTGCATAATTCACAACTAAGTAAACGACACGTCTTAAGTGGCACAAAATGATTATCATGGGCCTAGTAGTTGAATGCAAATGTGTCACATCCCATGGGTTTTAATGTCACACACACTTCATTTTTTGTGTGCTTGTCATAGCTTACTTCATTCAAAAATAGTTATATGATAAAATTAGATGTATTAATAACTTATATAAAAGAGCTAATATAAATAAAAAGACAATAACTTTGCAATAACTGATTTAAAACTTACATATTTGTTAGCAAGTTCATCTACACTCCATGTTATGAATCATCTACTACGTTTTTTACACTCATTTCATAACCCTTTAGCTGATTATTTAATTATAGCATTTCATTAAAAAAATTACATATCATTAATTTGGTTAACTAACCTACAACCCTATTAGTGTCCTCTTGTAACCATTTGTCACACAAACCTTCCATTCGTCTTTATCTATTTAGAGATTTCTCCTCTCTGCATTAGTGGTTCCTTTGTATTGACCTTGAAAATTATAGATATGAAAAATTATATAAAGACTATAACATAATGGATATTATATTGAGGCAATGTAGTTACCTTCAAATGCCTCTTTACTCTCCTAAACCCTTTTGATGCATATTTTTTCAATTAAATTATCCTTGTAATGGGCACCTCCAAATTCATCATGAATCGTAAAAACCATCTTTGCGTGTTTCACAAATAGTATTTTAGACTAATCTAGATGGTAATATGAATAAAACAAATTTTGGGCTCATTCAACTCTTCTTTTCTTGAAATCCCTAAAACTAAAAAAATATTGAATATTAAATATATTATATTTTAATCAATCACTATAAATGAACAAATAAATAAATTAAAAATAGTGAAACATAATAAAATGATAAACTTTTTTTTTTTTTTTCAAATAATCAAATAAAACATATAAAAATGTTTACTTTCTCCAAGCATCCATTAATATATGCATGTTTTCATTTACATGTCTTAATTCCGAATAAGCCTAGCACACGGTGATTATAAGCCTCGAGAGTAAGACATGAGGTTCTATCATCGTCTGAAATTTGTGAGGGTGGTCCTACTCATTTTTGTCCTCTCAACTATAGACACATAAATTCCGTCACATTTAGTTTCGTAATTAACTTTTTTTAAAATTGACACGCTAACTCAAATTTCCCACTAACATCATGTTCCTTTCAAATAATTAATTAATATATATTAATTCATTAAATCATGTACACATAATTCTTCAAAACTAATTAAAAATCCAGAATTTCCACCTCATTGAGATATCTTCTACACTTCTCTCAACCAAGTATTGAAGTTATCCAACTCCTTAACTTCCTCAACCAATTATTGAATCACTATTGAGAATTTCAATTAAATTGATGAGTCATCCAACTACACTGACTTATTCTAAATAAATTTTCAACTACCAACTTCTTCCTCTCTCCCACACATGAGAATTATTTATTATCAATTGAGACGAGGACTCAAATCCAATTGTTGGTTATTATCATAATTAAACAAATATAGATTATTCTCAATCATTCATCTCATCACCCTCAAATCTATAAATAGAAGTGTCTCCTTCGTTTTCATCAACAACTTTCAAGCTATTGAACCATTACCGAATTCAACCTCTACATCCATCGAGAATCCAAGCTATTTGCATCCATATGCTACCTAGTTCACCTTTGTTTGGAGAATTGAATTGAGCACCCACATCCAATGAAGTAAAAGTAAATCACATGTTCACAATGGAGAAGGTGATGAGTGTATGATACATGCTTTCTGAGTATCTTGTTATTTAGCTTTCTTTTATTGTTGTTGCTCAATTTACAGTTTCAATTTAGAATTAGAATGGGAAGTTATATTAGTTTATTTTCTTAGCTTGTATTAGAATTATAGATTTTTAGCTATCACATTTTAGCATGTTTGATGGGACCTTTCTCATATGTTGTTCATCATTATTGCATTCTTTAAGATTTTTTAGTTGTATTTGTTCTCTTTTAGATTGTTTTGCTATTTAATCTTGGTCTTGAATTTTTTTTTTACAATTTTCAAGTGTGTTTTTAGAAATTTCTAAGTGGCTATATGTTTTCTTGCATAACAATGTGTCTAGTGGATGTTTCATTTGTAATAATAGGTTTTCATATAGAACAACCGTCTCCCAATGTATAAAATTCAAAATTTCTATGCATGAAGCATGTTAGACTTGATAAGCATGCATTATTGGTAAATGTAGTATATTAAAGTTGATATGCTATTTAAATTGATGATCACCATGAATAGGGGAATTGGGCTTATTAAGTGGGCATATATGTGCATGAAAAATGCTAAACTAAATAAACATGCATTGTTGATAAGATAGGTAGTATATTGAAGTTGATATGCTATTTAAATTGATGATCACCATGAATAGGGGAATTGGGTTCGTCATGTGGGCATATATGTGATATGTGACTTGTGTTAATATGAATACATATAAAAGGACCCTTCAATAACTTCAGAAAGGACCCCTCACTTTAGGAAATATATATTTAATGTTTTTCAAATTAATGGTTACAATTTAATAACTATAATTGTTGGTCGTGTATTATTAATTTCTTAACTGGACTTATTAGGCATCATCTCACAAAGTTATCTATATAAAAAGCTCGGGTTTGTAATGCTTACATAGATTTTCTACATCCTGATGATAGATCACTTGATGTGATCTAAGATATTTATGGCATCAAAATATTCATGCATTTTTCCAAAAATGTTTTTCGATATTATGTATTACAAATGCCTAAATTCACTAACAAATACTTCTATTATGTAGAAAAAGGGATATCTTTACTTTTTACTACAACTACTTGCCACATATACAATCATGGAATGCTGGTGCAAATCCTATGCCTACAACTTCTTTTTCCATTCCTTGACTCTAATACCTACCTTCAATGGCTATCTGAACTCTAATATGCTTCTTTCTTGTAGGTACTTGCTTGGCTTTATACCCTTTCCCTCTCTTGAGCTTGACTATGCACCTAGGCCTGTTAACAAAAATAGTCTTCTTGTCTCTCTTTCCAGGGCATATATGGCCATACACCTGCTCATTTGAAACACAATCGCCAAAAAATACCTCTCAATCCAACTATTCTTTCTTCTGTTAGACTTCTTTTCTTTGTAGCCATATTTTCACACAAACCTAGATAGTACGGACAACCTACGAAGCCTCCATGCAAATTAATCACCTTTTCTGGTACCCTTTATCCTCCTACAACTCCCCACAAATTTTTTTGATCGGATTCTCAAGGGAAGTTCTTTGATTTTCACAATCTCCTTACAATTAGGTCTCATTAGGCCTAAAACACTTGCACAATCATGATTTCTATACTAAACCATACTGTGCTATCTTAAAACCTCACAAATCTTAAAGAAGACATCAAGTTTAGGCCTAAAACACTGCACAATCATGATTTCTGTACTAGACCATACTGTGCTATCTTAAAACCTCATAAATCTTAAAGAAGACATCAAGTTACTTTAGATTCCAAAGTTTAGAGGGATTTGTATGATGGAATCTTCCAATAAATAGAAATGAAAAGAAAAACCTTGACCTAAGTTAACCCAGCCCTGTACCTGCTCAAGAGGAAACAAAATAAATTTAATTGAATCCTATTCAAATTTAAGCAACTATGAGACTTGGACTAGGTCTTTCCCAATGCCCTTCACCTTATTCAATAGCATTTAGCTCTTAAACAAATAACAAAAGTCCACAAAATGCATAGCTACAAAATTCTAGGTTCCTTATAAAGGATTGTGTAAGGCCAAGAGGTACTACAAAGACTTCAAATGATTTATAATCAATTTCTCTCACTTCTAATATACTTGGATAAGGACTGCCTAACCTTTACTCAGCATCTCCAACAACTATTACTTATAAACAATCCACAAACACCTCCAACATGTAGATTTGCAAAATTTTGGAAACATGCAATAGGACTGTGTGATAGTATTAAGAGTTTATTTAACTCTTATGGATTTTTGATCCTTCAAATGGCTAAATCTCATCAAATTCCAACTTATCACTATGTTTGTGCTTCTATCAAATCAATAATCATTTAAAAAATCAACAAGAATTCAAACTTACTTGTCTTTCTTGGCTATCTTACCACATACTTGCTTCTAGATGGACTATGTTAGTAACCTTGGGGGTTTAAATTGAATATTGCCTCACCAAATGGTTACTTGAGCCTTCAAAAGGATTATCCTCACCAATACAAGACTTTTTACTACCTTCTTATTCCCCAACACAACTAGATGACATTCCATCAACCTCTCTTTGCTCATTGAACTTGAGTGTAACAAAAAATAGAGTTGTCTCAAGCGTGTATACTGTCACCAACCTGTTGATCAACACAAAAGCCTACTCTTATCCAAAGAAGAACAATCATGAATGGATAATAACATAATGATAGTCTCCTAAAACATAAATATTCTTCAAAACTTCTCTTCTTCATTATTCACATTCCATACCAAACCATTTTACACATATTTTTTACAAAGGGAGGCAAAGTTCTTCCATTCTTAATTTTTATTAACATTCTGCCTCTATCCTAGTTTGAGCTTATCCTCCATACTAGCCTACTAACACTCTCCTACCACCTTATCTACTCTTTACAACATGCATTTCAACCTCTTTATTATGCCAACATGCACAATTCCTTCTTTCTTACCAACTCTGTGTATGGAAGGCAGTTACACATATTCTTTTCTTGGCTTATGTTGCTCTTCCCATGACTTGCACGTTGAAAACACTCACACCACTTTCATAGAATATAATAAGACTCTCACCAATATTTACCAACCCTTAACTTTCACATAAGACTCCAAACACCTCTCAAAGCTTAATTCAACAATTTAAAATTTCAAAATAAGCTTTTTGGTGGGAAAACCAAAAGACCTATGAACACACAATTTCAAAGACTCTTAATGAATCTAATGCAACCTAGGAGCCTTAAAATACCCCTCACGCCCAAAAAAGACCAAAAATGGTCACAATGAACTCTAAAACACATTTACATGCTTTGTTCCTTAATGATGCTCTGCATCATACTCCTTAGGTGGGAAAAATTGGACTCTTGTCCAAATATATTTTCATTTCAGCTTATCTTTTCTTCCTGGTCTTCCAATTATTACTTCTTAGATCTTCTTCCTCTATTGTTCTGCAACTTTTCATCCTCGCATATGCTCCATTATGTTCATTTTTGGTCAAAACAATACAAAACCTCTTGTTTGCTACCTTTCTTTTGAAATTTATACCTTTCTTGGATATTTATGTTCTATCTTCTTAATTTATACTATCTAGGACAAAACCTCCTCATATTCATGTATATCCATCTTCTCTTTCATATCTTTATCCTCCAAATTGAAGAATTTCACTGCTGCAACCTGTATACTTTCTTCTTAAGTTCTTTCAAGAGTTTTCATCTTCATATTGTTCATCACCTCAATGAGAAACCCTGCAAATACACAACTAATCAAAGTAAAACATGCACAAATTTGAGACTCTTGAGTCCCATCAATTGTCTCCTTCATCCATTCTTCGCCCTTTATCTTGCAATCAGATTTGCCCACACTTTTGTTTTCATCTCTTTCTTTACTTTTCACTATTTCAAGTTTTATCTCAAATATTTCTTTTTCATTATCCATCATCTTACTATTCAAGGCCTACTCCAAAGATGCTATTGCTACCTTCAATTGCTTTGTACCCTCATACATAAACACACAATCTTCTTTCAAGCCTTCAATGAGGCCTTCATTTTGATCATCCTCTTCTTTATTTTTGATCTTCATGGATTTCTCTATTGTTGTTCTATGCTTCCACTGCTTATATGCAACAAATGGTAACTGATGTACATTCATCATCCACTCTTTATCTCTAGCATATGGCCAATTTATGGCTCAAAACTCAACTTGTCCACTTGGACTCTCTTGTTTACATGCTCTCAACTTCATGCCTCTATATGCCATCTTCTCATTTGCTTTCCAAAACATCATGGTTAACTTCCTATACATTTGGACACCCCAATAGTGACCTACATCATCTAAAAACAACTTATTTTTAGTCTTTATCTTTTATTTATTCACTTCCTCAACTACAACCTTGATATCCTCTTTTCATTCTTGCTTGTCATCAACTGGTAAGTTAATTTCCTCGTCTTTGCTTGGCTACAACTTGACTTATTCATCTCCTCTATTCATCTTCAAATATTGATTGATTCTTTGTTCACTTTCTTCTTTCATCTTCAACTTCTTATCATCCTCTTCTATCTTCTCTTTTGCAGTAGCCACCGTCTATTCATACCATTCATCTATCTCCTTATTTTTGGCTTGCTTTCAACTCTCAAAGTTATTTCCATCCTTCTAAAAATCAGGCGTTCCTTCATTGTCTTCACCTGTAAACATACATAAATTATTATTTTTAAAACTTAGAGGCTCGTATGCCTCTCTTGATACCTCAAATATTGACAATCTTTCTTTTGGCTACTCCTCATCTTGTGCTTCATCCTCTTATTCTTTACCAAGAACTAATCCTTATTATATATAACAAATAGACAACTCTTCAACATCCTTCATGATCACTTCATCTTTCCCAAGGTGTTGATCACCTTCTTTTCTTTGCATATCAACATGCTCACTCATCCAAAACTGCTCATATCGGAGTTGTTACCAGAATCCGGATAACGCGAGTGCAATAAAGACGTGATCACACAAGATAAACAAGTGCACACCACAAAATGCTAAAGCAATTTGACAATAACAAGAAGATAAATTTCACAAAACAAAATGGAGAAAACCAAATCTGAATTAGCATAGAATGGCCAAAATGAGGACTACAAATAGGAGAGTACGAAAGTAACTCCTCCACAAAAGGTGGACAAGGCACCCCAAGAATAGAATGTAACTCCTCCATGAAAGGTGGTGACAAGGTGCTAAGAATAGAGAAGTAACTCCCATCAAGGGAGTTACTTATGACATTCTTATGACACCTATGACACATACCTCCACATAAGCTAGCCTATCCCACAAATGTAGGAAAACTCCATGTATGCACAAGAAATACAATTTCCCTAATTAATAAATATGGAAAAATAAAAACCTACACTAATACCTCCCCATAAGCACAGCTTAGGTGGGAAGTGTGAAAATATAAAATGGGCCCCGGCAACTAGGCCTGATGAGGTACCCATGTACAAATGCAATCTCCCATAAGATAGAGAAAAGGAGAAAACCTGTAGGAAAAAACTCTCCCCCCAAAAGAGAGACATAAAAGAAAAGAAGAGGCTAGAAGGCCCCCCTGAAGATGATGCTGCTGCAGATGTAGACTGCACCCCAAGAAGAGCTCATAGATGAATGAACTTGCTCTCAGTGAAAGGTTTGGTGAAGATGTCTGCAACTTGCTCTGAAGACTGGCAAAATATCAAGTCAATGACCTGACTATGAATAAGCTCCTGAATGAAATGCATGTGAATCTCTATGTGCTTGGTCCACTGGTGCTGAACCAGATTCCTGCAAATCCGTATGGTACTCTGATTGTCACAATAAATGATGGTGGGTTGCCTGATAGGAATGCCAAACTCAAAAAGAATCCCTTGAAGCCAAATAGCCTCAGTCGCTGCATTAACAGCTCCCCTGTACTCTGCCTCTGTGGATGATATAGCAATAGCATTCTGCTTCTTGCTAGACCAACTGATAGGACCTGAACCTAGAGAGAAACTGTAACCAGAAGTGGACTTACGAGTTTGTGAATTGCCAGCCCAGTCTGAATCTGTATATCCAACCAAGTCAACCTCTGTGTCAAATCTGTAGTGATTCCCATATCTATGTGAACCCTGTATGTAATGCAAGATCCTCTTAGCTACTTTCCAATGCAGCTCATGGGGTTCCTGCATGAATCTGGAGACAAGTCCCACTGTATATGAAATGTTGGGTCTGGTGTGAGTCAATTAGATGAGACTACCAACAAGTTGTCGATACCGAGTGGCATCAACCAATGGTGAAGAACAATCAGTCTCAAGCTTGACTCCTAATAGAAAGGGAGTTAGAGATGGCTTGCAATCAGCCATGTGAAATTGAGCCAATAAGTCGAGAGCATACTTAGGCTGTGCAAGAGAAATCCCTAAATCTGACTGTGAGATCTCGATGCCAAGGAAGTAGTGCAACAAACCCAAGTCTGTCATGTCAAATCTATTCTGAAGAGATGCCTTCACTGATGTAATAGCCGATGAAGAACTCCTAGTGATCAAAAGGTCATCAACATATAAAACCAAAATCAAGAGCGAATCATCCAGTCGCAAGAAGTAGACATTGGGATCAGAATGGCACCTAGTGAAACCTGCTGTGAGAAGGAAGGAATCCATCTTGGCATACCAAGCCTGAGGAGCCTGTTTGAGGCCATAGATAGATTTCCTAAGTCTGCATACTAAGGAAGAATCCTAAACAAATCCTGGTGGCTGCTCCATGTAGATCTCCTCCTCAAGGTCTTCGTGAAGAAAGGCACTCTTCACATCCATCTGATGCACATCCCAACCATGCATTGCGGCAATAGCCAAGGTGAGTCGGATAGAAGTCATCTTTGCAACGGGTGCAAAGGTCTCTGAGTAGTCAATGCCTGCCACCTGTGAGAAACCCTTGGCTACCAATCGCGCCTTATACTTATCAACTGACCCATCTGCTGCAAATTTGGTCCGATATATCCACCTACATCGAACCATCTTTCTTCCCTTAGGAAGCGAAGTCAAATCCCAAGTGTGATTTTTGATTAAGGAAGAATATTCTTCCTCCATAGCACTATCCCACTCAGGGACCCCGATGCCTCTCGAAAAGATTGTGGATCTGAAATTGAAGCAAAGAAGGCATGTGGATCTCTCTGAAAATCCCCTCTAGTACGTCTGTCATCTGTGGGGTCTCTTGCCCATGTGCCAGCACTCTCAAGTGTCTGTCTGGCCCAAAGTGGCCCAAAAGTGGGCGAGTCAGGTGCTAACTCCTCATCCTCTGATTGACTAGAGGTGGATGATACTACATCACTGTCCTCACTATCTGAAGTCAAAGAAGAAGAAGAAGATGACTCTGGCTCAAGAACCTGCTGTGGCTGATCTGAATCTGACGAGGAATCATCATGAAGTAGATCCGATGAGGGAGAAGAAGTGTCAAGTGTTGAGTCTCTAGGACTCTCCTAAAAATGGACACTTCTCTCGATGAATAACTCATGTGTGACTAGATCTAGAAGGCGATATCCCTTAATGCCATCCGGATATTCTACAAAGATGCAAGGCTTGGACTGACGTTCCATAGCTTTGCGTTTCTTCTTCAAAATGCGGGCCATGGCTGGGGATCCAAAAACTCTAAAGTGCTCAACATCAGGTTTCCTTTTATGCCAAGCTTTAAAGGGTGTTATCCCTTTCAAAGCTTTGTGAGGAACCCTGTTCTGAATGTAGCAAGCACAATTGATGGCTTTGGCCCAGTACTGTGATGCTAAGGATTTAGAGTGAATCATACAGCTAGCCATCTCTTTCAAGAACCTATTCTTACGTTCTGCAACCCCATTCTGTGAAGGACTGTAGGTGACTATACGCTACAAATCAATCCCCTCTGTGGTGCAAAACTGCTCAAACCTGATGTTGACATACTCCCCTCCATTATCAGTTCGAAGAACCTTGATGGATTTCTCACACTATTTCTCAACAAAAACCTTGAAGTCTAGAAAATGTTCAAACACTTCAGAGTTTTGTTTGAGAAAATATATCCAAGTGTACCTAGCAAAATCATCAATGAAAGTGAGGATGTACTTGGCCCTTGTGAAAGATGGTTTGGGAAAGGGTCTCGATACATCACTATGGACTAACTCCAAAGGTTGTGAAGCCCTCCAAGCTTTGCCTTTGTCAAATTTTGCTTCGGGATGCTTCCCAAGGGAGCACCCCTCACAAAGTCCTTTTGAGAATTGGACACGAGGCAAGCCAATGACCATGTCATTTTTACAAAGTTGCTCAAGATAGCGGTAGTTAAGGTGGCCAAACCGCTCATGCCACAATTTGCTAACTCCATCTGAATGAGTCAGCAATGCTGTAGGAGAAGAATCTGATGCAAAATGTGAAAAAGTGTATAACCTGGCTTGGTGATCTACCCTTCCCACTGCCACTGTAGTATCACTATGCAACTCCCTGATAAATACTGAATCTGGTGAAAACTCAACTCTCATGCCCCGACCAATGTGAGTGATTTGGTACACTGATAGGAGATTGGTTGAAAGAGAAGGAACACTTAAAATATTGTTAAATGTTCCTCCTTCCATTTCAACTGACCCTCTCTCTGTAATGAAAACTGATGTGTCATCACCCAAACTAATTGAAGTCATGCTACAAGGCTCTAAAGATGAAAACTCAACTAGTGAAGAGCCCATGTGGTGAGAAGCACCCGAGTCAATGACCCATGAAGATGTGGAAGCTGCTGTAGCTACAAGGGCCTTGCCCTTTTCTTTCTCCTTACCCTTGCCCTTTGCCTTAGTAGAATCTTGGGTTGATGAATTCTGCTTAATGGACTCAAGAACACCTATGTTGTTCTTCTCTAGAAGATGAGTTAAGTGGTCTATTTGTTTCTTCATGCACTTGTGTTCATCATGCCTATTATTTTTACAATAGGCACACTTAACCTTCTCTTTCTTAGGTTTAGCATTGGAAGATGAAGACTCAGTGTTGTTTTTGGCAGGATTGGTGTTTTCTTTCTTTTTCTCTTGATCCTTGTTCTTTTTCTTCTTCTCCTTTGTTGAAGTCTTGTCCTTACCATTTCCAGCTATCAAAGCTTGGGGTTGAGTAGACTTCATTGTGCCCATCTGAATTAGCTTATCTTGCTCCCTAGTCAAGTCGGAAATGAATGAATCCAAAGAAGGCATTTTTCATGCAGTGCCAAGGGCACTTTTAGTGGCATGGAAAGTGGAGACAAAGACTGAATAACTTGGACCTAACTTTGCGAAAATAGAAAGTATGAGTTGATCATCTTTCTTCTCTATCCCTCATTCTTTCAATTGCAATCGAAGGGCCTTAAACTTAGTGAAGAAGTCCTGTAGGGTGTCAAAGTTACTAGGACTTAGACTTATGAGTTCGTTTTCGAGCTCATGACCTCTCATCTCATCAAGCTTCCCAAACAACTTTTCTAAGGTGTCCCATATGTCATTAAGAGTTTGGGAGGATTCTAAGTGGAAGAGAAGTTTTGGAGACACAAACAAGCTCAGTAACCCAAAGGCTTCATCACTACGATTGTACCACTTAACCTTTTCAGCATCTGTGTTGGGTTCTACTTCTGTACCCATTGTGATCCTATACAACCCTTTGCTTCTAAGAATGATTGACATTTTAACTTTTCATTCATGATAGTTGAAGGGTGTTAGGGGTTTGAGTTGAAAAGAATCTATTTTTATCTGAAATTAGGTGAAGTTGTGTTGATTGCAAGTTGTGATTTTATGCAGAAAGGAGAATGAAAGTGAAAATTGCAAGTTGTGAAAAAGCAATCACACCCCCTCGAAATATTGAGCCCCCCAAATATGCAAGTGCATGTTCAAAAGACGTCGGACTCAGTCGAAAATGCGTCTTAGAGCAATCAGTGCAAGACTAAAGCAAACGGACGTCGGACTCAGCCGAAAATGTGTCTTGGGAGACCCAAATTTTGGCACCTTATAAACTAGTGCATTTTTGAAAAATTACAAGTCTACGCTATGGAGAATTTAATTACAAGCACTTTTGCAAAAAACGGCACCAAAACCGAGCTACCGTTTGCAAGATTTTAAAGTTACAATTTTCTCGTAAACTAGTGTTTTTGCAAAAAAAACACTAAAACATTAAAAAAATGTCTGTTATGGGGAGAGAAAGTGGCCTTCCAACCACTCGTTGGATTCGGCACAGAATGAGAAATCCAAATGAGGTTTGTGTGAGGGGAAATTGGCCTCCTACCAACCCGCGCCTCACCCTTCGTCTTCGACAGACGAAGATACAAGTTTTAATTGAAAATCCCCAAATCACAAAACTGTCTAAAATCCTTAATATTTAGTTACATTGACTGATTTTTGTTTTATCAAGTCAATTTTACACTAAAAAAATGAATCAAAGACAGTTTGGATAGATGCCACGTGTCCAAAAAATGCCAAATAGGATGCCAAGAAGGGAGGGGCGTCCAAAAGCACAGTCCAGATTTTGACAGCAAAAAAGACAAAAAACAGCAGAATGTTTTCACCAAAAACAAGGTGCATTTCTCATTTGCTGGGCAAGAAAAGGTTAAGGAGTTTCCAGACTTCAAAGCACAGCAGGATTACCAGAAAAATGCGCCATATTTAGACAAAAAACAGCCCTTTTTTGATGCCGTACTGCTGATGGCGTGGCAGAACAGAAGAATGCACTGCTGCTGCTGCTTGGCGTGGAGGAAGGACAGCTGCTACTTGGCCTCTTGCTGGAACTCACTGCGGCGTGGCAGAACAGAAGGCCAAAGGCTAGGCGCTGCAAAAAAAAGAACTTGCAAAACAGAAACCAGTCAAAAAAAATGCCGTATGCCCTGCTGAAGTGGCCTTGCTGTTGCTTGGTGTGCAATGTTAGCTACTGACCAGAAGGTATGGCTGAACCAGATGAGTGCTGCTCTTCCCTCTGCACTAAGTGCTCAACAAGGGCGCCCAAGCTAACCACTGAACCAGCAAAGACACCCAAATGCAAGGATCTCCAAGAAAACTACCCAGAATTGATATATATTTTTTATTTTTGATCAAATAAAAAATGAACTCCACTCTTCTTGATTTTAAAATAAGCTAAAATGCATAATTACACACAAGATTACCGGGAAAGCTCTGATACCATATCGGAGTTGTTCCCAGAATCCGGATAACGCGAGTGCAATGAAGATGTGATCACACAAGATAAACAAGTGCACACCACAAAATGCTAAAGCAATTTGACAATAACAAGAAGATAAATTGCACAAAACAAAATGGAGAAAACCAAATCTGAATTAGCATAGAATGGCCAAAATGAGGACTACAAATAGGAGAGTACGAAAGTAACTCCTTCACAAAAGGTGGACAAGGCACTCCAAGAATAGAATGTAACTCCTTCATGAAAGGTGGTGACAAGGTGCTAAGAATAGAGAAGTAACTCCCATCAAGGGAGTTACTTATGACATTCTTATGACACCTATGACACATCTATGACACACACCTCCACATAAGCTAGCCTATCCCACAAATGTAGGAAAACTCCATGTATGCAAAAGAAATACAATTTCCCTAATTAATAAATAGGGAAAAATAAAAACCTACACTAATAGCTCAATCTCTCTCTTGAGTCGTTTACAGAGCAACATTTTTCTTTTTCTTCCTCCATGTTTCTCTTCTTTTTCTCTCTCAATAAGTAGCCTTATAGGCCACTAAACTTTCTTCTTTTCCATAACCCAACCATATTGGTTATTTTCTTTCTACATTTTCTCTATCATGAGCATCATCTTCTCTTTACTTTTTAGACTCTAACTCAAACCTTTCACTTCCTCTTTAAACTCTACCTCTTTCTTTCTCTTATTCTCTTTTATTTTCTTATATGGCAACCCCACATCAACTATGCTCTACATTCTTACCTTCTCATATTTCATCTCCTCTTTGCAAGTATTTTTTTTATCTTACCTCTATTTTCTTTGCACCTCACCTAGGTACACTGCTAGTCTTCACTTGAGACTTCCTCTTTCCTTGTCCTCACTTGGGATTTTTCTCTTATGTCCTTACTTGGGACTTCTCTTTCATCCAATCTTCTCCTTGAGCACGTTATTATAAGCCTCAATGGCTTTAGGCTTATTTTTCCTCCTTTCTACTAAAGGTTTCAAATAACCTTTTTGATTTTCCCTTACAAAGTCTAATTACCATATCTATATCAACTTATACTTTGGACTATATCATGAAAACAAGTTCATATCTTTTTAAGAGCTTTTAGGCACTGCTTGAACACTTTTTTTTGGTGTACCATTGACCTATTGAGATTCAATGAGATCTTGTAGACATTAACACAATCTGAACTACTTATAAAGACTCCTCAACTAACTTCTTTATCTTCTGGCTTTCCAACTTGCTATCATTCACTTTCAGTCTACTTGACTGCTTCATTCTTTCTTTCTTTTCTCAAAAAACTTACTTTAATACCACTTGGTGCAGATCCTATGCCTAAAAATTAATTTTCCATTCCCTAACTCTAATAGGTTCCTTAAATGGCTATCTAAATTCTGATTTGCTTCTTTCTTGCAGGTACTTGCTTAGCTTTATACCCTTTCCCTCTCTTGAGCTTAACTATGCACCTAGGCCTCTTAACATAAATATTTTTCTTGTATCTCTTTCTAGGGAATATATGGCCATACACCTACTCATTTGAGCCTGCATATACATCCACTCAATTGACACAATCATCAAACAAGAAATCTCAATCCAACAACTCTTTCTTCTATTAGACTTTTTTTCCTTATAACCCTATTTTCACACAAACCTAGATAGTACTGACAATATGCATAGCCTCCATGCAAACCAATCACCTCTTCTGGTACCCTTTATCCTCCTACAACTCCTCACAAAGTTTATTTCTTAGATTCTCAAGGGAATTCATTTGATTTTCACAATATCCTTACAATTAGGTCTCCTTAGGCCTAAAACACTTACAAAGTAATTATTTCTGTACTAGACTATATTATGCTATCTTAAAACCTCATAAATATTAAAGAGGACATCAATTTAATTTATATTCCAAAGCTTGGAGGGATTTGTATGCAGGAAATCTTTAGATAAATAGAAATGAAAATAAAAACCCTAACTTAGGTTAACATATGCATGTACGTACCCGAAAGGGAACAAAATAGTTTTAATTGATTCCTATTCAACTTTAAGTAACTTTGAAACCTGGACTAGGTCTGTCCCAATGCCCTTAAACTTATTCAATAGCTTTTAAATCTTAAACAAACAATAAAATTCCATAAAATGCATATCTATAGAATTCTAGGTTCCTTATAAAGGATTATGTAAGGCCAAGAGGTATCACAAAGAACTCAAATAATTTCTAATCAATTTCTCTCACTTAAAATACTTGGATAAGGATTGTCTAACCATTCTTAACTTCTCTAACAACTATTTACTTATAAACAATCCATAAACACCTCCAACAAGTAGATTTGCATAATTGTAGAAATATGCAATAGGACTGTGTGACATTGTTATGAGTCTCTTAAACTCTTATGGATTTTTGATCCATCAAATGGTTAAATCTCATCAAATACAAACTTTTCATTATGGTTTTGGTTCTAAAAAATCAATAATCCTTTAAATAATCAATAATAATTCAAACCTACTTGTCTTTCTTGGCTATCTTACCACAAAGTTTCTTCTAGATGGACTGTGTTAATAACCTTGGGGGTTTAAATTAAATATTGCCTCACCAAATGGTTTTTTGAGTCTTCAAAAGGATTATCCTCACCAATACAAGACTTATTACGACCTTCCTATTCCCCAACACAACTAGATGGCATTCTATTAACCTCTATTTACTCAATGAACTTGAGTGTCATAAAAATAGAGTTATCTCAAGCGTGTATATTATCACCAACCTATTGATCAACAAAAAATCCTACTCTTATCCAAAGAAGAACAATCATGAATGGATAATCACATAAAAATAGTCTCTTGAAACACAAATATTATTCAAACCTTCTCTTCTTCATTATTCACATTACATACCAAACCATTTAACAAAGGAAGGTAAAGTTCCTCCATTCTTGATTTATCTTGACACTCTATCTCTGTCCCATTTGAGGTTATCCTCCCTACTAACCTTCTAAAAATCTCTTACCACCTTATCTACTCTTTACGGCATGCATTTCAACTTCTTTATTATGCCAACATGCACAATTATTTCTTTATTGCCAACTCCACGTATGGAGAACAGTTACACATATTCTTTTCTTGGCTTATGTTATTCTTCCCATGAATTTCATATTAGAAACACTCACACCACTTTCCTAGGATCTTATAAGACCCTCACCAACATTTACCAACCCTTAACTTTCACCTAAGACTCCAAACACCTCTCAAATCTTAATTTAATAATTTAAATTTTCAAAATAGGCTTTTTGGCAAGAAAACCAAAAGACTTGTGAACACATAATTTAAAAGACTCTTAATGAATCTAATGTAACCTAGGGGACCTTATAAGACCCCTCACACTCAAACAAGACCAAAAATGGTCACATTGAACTCTAAAACACATTTACATGCTTTATTCCTTAGTGATGTTCTGTATCAAATGCCATGGTTAGTTTTGTAAGTATGATTCATTTTTCTCACAATGTGAAACAATATAATGTTCTCGTTAGGGTTGAATTAAAAAGATTTAGATTTTCAAACAAACCCCATAAATAACATCATAAACCCTAACATAACTTATACAAATTTTAAATTTTAAAATATTCAAACCATAGTCAATAATCTTATGAATGCTATCGATGAACAATTTGGGATCCAACACCCTTAAAACTATGCCCAATAGGCACCAATTAATTATGAAAATTATAGCAATATAGATACCTGACTTTTAATGATTTTTTTCAGTATCAAAAATTAAAAAATATTATTAAAAATAGAGAATAAATATTTGAATATTTTACAATATTCCAAAATGTGTTTTAGACTGTGATAGCCCTAGAAAACCTCAAACTACACCCCAAAAGGGGGTCACTCAGTTGAAAATGAAGAATTTTCATGGTTATCATCTCCACGTAGCCCTAAATAGGGTCTTCAAAACCTTTAAATCCAATGTAACCCTTATAAAAGGGGTTTTAAAACCTAAAATAAATGATTAATTCTTTATTAGGGCCTCTAACCAAGTCACCAACTATTGTGCAGACTAATTACCCAGTGATTACTAGATTCACCAGTCTGATTAAACATTAATTGTCAACCCATGGTGCGTAAGCTTTTCAAGAGTGTCAGCACTATATATGTATTACTGATTTAGAAATCAACTTGATTTTCTAGTTGTAGTACAATGAATTTGTGTTTAATTTACCAGACATATATATTATGAAATTGATGTGACAAAATTACAGAATTATTCCACACTTATGTACTATACATGCATCACACTCATATAATCAAACTTAACAGTAAAATCAACTTACACAACACATTAATAATTAAAGAAGGTCAGGATCTTCACAACAACTCGTTCTGACGGGGCCCTTCCTCATTCATAACTAAGCTCTAATCCCTCTCTGAGAGAATTCACAAACTTCTTACAAATTGAACTTTCTCATTACTCAATTTTGAATACAAATGCTATAATTCAAAAACTTCTACTATTACCTTCTCAAAATTATCTACCTCCTAGTCTGATCTAGGTTTTGCCTTTAAATACAAAAGGCAATTGATTGACACTTAACTAAAAACACCAAACTAGGAAAAAATACAAATACTTAGAAACTACCTGAGTCAACCTTCAAGTGGTTAGTAATCAAATTTACTTGTTTTAGGTTTGACTAGGTTAGAGACAAGGCATATTGTTTTACTATTTTATTTCCTTTTGTCTTTTCTCATTGTCCTTGTCTTTTCCATCTTTGGTAGCACATCCAATGTCTCCTTGCATGTAGGGAATCTGTATAACAACTATGATTCTTCCCAATCATCGATTTGACTCCCCCAAGATAGATGGATGTGTCTACAAGATCTCCTCAATAATGACTCTATTTTGCATAATGGCTATAGGCACTCTGCAGTAGCTACAGGCAACTTGTAGGTGAAACTTTCATTTTCTATGGGCACTCTGCAATGGCTGCAAGCAACATGTAGGTGAAGCCTACCATTATTGTGGGCACTCTGTAGTGGCTACGGACAATCTGTAGGTGAAGCTTATAGTTGTTATGGGTACTTTATAGTTGCTATGGGAAATCTATAGGTGAATCCTATAGTTGCTACGAGCAATCTATAGTAGCTATGAGCAACCTATAGTAGCTATGGCTTAGCAAGATTATACAACTTTTCATGACCCTTCAAATGCTTGTTAGATAAAATCACACCAATATAATTCAATCAAGGAAAAACATCAATAATTTATAATATAACACATATATATATCAATGAACATACAAAATCATAACGTCATTCATTTATTTACATTAGTGATGGATAGTTATGGGATTTACATAGAAAAAGACATAGAATAAGCATGGATGAGGCTATAAAAGTAAGCAATTAGTGGCCTCATCACTCCCCCCTACTTAGCCTCTTGCTCAACCTTGAGTAAGCCTTGGTTGCATCCTAAAACCATAAAAGTTTCTAAATTCTAGGGGTTCATGATAGCCTAACCCTTCCAAGATATAAAAACCTTTAGCATTCTCAATGTGTTCCCATCTTTTCTTCTCTGCCTCTCTATCAACTAAAACATTTCCTTCTCAGTCAAGAATTGGGAACCAAAATATAGGGGGTGGAAACATCAATCCCAACCATTGTATTCTCCACTTCCTAACAAGTTCAATATACAAGTATAGTCTGTGGATGGCCTCCCTAAGGTTTTAAGAGGAGTACGGTTCCTTCCTTTTCAAGGCATCTAAAAGTTTTGCCCATCTGTGAGAGTAGGAAACAAAAACTTGCCTTCCATCTCCTTCCATGAGACTCAAATAGTGGTTTTTAGACTTCCTCTTGCTTTCTGACAACCCATTCTTATGGAACATTTGTGTTCATAAATGAGATCCATTCCTCCACTACAGCATCTAAATCTTTGGATTCACTATTGATCATCAGGGTGGTTTCTTTCTCCTTTCTTTGATATTCTTCCATTTGTTTTCTTCTTTCAATTTCATTCAAAGAATATCATGAAAATTCTTTTAATAGGACATCCCCCAAATAGATGTTGGGATTCCATTCTATATCACTGGGAACAACATATTGGTGAATATAGAATTCACTTAGCTAGGCTTGAAAATTAGGATCAACATGTCTATACTCATTAAAGAAAGATCTTGGTTCATAGACCATATAAGATTGATCATTATAAATCCTATCATACCTGAATTTCAATCACTTTTCTTCCAATTATACAACATACACTCTAGAGAGGGGTCTGCACTCCATCAATAGCTCAGTAGTTTTATGCAATTTGCCAATCTTTTCCTTCACATATCTAATCCTAGTTTCAACAAATTCCAAGTTTTTCTTATAATTCATCATGTTTTTCTTTTGATTCAACATATCCCTTGAATCTTTGCACTAATTCTTTGTGGTAGGCTTCATTATTACTAAATTTTTCTTTCAAAAAAATCAAAAGATCATCAGTCTCTATTGGAGTGGTGGCTAAGAAATCCACATCAATAAATTCTGCAGTAGGTGTTGGTATAGTGGGCAATAGAGGAGGAAATCCTTGATAGAAGGGTACCAAACCTAGAGCATACTTTGTTGTAGGGGATTTTGTGGCCAAGGTGGATGAGGATGCTGCATGTTCCTCCACTATCTTCTCTTTGTCCCTAGAGGGTTCTACAAACTCTACTGCTCCTAGAAGCATTTCAATGCCTCATTTTCCTTTCAATTTTGTTATCTCATTTCCGAGTCTATATATTTCCTCCATAGCTTATTCTAATGTTTGGAACTCTTGATCATGAGAAAAAATTTCTTGTTCTCTTTCTTTTTCCATAACCTCTTGTTCAACCAATTCTTCTTCTCCTACATGTTGCTCTTCCTCTCTCAATTCCTCCTCTGTGTATCCAATGTTTCTAAGGAGATCAATGTCCTCTTCAATGAATCTATATGAGAGAGGTGACCATTTTTATTCTTCTACCTTAAAAAATCTTTCATTAGTAGACCATTCTTATATTTCAAATCCATCAGGGGTTTTCTTAAGCCTAGGCTCTTTCCTTGGTTCTTCATCATCATTGATGACTATGGTTAAGGAGGCTGTAGTGGTCTTTTGTTTCTTCATCCTTTGAGATATCCTAATAGGTATTCTTCATTTTGACACCATGGGTTTCTTCCCCTTGGTTTTCATTTTCTTTGCAGGAGAGGTGACTAATGGAGTTTGTGTTTCTTGTGCATCAGTTGGCAGGGGAACTTCTTCTTGTCCAGCAGGAGATAGTGTGGAGGAATCAATCTGAGGTGATGACATAATGGAAGAAGGGACATGATATTGTGAGCTTTCCTCCTCTATATCAGAAGGGAATAAGACTAGTCTTCTCTTCTTCTTTTCCATAGCAGTCTCAAATGGACCTTCAGTGGCTATAGGCTGATCAACAACACTAGTGCCCTCAACATTTTCCTAAATAGTTTGTTAGAGCTGCTCCTCAGGGGATTTCCTCTCATCAATGCCCTCTTCTTATTAGGGTGTAATATTTTATAGGGATAAAAATTGCTCCCAAGTGAGGTTAGGTCTAACAGAAGTTATTCCTTATTTAATTATGAGCCATATTAGGTAGTGGTGAGATAGGGCTATTTCAGTGCCCTTATGATATTTTTTTCAAAATATTCCATAAGAAATTTGGACCATTAATGACTCTATTATGTCTTAAATGATTTAAAATTTTGAATTAGAGAGTGTAAATGAGGGAATACCTTCCCTCACATGTCATGTACATGATAATATATGATGTTATCTCTCTCCATTCTGTAGGTAGACTAAGTCTTTCCACACCTCCTTTCTTTAATACCAATCTTTCATTTGCATGGCAAAATCGCTGCCTAGGTTCTTGGCCATTGGGTTTATCCTGCCAATTTTTCCCCATGATTGGTAGCCCAGTTGCTTGCCTCACCAAGGTCTCAGTAACTAGAAATATGATCCACATACATTGGCTTGGTTTCCATCAAAAGAACCTACAAATGCCTTGGCAAGAAGTTCTAAAAAATGTTGCAACCATTCAAAATAGGTAGTCCAACTAGCCCTATGGAAGACATCCCAACTGGCTTGGTCTCTCCATAAGTGCCTATGGTCTGAGGTCTCTCTCTGCATGACTAACCCTCCCATTTTAAATTCTCTATCAATCCCTTCAACAAATAGTCAACTTCACACTCTTTGGACCTATAAAAATATACCTACAACAGGTTTGTTCTATAATGACAAATGTGGGGTTTGCAGGTTGCAAGGTTTGGTTCACAAATGGAAAATGTGAAGTTGCTAGCTGTAAGGTTTGGATCAATAATGGTGGATTTGAGGTTATAAATTACAAATTATGTCATCTAAATGGTTCTAGTGGTGCATGAGTTTTGTTGATGCAGTGGATTGCACCCTGGGCAGGAGGCCGAGCTCCTACCTTCCACACGCAACAATGAAAACTCCCCCCTCACCTGTGGGACCGGTGAAGCTGGGGGGAAGAGTCTCTAGATAAGGGCTAGCTCCCTCTGATGTATCTTTTAGGTCCTATATTTCTACTAATAATAAATAAAATAAAAAAGGTGGGGGGATGAAAAGGGAGAAGGATGCTGAAACAGAACCT
Source organism: Torreya grandis (assembly GCA_037957365.1). Lineage (NCBI taxonomy): Eukaryota > Viridiplantae > Streptophyta > Pinopsida > Cupressales > Taxaceae > Torreya > Torreya grandis. The sequence goes on from JARHVA010000667.1 coordinate 2,404,491, forward strand.
AAACCTAAACTAAAAAGGGTGATACACCAAAAAAGATGACCCACCCAGCATGAACATACACTTTTCACCAAGAAGAAGCTCCCATACACTTCATTTGATGTGGAAAACTATTTTGTATCAGTGAGTCAGGGGTCTATAGAGATACAAGGAGGAAGAAACTATCAAAGGTGTTCTAAGACACACTGTGGCAGCCTATTCACATGCGCCTATATTCCTGCTGTAGACACTTCTGGTAGACCTACAGAAGAAGAGACTTCATAATGCACTAGACATGCTAGAATCATTCTGTGAAAATCATAGAATAAAATGACTTAACACAAAAATAAAACATAGACATATGCGTGGGTGCAAGCTCAAATAGAGGTAAAAAATGCTAAGTCTTAATTCAAGGTAAAATTCGGCTGAGTTCTGCCTTACAGGCTAAGAGATGGATCCTTCTCAAAATGAGAAGTTTAAAATATATAGAAAGAGGAGAAGAAGTAAAGGCACTGCTTTGGAAAAGACTTTGGCACTCTTTGACAAGTTGGCCCATGTGCATTGAGATCATCGAGAAGAGGAAGTCACTATTGCTGATGTCATTCTTCTAGAAAAAGCTTGTTAAAACCATGTTGTGTAATCTCTGATCTTGACTTTGGCATTCAAATATTAATGTGAAAGCACGGGCTGCACCTCTTTTTTGCAATAAGACTGCTCTTTCCAGATATCACGTAGTTTGTCTACTCATAAATGCAAAGTGGAGAAAGCAGGTTGCACCGCTTACTGTTTGCACCGTTTGATGACCACCTGGCAATAACTCACCTTCCCTTTGCCACTTGGGTTGTCTTGTCTATTTTTGCACTTTGTCTCTTCCTGGCTTTGTCTCTTTTTGGCTCCTTCAGCCCTCAGGGCTATCTTTTTGGCAGGTCACTGCATTCCTTGGGCTCTTCTTTGGGCTTTTCAAAATCAACGGCTATTTCACAAGCCTTAAATTTTACGTCTGCACACTCATCACTGCATTTGAACTTCTAATGGCTAGTTCACCATGCTTGATTTTGACGTCTTCAGGCTCATCACCCCTTAGAATTCCTTTGTCCTTTTCCTTTCTTTTGGGCTTCTTGTTGCTTCCCTTTCTTTCATGATTCTTGTTTTAGATCCTTCTGAAGGGAAGGTGACCCTTCGGCTTTGGAGAAGTGTCCTTCATTTTGATCGAGAGTCCCCCACAAAGGCACCTACCCTTTAGGGTCCTTTGGGTCCTTTTCCCTTTGGCTAATTTCCCGTAGACACTTTCTTGCAGACATTTTTCTCGCAGACATTTTCCCACAGATAAAAAGTCTGCAAGAGTTATTTTTGACCACTTTGCCTTTGGCCTTCGAGATTTCTCTTTCAGGTTTTTCTCCTGTAGCTTCCCTAAATTTCTTCAAACTTTTTGTCCGAAGGAATTCCTTCAGACAAAAAGTCTGAAAGAAATCATTGTATGCCTTAGTCTCTTTGCGCGCCTTTCTTTGGGCTTTCTGCTTTGGACCCTCTGAATTCCTTCAAACTTTTTGTTTGAAGAAATTCCTTCAGACAAAAAGTCTAAAGGAATTAGTCCTTGTCTTTTCTCTTGACTACCTTTGAAAAGTGCCCTTCGAGAAAATTGGAAACGACCCTTCCGAAGGGTACTTCCTTTGCCTTAAACAAATTTTTTGAAATAAACTTACCTTTTTGTCTTTTCTTTGTGGCCTCTTTGAAAGTCTTTCCTACCCTCTGCAAGGGCTCTTGAGTCCTGAACTACCCTCCACGAGGGCACTTGAAATGGTCCTAAGTGTTGGGAACTCATCTTTGCCTGCAGAGTCCGTAGAAAACTTCCATGTAGATTCTGTAGAAATTCTAGACTTGTGCAAAAAATCAAATTTTGGACTGGTTCAGAACAACAGGGGAAGAAGGGAACTAATTTTGGCCTACAGGACCAAAATGGTCAACAAATTAGTGACTTTTAGAGGAAACATGCCTGCTATGCTTAGAAGCCAATTGCCTTAAAGTCCATTAGGCACGGAGTCAAAAATCAACTTTGAAGAAAGGTTAATAATAGCCTTGAGAGATCCCAAAATCAATCATGAAGCTTTTACCCCACACACAAGGGAAACACACACAAGGCTAAAAACACTACTTGTGCAAACTACACTTAGGGAAAATAGGGAAAGAAAATCGAAAGCAAACTACTATATATAGCTAACTAGGTATATTTGCCTCCCTCCTAGATCAAAGGGAAAACTTCTTAATTCCCATCCCTAGCTAAGAAACTTATGGTGGCAGACAAGTGGCTGAATGGAATGGAGACTTGGTGACCTGCTCCTCTTGCCTACCACCTTGATTGGCCTGCATCCAAGTGGATCAAAATTGAACATGATTCCAACATATATGCACTCTTTTTTTTCTTGGAAGCTTGTTGAATGCTGGCTTTTCATGCTGGTGCATTTTATCTAGAAATCAATGGTTGTTGGCTTATCACCATAAGCCCTTTGTTGTGCATGGTCCCTTTGCAATGCATCATAGATTGGATCATCTCCTTCTGCCTCGTTGAGGACCCTATCAAACTCATCCTCTGCTTCCTCTTGGCCTTCTTGAAGAAGAGTGACTGTTGTGATGTATGAAATGGAATCACAAAGTGATTACTCATCCCATAGAGTATCCCCCTTTTGTTCAAAACTCTCTTCTTCAAGGCTTTCCTCAAGGTGAGCAAGCCTCTCCTTTTCTTGCTCAAGGATCAGAGTCTCTATTTGTTCAAAGACATCCATCTAATCCTCCTCCAACTTAGGCTCCTCAGCATAATCATACTCCTCATCAAAGAAACAAGGAAGTTCATCAAACAAGGGGTAGAGAGCTCACCATGCTTACATTCCTCTTCATATTGCTGGAACATCCACATGTATGCAAGACCTGCATCTTCTCCATTACTGATGATGTCTTCAAAAGGAGCATCGATGATTTCTTCTTCTTTGACATCTATGATAGCCTCTTGGACAACTATAGATTGGATCTTCTGCTCCTCACTCACCTCTTGCAAAATAGGTTCTTCCTTGAGAAGGGATGAAGTGAAAAAACCATGTGGAAGAGGAGGCAGTCCTTGAGCTAGAATCGAATGATTCTCCTCTTTCCATTTGGCTAGCACTTCATCTATATCAGGTGTGGCCTAATAGCTCTCTTGGAGGTGTATAGGTGGGGTGTGTTTAGACATGGAATGTGCTGTTAGGTACGAACCGTCCATCACACATTGGCTGAGGAATCTCTTTTTGGATTCCAACTCTATAATTCTTCTGGCTATATCCTCTTGGAAGAGCCTTTCCTGAAGGTCATAGGAATCATCATGGTGATTAGGAGCAGGTTCATCCTTTTCAATGTTTTGAGCAAAACCTTTCTTCTCCTCCTTCTTGCCCCATGATTCCACTATTTCCCTCTAAGTTAGGATCATGCCATCAGGATGAGAAACCTCAGAATTGGAATTTTTTCCTTGTTATTAAAGGGTAACTAGGAGGGCTGCTTGAGGGGATTGCATAATTTTTTTGAGTTTGATCAAAACCATATGAAGGAAAACAAAGTCCATGATTCTTATCAATGGAATTATACATACACAAATAAGATTTATTGATGGCACCTGGACTGCTTAACCAGCTGATTCAACTCAGAGTTGCCATTGGTGTTGATAAAAAATCCTCCAAAGACTGGTTGGTTGAAGAACACACCAAAAATTCTTCAACTCTTTGGACACAACTTGTCCTAGTTGGTCCCACTAGTCATGCCGAAAAATGTTGATGCAGTGGATTGCACCTTAGGCAGGAGGCCGAGCTCCTGCCTTCCACACGCAACAATGGAAACTCCCCCCTCACCTGTGGGACCGGCAAAGCTAGGGGGAAGAGTCTCTAGATAAGGGCTAGCTCCCTTTGATGTATCTTTTAGGTCTTAGATTTCTACTGCTAACAAATAAAATGAAAAAGGGGGGATGAAAAGGGAGAAGGATGCTGAAATAGAACCTAAACCTAAACTAAAAAGGGTGATACACCAAAAAAGATGACCCACCCAGCCTGAACATACACTTTTCACCAAGAAGAAGTTCCCATACACTTCATCTGATGTGGAAAACTCTTTTATATCAGTGAGTCAGGGGTCCATAGAGATATAGGGAGGAAGAAACTATCAAAGGTGTTCTGAACACACTTTGGCAGCCTATTCACATGCGCCTATATTCTTGTTGTAGACACTTCTGGCAGACCTGCAGAAGAAGAGACTTCACAATGCACTAGACATGCTGGAATCATCCTATGAAAAGCATATAAGAAAATGACTTAACACAAAAAGAAAACATAGACATATGCCTGGGTGCAAGCTCAAATAGAGGTAAAAAATGCTAAGTCTTGATTCAAGGTAAAATTCGGCAGAGTTATACCTTATAGGCTAAGAGATGGATCCTTCTCAAAATGAGAATTTTACAATATATAAAAAGAGGAGAAGAAGTAAAGGCACTACTTTGGAAAATACTTTGGCACTCTTTGACAAGTTGGCCCATGTGCATTGAGAGCATTAGGAAGAGGAAGTCACTGTTGCTGATGTCATTCTTCTAGAAAAGGCCTATTAAAACCATGCTGTTTAATCACCGATCTTGACTTTGGTGTTCAAATATTAATGTGAAAGCCAAGCCACGCCTCTTTTCTAAAAACAAGACTACTCTTTCTAGATATCATGCGGTTTGTCTGCTCATAAATGCAAAGTGGAGAAAGCAGGTCGCGCCGCTTACTATTTGCACCATTTAATGACCACCTAGCAATAACTTGCCTTCCCTTTGCCACCTAGGCCGTCTTGTCTATTTCTACACATTATCTCTTCCTAGCTTTGTCTCTTTCTGGCTCCTTCAGCCCTTGAGGCTATCTTTTTGGCAGGTCGCTGCGTTCCTTGGGATCTTCTTTGGGATTTTCAAAATCAATGGCTATTTCATGAGCCTTAAATTTTATGTCTAAGCACCTATCACCACATTTGAACTTCTAAAGGCTAGTTCATCGTGCTTTATTTTGATGTCTTCAGGCTCGTCACCTCTTGGAATTCCTTCAGCCTTTTCCTTTCTTTCAGGCTTCTTGTTGCTTCCCTTTCCTTCAGGCTTCTTGTTTTGGATCCTTTCAAAGGGAAGGTGACACTTCAGCTTTGGAGAAGTGTCCTTCATTTTGATCGAGAGTCCCCCACAAGGGAACTTGCCCTTCAGGGTCCTTCGGGTCCTTTTCCCTTCGGCTAATTTCCTGTGGACACTTTCTTGTAGACATTTTCCTCGCGAACATTTTCTCATGGACAAAAAGTCTGCAAGAATTATTCTTGACCACTTTGCCTTTGGCCTTCAGGATTTATCTTTTGGGCTTTTCTCCCTTAGCTTCCCCAAATTTCTTCAGACTTTTTTTCTGAAGGAGTCCTTCGGACAAAAAGTCTGAAAGAAATCATTCTATGCCTTAGTCTCTTTTCGTGCCTTTCTTCGGGCTTTCTACTTTAGACCCTCCAGATTCCTTCAGACTTTTTGTCTGAAGGAATTCCTTCAGACAAAAAGTTTGAAGGAAAAAGTTTGAAGGAATTAGTTCAGAAAATTGGAAACGACCCTTCCAAAGGGTACTTCCTTTGCCTTAAACAGATTTTTTGAAAGAAACTTACCTTTTTGGCTTTTCTTTGTGGCCTCTTTGAAAGTGTTCCCTACACTCCACAAGGGCTCTTGAGTCTCGAACTGCCCTCCATGAGGGCACTTGAAATGGTCCATTTTGTGCCTAAGTGTTGGGAACTCGTCTTTGCCTACAGAGTCTGTAGAAAACTTCCCTACAGAGTCTGTATAAATTCTAGACCTGTGCAAAAAATAAAATTTTGGACTGGTTCAGAACAGTAGGGGAAGAAGGGGACCGATTTTGGTTTGTAGGACCAAAATGGTCAACAAGTTTCTAACCCATATCATTCTCCCCCCACTTGAGTTGTCACATGTTCTCAGGTGATGTGGAATGAATAAGAAGTATGGGATAAGATGGGTCATCATAAGGAATAAAAGTGTGGGTTTAGAGGTGATGTGATAGAATTTTTGAATGAATGACTAAAGTCATAATTAAATATGTTTTATTAATACCATACGTGCTATATCCGAATAATGAATATAATTTCAATGATGAAAGATACGGCATACCTTTTAATAATGGTGTTATAAATATGATGCCTATGGAGTCACACGTGTGTTGGCATGTAAATATTTGCATGTGAATTATTAAGAGGTGAAATTATTGGGTTGACAGTTAGAATTCGAGTGAAGTGGACCCTTTGTGAAGTGATTGGGAAATCACCGGTGGTTAGGCATTGATGATGCCTATAGCTTACGTGCATGTGATGTAGGACAGTCTACATGGAGCAAGGGTTTAAGACTTGGAAGATAAATGATTAATACCATACCATAAGGTGGAAATTGAAAAACTGAGTGATCCAAGTGATGGGCTAGAAGATCCTGAGCAGGTAGTTGAGGGCATTACTACCTAGTGACCTTCATTTGCATGAACTGACTGATAGGAGTTTGGATACTACTTATGCCCTAGAAGTTTTTTGACTGGGGACTTGGATATAGTAATCAGTAGGGTCTTCAAATTGACCCATGTGCCAAATAAATTTGAGATCTCACTAGTTAACATAGTGAAATGATCTTCATAAAATGGCCAGAACTGAAAATGAATCATGAGTGTACCTATAGGTAAAAATTATGGTATACAAAATTTCCACATGGAAATGAAAGTTGTATGCTTTGTTGTGTTTCTATATCTTGATATTCAGGGGTAGTTTTAGGCAATATATATGACATTTTATGCCCCAATCCTCCTTCATTCCTCCATGAGGTTGTTTGATGATTTTCATGCAATGCCCAAAAGCCAATAGCCAAGCCATCAGTGAGAGCTGTAGGAGGATCTATTTTGCATGCTCTATAGAAATGTTAGAATAGGCATGAGAGGGTACCTGAAACATCTATAAAAGTTTCTATAATAAGCTACAAAGTGATGGCCAACTATGTAAAAACTTCCTGTAGTAGCTACAGAAATGCCCATAGCAATTGGAGAAAAATTGTGTGAATAGTTGGCATTTAAGGGGTTTCCCTCTCTCTGCTTATTTTTTCACATTACCTTATTTATTTATTTATTTTTGTTTTTACCCCTACATAGATAGCAATCTAATTTTATAATTAGGCCATTTTTACAAATCTGGGTAGCTAATAGGCTAGTTTTCTACCTAAAAGATATCAATAATGCCTAAAAATGAGTTTTCATTGTTGGATTTATTTTTGACTCTAACTGATATTTGCAATAGAATGTTTATTTAGGGTCCTGGACAAGTCACATGGAAATGTGACTTGTCAAAGACTAGGTGAAGGTCTCATTCATCATACCAAAGGAGGGGAAGGATGTCCTCCTCTCCTTCTTCATTTGAGTGTGGACTAGTGCTCTCATTTTACAGTGAGGCAACATGCCTATCCAAGACATCATTGTATCCATCTTTTAACTGCTGGCATATGTGACTAGTAAATTCTTCCTACGTAAGTGGATTTTTATACAACTTGAGTCTATGACCATTGACCAACATATATTGGATCAATGGTTTGGAGTTGAACTGCTCCATTGTCAAGAACATGTTCAATCTCAAAAGGACAAAGCCATCTAGTCTAAAGTTTACCCTTGTGGTCCTTATATTTGGAGTCAAAAGGAAGGGCCTAATCTCCTATATGGAATTACCTAGTCTTAATGTGCCTATCATGCCATCCAATCCACTACTATTGTATAAGCTCTGTGTTTTGTAATGTCTATTGTTTATATTCATCTAAGGCATTCAACTACAAAAATATTTTTTTCTGGGCTTTAAATATATCCATCCTAAGTTCTAGTGTTGTCCATAAGGTCTTGTGCTCAAATTCAATTGGCAAGATAGGTTTCTTTCCATAGACCAACTCATATGGAGTGAAAATTGTAGTGGTCTTCCATGTGATTTGGTAATCTTACACAACTTTAAGAAGCCTAGCCTCCCAATCCTTACGAGACAGACTAACAGTCTTTATCAGAATATTTTCTAACTCCTTTTTGGTGACTTCCATTTGTTCATTGGACTATGGATGATATGGAGTTGATTTCTTATGCCTAATCTCATATTGCTAGACTAAGGCAATAATTAAGTAGTAGTGAATTGGGGTCCCTGATCAATGACTATTTTATGTGGCACACCATATCTAGTAAATATTTCTTCATAGAGGAAAGCCACCACCTTTTCATCCCTTTCATGTGTAAGAGCCTTTATTTCTACCCATTTAGTGACATAGTCAGTATAAATAACGATGTACTCTTTGTTATTGTATTTTGTACCAAAAGGTCCTATAAAGTCTAGGCCCCACTTTTCAAATGGTTCAAACACCATCTAGGGCTGCAAGGGCATTTCATTTGAACACATGGGTCTCCCCATACACTGACATCTATCACAATGAGTGTATATCTTATTGCATCTTTATGGAATGAGGCCCAATAGTATCTTATAATCAAAATTTTGATTCCTATATGCTTGGCTACAAAGTGTCCTCCACAGGGTTCATCATGGTAGGCTTTGAGGATATCTAAAACTTCATCTTCTCTAAGACATCTTCTGATGATAGAGTCAAGCTCAGTATAGAAAAGGAATCCAAACATCCATGAATATATATCACTTTTATGAATCAATGCTCTCCTTTTTTTGGGGAGGAAGTGTTGTGGAGGTAATCCTGTTACAAGGTAGTTAGCAATATCAGCATACGAGGGTGTGGTAAGGGTGAGAGAGAACAGGTGCTCATTTAGAAATGAGTCATCTACTATGGTATCCTCTTCAAGGGTTTGTAGGCATGATAAAAAGTTATCCACTACATTGTCTTTGCCAGGCTTATCTACAATGGTGATATCAAATTCCTATAATAAGAGTAACTATCTTATCACTCTAGTTGGAACAACTGGTTTATTCATAAGGTACCAAATGGCTGCATGGTCTGTATGAACAAAGACCTAATACCCTATGATGTAGTGACCTTACTTTTTGATAGCATAAACTATCACCAAGAACTCTTTTTTAGTAACTATGTAATTTAATTTTCCTACCTATAGGGTTTTTTTATAAAATAGATGGCATAATTTAGTGCTTCCTATTTTTGGCCCAACATAACTCCAAGGGCAGTATCTAAATCATCTATGTGAATGTGGAAGGGAAGATTCCAATCAGGGCCACGCAGAACAAGGGTGGTGGTCAATAATTCCTTCAATTATTTGAAGGTTATATCAAAGTAGGAGTCTAGAGAAATTTAACATCTTTAGTCAGAAAAGTGAATAATGGTGCTGCTAATTTACTAAAATTATTGATGAACTCCCTGTAGTAATCAACATGTCCTAAAAAACTCCTAACATCTTTCTATTTTTGAGGAACATGTAGGTTTTTGATGATGCTAATTTTTGCAAGGTCAACATTAATTCCTATAACAGATACATGGTGGCCTAAGACAATACTTTCTATCATAAGCATGTAACATTTATTGTGGTTGAGAGATAGATGGCACCCCTGACAACATTGCAATACTTTTTCTAGGTTTTTGAGACATTCATCAAATGTCTCTATATAGACAGTGAAGTCATCCATATAGATTTATACACATTCGTTGGCCATATCTGCAAAGATACTCAGGACAACCCTCTCAAATGTTTCCAAAGCATTACATAGCCCAGAGGGTAATACAACATAAGCATAAGTACTCTAGAGAGAAGTAAAGGTGTTATTTTCTTGATCCTCAAGAACAATTCTAATTTGGTTGTAACCACTAAAACCATCTTGAAAGGCAAAATATTTCTTCCCTGCTAGTGTGTCCAACACTTGGTCAATGAAGGGTAGAGGAAAGTGATCCTTCTTGGTTACTATGTTGAGTTCTCTGTAATCAATGCATACATGCCATTCTCCATTTTATTTGGTAAAATTACCAAAGGTGACACTCATTCTTTGTCCAAGATGGGATATATAAATCTAGTAGTCAAAAGTATTTGTAATTCCCTTTTGACTATTTCTTGAAGAGCTAGATTCATCCTACATTGTGGCTGTCTGATTGGTTGGCATTCTTGTTTGATGCAAATATGACGTGTGTATGTTTTTGGGTTGTTTCCTTGTATATATTCATAATCCCATGAAAAATCATGTTAGTTGGCATGCAACAAGCTGATTAGGCGCTTTTCCTCATTTAACTCCAACTTGCTATTAATAAGCAATATTTTCTTTGGAGAGATTTCAATTTATTGTGAGAGTGATTTCATTATTTTCATATTGTTAATGGATATAGTTTGGCTACAGCTATGAGGTAGTAGCTGGTGGAATGTTTTTTGTATAGATGCATTAGAATTATCTAATTCTTAGAAGCTAGAAAATGGGCACTCAACACATTGCAAGTGGTTGAGATCTATAGAAAGAGTTTGGTAATTATGTTGAAGAATATTGGAGAGAATGGTATCTTCCTCCTAATCAGCCAATGTGCATGCATGGTCTATGGTAAATAAAAGAATCAAGGAAGGTTGATCTGCCTCATCTTCTTTAACCCATAATGTAGGCTCTAGTGTAAAAATTAGCTATGTTGGGGGATAAAGAACCAACTATTTAGTGTGGCATCCATTGGATATCATCATGTTACCTATTCTATAGCTAATGAAGGCATCAATTGTGGCAAGCCAAGGTCATCCTAAGATAAAGGGGTATCTACCCAAATTAGACTTAGGCTGTAGCATAATGAAATATACAAGATACTCCCAAGAATCTATAGTGATGACAAGATCTTCAATGATTCCCTTTGGTCTAACTATAGACTTGTCAGCCATTTGCAGTAGCATAGATGTGGGATGAGTATTATTTAGTTATAGTTTGTGCATAGTTTCATTTGTCATTACATTTATTTCAGTCCCAGAGTTGATCAATATGTTGGATAATTACTTGTCATGGATCTAGACTATTACTACTGGGCATCTAGGATCTAAATACTTCCTTGGTAGGGTGTTCCCCAACATGATGTTTGCTAGCTGGCCAATCGCATACACAGTATTGGGATATTTTTTCTTCCTTCCTAGTTTTCATAGATAGAGGTCTCTAAAAGCTTTGGAATATATGGGTACATCTTTGATGGCCTAAAATAGAGGGATTTTGATGCAAAGGTTTTTAAGCTATCCCATGAAATCAAATTCAGGTTTAATTATATGGCGTTGAAGGTTGAGATGTTCTAAAATTGAGGGGGCTATTTTATCAACAAATTTATTTGATGGTTCAGAGAGTTCTTGAGGTGATGGAGGTGTTGGGTGAATATTTTGTCGACTAGCTAATTGGTGTTCAAAATAGTTCCTATCACCATAGCATAGGGAGATTGGTCGTCTAGATGTGCAAGTTTACTACATCACAAGGGGACAAATCTCTCCTCTCATCAAGGGGAGGTTCCCTATTAAATATGCAGAGCTATATATAATATAAATAAGCAAAAAGTAAGACACAGGGGTGGGACAAACCATTCATCTCTCTTCTTTTAGAGATGATGCACACAGAGAAAAGAGAAAATCCTGGCTATAAACACTGAAGGCACTTCTCTTCTTTCAAAAGTGTCCTTACAGGAAACAACAAGAGTTTCTTTCAAGTAGTGAAATAACCAGTGATCAAAAGAACATAGAAACAACAAGATGAAACAAAGCTCAAAGTCTCCACCTCAATTACCCAAAGAGTATATCACGAAGGATAATGGAGGCACAAAGTCACCCCAGAATCCTTAACACAAAAAGGAAAGGAAAACACAGACTGAAATCAATTGTGAAAGCACAAAGTCTTCTCACAGTTGGTTTCAGGACACTTCTTTGTTACCTTCACTAATTCTATGCAACAAATTAAATGAATAAGGACACCTTCAGATGACGCAAGTTAGAACAACACAAAGTCTGTGAAAAACTTGTTTTCTCATTTAGATAACAATGGAAATGAAATTACAACCTGAGCTCAAAGTCTTAGTCTTCTTCTTTTAAAATGGGTAGAGTTTCATTCTTGTAAAAAATGAGAAGTCTCTTTTACAAATGAGAGAATTAACAAACTTGTAGCTACTACGCAAGGATTGGCACCTTTTTCCATGGGATGGCCCATGCTGCAGTTAATGTCTTCAATGCATCTCTAGTTTGGTCTGGTGAGACCATGCTGAGAATAGTGCACTGCCATAACTATGGTATGTCCCTTCATCTGACATGTCTCCTTAATATGGACTATCTAGTCCTTTGCATATTTGTCTTTACTTCATGGAAGAAAATAGGCCGCTTCCTTGGTTTGGTGCACTCAAAATTCTACTCGATCCATTGTTTCACCTATTAGGAATAGCTCTTTTAAAGATATTTTTGGTCCTTTGGTCTCACTCCTCTCTTTACTGCTTAAGCACTTCTTTTCTCTTTATATCCATTCTTGCGTATGTCTTTGGGGGGTCCTTTCTGTGTCTTTGACAAGTGGCAAGTTCTGCTATTATGAAACTCATTAGAAACTTACAAAAAATGGGGTCCACGACATGTTTTGCCTGAGCAACTCCAAAAGGGGAACACGGATGCAAACACTTGTCACATTTTGCTGAGTCATAACAAGATACATGATGTATTCCACTTAACTTATAGAAGCTTTAGAAACCTTTGGGGGTCCTATAGAAGATGACACATGACAGCTTTCACTTTGCTTTGTCTTTTTTCATCAAGCATTTTTCCATGGGCTTTTCTCTTCAGTCAGGCTTTTCCTTTGACTGAGGCCACCTTTGAGCTTTTGAACCATGTTGAACCATTGAACTTTGAACTCTTTCAGTTCAAAGTTCAATCAGTTCATTAGCTTATTCTGTGTCTCACTCAAACACTGCTTCCTTTATCTTTCTAAGCTTTGGTTGAACCTTTGAACCTTGAACCTTTTGGTTCAATGGTTCATTTGTTGAAGCCCCTTTTTGTCTAAGTCCATGGAAGTTCCTTTCTGTTTGCATCTTTGTTCAGGGTTTTTTGGTCAGGCAAAAAGCTTGAAAGAATTCCTTCAAACAAAAAGTTCAAAGGAAAGCTTCTGTGACTTAGCCATTTGTTCTTCTTTGTTTCTTTAGACTTTTCTTTGGGTGAATTCCTTTAGACAAAAAGTCCGAAGGAACTTTGCCTTAACATTTTTTTGAGAAAATCTTCTCGAGAGAATTCTTTCAGCCCCTTGGACTTAGCCATTTCCATCAGACAAAAAGTTTGAAAGAATTGTTCCTTTTGGGCCTTTGAATAAATTTGAAGGAATTTTGTCTTTTCTTTGACCTTTGAACCAATGCTACCTGCCTTCCGCAAGGGCACTTGCCTTTTTTGCTTTGGGGCAGCCCCTTGAACCTTTTGATTGAACCAATTGATTGAACCAACTTTCATTCAACGGTTCATTCTTCATTATTTGGCAAAGTCCTTTGTTCTTTTGCACCAAGCGTGTTGAACCACTTTGATCATTGAACCTTTGAACCAAAGTGGTTCAAAGTTCAATGGTTCAAGCCTAAGTCCTTTATCATTTTCTAATTGAAATCTTTTTGATTGAACCGAGGCGCTGAACCAATCCTAGAAAAGACTAAGTATTAGAAGCTTGTTCTTTTGACTGAACTTGCCTACAGAATATTTTTTTACCTATTGAACCTGTGAATCCCCTTTACGAAAAAATCTTAAAAATGAAGAATTTGAAAGCTCAGAACAAATTTTGAGAAGGGAAGAGAGAAATTTTGGTCTATAGGTTGTCCCAAAAATGAGTGGCATTTTTTGAGGACAACAGCTGGCTCCAGTTGGGGAACTACCTTCAGTTGGAAACTTGAAACATAGCTAAGGGGAGTAGAAACCGAAATCTCCAGTGCCTTGAAGTGTGCCATTGGGGTACGGAGTTGAGCTACCCAAAACGAAAGGCTCTAAAAAATGAAAATGAAAAGCACAAAACAAAACAAAGACTTTTCAAATATACAAATATACAAGTGAATTTATTTGGTACTTCAAGAATTGAAGTACCTCAGATGCTACCCCTTGAGAGGTAGTGAAAATGGCCTTTTATCCTGATAAACCAACAAAAAGCCATTTTGCCTCCAGATTCGGTGATGGGCAAATGAACTCGCCACCAGGAATTCAATCTCCTATGTGTTCCTCTTGGTTCTCTTCTCTTGTTGCCCCTTGGCAAGACTTGCTTTCTAGTCTGAGAACCATGAATCTTGGTTCTCCTACGGAGTCCCTTTTTCTGATTCTGATGGGCAATAGCCTGGTTTATTACCATAATTTGTTATTTTGATAGTTCAGTCTAACACACGTATTGATTTTCCCCTTTAGATGCCTCACAGACCATTAGCTCAACATCTCCTTTGTCTTGAGTAGCTCCTCATTCGAGTAACATAGATTCATACTCGGCAGTGTTGTTGGTATTGCTGAACTACAACTCATGTAAAGAAGGAAGAATATCCCTCTTAGGAGATATCAACACCAACTTGGCCCCAACACCTATAGAGGAATTACTTCCATCCATTTCCCAGATGCAAACATCACCATAAATGGATCTTCTATCAGATTTCTCTTCATTAGAGATGGAAGACCCTTTTTCATTTATACTATGCCCTACCAATCCTTCTGATGTCTAGTTTGAATCAATTCTTGGATCACCACCTACCAGACTTTCATCTCTAGGAACATGGATGTTCTCCATGGTCAAGAAGTAATCACCCCTGCCTGAAAACTCAAACAAAATTTGAGCTTCAGGGGTCGACATTTGGGTCTTGACATCTTGTACCAACTTGTCTAACTGATTGGAATTGGACTATAGGACTTCAAAATTAGTCATTTGAATTTTAGTCTTTTTGACATGATCAGTTATGTCAAATGATTGAATTAGACTAGGCACAGAGGATGGGAGTTCATCCTTTTGGTTTTTAGGAGGGGCGAGAGGACTAGACTGTGAAATTGAAGTAAAAGTTGTAAAACTGTTTGGGATACTTACTTCTTTAGCAACCACCAGGTCCTTTGGCTGGAAAGACAGAGTGGTTCCATGTTCAGTAATTGAAATTGTTGGTTGAGGTTGCTTCTCTATTTTTCCTTTATCAGCTTGCTGAGCTGACTGGTTCTGGGACTGGGTGAACATAGCATATGGTCCCTCATCTACATCACCTTCAATTTTGGGTTCATCCTGGTAATCTAAGAAACTGATGTGAGAGTCACCAAATGACTCTTCTTGATTCTTCATGAAGAGACCAACGTCATTTTCTTGATTAAACTCAGGTTAGAAAACAAAATCATGCTCTGTTTCCAAATACCCAACTACTGAGTTGGCTAGAGGTGCTTCAATGGCAAGGTTCCTCTATGGGGGAAGAAGACGATTGGGTTGCTCTTGATGTGCCTGATTAGGGAATGTCCTCCTTGGTACATCTCTGTATGAAGGAGCAGATGACATCCCTTGTGCCATTTGTCTTCTGAGGCCCAGCATTTTATTTGCTAACTTCTGCACCATTGGATCAATGGTGGCTATAGGTGAGTTATCAGAAGATGAGGAAGATGTGCCTCTGTTTGAATCCCTTCTTATCTTTCCAGCCCAGATAAGGTCATCTTCTAACTCAATGGCTAAGTCTTGAGCAGCTTCAAGATCTATGCTGCCAGCACGTCTTAGCAAAAAACTCACTTTAGGCAGTTGTGAGTTTATGAAGAAGCATTTGAGGTTCTCAGGTGTGGGCTGAGCAACTACAGGAATCCTATTTCTCAGCTTGTCACATTTTGTAATAAAATTCCTCATGGGCTCATGAGGTTCCTTCTTCATTTGTGTATGTTGGGCTAGCAAAGCATGAGCATCTTCTATAGGTTTGAACCTTGTTTCAAACTTGGCTTTGATAATGTCCCAGCCAGTCACTGATCTAGTCTGCAGATGGTAAAACTAGTCTACAACAGCACCTTGTAATGTCTCCACAAAAACCTTGACTACCACGTCTTCAAATTATACCCCTATCACACCATAGGCTATGGTGAAGGCTGAAATGTGTTCATCAGGGTGGACTCTTCCATCACCAAAGAATTTAGGGAAATTCTTCCTTAAATTGAGTGGTAGCTCATGCAGGGGTGCAGTTAGATTAAGTGGGCCAAATGAGTTACCCCAGGGGCCTCAAACTGCCATGATCAGATTATGAACAATAGGGATAACACATCTGAGCAGAGTTGCTAGATTATAGGACAAAAATGGAAAAGAAACTAGCCCTGCTTCAGCTTAAATCTTGAGGCTTCAAACTGCATACTCTTTTCTAGTGACTCTAGTTTTGCAGACCAGGTAAAATAATGAAAATAGAGATGGAGGATGGTAAGGCTAATGATAGTGGGTAAGACATGGAATGGAGTCCCCAAAATCTATAATGAATAAGAGTTATAATGATTATGGGTAAGACATAGGTGATGTTTCAATCTGAAACTTGAGGTTCCAAATTACACAAAATTACTGTGTCCCCAGTGGAGTCACCAAAAACTATTGGGTGAATATTTTGTCTACTAGCTAACTAGCATTTAAAATAGTTCCTATCACCACAACATAGGGAGATTGGTCATCCAAATAGGCAAGTTTACTGCATAACAAGGGGACAAATCTCTCCTCTCATCAAGGGGAGGTTCCCTATTAAATATGCAGAGCTATATACAATATAAATAAGTAAAAAGTAAGACACAGGGGTGGGACAAACCATTCATCTCTATTTTTTCAGAGATGATGCACATAGACAAAGGAGAAAATCTTGGCTATAAATGCTGAAGGCACTTCTCTTCTTTCAAAAGTGTCCTTATAGGAAACAACAGGAGTTTCTTTCAAGTAGTAAAATAACCAGTGATCAAAAGAACGTAAGAACAACAGGATGAAATAGAGCTCAAAGTCTCCTCCTTAACTGCCTAAAGAGTATATCACGAAGGATAATGGGGGCACAAAGTCACCCCAGAATCCTCAACACAAAAAGGAAAGAAAAACACAGACTGAAATCAATTGTGAAAGCACAAAGTCTTCTCACAGTTGGTTTCAGGACACTTCTTTGTTACCTTCACTAATTCTATGCACCAAATTAAATTAATAAGGACACCTTCAGATGACACAAGTCAAAACAACACAAAGTCTATGAAAAACCTACTTTCTCATTTAGATAATAATGGAAATGAAATTACAACCTGAGCTCAAAGTCTTAGTCTTCTTCTTTCAAAATAGGAAAAGTTTCATTCTTGTAAAAAATGAGAAGTCTCTTTTACAAATGAGAGAATTAACAAACTCATAGCCACTACACAAGGATTGGTACCTTTTTCCATGGGAAGGCCCATGCTGCAGTCAATGTCTTCAATGCGTCTCTAGTTTGGTCTGGAGAGACCATGCTAAGAATAGTGTGCTATCATAACTATGACGTGTCTTTTCATCTGACATGTCTCCTCCTTAATATGGACTGTCTGGTCCTTTGCATATTTGTCTTTACTTCATGGAAGAAAATAAGCCATGTCCTTGGTTTGGTGTGCTCAGAAGTCTACTCGATCCACTGTTTCACCTACTAGGAATAACTCTTTTGAAGATATTTTTGGTCTTTTGGTCTCACTCCTCTCTTTACTACTTAAGCACTTCTTTGCTCTTTATAGCCCTTCTTGCCTATGTCCTTAGGGGGTCCTTTCTATGTCTTTGACAAGTGGCAAGTTTTGCTGTTATGAAACTCATTATAAACTTACAAAAAATGGGGTCTATGACATGTTTTGCCTGAGTAACTCTAAAAGGGGAACACAGATGCAAACACTTGTCACATTTTGCTGAGTCATAGCAGGACATGTGACGTATTCTGCTTAACTTATAAAAGCTTTAGAAACCTTTGGGGGTCTTGCAGAAGATGACATGTGGCAGCTTCTACTCTGCTTTATCTTTTTTCATCGGGTATTTTTCTGTGGGATTTTCTTTTCAGTCGAGCTTTTCCTTTGACTGAGGCTACCTTTGAGATTTTGAACCATGTTAAACCATTGAACTTTGAACTCTTTCAGTTCAAAGTTCAATCGGTTCATTGGCTTATTCTGTGTCTCACTCGAACACTGCTTCCTTTATCTTTCTAAGCTTTGGTTGAACCTTTGAACCTTGAACCCATTAAACCTTTTGGTTCAACAGTTCAATGGTTCATCTGTTGAAGCCCCTTTTTGTCTAAGTCCATGGAAGTTCCTTTCTATCTGCGTCTTTGTTCAGGCTTTTTTTGTCAGGCAAAAAGCTTGAAAGAATTCCTTCAGACAAAAAGTCTGAAGGAACTTTGCCTTAACATTTTTCTGAGAAAATCTTCTCGAGAGAATTCTTTCAGCCCCTTAGACTTAGAAGTCTTTTGTTCTTTTGCACCAAGCACGTTGAACCAACTTGGTCGTTGAACCCATTAAACCTTTGAACCAAAGTGGTTAAAATTTCAATGGTTCAAGCCTAAGTCCTTTATCATTTGCCGATTGAAATCCTTTTGATTGAACCGAGGTGCTGAACCAATCCTGGAAATGACTAAGCGTTAGAAGCTTGTTCTTTTGACTGAACTTGCCTACAGAAGCTTTTTTTACCTGTTGAACCTGTGAATCCCCTTTACGAAAAAAGCTTAAAAATGAGGAATTTGAAAGCTCAGAACAAATTTTGAGAAGGGAAGAGAGAAATTTTGGTCTGTAGGTTGTCCCAAAAATGAGTAGCATTTTTCGGGGACAACAGGGGGTAGGTTAGCATGTTATTCTAAAGTTTCATCACCTGACTCCATTATTATGGGTGGTGTCAGGGGTGGTATAACTTTCCCTGAATGGAAGTGAACTTCATTGATGTTCACCATGTATGTCAGGTATTGAACAACCTCAATACTAAATGTGGATTATATTGGATTATTTTAAAGATTCTATAGGGGTTGGGTAGGTAGCTGGTTAGGCTTGGGTGCAACTTGTGTATTGAGCATAAGAGCAGGAGGTTATTGTTTTTATTGTGGAGGAAATCCTCTTGGAGGGCTGCCCCATGGATGGTTAGGTCTCTAGGGCCATTGCCACTGGTTTGTGAAGGGTGGGCCTTCGGGTGGTTGCCAAGCTTGCATCCAAGATGGAGATACATTTTATGGAGGCTGCCAAGAGTTTGTGGTGTAGCTTGCTTGAGGTGGCTACGATAAATAATTAGGAGGTGGAATGTTCATCCAAGGACTAGTCTAATTGGGAGTATCATTTAGAAATTGTGAATTAAAGGAGGTAGAATTTGCAAAAGGTGGATTTTGTACCATACCTTCATAAGGTGGTCTTTAAACCCATGTATTTATTTATGCAACATAGAAAACCTGGTCACTATCTCCTCCTATAGCATGTAGCTCTACTATTTTTGGTTCTTCAACTGTGATGTGAGCTACTTTAGCCTAAACCTCATGACATCTAAAATCAACCTTTTTCTTCTTATAGTGTGGATAGTAAATGGTCAAGGCTTGATCCAAAACTACTTACTTTTGTATTGAGTGTAGGTTGTCTAGTTGGGTTTCCAAATGAATAATGATATCCTATTTCATGTCTTATAATAGGTTACTAACCTTAGTTTTTGACAGGTCATTTGCAGTTACCAATGGAAGCTTACTACCCCTAGCTTTGTTTATGGCAGATCTAGAATAATTCTTGCTCAGCGCTTTGATATCTAAGAATGGTAGGTGAGAAATATCCCCTCCACTCATTAGGTCCAAAGCTTATGGACAATATTCTTTGACTCCTTTCAGAAAGATGAATTTTAAAGGTTTTTTTCTCCAAGTGCACTTTGTTTGAATTTTTGTACACTAAACATGAATTGTTCAACATAGTTCTGCAAGGATTCATCTCTGTCCTGAGTCATCCTAAAGATGTCATTTCTTATATAAATTCTTCCTCTTCTATATTCCTAATACTTATCCAAAAATTTCTTTTTCATGTTCTCCCAAGTGTGGAATGAATTACTACCTAGTCCCATAAACCAATGAAGTGATGAGTCTTTGAGAGTAGCTGGAAAAAGTTTCAATTTTTGTGCATCCTTCCTATAGTCATAACTTCTACTGAGGATATCAAATTTGAACAAGAATGTGTCTGGGTCTTCTGATAAGGTACCTCTAAAATTGGGTAAGGTTGAGGATGGGATGTTTTTTATTTATGTTACGCATGTTGCATCTAGAATATAAAATTTAAAAGTAACTATGTCTGGAGTCTCATTGTCCTCCACAAAGTCTTCTTTGCTCATGATGGATCTTCTTATGATATGGATACCAAAGGTACTTAGGATCTCATCCTCAAACTCTGTGTCAATCCCTTGGCCAACACAATAATAAATGTTTATCTATTGATCCTCAATCTTTTTACTGGATGGAGGGTCTAAAGATTCTCCTGAGCTTGCTTTGATTTGATCAAGAAAGCCTTACTAAAATGTTGTAAATATGTTACTCTCTAGAGCGTCAGGTTCATGTAATTTCTCTCCTTCGTTTCTTTGTACTAGCTCAACTAATGTTATTTCTACTTTTGTTCCTTTTTCAGAGCCAATAATACTTTTTTTTCAAGCTACCTCCTTTGATTTGTAGTGTTCTCTTCTTCAAGAGCCTTATGACTTATGGTATATTCTTCAACAAGATTCTTAGTTACTAAAAGTATTTGTGGTTCTTTTCCAACAAAAACTTATGGCTTGTTTGGTAGGAATATCCCTTAAGAATATCTTTCTCTCTACATAAATGTTATGCCACTTCTTTAGCTGTCATATCCCTTCCTACACAGAGTTAGTTTTTTTTTCCATGTGTTTCAAGGGGGTTGTCTAGACCAATTTTTTTAAAAATAATGCAGAAATAAAGGAAGGATGAAATCAAAACAATAAGAATTGAAATTCTACTTCTAAAAAGCAATAAAGATTATTTACTAAAATTAGGAAAAAATTATTCTAGAAAGTAGGAAATGAAAGCAATAAAATTTATTTTAGAAAGTAGGAAATGAAAGCAAGAAAATTTATTTTAGAAAGTAGGAAATGAAAGCTAGAAAATTTATTCTAGAAAGAAAGAAATGAGAGCAATAAAATTTATTCTAGAAAGTAGGAAAATTAAAAGCACACTTTACCAAAAATAAATCATTTTTTTAGGAAATAAATTTTAGAAACATGAATTAAGTAACTTATGCACTGTTTACTTCCAAAAACTTAGACATTTGGCATAAGACACCGTAGTACCCTCACTCAACTTGTTGGACTAGAACTATATATCCAATAACTTATACATCTAGCATAAGACACCGCAGTGCCCTCACTTGACTTTCTCGATTGGGTAGAATAATACATTAACCAAAAAAATTTAATGATTGATTTCAAAAACAATAATTGACACCCTCCCTAGAAATGGTGCCAAAATATTATGTATACTAATTACTCAGTGATTACCAGATTCACCAGTCTGATTAAACATTAATTGTCAACTTAGGGTGCATAATATTCTTAAGAGTGTCATCACTATATATGCATTACTGATTCAAAAATAAACTTGATTTTCCAATTGTAGTATAATGAATTTATGCTAAATTTACCAAAAATATATATGATGAAACTACTATGACAAAATTACAAAACTATTCTACGCTTATATACCATACATATATCACACTTATATAATCAAACTTAATAGTAAAATCAACTTACACAACACACTAATAATTAAAGAGGGTTAGGATCTTCACAACAACTCGTTCTGATGGGGCCCTTCCTCATTCAGAATTGAACTCCAATCCCTCTCTGAAAGAGTTCATAAACTTCTTACAAATTCAAATTTCTCATTACTCAATTATGAATACAAATGCTATAGTTCAAAAACTTCTATTATTACCTTCTCAAAATTATCTAACTCCTAGTCTGATCTAGGTTCTGCCTTTAAATACAAAAGGTAGTTTATTGAATCTTAACTAAAAACATCAAACTAAAAAAAAATACAAATACCTAGAAACTACCCCAGTCAACCTTTAAGTGGTTAGTAACTAAAGTTACTTGTTTTAAGTTTAACCAGGTTAGAGACAAGGCATGCTATTTTGTTGTTTTATTTCCTTTTGTCTTTTCTCATTATCCTTGTCTTTCCCATCTTTGGTAGCAATTCCAATGTCTCCTTGCATGTAGAGAATTTGCACAACAACTATGATTCTTTCCAATCACTCATTTGGTTCTCCCAAGACATCTAGATGTGTTTTCAAGATCTCCTCAATAATAACTCTATTTTGCATAGTGGATGCAGGCACTCTACAGTAGCTACAGACAACCTATAGGTGAAACCTTTGGTTGTTGCGAGCACTCTGTAGTGGCTGTAGGCAACTTTTAGGTGAAGCCTACAGTTGCTTTAGGCACTCTACAAGGGCTATGGGCAACCTATAGATGAAGCTTATAGTTGCTATGAACACTCTGTAGTGGCTATGATCAACCTGTATGTGAAGCTTATAGTTGCTACAAGTAGCCTATAGTAGCTATGGCTGAGCAAGATTATGAATCTTTTCATGACCATTCAAATACTTGTTAGATAAAGTCACACCAATATAATTCAATCAAGGAAAAGCATCAATAATTCATAACATAACACACACACACATATATCTCAATGAACATACAAAATCATAACTTCATTCATTCATTTGCATTAGTGACAGATAGTTATGAGATTTACATAAAAAAGATAGACTAAGCATAGATGAGGCTATGCAAGTAAGAAATTGGTGGCCTCATTACCAACCTCCAGGAACAAGTCACCACCCTTAAAATCAATCACCAAACCCTAGGGTGAAATCGCCACCCTTCCAAAGCTAAAAATATTGAAAAAACTCGAATGTTGAAGCTCAATACAACTCATGTGTGAAACTACCCTAGTTTTAAAATTAAGGGTTTACTTCCCTAAATTCACTTATCGAAGAGGGGTTTCATCTTCCAAGGTAGTAAGTTAAGCAAACATGCTCAAACTCATAAATTTTATGCAAAAGCATGGTAACCTATCAAATGATCATCATTCCCCTTCTTATACTCTTGTTTTTCATCAAACCCTTTTAAAAAAGGGGCACTCCACTTGGAGGGAGAGTTAGAGTAGTTTTGAAAAGATCACACCTTATCTTCATTAAGGGTTAACACATGCTCTAAAAGCCCCTTTTTAAGTCATAATCAAAATTAGAAAAGGGGTGGCCAACATAAAGTCCCTTAGACATATTATTATTTTAAGTATTTAGGAATACTTTTTGTTTTAAATAATAATATTATTCTAATCTCTAAAAGGGGACATTACAATCCACCCTTCCCAAATTTGATTATCTTCAAGTAAATTCAAGCTCACCCAAATAGCTCTCTCTATAATACATGGATCCCAATTCATCCTCGTAGACTTGCAACCCAAAACATTTACTTTATGAACATAACCTTGAGCTCTAATGGGTCCCATTTTATTATTGTGGGTGGAAAACAAACTCAACTTCCCCCACTCATGTTTGTCATGTGCATGATCATTGTACTCTCCCTAAACATGTTTGTCATGTTTTCCATGTGTCATATTTATTAACACTCATATAGGTTGTTCCTAAACCTTCACATAAAAAAAACATGTCAATGAAAACAAAATATCTCTAGATCACTCCATCCATTTCACCATGCCTCATAGGCATGTTTTTCAACTCTCCTCCCATGCTTGCATCTGCTTCATACTTTCCATTCATGTGATGGACTTATAAATATCCATTCTTGCTAACCCAAACATGGCTTTAGCTATAGTATTTTATTTTCTCTCTCATAATCAACATTTTAGTAGCTAGGCACTCCTCCATGACAACTACAAACAAAATTTTGGGTTGGTTGGAAATGTGAATGACAATAGTTCTATAGCCCAAATCATGAATTTTTTTTTAAAAAAAATCATCCTCTTTGAGTTTTCCTTTACACCATTCAACTAAAAATACCTTTATGATTGTCATACAAGTGCAGACGTGGTTGGTACTACTACTGGAATCATATTTTTTTTGGTATAGCCACTATCATACATGACACTCTTCACCAAACTCATCCATGTGAGTGATTTAGGGGTGTGCCAAAAACCTTCTTGTACCAAAATTTCAACAACTATCTACCTGTAGTTTGATTTTTGCTCAACCTTTGAGTGATGACAGTCAATGTTCAACAAGGGTCTTGAGTATTGATTCTTTATCATTATGTTAGGGTACCCATCATACTTTTTATGGATTCTCATGAGCCTCCCTTCAATCCAAATACATATGTTAAAGAATTCATTTACAAAAGTAACATTGAACAATTTTGAAAACTTACCTTTCTTGTATCTCCCTAGAGTACCCGAATATGCTTTAAAAGGCCAACTCACCATGTACAGTTTTGGAGTAGTTATCCTTGAAGTTGTAAGTGGAAGAGTGCACGGGGATAAGAATTTTTGGGAAGAGATGTTTTATTTGATAGAATGAGTAACTGCACAAACCACTCTCTCTTAAGTTCTTAAGAATCTATACTCATTTTAGTGTCATTAATATATAAATTTTCTAAGCCCAATAAACAAGATTCAAAATGAGAGCAGACGTGGGGGAAGTGGAGTGCAGACGTGGATGTGGCCCTGAAACCCTAACCCCTATAGATGATTCTACGCTCGTTGGTGGCCAGATCTCGACCCGTGGGTGGTGGGATCTTTGGTGCAGAGGTGCGGAGCTGGAAGCTTGATCTTTTTGCATGGATTTGATCTTTTACCTCAGATTTCTGTCTGGTGGCTGTCGTGCTCACCATTACCCTGGTCTGAGTGGATCATTGTTAATTTTTGGAGATATCTAGAATGCCATAGCAGTGATTCCTCTGTGTGAGGGGGAGATCTTTGCAGACACTTGCGTGGATGGGTTGGGTGATGGTGGTGATGAGTCTGGAGGTAGGTTCTTTGTTGGTGGTGCTGTCTATTTTGGGCAGCGCGTTGGTACACAATGCTTAATGTAGAGATCTGTCATTTTGTGTGTTTTTTTTATTTTGCTTCATTCTGCCGGATAGAGGATGGAACCTGGGTGGGATCTCTTACCCGAGTTAGATGACCATCCTGTTCTGGTATGCGAAGCTTTAGTGTTTGCATAGGGGAAACTCTGTTTCCTTGATGGTTGGTGTTTGAGCCACAGTGCCTTGCATAGGGAAAATTGAAGAAACCCTAAGCCATGGAAGAGCCCTGCTCATTAAAATGATGGGTTTGGCAGTTCTACTTTCGCTGTTCTAGCACTTTCAGGTTGTATGCCTGGTTCTATTTAGGTTTTAGGTCCTTATAAAACCTGGGGAGCTTTAACTGGTTTTCTTGTTGGTTTTAGGTCCATGTAAAACCTGGTTTAGTTACCATTTTTTGGTGTGTTTACCTCTTCTGGTAGTTTGTAATGCCTATCTTTCTTAATCTGTACAGGGTTTTGGGGCCCCTTCAAAACCTATTTTTACCTTAATCTAAAACAAGATTCAAAATGAACATCATAATTTTATAATCTAAGCTTATTCTTCTGTGATTGTATTACAGATTTGGCATTTGTATGGAGAGAATAGACAGTTGGATTTGATTGATGTGAATCTTAAAAGTTCAGGCTACTCAGAGTAAGAAGTTTTAAGGACAATCAATGTGGGTCTTTTATGCATCCAAATAGATCCTATTCTAAAACCATCAATGTCTATAGTTGTTGGCATGATGGAGGGAAAAATAAATGTTTTCATGTTTCACATTGCCAACCTCCATATCTCATCTATAGTCAGTCAAATGTGCTTGAAGAAGAGAAGCCAATGTATTGTAGCAGGAGCTTAAGTTTGGAGGGACTACGGAAAGGAATCATCTCTTCCCAAGAAATTTTAATTGTCAAATAAAAAATAATAGATGATAATAAGAGAATAGTATTATATTGCATCAAGTGTCTGCTGATGTCTATCTAGTTTCAAACTCTGACCTCCCTTCATCATAATCTTAAACATAGATGATACTTTTAATGTGTCTAGTGGATGTTTCATTTGTAATAATAGGTTTTCATCACAATCTTAAACATAAATGATACTTTTAGTGTCTCGAGTGGATGTTTCATTTGTAAACTTATTAAGCATGCATTATTGGTTATTTATAAAGTTATTTTGTGTTTCATTGAGTTATTTATATTAAGATTTATGAGTCTTAATTTTTACATAGAGTTTCTATAATTTGGGTTGTAATATTAAAAAAATCATATATCATAACTTTTGTGTTGGTATATATATTATTTGTATTCATATTATCAAATACATAAAAATTTTGATATGGAATTTTGTTATATTGTAAACAAATTAATATTAACTCTAAAGGAGGTATTTTATTTCATTGTTTTGGTATTATTTTTTTTTTTTGTGTTATAAGCTAGATCCCTGATTTTACTTGGTATTGCAATGTTTGTGCAAAGGTGTTTTTTTATTTTTCTGTAATTGATGGTTGCAATTGGAAAGGTCAATATCTTGATGGTGAGATAAAATTTGTAATTGGAAATGGCAATATCTTGATGGTGAGATAAAGGATAATATATTGATGGTGTTTATATGTTATATATTAATAACTCTCATAATCAATCTCTAAAAATTATTAAGAATTCAAAGAGTTCAAGGTGATCTTATAATTTTTAATGTTTAACTTATTTAATTGTAATTCTTCAAATATGTGCTTGTTTGAATGGAAAGATTGCATACCTCTAAATATATGTAGAATATGATGTCTCAAAATATGTGCTTGTTTGAATATAAAGGTTGTACACATCCAAATATATGTAGAGTATGATATCTCATAAATAATACAAAAAACATTCTCATCTTATTTTTTTATAGAAATCTACATTTAAAAGAATTATTTTCTAAATATATTTTGTTTGATTACTTATTATACCTAGCAATTAAATTTAATGGTAGACTTGTTTGTTTGATAGTTCATCTAAATATTTTCATTTTATTTTATATAATCATTAAAACATTTTAAAAATATATTATGATTTAAAAGTATAAGATTATTCTATTGAGTGTTAAAATCAGTTCAATATATCATAACAATTAAATTAAAAATAGTTAATAAAATGTCAATAAATTGATTGGATGGATTATAATATTAAAATATTTATTAATATTAAAAAAATTGAAAATATTTTATTTCCCACATTTTAAAA
Organism: Torreya grandis; assembly: GCA_037957365.1. Lineage (NCBI taxonomy): Eukaryota > Viridiplantae > Streptophyta > Pinopsida > Cupressales > Taxaceae > Torreya > Torreya grandis. Next base: position 2,431,670 of record JARHVA010000667.1, read on the forward strand.
ATGAAATGTGTACTAATTTAATCTTAAAATAACAACTTTTCATTATGAAAGGATTGAATGAATATATACCATTTAAATTGAGACCAGTCCTTCAAATTTAATGTGAGTATTAACAATGGGATAATAACTGTAACTAGGACACCAATTTTAAATTATTAGGTTATGTTTCATTTCAAGGTTTGATGTGACAGGGAGTGTCTGAATCTTTTATATATTTTAATGGATTTTTATAGAGGCTCCATCAATCTCCTCAGATGAGCCTGGTCTTTACTTTGCAATGCTCATTATTGATCTTTGATTCAAGCTCCCATAATTGTGCCACTTGGTAGCTCTACATGCCTTCTGTGCCTATTGACTCTTTGAATCGACCCACACCATTGATCTCTATCTGTATGAACACCTGTGAACCATTGATCTTATGTCCAAGTTCCATAAATGTGACACATGTCACTAACATGTTCATTCTTTGACATATTGAATTTTATACACATCATTGGATCACAATCTATGATTTAACACACACCATTAGATCTACTGATTAGTTGACCTCAGATGTCAACGTAGTTAAACTTGATGGTCTCTGGCCCATCATAGTCTGCAAGAATAACTTTGAAGGTTTATAACTTGAGCTAGAAAACACTTCAAGAGTCCAAATATTTAGGGAACCTTCTTGGCACTATAAACAACATCTCCATGAAAACCTTTGACCTTACTTGACTTTTTGAGTACCTGTATTAAATACATAAACTTGCTATTTCATTCATATCTGTATGTCGTGTAGTGATGATCAAGCTTCTCTTAAGATAGAAGATGCTTGTTTCTCACTCCAAAAGATCACATGACACACCAAAACTTCATCAAGACATCTAGGGATGCCTCACAGTCTCTTATTTGTCCTTACTGATCTACACATATGCCATATATTCTTCAAGATATAAATTTGATCACTTTGTCACTAATGCATTAGAACCACATTCTCTCTTTGACATCAATGACAACCAAACATCAATGACCATGCTCAACAATCTCCTCACTTTGTCATTAATGCATTAGCACCACATACTCTCATTGACATCAATGACAACCAAACATCAATGACCATGCTCAACAATCTCTCCCTTTGTCATTAATGGTAAAACACCCTCAGAATGACTTCATTTCAACTCCTTCATTTTGATCTTTCTCCCCCTTTGACATTAATGATAAAATGTCTCTTCCTTAACATGCCAACACTCAACAGCATTCAAAAACTATTTAAGATGATCAAGATACATACTTTCAAGTGAATGAGTCAATTTCTCCCCCTTTGACATGAACCAATATGAACTTGAAATTCTCTAATTTTGGACCTAACAAATTGCTTATAGATCTTAGGAAGATCCCTCTAACATTATGCTCCATCTCTTCAATCATCTCAAACTATTTGAGTTAGCTCCCCCTAACTCCATGACATACACAACTTGTCATATATGACAACATATTCTCCTCCCACTCAAATGACCTTTTAATGATTCATAGGCAAGGAGATGACTCCCAAGATTTGTCTTAGATACTCAAATGTGGCCTTTGTCAATGGCTTAGTCATAATGTCTACAAGTTATTTTTTTATAGACACATATTCCAATTTAAAAATTTGATTACTTGCTTTTTCTCTTAAGAAATGATATCTAATAGGAATGTGCTTAGTTTTTGAGTGGATAACATAATTCTAAGAGATACTAATTGCACTAGTATTGTCACAATAGATAGGACAAGGTCTATTTTGTCTTAACTTATAATCTTCCAAAGTTTGTTTCATCCATATTATCAGAGTATAATAGGAAGCAAAAACTATATACTCAACTTTTATAGTTGATAAAAATATAGAGGATTGCTTCTTGCTTAGCCAAGACATCAAGCATTTACCCATGAAGAAGACACCATCACTGATACTCCTCCTATCATCTACACATCTTGCCCAATATGCATTAGTGTATGTCTTTAGAGTAAATTCTTTACTCCTGGGGTACCATAAACCATACTCTATTGTGCTCTTGAGATATCTTAAGATCCTTTTGACTACTTTCAAGTGAGATTCTCTGGGATCAGCTTGAAACCTTTTTACAAGGCCCACTACTTGCATGATATTAGGCCTAGAAGCATTAGAGTATAAGAGACTTCCAATCATATATCTATATAAAGTTTGATCAACTTTTGGTGAGTCATCTTGTTTACTTAACTTACATCCAATGATCATTGGAGTAATCATTGGCTTACAATCTAACATGTCAAAATTTATTAGTATATCTTCGATGTATTTTGCCTGTGAAATGAATATCCCTTCATTAAGTTGGTTAATATGTAATATTAAGAAGAAAGAAATTTCTCCCAGCATTGACATTTCAAGCTTAATATTCATAGCATCTGCAAACTCTCTACTAATATTGTCATTGTTAGAACCAAATATTATGTCATCAACATAGACTACTACTAGTAATTGATGAGTGCCATATGTCTTGATATATAAATTATTATCAACTATCCCTCTTTTGAAGCCTTGGCTCAATTGATACTTGTCTAACCTATCATACTAAACTCTAGGAGCTTGTTTAAGACCATATAAAGACTTCTTTAATTTGTAAACATAGTCTTGATTATTTTTCATTAAAAAACCTTTAGGTGGCTCAATATAAATTTATTTATCTCAGTTGCCATTTAAAAATGTAGATTTCATGTCCATTTGGTAAACTTTGAAACCTTTGAAGCTTGCATATGATATAAAGAGTCTAATTGCTTCCATTATTGCTTCAAGAGAAAATGTCTCATCAAAGCCTATCCCTTCAACTTAAGCATATCCTTTACACACTAGTCTGGCCTTATTTCTTGTGACCTCTCCTTTCTCATTCATCTTGATTCTGAAAACCCACTTAGTTCCTATCACATTTTTGTCTTTTGGCCTAGGAACTAAATCCCATGTTTCATTTTTTACTATTTGATCAAGTTCTCATTTTATGGTAAATTTCCAATTGTCATCTTTGCTATCTTCTAAAAAAGTTTTGTGTTCAATCCTAGATAAAAAAATTATGTCTTGTTGACTCTGATTGATCAACCTTCTCCTCCTAGTCTACAAACTATCATTCGCATCTCCAATAACTTGGAAAATTAGATAATCCTTCTTTATTCTCCTAGAAGGGGATTTAGTATCTTGTCTTTCTTCTTCCTCTTCATCATCTGATTGATCAAGTATGTTTTCATTATTTGAAATAAGATTCTTAATAGTGTCAATTGTCTACAAGTTGGGCTTTTCGATGTCACCTGCCTCTTCAACTCTCATATTAGATCTTTCAATAACCTTTGAAGTCTCTTATTAAAATATTTGTAAGTGAAAATTATGGAGGAATAACCCAAGAAGATGCCCTCATCAAATCTTGAGTCAAAATTTCTAAGATTTTATTTATTCCTCTTGATAAAACACTTGATCCCAAACACTCTAAAGTGTTTGACATTAGATGCCCTATTTTTCCATTGCTCATATGGAGTCTAATCACCATTTTCTCTAACTTGGCATCTATTTAAGATATAAACAAAAGTATTGAAAGCCTCTTCCCAAAAACTAAATGAAAGTTTGGAATATTGAAGCATGGTTCTAGAAATCTCTAGGATAGTTCTATTTTTCCTCTCAACTACCCCATTATGTTGGGGTGTTCTAGTAACAAAGTATTATCTTCCAATTCCTTGTTCCTCACAAAAGTCATCAAACTCATAATACCAAAATTCACCTCCTCTGTTTGATCTTACACACTTGATTTTTGATCCTTTTTCATTTTCAACAAGAGCTTTGAATGCTTTAAATTTTCCAAAAGCTTTTGATTTCTCTTTAAGAAAAAATATCCAAGTCATTCTAGTGAAGTCATCAATTAATAAAATAAAGTAGTTATTGCCTTGAATGCCTTGAGTTCTCATAGGTCCACAAAGATCTATGTGGATCAACTCTAATGGTACTATGGTAGAGTGCTCCTTAGATTTGTATGTTATTTTGACTTGCTTTCCATGAAGGCATGCCTTGCAGAGAGTATGAGGAATCTTAGTGATTTTAGGCATATGTCTTACTAGTCTTTTTGAACTAATCCTTACTAAATTATAAAAGTTCAAATGCCCAAGTCTTCTATGCCAAATCCAACTTTCTTCTAATTGAGACATGAAGCACTTTTATTTATTGGATTCATGGAAAAAATACAAGTTGTTATCTACCTTATGAATGTTTACAACTAATTTTTCAGACTTGGAACTTCTCACTTCACACCCTTTGTCATGAAAAGTCACAACATTTACTTGTTTACACATTCAGATAACAATTAGAAGATTATGTTTTAGACCTTTTACATATAGAACATTTTTAGTTTTAGTATGACCATTATCCAAACTTATAAATCCTTTCCCAACTATGTTAGCAGAGTTTTCACCAAACCTTACTAAACTTTAATTGCATTTCTTGAGTGAAATGAACTTACTCTTGTCTCCTATTATATGACTTGAACATCCACTATCTATGTACCATTTCTCATTTTCATCCTCTTGAGTATGTAAAGCAGTTGGTACAAACATGGATTCTTCTTTTGAGTCTTGCTCCTTCTTTCTTTGATTCTTGGTTTTGTCTTTCTTGAACCACTTGATGGTGACAATAAATTTAAAGTCCTTTTTCCAAAAGTACCTTTTACAATACTTGGCTATAAGTCCCTATTGATTGTAGTTATAGTAGATAATCTCATTTATTCTCTTTAGAGAGTAAGTATAGTCCTTATATATGTGACCATATTCATTACAAGTATAACAGTGTACTTACTTGTAATGAATATGGTCACATATATAAACTAACCTGATAAAAAAAACTAACCTCTTAACCCAAGACATCTCATCACATAGGTTAGTTTTTCTTATCAGGCTTAGCTATAGTTGAAAACATAACTATAGTTGTTTATGTTAATCACACATTTTGTTTGATCATCAATACCCAAGACATCTCATCCATAGATTCTTTCATAGAGTTGGATTTCTTCTCATTTTTAGATAAAAGAGCATCAATATAAGTCATAAATTTGCCTTCCAATTGATCCATTCTTTGATTTAAATTTGTATCAACCATAATGTGTAATTTTTTTACTGTTGCTTCTATCATTCCTACTTGTGTCTTCACACTATCAATACTTTCAAGTATCTTATGACATATAGAGGAATTCAGATCTAAATTTTTAATCCCTATCATGTTATTCAATCTTTCAAAATTTTCTTTTAGACATTCATTTTTTCCCTTGAACATTTGAGTTATGATAAAGCACATATTAGTTCACCTTGAAGAAAAATATTCAGCCTCTTTATCTTTCATTGGACCCATGATCACCTTCAAGTGATTAAACTTGCAATGAAGGTCCTATTCTGATACCAATTGTTAGAGGTAAAATGACTGAGGGGGGATGAATCGATGATTCAAGATATTTCAAACTTCAAATGTAATTCTTTCAAACTCTTAATAAATGAATAGAAGCATTCATAAAGCATATAATATGTTCATAAAAATGAAAATCAAGATGATCCAAGATCACACATATTATATAAGATTTATGTGGGAAACCCTCTTAGGGAATAAAACCCACTCTCAAACTTGAAAACATATGGACTACTTGTCCTATAATATGATCACAAACATGAGACCTTTTAGTGAAGCACCCACTTCACAAGGAGTAACCACCCCTAAATATGAACAAACACCCACTTTTTCTAGATGTTGAGCACCCATACAACACCTTATGAAATCCACAACTCTATAAATCTGATTGTAGATCAATCTGATTGGAGAAACAATGTTTAGCACCTCTCTTTCAGCTCATCACACACACTCAAACTTACTCATACAAGTAATACATTCAAACACCCCTTTAAATCACTCTAAGCTTTTTAGGTCATACTAAATCTACTTTGTACTTAAGTCCATCCACTAAGCACACTCTCTCTGATTTATTTCCTTCATCTCTATCTTTTTCTCTCTCAACACATTCACACACAAGTCTATAAACCATTGTCTTGGTCTCCACATTTTATAGAATCTTCATGAATATCAACATCTAGGTTGGCCATAATACTTTACGTAACCCTTAAGACATCTAACATGCTAACACATAGCTCAAATACATTTTCATAGGTTGGCCATAACATCTATGGGTCACACTTAAGTAGCTATACCTTTCAATTAGGCCTTAGTATTGTTTATAAGTCTCATGGAGACCTATTACCCATTTAACACTTCATCAAACAAAAATAATTACACAAGATCACTTTCAAATACATGGATCCACTCTATATGAGCTCTAATACATCTTTAAATGATTGCTTTCCCCAAAACACTCTTCTTCTAAATCATAATTTATTCAAATAATTATTAGATTGATCACATAGATTGAAAAGAGAATGATATTGTATAACATATTACACATTATCCAAACCATACATAAAGGCCTATTAAATAGGCAAAGAAAATAACCACTTGAGAATCATGGAAAGGGTAGGTGAAACAAACTATGTTGGCTACCATGAAATAGCTAAGCCTGATAAAAAAAACTAACCTCTTAACCCAAGTGGTTAAGGCAACTAACCATTACCTTAGTCAATAACCCAAGGTATATACATAATTATGCTAACACCCTCCATTAATGATAAAACCATAAATAAGACCAAGTTTATCATTAAATTTTATGAACTTGTCTGCACCAAGTGGTTTGGTCATAATATCAGCTGTTTGTTCTATAGCAGGATAGTAGAAGAGACTGATGTCTTCATTTGAAACCAACTATAAGATGTAATGATGGTGAACCTTAATGTGTTTGGTTTGGGCATGAAATAATAGATTCTTCACCATTTTTAGAACACTCTGGTTGTCACAAAAAATTAGATTAGGCCTTGATGACTCAAACTGAAGATCCTCCAAGATTTTATTTATCCACATAGTCTCATAACCTACACTAACCATAACTTTATACTCTACTTCTATTAAAGATAATGCCATTATATTTTATATTTTACTCTACCATGAGAAAAATCTTGAATCAAGAGTGAATACATAGCCTATTGTATATTTTCTTGAATCTACTAATCCTTACCAATCAGAGTCAGAATATCTTGAAAGCTCAAAATCTATAAACTTCTCATATAGTATGCCAAAGTCAAGAGTACTATTGACATATATAAATACCCATTTTTTAGCTAACCATTGTAATTTATATGGTTTAGACATGAAGTGAGATAGAAAAATCACTACAAAACAAATATCTGGTCTAGTGGTACTGAGGTAAATGAGACTACCCACTAGCTGTTGATATATTATTTCATTAACTGAAGGTGAAGCAGTGTCAGTTGAAATTTTAACTTCAATTCCATAGGTGTCTGAGTTGGATTACAATCCATCATTCTAAACCTTTCCAACAATTTTTTAGCATACTTATTTTGTGACATGAATACAACACAATCACCTTGTTAAAAGTCAACACCTAAACAGTATTTTAGTAGTCCTAAGTTTGTCATGTTAAAAGTACAACAAATATTAGTCTTCATCTACTGAATGAGACTAACACTACTCCTAGTGATGGATATATCATCAACATATACAATGAAAATTAATATATCATCACCAAACACCTTTATATAGAGATTTGGTTAAGAGTTACACCTTTTGAGACTAGATTCCCGAAGGTATGTATCTATCTTCATATATTAGGCTCGAGGAGCCTACTTAAGCCCATACAAGGACTTGATCAACCTATACACAAGATGTTCCTTACCAGGAACCTAAAAACCCTATGGCTAAACCATGTATACTTCCTCCTCCAAATCTCCATTTAAGAAAGCACTCTTGACATCCATTTGGTGCACTTGCCATCCAAACTGAGCAGAAATAGCAACAATCAAATGAAAAGTTACCATCTTTGTAGTAGGAGAAAAAGTATCCTCATAATCAACCCCTTCCTCTTGTGCATATGCTTTTACAACAAGTTTGGATTTGTGTTTGTCTAGGGAACCATCTACTTTGCATTTTACCTTATAAATCCATTTACAACAAATGGATTTCTTTCTTGGTGGTAGCTCCATGATCTCCCAAGCCTTATTTTTCATCAAGAAATCATCTTCCAATTGCATGGATGATTCCCACTCATGCTTCCCTTTGGCCTCTGAAAAAGAATTAGGCTCAAATACATGTGAAACAATAGTTGTTAGAGAAAAATTGTCATGCTCACCTCTATTACCAAACTACTTTCCTGATCTCAATCTTCTTCCTTCCATACCTTGAGATAAGTCTCCCTCCTTTAGTGCTTCAATTATGGAAGAATACCACTTTGGCTTCTTTGGTTGTTCTTGTGGAACTTCATAATGAATGCAACAATTCGCTCAATGGAATGTGATTACATTGATGAACTAGAATCTTTCTCAAATTTCACATCACAACTTATAACAGAATCATTAAAAGAAAACAATGACTCAATATATGAAACTATACCAATTGTTGTGAAGTATGACATTTATTTATTTACTATGAAATCTCTATTTACCACAACTTTTTTAGTAGAAACATCAAATAATTTGTAGGCCTTTACACTCACTTTACCCAATAAACATGTATGATTTACTTTTCACGTCCAAGTTACTTCTCTTTTGAATGGGAATAACTATAAAAGCTACACAACCAAAAATTTGAAAAACACTTACATTTGGGGTTTGACCCGACCAAGCCTCCTCTAGAGTCATATTCTCCAATGATTTTATAGGAATTCTATTGAGGATGTACACCACTTTATTCACTACTTCTACCCAATATCTATATAGGACATTTTAACTTTGGACCATATAACTAGTCATGACCTTCACCATCCTATTTTGCCTTTCCATAACTTCATTTTATTGTAGAGTGTAAGGGGTAGTGTACTATCTATGTATGCCTTTAGTGACACAAAAATACTTGAACTATTTTGAGATGAACTCACCCCCATTATCTGTTTTAAGAGATTTCATTGATCATCCTGTCTATTTTTCAACCATAGATTTCCAAGTAAAGAAGTTAGAAAAATAATCAAATTTCTTTACTAGAAAGTATACCCACTTTTTCCTAGAGAAATCATCATCCAGTAACATAAAATAAAAGGCTCTAGAAGGGGTAGGTGTCTACATTAGACCATGCAAATCTGCATGTAGCATATCTAATACTCTTAGCTCTTGAAGTTTTACTAACATCAAATGAATGTCTAACTTCTTCCCCAAATGACATACAATACATACATGATGACTATCTTGAATAAAAGGAATCCCCTTAACCATCTTAGTCTTGCTTAATGTAGTCAAATATTGGAAATTTAAATGCCCATACCTTTCATGCCATAGTGAATTTATGATATTAACCACTGCAAGTGCACTTTCCTTTGCCCTCTATAGATCTATAAGCTTAAATAAGCCTTTCCTACCAATCATAATAGCAATAATCTTATTATCTCTGGTAGTGACTAAACATTGTTGTCCTTGAAAATTTATAATAAAATTAGATTTTGAAGTGATCTCACTAATTGAAAGTAGTTTTTTGTTCATATCAGGCACATACCTAAAAATTTTAAATGTATACCATACTGTACCATTAAAACTAATCTAAACATTACCATATCCCTTCACAAAATGAGTTTTACCATCTTCCAAAGATACAAATTCATTACTAGTGTCATTTTCAATAAAATCTAAGTACTAATCCTTATGGCATGTATAATGGTGAGATGCCCCTAAATCAAAGTACCAAGCTCAATTCACCACATAATTATCATTAGAACCCATGAAATCAAAATCAATGGATGTTTCTTCACCTTCACCTTCAACTACATTCATATGATGAGCTTTCTTTCTATTGTTAGCCATATCTTATTATCTTTTCCTGTAATCTTTCTTAAGGTGACCAGGTTTCTTATAGTAAAAACATTTCCACTTAGATATCTTATTAGAACCACTTGTGAAGTTTTTGTTAGATGACTAGTAGTTTTACCAAACTATTTACCCTTTCCCTTGATGAAGAATGCACTCTCTATAGAAGTAGATGGCGATAACACTGCCTACTCTTGCTGTCTCTCCTTTTGTAATAACAATGTGGATAACTTTTCAAAGTCCAAAGTTTGTGTCTCAACAATCATGTGCAAGGAATCCAAAAATGACTCAAATGAAGGTGGAAAATTATTCATAACCAAAGCAATCAAATCTTGTTCATAAATAGGCTTTTACAAAACCTTCAACTGATCACTAATGTCCTTGATATGTAACAAAAACTCAAAAATAGAGACACCTTCTTGCATCTTAGTAGAAAATAACAAATTTTTCAAAAACAATACCTAATTTCAAAAGCTTGATATTTAAAAGTAAGATTAGTCCACAAAGTTGATGTAGTGGTCACATTATGACCTCTGAGATTAGATTATTTGCTACTGGTAGTTTTAATAACATAAGAGCCTCATGATGATGTTTATCATAGTCATCATAACCAATGGTAGGAATTTTATCTTTACTAAGTACTATTTGATTAAAGTTATGATATTCACATATCATCAAAACCTTGTGACTCCAAAAAATAATTTCTTACCTATCAATTTTTGAGGATTTGGTAGTAACAGGTATTGAATACTAGTTATTTGACCTACTTTTTCATGAAAATAATTAAATAAAAAAATATATAACAACTTTTATAAAAATTCCTTCCACACATAGATTCTATAGTGACACTGAACAACTCTACCAATTTTTATCAATGAAATCAATACCATTTGCAAGATCTCAAATTTTATTTCACTAAAACAATTAAATCAGAAAACCTAAAACTCTGATTTAAAAAATTCTTTCTCCATCCACATTCAAATAAAAAACCTAGAAAATGGTGAAATTTTTAACTTTATGGATGCTTCCATGATTATTAATCAGTGGTAGGTCCCCAATAACCCCTATTGGCTAAAGTTTTGATTTATTTCAATTAAAAAATTAAAAATAATTGAAATAATAAAACTTTAGGTTAAAAATTTCATGAAAATAATCATCCAATCCAAAAATTGGCCTACTTATAAAACTTAAAGCACAAATTTTAAGCCCATTTCTCAATCAAATTATAAACCATCTGCATCATTATTCAAATTAGGATTTAACTCACAGTTTAGAACTTTATTTCACTAAAAATGATCGAGATTTGATTTTTTGGCTCTCCCCTAAATTGTATGGCACCGTACATTGTATGACCAACCCATAAAAATAAATAGACACCTCAAACAATCTTAAATTGATTCCTCTAACCTCATTTTGATCTTATTAGGTCTTTTGATCCTCTTGAGTAGTTTTCTAATCTTTTGGTTGAGTTTACAGAGTTTTATGATGTTTTCTCTTTCCTCTAACTCTCCATTGAGTTCATGAAGCTTCTCCCTAGTAAGACATCAACCTCTCTAGCTTTCATAGACCTCCACTCAAGCTCTATGAACCATGGACTCTGAATACCATATTAGATTAAGCACATAGATTTAAAATAGAATGAGATTGTATTACACAACACACATTATTTGAACCATACATAAAGGCCTATTAAATAAGTAAAGAAAAGAACCACTTGAGAATCATGGAAAGGGTGGGTAAAATAAGCTACATTAGCTAGCATGAAATATATGAGCTTGATAAAATAAAATAACCTCTTAACCCAAGTGGTTAAGGTAACTAACCATTACCTTAGTCAATAACCCAAGGTAAATATATAATTATGTAAACAACAATATTTTATACATAATAGCACCATGAATGAATAAATATTCAACTTTGAAGTTCCATAACTTTGACTGTATAAAAATTCAAACCTTCTAACTAGATTATCTAGATGCATCTTGAAGTCTTATTTAACTTTGCTTTTTACACCACCATGAAATTCATCTTGGATCAAAATATATAGCACAAAAATTGAACACTAGTTTTCCCTCATTAATTTGAATATTCAAATTGCAATGATCACTGAGCAAATGTTAAACATCAAGTAATTTAACCTAATATCATACTCTCTAAAAACTTTGGACAAATATAATCAGTTAATCTCTTTAGATTAGCTTGGTCTTTACCTTGTAATGCTCAACATTGATCTTCAATTCGAGCTCCATGATTGTGCCACTTGGTAGCTCTACGTGCCTTCTGCACACATTAACTCTTTAAATTGACCCACACCATTGATATCTATCTATACGAACACTTAAAAACCATTGATCTTCTATCCAAGCTTTTTGAATGTGACACATGTCACTAATGCATTTATTAGTTGACATATTGACTTTTATGTGTGCCATTGTATCACAATCTATGATTTAACGTGTACCATTAGATTTACTGACTAGTTGACCTCAGATTTTAATGTAGTTAAACTTGACAGTCTCTAGCCCATCACAGTCTACAAGATCCACTTTGAAGGTTTATAAATTGAGCTAGAAAATACTTCCATATTCCAAATCTTTAGAGTACCTTCTTGGCACTATTTACATCTCCATGAAAACCTTTGACCTCAATTCAATTTTTGAGTACCTATATTAAATGCACAAACTTGCTTGTTCATTCATATCTGTATGTCATGCAGTGATGGCCCAGTTTCCCTTATGCTATAAGATGCATGTTAATCATTCTAAAATATCACATGACACACCAAAAATTCATCAAGGCATCTATAGATGCCTCATAGCCTCTTCTTTGTCCTTACTAATCTACACATATGCCATATATTATTTAATCTATCAATTTGATCACTTTGTCATTAATACATTAACACCACATGCTCTATTTGACATCAATGACAACCAAACATCAATGACCATGCTTAACAATATCCTCACTTTGTCATTAATGCATTAGCACCACATGCTCTCTTTGACATCAATGACAACCAAACATCAATGACCATGCTCAACATAATTGACTTTTTTTAAAGTCAATTAATATAGACAATTATTAGTTAAGGTTTAATTAAGACTTAAAGGTCTTAATGGATCAAATATTTGAATATAGATCGAGCATTTCCTAATGGGTGGGGACCCTTAATCAATTAATAATAAAATAGAATAACATATATCAATGAATAAATAGATAAATCAAAGTTTAATAAAATTCCTATTTATATTAATACCATAATGCATATTTCCAAAAATTTACTTAGCCATATATATATATATATATATATATATATATATATATATATATATATATATATATATATATATATATATAAGAAAATTAAATCCTACTGTACATTCAAAACATCATCACCAAAACATCAAAATCTAAAAATCAAAGTATCAAATTTGAAAGTACAGAGTTCCACCAACTTAAAGTTCATCATGAAAATAAAAGTTTATCCTGCTGACATCCAAAATTCATAAAAATTTGACAAAACCTCAATAACCAGCTTCCTTTGCTCATTCACACATTTATTGTATTCCATCTCAGTTACTAGAAACTGAACCAACTTAGTCCCATTATCACTCGTATTATCATCAATCTCCAGCTTAATCTTCTTCAAAATTCTGACGTCAGCTGGAGTGTTTATGTCATTCTAACTATCTAACCGTTTGTTTGAAGTAGTTGGATGAAGTTCATGATTGCATTTCTTACAAATTGAAATAGGTTCCTTCAAAATTAATTAATTTGCATCCTAAAATAGGATCTCTCTGAGATGGTGAGGGTTCATTAGAAATAAAAGGTAGGGCAAGATTAACAAAGTTCTTGGCATGGGCTAATTCAATGCCAAATTGAGTGGTTTCATTAACATGTTTTGGCTCATTAACATGTTGGATTCTTTCCAAGGTAGGTGATTGAATTAGAAACTAATGCATATTATTTTACAAGTGGTGAGAGGAACTACTATGGGAATGAGTCCTAACACCAAATATATGATCGTGAAATCCTTTATAACCTTTAGAATTTGCAAGATTGAAGGGAAATTTTTTCAAAACATTCCAGAATTTAGTGTCATCAGCATCAAAGTGGATTGACATTTATCACCCCTACTGGCATACCTAGGACCAAATATCCTAGCCCTAAAACCTCCCCTTGGGAATTATCTTTTTGGGTTCTGCTGATTCACATTGTTTGAATTTTGGCCCCAACCTCTGTTATCATTACTTCTACTTGATCTAGGTTGATCCCATCTCGACATCCTCTACGTTTTGAAATATATTTAAATAACAATAATTATTATGACTAAAAAATTAACATGGATTTATTCAATATGAAACCAAAATGTACTTTTATATTAGCAAAATAATCTGTGCACTATCTATTGATTGCAACAAAATTGATTGATTTCAACATCTTCAAATCTCAATGTAATATTCCATTTTGAGCACCTAAAAAACCAACTAAAAAATGAAATTATATATTCATAATTTTATTTTCACAGTATTCTATCAAATCTTTATGATTTTCTATTCACTATGAGAATATAAATTGAATCAATCCAAAAATTGAAAGTAGGATTTCCACAAAGTTTTATTTCTTACAAGTATTTCTAAACATAAAACCACATATCTTTCCACATGTTGACCAAGAAACTAAACCATTAGAAAACTTTCATGAAAATAAAAATTGAATAACATATTTTCATTGTCATAATTTCAAACAAAAAAACCAGCTTATTATGACTTTTTGAAATACAAACATCATACTATCCCATAAACCTCAATATGAAACCCTAATAATATCTCAAAAATATATTCTACCACATTCTCTTATCACAATTTTTTGTCTGAGAATCATCTCATATTAAACCTTAACCAAAGCTTTGTAAAAAGGTTCGAAAATGAAAAATTGATGCGTTTCAAATAAAATATCATTGTATAATATTCAACTAATGAAAACTCAAAATTGAGAAATAACTTGTTATTCTTTTTCAAGAAAACTATTCTCCATGTTCATTCATTTCCAAAACTTTGAATAAAACTAGAACTATCTATCTGTACCAGCAAATCAAGATTGTCCATGAAAATATTTTCATAACATTCTATCCTTTTACTCAATTTTTTTTTGAATCTACCATAATTTCAAAAGATCATATAAAACCTCAAACTTATACGAAACTTTATGGCTTTAAAATACATAAAAAACCCACATTTCTTATTAAAAAAATCAAAACCTAAACCAAAATGTAAGTCCAATAATATCCTTCATTTTCTCTACAAACAAGTTCATCATATTGTATTCATGATATAACCATGTAAACTCTTTTCCTTCAAAACCCATGAATATATGAAAATGTAGAAAGCTACGATTGAAAAATACATTTGCATGCTCTAACATAATTCCTTTTTGTCACTTCTTTATGACAAACCAGTAACCATTCAAAGTTTTTTAAATATTCATAAAATAAATAAATAGAGTTCATTTTTATAGAAAACCCTAAGTACATGAAATTTTAGTACCCAATATTTAAATATAATAAAATCCTTCAAAACCCAAAACCTCAACCAAGTATTTAAAACTAAAAAGGTATGTTAAAAACATCTGTATAATATATATACTCATAGAAACTAGACTAATATGCATATTTAAAAATTAAAAGCCTCACAATGTTCAAGAAGACCATGCTCAAGACAAACTAGTAAACCAACATATTCTTATCTCATCTTCCATCAAGAATATATCAAAAACTAAAGCCATTTCTTATCCATATCCATGTAAAGAAAAGATATATTCAATCACTAACTGTGAGCTCATTCAACTTCCCAAAACATACATGCACATACAGGTTTAGTGAAATTTATCATATGCAGACCAGAATCCATTTATTTCCATGTAACCAAAAAACTAATCAAAATAACTCAAAATATTCCTCAAAACTTATTCATTTTGTTCACAACATACCTAGATGCATAGTCCTTTTATATTTCTACTTGAAATCTCTATCTACAATTCCAAAATCCAAATTGATAGACTAACACTTTCAAAAGAAAGCTTCAAAAAATGATGAAAACCAAGAAAACAAAGCTATTTGTAATCAAAATTTCATGATGTAACTACCATACATACATGCACAATTTCCATTGGCTCATCAAAATCGATACTACTACTTAGCATTCTGCCAACCAAGTTAGTGAATCTATCAAACTTAGCGACTGCCAAAACACTTGCTAAACCTTTAACTAATCTCCATCAATCAAGGCATGTACACCTAGCATTGAAGTCTCTCAAATTTATAAATAATCTTACTAAATATCAAAGCATCTATCATGCTTGGTATTAACTCACCCTACCAACCAAGTTGTCATGAGGTATGCCAATTCAACTTACCAACTGATAATTTATTCAATATGCCTTTGGATAATAATAACTTATGTCATGAATCCTTAGTGATAATAACAAACCTTTATGCCTCGAACATAAGCTTAGTTCATAAACTTTGAAAACAATAAGCATTAAGTGACCATTAGGGATTTCAAACAAGATTACATTAGAACTTAGGATATGAAAATAGGACCTTAGCATGATGAAGTGTTAGAAACTTAGAAGCTTTTATATGTTTAATGTCCTTAGGAAATAATTTATCCAATATGAAACCAACCTTGATCATGTTAATATTTCCAAAATGTTAACTATATTTGTAACTGATCACTGCATGATATTGACTCATCAATCTACCGAGAAACCCATATAAAGCTCATAGTATAATTTTTAAATGAAGTTCATGATACATAAAATGATGTATTTGATTTAATAATACAAAAAATGCATTACTTCTAAAACTATAATAATCATGAGAATTAAACCGTATATTATAATTAGAAAAGACTGTCAATCAAGGTATTGACTTGAGTGTAATATGTGTACCTTTGACAACTTAGGGTATGAGAGCAAAGATGGTGTGATCTAGTGGAGGAGTGAGTGGTGAAAGGAATAATGGAGTGATGGAGAAGGAAAAGCAAAAGGGAACATAGAGTGACAAAAGAAAGTCTTTGGAGGATCAAAAATCTTTAGCTATTCTATAATACAAAAAATTGGCTAAATCAAAAGGTAAATTGGGGGGTAATCATGGCAAGAAAGATCATTGAAAGATTTTAGATGCAGTGATAGAGGAAGATAAGGATTGGTGGGTTGAGGAGGCAAGCAGGGGTAAAAGTGGTAAAAAATGGAAAGGTAATAAGTTGGGCTAGCATCTTTAAGAGCCAAATGTTTTTGACAGTAGTAATAAATCGATAGAGGATCCAGAGAATCGGCTGAGGGAAGAAGCCTTATTAAAATCCCCTTATGAGGAAGAGGGTTTCAAGAGACCAGTTGATAAGGAACCTAGTTTGGGGGCATCATTTGAAGAGGAAGAGAGTAAGGGAAAAGCTAAAACCCTTGATTGGTCTTTAAACCAATTTAATGCTAAGATTTAGTTGTTATCTGACTATGCCTTTATCTACAAATGTGTTGGTAAATGGCTGACGATTGGAGCCATTGATCTCTAGGTTAAAGAGAAATGGGGTAAGGATGTGAAGGTGAGTTTTTTACCAAGAGGTTTTCTTGTGGCAACTTTTATTTCTAAAAAGGATAAAGATAAAATCCTTAAGGTTAAAAACTGGTCACTAGAAGGTTTGGGAATATCAATTTAAAATTGGAGCCCTAATTTCAACCCCTTAAAAGCTAGAAAGGGGAGTTACCCTACCTAGGTAAGATTTTATGGTCTCCCTCTAGAATACTGGAGCATACATTTTCTAGATGCTTTATGAAGTTTGGTGGGGGGATGGTGGAGATTGATGTGGTTTCCTTAAAAGGTGAGAGAATGGCATATGTAAGGGTTAGGGTTAAAATAGATTTAGATATTGAGATTCTAGAATTTATTATGATCAAAACAACAGGGAGATAATGGCATCAAAGAATAGATGTGGAAAATATTCCTTTTAGATGTTATGGCTATCATTAACTAGGGCAGATTTAGAAATATTTTAAGATTAAAAGGATCCCTCTTCAAACCAAGTCTATTAAATTTGGCCCATAATGGATAGTACATTAGGCTTCTCAAGAAAATAAGAAGTCTTTGAAAATACTAGAAATAGAGGCTTTAGAGTAAATTTTAGAGAAGACTATTGGAGATAGTCATTCAGATAAAATTAGGTTAATAGAGGACATTTTGGTTAAAATTAGTACCATTAAATTCATTTCTCTAGATTCTATGATTAATTAATGTGATTTTTTGGAGCAAGAATCACTTAATATTAGAGAGATGGTTTTGAAGAATCAAGTGGTCCTAGAAAGCAATATGAAGAAGGGATTAGAGGAGAAAGAGCAGCCAACCCCCAATACTGAAGAGGAAGGTTCATATTTTGAAGAAGAGGTAGAAGAGGATTATGAAGGAGATTTAAATTCCAATAATTTTTATCAATAGAAAAATATAAGAGTAAAATTTTTAAACCTAATTGGGGTCTGAACATCAAAAAGGGGAGGAAAAATCATGCAGAACATACAAAAGGTGAAGTCTTAGCTGGAACTCAAGGTATTTTGGGAGGTTTTCTAGATGTTTCAAAATGAGGGGTGAAATTCCCTTGTATATCAATATGAAATTAATATCTTGGAATGTTAGGGGCTTAAATTCCTCTAACAAAAGGTGATTTGTTAAGCACCCTTTAAACTTAGAAAGACCAGGCTCTTTTTGCTACAAGAAACTAAACTTAGTAGAAGGGAAGAAAAAGGTTGTTTAAGTTGGTTAGGTTAATGTTGGCAAGGGGCCTTTGTGCAAGCTCAGGGCACTACAGGGGGTCTAGCCCTCATATGATCTCCTTTTTCTATCAAACTTGATATTTGGCTTCTAGCCAATTTTGGCAAATTGGTAAGATTTCTAGCTTTTAGTCAGATCTTCAATTTTTGTTGGTTAACATTTATGGTCCATAAGGGGGTGATCTAAAATATTCCCTTTAGGATGAGATTTCAACCTTTCTTAAATATTTTTAGTAGAAAAAGGTGGTTTTATGGGGTAATTTCAACATCATATCGAGTCAGAAGGATAAGCAGGGAGGTTTATTTTCTATCTCTTAGGCAAGTTAGGATTCTGGTCTTTTTTTAGAATAGAATGATTTTGAAGATATTTCTCTAAATTCAGGTGGGTTTATTGGGAACAATAAATAGTTTAGTTGGGCAAGGAAAATATTTTGGAGAGATTGGATAAGTTTTTTCCTCTTCTAATTGGTTTTGAAGTAGTAGTAAATTGGATTGTTGGGTCACTCAACATTTGAGGTCTGAACACCTTCCAATTATTTTGACTGTTAATCCTAATGCTCCTCCTGAAAGATGCCCTTTTAAATTTGAACTCATGTGGATGCATGATGGATCCCTTTTTGATTTGGTAAGAGAGTGGTGGATAGATTGTCTAATACCTTAAGGTTCAAAAATGGTGCAAATGTCTAAATGACTCAAGTTCTTAAAGGAGAAACTAAAATGTTGAAACCAAGAACACTTTAAGAATATGTTTCAAGAGAAAGATAGGAATGAATCTGAGTTAAAATATTTGAATGAGAAAGTGTTTAATTTTGGGATAGATGTGGCATACTATCATTTAGAAAAAGTTCTATGTAGTAAGTATGAAGAAATTCTTTGTAGGGAAGAGATTTACTGGAAATAGAAATCAAGAGAAAGTTGGCTTAAATAAGGTGACAAAAATTCAGCCTTTTTTTATCAATCGGTGAAAGCAAGAAGAAAAGTGAATATAATCACTCAAATTTTTTTAGGGCAACATATGGCTTTGGACTCCCCAGAGGAAATTAGGAAGGAAGCAGTCTATTTCTTTTAACACTTATTGAATGATGAAGCTAATTCTAATTTGTTGGTTCATAATGATTTTCTTTAGTATATTCCAAAAGTAATTTCTCAAGATATGACTGAGAAGTTGTTGGCCCCTTTTTCACTTGAAGAAATTAGAAAAGTGGTATTTTATATGGTCAAAGATAAATATCTAGGTCCAGATGGTTTTTCAGCAAATTTATTTAAATCTTTTTGGCATATAGTGGGTTTGGATGTATTGGAGATGGTGGAAGAATCCAAGATTAAGAGGAAAGTGCAGCCAAAAATTAATACAACCTTCATCTCCTTATTTCCAAAAGGTGAGGCATAGGATTATTTTTTGGATTTTAGACCTGTGGCTTTGTGTAATAATATCTATAAGATAATATTAAAAGCCATCACTAAAATAATGAAACCTCTTTTGGATAATATTATTTTTGGTGAGCAACCCAGTTTTGTACTAGGTAGAAGCATTCAAGAAGGCATTATTATTGCTCATGAAATCATGCATTCCCTAAGTCATAATCATAAAAAATTCATGATGATAAAATTGGATATTAGTAAAGTATATGATTGAGTCAATTGGAGATTCTTGTTCAAGATTCTTTTTAAATTTGGCTTTAGTAAAGATTGGTGTGATTGGATATTCATCTATGTCTCAAATGCTAAATTCTTTATATTAGTGAATGGGAATCCTTCTAGATTCTTTAAAATTTTAATAGGTTTGAGGCAAGGTGATCCTTTATCACTTTTTATTTTCATCATCATGGCTGAAGCCTTGGGAAGAGATATAAAATTAGTGCAAAATAGAGAAAGATTATAGGGCTTACAAGTAGTGGATAACTTTGATTGCCTTACTCATCATTGATTTGTAGATGATACTTTTCTATTTTGAAAAGCATCAATTGAATAAGCTAAGGAATTTAAAAGTACCTTGAGAGGATATGAAGCAACATCTAGGCAAAAAATATATGAAGGTAAGTCAAAAATCTATTTTGTCAATTATGATCAAAGGGTTGAAAATAATTTAAGCAAGATTTTGGCTTCAAAATTGGGAAACTCCCAAGTAAATATATTGGGCTTCCTTTTTTCAGAGGATCTAGCTCTAAATCAATGTGGAAGAATTTAGTGGATAGATTTAAAGCTTGTATTAGTTCTTGGAAAGGAAGGTGGCTCTCCTTAGCAAGAAGAATTACTTTGGTTAAGGCTATGTTAAGTGTTCTTCCAACATACTATTTTTTGGTGCTTTCCCCTCCAAAGCATATCATTAACTTCATGAACAAAATCATGAGAGATTTACTTTGGCAAGGCTATGGGGAAGACAAAAAAATTACTCTAATGAAATGGGAGAGTTTGTGTAAGAGAAAACAAAAAGGAGGGGCAGGTATAAATAATCTCTCTCTGCAAAATTTAGCTCTAGGAGCTAAATTGGTTTGGCAAATGATTTCCAATGCTGGAAGATTAAGGTGTAGGCTTCTTAGAGAAAAATATATTGATTTAGATTCTCCCAAAATAATAGTTTTGATAGAAGATCCCCCTAAAGTATCTCATATTTAGAATTTCATGGTGGAGTACAGATCGATGATTAGATAACATGTCTCTTAGATGGTTAATAATGGTAGGAAAGTGGTGTTTTGGATGGATTCTTGGAATGGATTTTAGCTTATAGTAGATGAGTTTACTAACATTCAGATTAAATATTTTTTGGAAAATCATTGGGGCATATCAGTTAGGGATTATGTGGCTTAGGATTCTAATTCTAGCAAAGTAGCTAGTAGTTGGAAAAATTGTGTCTTTGGAATCCTATCTTAAATTAAGAAAAATCTTTCTTAAAAATCAATAAGATCAACTTCATTAGATTAGAGCTAAGATAGGTCACTATTTGGTCAGATTAGGCTATCAAATGGTAGAATTAGAAGATGATGCTTTGAGCTGGGAAAATTTTCTCTATTGGAATAAAGAGGGTTTACAAAAAGTAGGGGATTTTTCTTGGTTGGTGGTTCATGGATGCATTTTGACCCAAGATCATCTAAGAAAGATTGGGTTTATTGGTCAAGGTGTTGCCTTTACAAAGAAGAGGAAGAAATGATAGATCACTTGTATAATTGTACCTTTGCTTGATGCTGTTAGGTTTGGCTATGTAATAGGATTAATTGGCTTTAGGCATGGCTAGAAACTATTTTTTAAGTCTTTAAATCTTGGCCAAAAGATGATGTAAATAATTCTCTTTATAGATTATGGAGATGTAGTCCATCTATTTTTATCTAGATGATTTGGAAGGAGAGAAATGATCATATCTTTGAAGATAAAGAGCACCTATTGCTTATGATTTTATAAGATATTGAAATGGCCATTTCTGAAGTAGTGTCATCTCATTTTCATAGAAATAAAGGTATGCTTTCACAATGGGATATGCAAATATGTGCTGAATGGAAATATATTAAAATTGCTCTCATTAAGGGGACAATGGTAGATAAGAAAAATAAGAAAAAAAGAAAAGATGTAGCTTGGATTCCACCTAAACTCAATTGGTTCAAACTAAATTTTGATGGATCTTGTAGAGGAAATCCAGGAGCCTTGGGGGTAGGTTGTGTAATAAAATATTTATCCCTCAAACTTTTTGATGGCACAAATAATGAAGCTAAAGCCCAAGCCTTAGTAGTAGGGGTTAATCTGGCTTTAGAATGCAAAATCACTTTTTTATAAATTGAAGGGGACTCATAGGTGGTGATTCAAGATTTGCCCAATTTGAGGGCAAAATCTTAGAAGATCAAAAATATTCTAGATGTTATTTAGCCCAAGTTGGAAGCTTTTATAGGTTGTAATTGCTCTCACTATTTCTAAGAAAGTAATAAAATTGTGGATTTTTTGGCAAATGTGGCAATTGATCAAAGAGAAGAAGAAAGGAAGGATAATATCAGTAATAGATGGGTAAATGGCATGAATTTCAACTAGATTGATTTTTAATTAGCTTCTTGCAAATTTTTGATGTTTTTTTAGGGCAGCTTGGTTTTTTCCTAACATAGGATAATGTCTTCAACTTATGTTTTAGTTTTCCTAAAAACATTTAATTACTCAGTGGTTGGTATTTTAAAATATTTTGAAAAAATTATTTTAAAATAAAGATTGTTGGATTTTCTCATAAATAAGAAAATCTTGATTTTATATTTACAAAGGACAGATTGCTCATTGGGCCATCTTCTCCTTCAGGTGGAGTTAATGACATAGGGAAAAGCATGTGGAGGGGTTTTTGATGGTGCAGGTCTCTCAAGATTTAAATGATAGGATAGGCCTTTCCATTTCATGATGGATTTTCTTGATTCTTCATCAAGGGAATTTATTGTTTTGGATGTCTCAATGAGAGTTATTCTTGTAGGGTGGTTTTTTTGGCTTTGTTTGAATGTGGAATTTTTTTTTCTAGCTCAAGGGAAGGATGGATTGTTTTAATTTTGAATCGATAGGTTAGCCACTAGATTTTGAATGTGTAAAGAGTAGGGAGATGGGCTTCATTGAGTTAGTTTTTAGAACACTTTTTTTCAACATTTTTGGATTCTAGCATCAGAGGTGGCAAAGGCAATTAAAAAGGTGTTAGGTTGGGATATATTAGTTGATAATAGGAAATTTAGGGTGAACTCAGACCTGGATTATCTCTTCACGTCAAATCTATGCCTGATAGGGATAAAATTCAAGTAATAGTTTAATTTTTCATTTGGCCAGAGAATCAGTTGGAGTTGCTATCAAAAATGGATGCCCTACCTCTCAGGTCTTTTCCAACTCTTCCATTTTTTGAAAGAGATTTTATGGGTTTTATTCCTTTGCCCATCTTTTGAGATATGAATTCCCATTTTATGGCTTTATTAGAATTTTCTAAAGATGTGGAGGCCACATGCTCAGCCCAAATGGATTTTTTTGAGAAATAGGGGGTTAACATGCCAGTTATTAAAGATTTGTTGAATCCCATTCTAGGTCTTGAAGAGTGGAGGGCACTAGGGCATTCTATAGAAAGGGTGAAGGCCATTAAATGGATGGAGAAAGACATTATACATGGCTCATTCAAATCTCCACCTTGGTGGAAGGAGAAGTAGCTATAGTAATGCCATGATCTTGGGTGGGTTCAGAAGCACCTGATCTTCTCTTCAGTGAAGCAGTCGGTAGGCGAGTCAGTTGGTAGGAAGATAGCTAAGACTAGTTTTACATTGGAATGGAAGGGGAAGGAAGTCTTGGCATCTAGAGGACATGGGTCTGGTCAGGCAATAAAATTAGGCAACTTATTACCTAGAAATGGTAGAATGATTGAATTAGTAATTTTGGAGTAATATGTTGTAGCATGTTTGGTTTGTTTCTATTTTGTTTATCAATAATTGTTAATAGTTGATAAAATATTCATTATCTATTATGGTTTTGTAAAAAACCTTGTTTGTAAATCTTGGTGGTCTTATGCCTTAACATGGATAAATGTTAAGCCATATTGTATAAGTTCTCGATTTTTTTTGTTGATAGGGCTAGGGACCCAGTAATTCCTTAGTATCAATCCAAAAAAAAACAATCATGAGAATCCATTTATATGCTTGTAATTGAAAATGAAATAACATGAAAACATTATAAATAATTAATATACCACTTCTATTTCTCCCAAACCATATTGCACATTGAAAAATGAAAATACCAAATTAGTCATCGCAAACTACTACTGGCGAATGAAACCTAATATGAAATCTATATAATACTTAGTTGAAGATCAATATAAATATATAAATTCATCATGATAATCATATAATTATTTCAACCATAAAACATAACATTATTTCAAACTAAAAAATGTTGTACTATCATCTGAATAATCAACTGAAAAATAAAATGATTAATCACAAATATTTAATAACATAAATACATAAGCATATTTTATTCATTCATCCATTTATGCTTTTTGAAGCCACTCAAAATATAAATATGAATTCATAAATAAATCATCATCAACTTATGTAATTGAAAATATGTATCAAATATACTACTAATTGACTAGGTCCCTAACATAATTTTAAACTTTATGACTGAGTCATCTCTATGGCAGAAAAGTATTAGTTTTAAAAAAATTGAGGGGGTGTGAAAAATAGGTATAACAAAACCTAGCATAAAGAGTAGTAGATATGATTAGTCACAATCACTTTTGAGTAGATTTAAAATTATCTTAATAATGATAAGGGTTTAGTAACCTAATACTCTAGCTTCTTTGCCAGTCTGTCAACAACATATTACCACAACATGGGTGGAGAGGTCTCAAAAATAAAAGGAATGCCAAGAAAATTTAAAATTTCATCATGTTGAATCCAATCCCACCCATACTTTCTAACTCACATTGGTGGGGGGAGGTATGACTACCCGTATCATCTATTTTTTTGCCATTGGATGCTTGAGCTAGAGTCAAGGCAAAAGGTATTGAGACACTACAAGGCATTATCCACATTATCCTTTTATTTAATAATAGTAAGGAAATAATCATCAACAAAGTGGTCATTCAGTAATTACATATCTTCTTAAGGGTTTTTTATATCTAGAGGGAGATTGATTCCTTTGACAAGGCCCCTAGCTTGGGCATTACTAAAAAGATATCCAAAACCCTTTTTTGTAAGCACATATAGGGAAAGGGCCAAGGGGCATGCTTGGTGAATAGACTAAAACAATCCAAATTGTTCCAACACAACTATATTAATAGAGAGGATGACTGAGGAGTTTACAAAAAACATTTGGATGGTTTGAATGAAATTTGGACCAAAACCTAGGGATTTAAGCATGGCCAAGATGAAAGGCCACTCAAT
The DNA here is from genome assembly GCA_037957365.1 of Torreya grandis. Taxonomy (NCBI): domain Eukaryota; kingdom Viridiplantae; phylum Streptophyta; class Pinopsida; order Cupressales; family Taxaceae; genus Torreya; species Torreya grandis. Next base: position 2,457,286 of record JARHVA010000667.1, read on the forward strand.
ACAGTCATAAGATTTTTCAAAGTAAATTTTTATGAACATAACTTTTTTATTAGATCTCCTAGCCTAGTCTATTCCTTCCCAAACAAAAATAATATTGTCTAACATATACCTAATTTTGATGAATCTTGTTTTCTCAGGGTGAATAATGTGTAATAATAGATTACACAATCAGAGTTCCAAAGATTTAGAAATGATTTTGTAAGAAACATTTAGAAGGGTGATCAACTACCAATTATAGATCAACTCAGGATTCCCTTATTTAGGTATGAATTTAATGTTTCCTTTATTTATATTCTTCCCTAGAGAATGTTTACAAAAGGATTCCTTTTAGACATGGTGTAAGTTTGAACCCACAATGTCCCAGAGAGTTTTATAAAATTTAAAAGGGAATCCATCAATGCTTGGATCTTTATCATTCACCATATGAGCCACTACCTCTTACAGTTCATCCACAGTGAGGAATCTATCGAATGCAACTCACTGAGTGGGAGTGAGTTTCCATGGCACCATTGTGAGACACTGTTGAAGGGATATGTCACACTCTTTGAAATATGCTTGAGTTTTGAATCCCTATTGATAATGGTGAATGAAATATTGAATAATTAGTGACATCTTTGATAATCTCCTCCTGGCATCAGAGATAGATTGAATTTTTTTCTTTAAATTTTTATCTCTAAGAATTTAAAAGAACTCTTTAGAGGATTTATCCTCTATCTTGAGCCAATGAATTCTGGCTTTGATTTGATCTCCCTCATCATTGTAGTTTTCTATAATCTAGATGCAATGCCATAATGAAGAGACTCTGACCTACAAGATCTCATTGAAGGGATCTTTTTTTAGGGCTGAAGCCACATGGCTAAGATCTAAGGAAGTATAAGAGTAAGAGTGTTGTCAAATTTTAGTAATTTGGAATCCATATATTCTTAAGAAGTGAGAATTTTTTTTGATGGCATCATTCCATTAGAGAATCCAACCAGAATCTTGGGTTGGATGAGGATCCAAATTCTAAACCCTATGAATGTGAGCCACAGTGGGCCCATGCTTGAGAAAAGATTTATTCAAGAAGAATTGGGATTTATGAACCTTGGATTCATGAACTACCATGTCACTCAAAACCAAATGGGGGAGTAATTGAAAAGTCCAAAATCTAGTAGTGCCTGTACCAAAGGAAAAAAATTGTTATCAAAGGAAAAGTATGATTGAGTAAACATCATTATCCAAGAAGGCATTTCAAAATTAAAACAAGGTTATCCCTAATATTTTTCCATGTATTGTTGACGTTGTGGATTTCACCCTTTAAAATAAGGCTCAACTTCTTTCTTCCACATGGCACAATGGAGACATTCCTCTTGCTGTGGGCTTGGTAAATTTGAGGAATGAATCTCTAGATTAAGGGCTAGCTCCCATTGATGCACCTTTGAGGTCCTTAACTGCTACTGCTAATAATAGGGGGGTGAAAAGAGAAAAGGATGTTACAAAAAAATAACCTAACTAAAATAGTGATGCACCAAATGATTCAATCTACTCATCTTTTATCAACACTTTACATCAAAAGGAGTGAACAGACACTTCATTTGAAGAAAAGACCAGACTGCATGAGTTCTTTAACAAGGGGGATTAATGGAGATACAATGAAGAAGAACCTACCATAGGTGATCTAGAAGCACACTGTCAGATGGTTTCTCCTCTGCCTCTATGCTCCAACCTGGGTACCTCTTGTTAACCTGCAGAAGATGGTCTTGGATATACTAGATATGCTAGTGTCGACCTATGAAAACATTAAGATAAAATGACTAAACATAATGATGATACACATGCATATTCAAAAGTATAAAAAATTAGATGGAGGTAAAACATGTTTTTTTTTATTAAAAGGTAAAATTGCTAATGCTTCACCATACACAAGTGAGAGATATCTTTTCCAGTTGAGAGGTTATAATATATAGAATTTAGAGAAAGACACTTAGTCTTTTCAAGGAACTAGCAGCCCATACTGCATTAAACACCTTGGTAAAAATAATCCACTCATGCTGTTGTCATCTTTCCATAAATACACATAGAAGAACCACAATATATATGTCATAAAGCTTGACTTTGTTGCTCAAACTACACTTAATGTTCTTGATAAAGCATGGGTTGCTTTATCATTTGAATGACAAGGCCACCTCCCTTGAAAACTCATGCAACTCTCTACTTATTAATGATAAACAAGGAAAAAATGGGACATTTTATTAACTTCCATGCTCCCTTTGATGGTTTTTTGGCAGAGGTTGGATATATTTTTGATATGCTCAATAGCAATAATTGGCCCTTCTCCATTAAAATGAGGAACACTCTTAAGGGCTATCCCTAGGATTGGGTCATACTATAGAAGGTTTAAAGGGCTCTGACCATTGAAGGCTATAAAAGGTAAAGCCATGGTGATGACAAGGTTCAACCTGGGTCTCCTCATGTAGGTATATTTTATGGTAGGTCTAGGAAATTGATTTGCTATGTAAGGATGAGTCTTTGCAAACCTTAGCCACTCTGTTGAGTTTAAAGGTAGCTCAATGAATTTGAAAGGAACACCCTTGGAAGAAGATCTTGTGGTGACCTTAGGCATGGGATGTCAGGCTGATCTCTGACTAGAGACTGAGTTCTTAAAAATGGAGTCACCAGATGCTTGGTTAGTTTTCTCATTCTTTTAGTAATAGGACCATCACCAATCCTAAAACTTACCAGAGCATAAAAAAATGTCCCACCGGGCATGCCAAAAACTATTAATGCTGTGGATTGCACCATTTAAAAGAAGGCTCAGCTTCTTTCTTCCACGTGGTATAATGGAGACATTCCTCTTGTTGTGGGCTTGGAAAATTTGAGGAATGAATCTCTAGATTAAGGGCTAATTCCCCTTGATACACCTTTGAGGTCCTTAACTGCTACTGCTAATAATGGGGGGGGTGAAAAGAGAAAAGGATGTTACAAAAGCAGAACCTAACTAAAATGGTGATGCACCAAATGATTCAATCTACTCATCTTTTATCAATACTTTACTTCAAAAGGAGTGAACAGACACGTCATTTGAACAAAAGACCAGACTGCATGAGTGCTTTAACAAGGGGTCTTAATGGAGATATAATGAAGAAGAACCTACCATAGGTGCTTTAGAAGCACACTGTCAGATGGTTTCTCCTTTGCCTCTTGCTCCAACCTAGGCACTTCTTATTAACCTATAGAAGATGGTCTTGGATATACTAGATATGCTGGCATCGGCCTATGAAAGCATTAAGATAAAATGACTAAACATAATGATGATACATAGGCATATTCAAAAGTATAACAAATTAGATGGAGGTAAAACATGCTTCTTTTGATTAAAAGTTAAAATTGTCAGGGCTTCACCATACACAAGTGAGAGATATCCTTTCCAGCTGAGAAGTTACAATATATAGTATTTAGAGAAAGACCCTTAGTCTTTTCAAGGAACTAGCATCCCATACTGCATTAAACACCTTGGTAAGAGGAATCCACTCATGCTGCTATCATCTTTCTATAAATATGCTTGGAAAAACCACACTATATATGTCATAGACATTGACTTTGCTACTTAAATTACACTTAATATTCTTGCTAAAACATGGGTTGCTTTATTGTTTGAATGACAAGGTCACCTCCCTTGAAAACTCATGCAACTCTCTACTTATTAATGCTAAATAAGGAAAAAATGGGATACTCTATTGAATGCTCACACTCCCTTTGATGGTTGTTTGGTAGAGACTATTCCATCTACGAGTAATTACTTATCCTATCGATGCCTCCTTTACCACCTGGACTGATCTAGTTTATTCCTGTGCTTGGCTGGATGTGCCCTCTGGAATGTTTTAAGCATTATTTTATGTGTGTGTGGCCATGTTTTGGGTTTACTATTCTGATCTCTCTTTCCTTTTTACTTTTTGTCTTTTCCTGGCACTTCAGGCTCTTAGGGCTATCACTTATCTCCTCTCGACTCCTTTCTTGGTAGGTCGCTCAGCTTTTGAATTCCTTCAGACAAAATGTATGAAGGAATTCCTTCAGACATTTTGTCTAAATGAAATGTCCTTTAGCTTTTCTCCAATGATTAATCCATCTTCTTGAATTTGATGCTTATAGGCCCATCATCATTTGAAAATCAACATCTCTTTTACTACTTTGAATTTGACATTCATGGGCCTATCACCAGACATTTGAAACATCAATGACTAGTTCACCATGTTGAAGTTGACGTTCTCGGCCCTGTCATCATTTGAAAATCAATTTCCTTGGCTTTTGCAAATGAACTTTTTTGAAGGGAAAGTGACCCTTTGAAAAAATGAAAATGTCCCTTTTGGTGGCCAAGAGTCCTCCACAAAGGCACTTACCCTTTGAGTTTCTTTGTCTTCCAAATTTCTTCAGACATTTTGTTCGAAGAAATTCACCCCTTGGTTTCTTCATGGATTTTTTGCAGACAAAATGTCTGAAGAAATTCATTATTTTGACTTGTCACTTTCTCTGAAGGAAACTTCCCTTTTGGGCTTTCTACCTTGATTTATTACAAATACACCTTCTACCCTCTGCAAGGACACTTTGGGTCCAAAATTGTCTTTTAGATCTTACTTGAACGGTCCCATTTGTTATTTTTCTTCCCTCTATAAGGGAACTTGACCTTCAGAGTTTTGTAAAAATACTTGTACTTCTTTGAAACTGGCCCATCCTTTTGCCAAAAAAAGGTTTGTATGAGGTAATTTTATTGAAATGAAATGAGACCTAGATCAACTCAAAATATCTGAAAGACTCAAATCACTTGGTTCTTTATAGAAACGGGCCTGTTACAAAGGAAAATCCAAAAATTACAGTGGGGTGAATTCATCAAAAACTGGCTAACAGACCCTAAAAGGAAAAAGAAAAAGGGGTGCCCAATTTTGGCCTATAGGCCCAAAATTGGTCAACAGGTATACCACACTCCATCTATAGGATGATAGATCAAATTTGGGTCATAAAATCCCCATTTAGTACACATAATTTTTTGCCTCCCTTTCATCAACTGCCCAATGCATTGGTAAGTGGCCTACTTTGTCTTTGAGAGACACAACCATATTAAAATCACCATAAATGAATAAATGAGCATTAGGGAGATCTTCTATAATCCATCACCATAAATGAGTATGTTCAAGGGCATCATTCATGGAGTAAATATTAATAAATCGAAAGGAGTGGCTTTCAATGTTGAAAAGGGCCCAAATTAACTAGTTGGTTGGGTTCACTCCATATTGCACTAAGTACATCCATTACCTTGGACAAATAAATGTGATCACACCACCACATCCTATCTCATGATTAATATGCATAATTATACTATCATGCTAGATATAGTTACTGACTGCTGTCAATAAAAAATCTGCCACTTCACTTCTTGTAGACAAAGAATGTCCATCTTAGAAAACTTCCTTATGAAATCATGCACAAAAAACTTATGTTTTAGGTTTGTAATTCCCTAAAAATTCCATGAAAATCAATTCATAGATGATGGGTGTCGAGTAACATATCCTCAAAATCTAAGCCTTCTGAGGCATCAAAGTGATTCTATAAAAAGTGCCCACTTTGGCATTTAAAAAACATCCATTTCTACTTGTTTTTTGATAACATATTTAACCTGAAACTCTACTTCCTTTAAATCTTCACACCTCCTAGGAGGTTTACAAGAACATTTGGGTGCATCCCACTGAGTAGGAATTGGTAGAAAGGTTTGTTACGAGTCTTAAAAACTAGAAGAACTAGGTTGAGAAGCCCTTAGACCATGAGATAGAACATTGGATGCAAGAGGGGTGTTTTAGACCCTAGGTTTTTCTATCACCTTCATAGCTTTAGCCTATGATTGAGAAGGCTTTGTCTTAGAATTAACTTGGTCCTATGGGCCATTATTTATTAAAGTCTTACCTCCATTTCTTGCATTTGAGCTCATGGATTTATTGCAGTTGTTCTTCTTGCATATCATAGTCCATCTGTCCTCAGTTATTTTTTTCCATCATTCAAAGAGGGCTTGGAGGAGAGGTTGAGCAATTGGGAACATTGTTATGGGCTAGCTAAAGGGGATAATCCTAAATTTTATGATAGATGGATAGGAAATGAAAGCAAGTATTTGGAAAATTGATATACAAAACTCATTATAAGTGTCTCACATCACCAACTTGAATCTCTATAAACTCTTTAAGGTCCTGGGAAAGGTCTAACTCCACACAAACCCATTTTTATGGCCTAGTAGAGTAAAACCTATTTTTCTCATGGTAAACAACCTGACCTATGGAAGAAGCAATATGGTGAATAAAATGCCAATAGGGAAGTGGGAGACCTATAAATTATACTCAAACTAGGACCTTAAAAGTAGTGTGCTCAGAGACGACAAAGTCTCATGTCAAAGGGGAGATAACCATGAGCGAGTTCCTAACATACCATGTGGATAAATTATAGAGAATAACTCCAACATGGGAAGGATCGACAAAATGAAACAAAAAAAATCCTTGGTCATATTCTGGATGCTTTCAATTTTTTGCCATGAGCAGCCTAGTAAGTTTAAACCCAAGATCTAAGCATACTTTCAGAAGGTATTCGACCCATAAAATAACCTATCAAATAGAAATATTATATCCATTAACAAGAAAAGTTAAATCTTGGAATTGGTAAAATAACATTAAGTTTCTAAGAGTTACCTCATAATACACCTTTATTTTGAACTTCCTCAGGCACTTGTAGGGCGCCATTACTTGACATTCCATCATTCTCCTCTGTAGCTGAAACAGTCCAGAGAGAATGAGGAGAATTCATTAAATAAGTTTTTCTCACTTGAAGGTGATAAATCCTAAAAAGTAATAAATAATTTTCCTTTAGGAAATCTAATAAGGGTCATAAGTGGGCTTGACAAAAAATTAAGGTTTGATTCTATGATGGTACATAGAGGAAACCCTACCAGAATAAACCTCTCATAGTTTATTTTATTATATTTATATTTATATTGTTATCTTAGAAATTTTATTATTTTATATATTTATTTTATTTTAATTAATTTAAAATATATATTTTAATTTAATTTAATCTTATACAGGGGTTGGAGGTCTAAGTCACCATGATTGTGTTTTGAGGTAATTTGGTAGTTTTGAGTGAATGAGTTGTAGAGGTGTTCTTGAAGCCTTATATTCTAAGTGGAAGTGTATAATTCATTTGAATATGACCATGAGGTAATGTAGACTCTATCTATATACTTATTTGATCATATTTGAATGTCTTAAGTATGTTTGAGCTTCATTCTTGTAAGACAATTTTTTGAAGCACATAGGCCTAATAGGGCCCTTTGTCCTAAAGAAGGTTTCAAGGTATGAATGAAGGATGTAAATATAAAAAATCCTAGAGGAGGTCATAAGAGTTCCTTCACTAAGTGATTGAATGGTTTTAAAGTGTTGGAGAAAGCCATCTGGGCCCAATAAAATCAAGTTTTGATGTTATGAGATAGACCTAATGCAATTAGGTCTCCATGAGACCTAAAAAAGAAAAGAGGCCTAATTGATTCATGACAGACTAAAAGGGACTCATAACATTTGATAGACATGTTTTTTGAAAAATGTGGAAGCATGCACATTAAGACATGCAATATTTTTGGTCAAAATGCCTTGGCAATAAGTGGGTTATGAGAAATGCCTTCAAATTTCAAATGCCTCTAAGAAATACACATAAGTTTAATCTAATGGCATATTCATATTATTTTTTTGACTACTCTAGAAAAACAATTCCTAGCACACAAAAAATTTTAGTCATAGCATATAGATGTTGCAAGAATAAAAAATGAATGATTACTTTATACAATACATAGTTACGTCATCTAAATCTTGTAATCATAAATTCTTAGTTAATTACTATAACACTGCAAGGTAAAGAGATAGAATATATATTATTTTTAAACATATCTGATACGATCGCTAAAATTATCCCATAATAATTTACAATACTAAAAAATGTATCTCTTATAGTTTTAGCATAAAAGATAACAAACTTGTCACAAATATTTAGTTTCTTATGCCTTGATAATCTTCATGTTCCATATGAGCCATACCTATACAAGCCTGCATAATCTGAGTTTGAAAACCTATTACAAGTCTTATCACCATTTCAAAGATTTAATACGTACAAGGCTAGCAAAACACCAACTAAAGATAGATGGACAATGGTAGGGAAGAGGAATTCACATCCCAAAGTATTTAACATTACTATTGCCCCCAAAGGTAGAAAGTTGTCCTTGAGTATTGGCCTCAAGAGTAGGCTCCTATTGAAAAACAACCCACACTGGTTGAAGCCCCAAAATTGATTAAAAATCCTAGGGTGTTAAACACCCCTCTGGCTGCAAACATTTTGTCTCAAGGTCTCAAGGCCTATGTGCCCAGCTCTCTCAAATTCTCACACTCATAGGTTGCCACTCTTCCACTTCCTTCTCAGTGGGATCCACTCAAATTCTCTCGTAACCCTCCTAATAAGAATGAGAAGGAAAAGGAAGGAGATTTTCTAGTTGACAAATTGAGGAAATAATATGAATTCTTGAATGCTAATAGTGGGCATTTTTTACAGAACTAGTATGATGCCCTGGAAGGGCTAGATTCAGAAGACATGTCCCTTGACTCCCATCATTTATGAATTACTTTTCATGGAATGTTTGGGGTTTCATAGACCTAAAACACAAGTTTGTCATGCATGATTTTAGGACATTTATCGATATGGAAATTCTCTACTTGAAAGAAGTCAACGTCGTGGATTTTTTAATAACTATTAGTAATTCTATCTAAAACAATAGTATCATTTTTCATAGTTTTTGGGTGAATATTTTGTCGACCAGCTAACTGGTGAGCAAAATAGTTCCTATCACCACAGCATAGGGAGATTGGTCATCCTGGTGTGTAGGTTTACTACATCAATAGGGGACAAATCTCTCCTCCCATCAAGGGGAGGTTCCCTATTAAATATACAGAGGCTATATATTATATATATAAGTAGAAAGTAAGACACAGGGGTGGGATAAACCATCTATCTCTCTTTTTTTAGAGATGATGTTAAAAAATAGAGGAGAAATCCTAGGTGATTGGTGAAGGTACTTCTCTTCTTTCAAAAGTAGCATTTAGCCAAGAGCCAGATCCCTTCTTGGATAGTAGAAATCCTAGTGAAGCAATAGAAGGCACTTCTCTTTTTTTAGAAATGCTTATTCTTGCAAACAACAGGAATCTTTTTGGTAGGATAAGTAACCAATGAAAAAAGGGCACATTAACTAGCAGGATGAAATAGAACACAAAGTTTCCACCTCAACTGCACAAAAAGTGAGATACAAAGAACAATGGGGGCACAAAGTCATCCCAAGGTCCTTTACACAAAAATTGAAAATAAAAACACACACTAAAAATAATTATGTCAGCACAAAGTCTGAAAGTAACTGGTTTCAGGACACCTTCCTTATCACTTCCACTAGCTCTACTTGTTAAATTAAATAAACAAGAACACATTTAGAAGATAGACATAAGAACAATCTCCTAAAATGATACAAGCTATACAACACAAAGTTTGCAAATCACTTGTTTTCTTATTTAGATAAAATAATATGAAATACAATCTGAGCTCAAAGTCTTAGTATTCACCTTTCAATTTGGGCAGAGTTTTTCTTTTGTGGTCAAAAATATCTCCCTTAAAATAATAAAAGAGATTACAATATATAGTCACCCAGAAAAGACTTGGCACTTTGTTTCATGGAATGGCCCATGTTGTGCATTCAATGCCTTGAATGCATTTTTAGTTCTGTCAGGGGACCATGCTAGTACAGGGCAACTGCCTTGACTGTGGCATGTTACTTTATCTCCCATGTCTCTTCCTAGCCTGGGTCATTTGGTATCTGTGTAGCTATCCATTTTACCTTTACTCTAAGGGAGACAAATAGGCTACGCTTTCAACATTTGTAGGCCCAAATATCTATCTTTGCACACTGTTCTAGCTATTGAAATAACTATTGCATATATTTCCCTCTTTGTCTCTTCTTACTATGATTTGCACCCTTAGGCTATCTTTTTCCCCTTTGCTAGCTCTTTCAGCTCTATCATCAGTGGGTCTTCCCTTTTGGCTTTGGTCTTTTAATGTATTCAAGCTCACAATCAAACCAATTTCATCATGTCTTTCCTGCTTGCTTTCACTGTTGTGACGCGGGTGAGGACATGTGGTGACATTTGTAGCTTTGAAATAAGCTTATTAGAATAAGCTTTGAAACTTGTTAGGGGCTAGAAGCATGGATTTAGACACTTGCAGCTTTCGGTGCACTGGGATGGGATACGTGGTGAGTTCTGCTACTTTGAGACTTGTTAGAGATTGGGAGCATGGATGTAGACACTTGGCAGCTTCCACTACACTTTGAGGCTTGACCCTTTATTTCCTTCAGACAAAATGTTTGAAGGAATTCCTTTAGATAATTTGTTTGAAGGAAATCCCTCCTTGGCTCTGCATCTCTACATTTGGAGTGTTCCATTCTCGACACATGGTGCCTTCCATTACTTTTAACAATTAACATGTGGCACCTTTAGCTAAAATAGGTGAGGACACATGGAGGCATTTGCTTAATTTGGAGGAGCTCTTAGAAACCTTTGAGAGTCTCGTAGGAGAAAATATGTGGCAGCTTCCACTGAACTCTAGAAACACTTTCAAAAATAATTTGGACTCACTTTTAGTAGTCTCACAGATGATGACACTTGTCAGCTTCTACCAATTCTCACCATGGACATGTGGCATCTTTCACGGCATCATATTGAAACCTTCCACCGTTGACACTTGGCACTTTTTGCTCATTATTTTCTTTTACGTGCCCCCTTGGTTGAACCATCCATTGAACCATTTGGATGTTGAACCTGTCGAACCATTGAACCATTATGGTTCAAGGTTCAGTGGTTCAAGCCTTTGTTTTTCATTAAGTGTTCGAAGCCATGGAACTTTGAAATGGTTGAACTTTGAACTTGACAAATGTGCTCAACTCATGCCGGTGATGTTGAACCTTGAACCCATTGAACCCTATCGAACCTGCTAATCCCTTTATTGAAAAATCTTGAAAAATGAGGAATTAGAAAGCTCAGAACAAATTTTGAAAAGGGGAGAGACAATTTTGATCACACAGGATCAAACTAGTTCATATGTTGTCCCAAAAATGAGGAAGCTATTTTTGGGGACAACAGCTGTCACCATGTTGTGGGAAGTGGAGGGGTGATCACATTAATTTTTCTAAGGTGGTAGCCACACCTTGTGTAATCTAGTGTGGACCCCACCAACCAGTTAGTAAGAGCTCTTTTTAGCATTGAAATCCATTATTTTGGATTTATTAATATTTACACCTCAAATGATGCATTAGAGTGTACCTATTTATGGTGGTGGATTATGGATGATCTCCCCAATGCCCATTGGGTATTATGTGGTGACTTTAATTTGGTGGAAGCTCCTGAGGACAAAATGGGCCACTTGCCCATGAGGTGGGTAGCTGGTAAAAGGGAGGCATGGTTTTATATGTGCACTAAATGGGGTATTTATGACCCTAATACTTCACGTTGACCTCCATATGGAGTTTGGTACACCTAGAGTAACTTTAGGGAAGGCCCTGCTTGAATTCTAAAGTGTCTTGATAGGGCAATGATGTCTTCCCAGACATACTTCTATTTTAATAACAAAATTTTCCCTTCGGTGTAGGTACCACCATATTTCGGGATTTTTGACCACTCCCCCATTTAGTTTCATGTGACATGGAAATTCATGAAGCCTAAGGTCTACAAAATGTAATTTTTTTTCAATGCCTCTCTACTCAAGCATAAGCCCATGGTGGCTCACATTAGGAGAGTTTGGAATTTAGACCTAAATCCTTCTTAAGAATCTAGTTAAAATCTATGGTGATATGACACAATCCAAAGGACCACCTGCTTCCTACAGATCTATGATCTCCAACTTGACAAAATTTAGAGACACTCCTACTCTGCTACTTCGTCAGAGCTGGGCCACACAACCCTAGCTTTAAAAAAATATCCATTTAATGAGATCTTGTAGGTGAGAGTTACTTCCTTGTGGTACCACATATAGATTATAGACAACTAAAATGCTTAGGGAGCCCAAGTTAAAGCCAAGCTTCATTGGCTAAAGATTGGTGACAAATCTTCTAAAGAATTCTTCCAAATATTGTGAGCCAAAAAATAGAAATAGAAAATTCAAGTTATTACTGAGGCTAGCAACAAAATCTTAGAAATTCCACAGATAGTGCAAGCATTTATGCACCATTATCATTAAGTTTTCCAAGCTCAAGCCTCTCCAGTTGAATGGGAAACTTCCCTTCAACAATGTCTTTCAGTTGTGCCTTGTAAACTCACTCCCGCTCAAAGGGTGATTTATGATATGCCACTCAATGTAGATGATTTACATGAATTAATGACACATATGGCTAATGACAAATCCCCTGACATTGATGGATTTCCTTGCTAATTCTACAAAACCCTTGGGGATCTTGTGGGTAATGATTTTCTCAAGGTTTAACAAGTAGCATTTCACTCACACTCATTGGGTAAAAATATAAATAAAGGAAATATCAATCTCATACCTAATTAGGGAGAACCAAAGTTGATCTATAACTAGTAGCCAATCACCCTCCTTAATGTCTCCTATAAAATCATAGCCAAGGTGCTGGCAATCTGTTATGAAATATGTTGCCTCTCATTATGCATCTAGAACAAATAGGCTTCATTCGAGGTTTTTACATCCTAGACAACATCATTGCTATCTAGGAAGGTATGGACTAGGCCAGATGATCCAAGAAATAAGCCTTGTTCATCAAAATTGACTTTGAAAAAGCTTATGATTACATTGAATGGCCTTTTATCCTAGCCATGTTTCATGCTCTAGGATTTGGACCCATTTTCATTCAAACCATTCAAATGCTTTTCACATATGCCTTAGTTGTCCTCTCCATTAATGGAGTCACCTTTGAGCAATTTTTTCCATACCATTCCATTCACCAAGGGTGCCCCCTAGTGTCAAACCTTTATGTGCTTGTTGCTGAGGGTTTTGCATACCTTCTTAGCAAAGCCCAATCTTTTATCTTTGTTAAGGGAATTTATCTCTTGCTCAATGCAGCCAACCCTCATGAGGATATGCAATTTCTTGATGGCCATTTTGTAGATGATTCCTTCCTTACCCTCATTGAATATGAAGCTAATGTAGACAATGCCCTTTAGTGTCTTAGCACCTTCTCCCTGACCTTTGGCTATAGTATCCAATGGTAGAAAACTCATTGCTAAATATAGTCATACCTCCCTTCACCTTCGTGGATAGATAAATTTGGTTGGAAATGGATCCAACATGACAAAAATTTTAAATTTCTTGGCATCCCTTTTACCTTTGATGCTTTGCCACCTTTGCTATGGTAGTATGTTATTGACAAAGTTGCTAAGAAGCTAGATTACTGGATGACCAAGTCTCTTTCGTTAGCAGGGAAATTTCAAATTTTCTCAAAGATTCTTGCATCCACCCATGTGTACTACTCATCTTGCTAGGTTTCATCAAAAAAGTCCTACTAGAATTTAGATAATTTGCTCAAATATTTCCTATAGGCCAATTTTATTAAGGTAAAGGTTTCCATAGGGTGACTTGGGAATATTTTTGCCTCCCATGTGAAGCTGGAGGGATGGGACTTATCAACATAGCTAGGCAAAGATCTGCCTTATGTGCCAAATGGGTCGTGAGGGCCATTAAGGTCCCATAAGCTTGGAAGGTGTTATTCAAACACTGTATCTCCTCAATATTGATGAAAGGCAAGAAATCTTGGAAAGGTCTTGGCTTCCCCAATCTGCTCTTCATCTAATCTTCCATTTAGATCACTTGGTCCTTCATGGCCAAAAACATCTGGAAAGCTTAGGAAAAGATCACATCATGACTGCTCTAGAATGGATCTAGATTTAAAAATGGGCTCTCTACTAATTCCCACTCTCTTTGGTGGTCCCCCATATTTTCTCAAAATGGGGTGCCTTTAGCAAAGTTTCCCTGGATCAATACCCTCAATTTGTACCATAGAGAAATCCATTCTATCCAAGATATCTTTTGCAGACACTCAAGCACTTGGCTACCTTAAGAGGATGTGAAAGCTAAATTTTGACTAGCCAATACAGACTAGGAATCTTACCAAGAAATCCTCAATACTATCCCCACTTTCATGCTCCATAAAATCTCAATCAAATCTACTATACCATGGTGGATGGACTGGAAATGGTATGTTAAAACCCCTTTCATAATTACATGCCTTAACATGGCTATAATTGGCTTGCCCCACATTTGCCCATGGTTGACAAGATTAATAATCATTGGGGGTTACACTCATCTATGAAAACATAGATCTTTCTCTTCAACACTATTTTGGGGGCCTATGTGGAGCCCAATCTTGCCCATTTTGCTTTGGTGTATACTGCACCAAGGCTTACCTATTGGTATAAGGCTAGTTCATCTTGGAATTATATTTCCTACCTATCCCTTTTGTGGACATCTTGAGACACTACCTCATCTCTTCTGGTACTATCCCAAAGCTTAAAGGGTTTGGTCCTAGATCCATGATATTTTTAGGCCCTTTTAACCTAGCTTCTTTCTTTGACATCACATCTTCCTAGTGGACAAGCCTGTGATGCCCATCAAAGTATCTCAAGTCTGGCATACTTTTTGAGTGGAGATTTTCTTATGGATTTGAAAATAAATAAATAATTTTGTGTTTAATCATGTTTCTTATGATTGTAAAATTTATACCTTGCACAAATCTTCCATTATCACCAATGTTCTTTTGTAGATACAATTCCAAGCCAAAAAAGTGGCCATAGAGCTTGGGTATTTCCAAGACCTCTTGTCTCATTGGGGAGATGCTCCTTGTGCTATGGTTCAAGTTCTACCTTCTCCACCCAGGGATCCTAGAATGGATGATAGAGTGCCTCAGCCACCTTGTGGTGGACATCTTCGTAGCTACTCTAGGAATCACTTTCATAGTGGCACCCCATACCAACGTGTTCTCCCCTGGGTAATAGTAAGGGTGGTAACCTCTACTTCTTTCCCCTATTGGGTAGGATGGTCGGGGCACTCCTCCTCATCCTCCATGCCGAGATGCATGAGGGGTACCACCTGGAGGCTATGTTGACATGTTGGACAAGTTTTCTAGGCTCTTACTGGCTATCTCTCCCACTTGAACTCAAGCAAATGATGAAATGGACATGACTTAGACTTCTAGTTAGGATCCTATTCTAGATGGCAATGACTTAGCAAGTTTAAGATGGGGATCAGATGATATGGAGCCTCTACCTTCAGGCTTTGCTCTTACTACTTGATAGTTTTCTCTTATGACTTGCCTCTAGGTGCTGCCTAGATGTGATACTTTGCTCCTAGGCTCTGCCTAGTGTCATGGTGTGCTCTCGTACCACCTTATTTTTTTGTGAATTATTTGTATATTTATGTTAAGTTAATATATAGATATATATCATAAAAAAATTAAAATAATAATTATTTAGAATAATTATACATACTTGCTTATTACCATATATCTCATAAGATGAAAAATAATTTCTCACAATTAACAAACATTTTCAATCATATAAGCATATAAATGCTGCAAGAACTAAAAAACTTCACTTTATATAATACAAATCATCATCATCCAAACCTTGTATGTGCTTCACATATTGTTATAGGACTGTAACAAGAAACATGGTGTATACATTTATATTCAAATATGCATGGGATGATGCCTAAAATTAGTCAACCCCATATGATATTTACAAATTATATCCATTACAATTTTAGCACAAAAGAGATCATTTAAAAAAATCCTCATGAATATATAACATAAATGAGTGTTCATTTGCCCATTGCCTCAACAAAATGTGGTTTTATGGATTGGGATGTTTCAAGATATTTACAAAATTATTCAACCCAATACAACATCAATAGGAAGAAGAGGAAAAATCTAAAGATTCAAATATTGATGGTGATATTGATTTGACAGATTTGTTTGAACCTGAATGACCCATAGAACCATTACAAGATCCAATCACAGTACCCACTGAAGAAGAAAAGATGCACAACATACATATTTTATTATTACTTTTTTTTTTTTGATTTACTATTTTTATTTTACTTTATTATTTTCTCCTTTTTTAATAGGTTTATGCTTTTTGATAAAAAATTTAACTAATTTTGTTGGTTTCATATTTTTATTTATTTTTTATTTTTATTTTTGTATTATATATTTTTATATATTATCATTATATTTTATGGGCCAAATTTTAGTTTAAACTATTAATAACTTTAAATATCATCTAATTGTTACTAATATCTAATTTAGGGATTTATTTTATTTATTTTCTTTCTTTAATTTTTTTAGTCAACATTTTTACCTATTTTAATTTTTGTTTGTATCATAGTATTATTTATAATTTTTTGTCTTCTTCATATTCAAGTATTTTCTTTATTCTTCTCTTCCCTGAAGATAGATCTAGTTGTGAAATCTGAAACATCAAAAAATAATCTTCTAACGTAATTGACATTAGAAGAATTTTATTTGGAAATAGGGATATATTTAATTTTTACTATAAATAATTATCAAGTATGTATACATGGAATGCCATGGTTAGGTTACTTATGTGAAATGTCCCAAATAAGATGATTTATTGACTATTAGGATTATTTGGAAACCTTAATTCAATATAGTTTTTTTTTTAATTTAGTTTCAGCAAACCTTAGCTGCCAAAAAACCTTTAAATATAGCTAAAACTTAGTTTAAAAATATGCTAAACCCCAAACAATCAATAGCTAATCCAAAAAAGAAATTATAGCCCTTAAAAAATAGAATTTATTCTTCAAACCCAAGGTGCCCTTGGCTGCAATATTAAACTAAAATTTATAGATGTTTTATCATGTCATAAATCTCATGAAACCCTCATTAAATTGCATAAACATTATTACAATAAAAGGCATAATTTTTAGTGAATTTTATAAATGTATTTATGGCTAAAAAAGCCCAAAAAAACTAATTGCCCAAACTAAAAAATTATGAGAAAATTACATAATTCAATTCAAGACAAAATAACATTCACAAGAGGTCCAAAACTCTCCTAGAGCAGGTTATCACTATGCCAAAAATTAGGAATAATTTAATAATTATATTTAGGGCACACAAACCCTCAAAAACATGAGAATTAACTCCCAAACCTAATCGCCACTCTTCCAAGAACAAGTTGGCAACTTGAGAATGACCAAATAGTGTCTAAAACACCCTTGTAGGACTAGTTGATTCCAATGATCAACCCTGAATGAAGTTACCTCAAATAAGGAAAAAGCTTTTCATCCCCTCACTCCATTGGTTTAAGGGTTTTATCTTCAAATAAAATGGCTTAGCATTTTTGTGTTAATAGATTGATTTACAATATCCAAATCATAACATAACCTCTCCAAATGATTCCTCTTTTAATTTTGTAGCGTTCCAAGTGTGGCACCCAAAAGAGGAAGGGAGGGTAACTTAAATGTTTTAAAAGATATTTCCTTATGATATTTTATTAAAATCACTTAAGCCTTTATGACCCTTAAAGGTCCCCTCTTTAAGTGAAATAAGAAACATAAAGTAACTTTCTAAAAAGGTACTTTTACAAATATTGAAACAAAAACATTCAATACTCTTTTCCCTTTATGCTTGTCCCTTAGCCCCCAAGAATAAGTTAAAGCTAAATGTTTTCCAAAATGTCCCTTTCAAAAGAGGGACATGACATTCCTCCTTGTACAAAATTGCTTGTCTTCAATCAATATAAATAGCCAAAGTGCTATCTCCACCATGGGTTTTATGCCAAACTTGAACCTAGGCCCTTCCTAATGGAAATACCCCTCTGGATGATGTGTTTTACAACTGTAGATGAAGTTATTTTATTGCTTGAGGAAGATAAAAATGAAAGACCAACAACACCTCATATTGTTACTTCTTACCATTGAGCCCAAGTATTCAAAAAATGCCCATAACATGTTGAAAACAATAAAATATTCAAATTTGGCATCATAAGGGTGGCTAAAAAATGGTATTCTAGCTAGGCATATTCAAGTATAAAGGCCTTGATTTCCCTTATATCAAAACCTGCACATGAATCAAACATATTAGTCGAAAAAATTATCTTCTCCATTTTTATAATTTTGGCAATGCTTACCTTATGGAGCATGACTGCAAACTCCTTATTAATAGGTATGGTGTAACCCCTAACATCCTCCTTATCCACCCAACCAATGATTTTTATTTGTACTAACTTGTTACCCCAAGCATATTTCATTTTATGAAACTCATAACATCTACATATGCTCTTGATTCTACCCTTCAAACTTTCTAATTTGAATCTCCAAATGGCTGGAAACTCATGTGGAAGTGTTAAATTACACCCTTGACCCATAGACTCATTTGTTTTCTTATATTGGAGTGAAAAAACTCTTTTAAAAACCTGAACCATATATTTTTAACTTTCAATAACCCTACAATTCTTTATTAAATCCAACCCATCCATCACCAAAGTGGTTTCCAACAACTCCTTTATGTCTATGCCACATAAAAGAGACACTATGAACATATGTAAGCAAAATAAATTAGAATTGGAAAATACTAAAGAGTTTCCCTTTATATATACCTTGATGGTCTTGAAATCACATGCCAAGTTCCCCAAACATGGAAGTTACATACCTTGTAGGAGTAATGCATAAATTAGACCCTTATCCCCAAAGAAAAACCTACACTTTCTTGCAAATTCAAACTTTTTAGGGTGCTTTTCATTGCTCTTTTTTACCTTGTTCCATGTTTATATGTTCAACTAAAGCGGCTCATCTACTCCTTCATTACTACCAACACCAAGCATCCTCTTGGTTTCAATCCTTGGGGTGTATTGAACAAGCTGTGTTGACACTTTATTAACCTCAATTCTAGAATGTATACTAGGATGAAATGACATAAAAAACTCATAATTTTCTAAGTGCATTTGCAATTTTTTTCCCATGCAATTTTCAAAATTCCTTATTCTCTTCATATATGGAATTATACTCCTCCACAACACCAATTTTAAGCACATATTTTTAGAATTCGTAAGGCTTAAAGGGAAAAGGATTAAATAATTATTTTCATACCTTGGGAACAAAATAGCATTGACTCCCTCAAACAAAATCTTGTTCACTCTAGAATGCCTTAGAAACTACATTTTAGCATACCTTAGAAACCAGCTCATGGAAAGAAGAATTTGAAAGTCCTTTTTATACTTTAGAGGATGCCCTATGCCCACATCATTGAGTTTTTCATATGGGTAACCTTTTCCCATTTTTTCTTCACCCAACATGCCATGTAAGTGACTCATTTCCCTCATGAGAGTTGGCTATTATAACTCAAAAAATCTATTTGTCTTGTTACCCCTATAGGAGTCTCTCCATGAATTATGCTTTCCATCCTCTTGGATGTTACCCCCTTGGGTACCCTATCATGCAAATCATGTAGAATCACTTCTTTCCCATTTGTACTAGCCCTTCACAAAATTTTTAGAATTCACTACACTCCATATATGATCCCTTTTGACTTTTATTTGGATATATAAGATGAAGAACTTATCAACCTTATTGAAATTAAGGCCTCTAACATCCATCTTGGCAGGTTTCCCATGATGACCATAATCTAGTGATAAAAATAAATATAGAAGACCTACATACCTTAGCTTCTAATTAGAATTCTTTTATCCCTTTTCCAACATAGCCTCTTCATCCCTATAACTCACATTTCTTCTTTCATGAGTATGTTTATCATATGAACCAAAACCAATGTGAAAGGAGAATGTTATAGTCCTATCTATCATACCTTGAAACTTGACTAAATGATAGTCATCTCCAAATACCAAAACATGTGCATTCTATCCAAGATGATGAAAATATAATGATGACATAAGTAGAAGCCATAAATCTAAAATGTTTACGTAACTTTGGCTACCATCATAATATTCATCTTTTTTTGTTGAATATACATGGGTTGAGATATTTTTTGCATCCCCAACCTTGTGAATACCATGGTTTTAAAATAAGAATCTTATTTTTTTATGAAAGCCTTCGAATGTCAACATGTGCATGCCTATATTCCTCCATACCCCAAACAATTCTAATTTTTTTCTTATTCCAATGGAATTATCCATAAAGAATTCAAAATCAAAAGTGAAAACTTCTGTAAAACTTGAAAAATTATTGAGATCCCATACCTCTTGGTTCCAATAATTTTGGACTTGAATCAAGGATTACTCATGCCATGTATCCTTAAGATTTATAATATTTTATTCGATCACATGACTCTTTGTAGGGCTGTTCTGAAAATCAGTCAATGGATATTTGAAGGTTGGTGTAAGTTCTTCAAAAATTGAACCTTTGGTATACAACAAGTGATGCCATTTTTACTTAAATTTCATCCTTCTTTGGCTTAAGATCCTTATTTTCTTCTTTTGTGACTTTATTTTCATGCATACAATCATTAAAACATCTTCTACATATAAAAGATCTTTACCTTGTTTTTTTGATGGATCATGAAGTTATTAAACAACTTCTTATATAACTTTGGGAAAATTTGCCATTACTCCCTCTTTAGGGACTACCCTCATAGATTTTTGGATACCTTCATTAAGCTAACCTTGAATTTATGGTTCTTTTGGCTCAGATAATTCAATCATTGGTTAAAATATTTTTATTTTATTTTTGAAACTCATCATTCACATATAGTTTAACCTTCTCTTCTTTTAAAAGAGGCCTTTTAGGTCTAGGGAGTAACCCCATAGAATTTACCAATCCTTGGGACTTAGTGGCATTTAGTTCCCTATGATAATTCTCCATGGCTTGCAATAATTTATCCATAGCTTCATCCATTGTCTTTTTCTTCATCCCTACCTTTTGATTGAGATCTTTGTATTCCTTTTTTGGAAAAAACCTAGGTTTCTTATCCATTGAAATCACTCACACCCCAAATTTGGCCAATAAATTGGCTTTGATACCAATAAAATGTCCCAAATAGGATGATTTATTGAATATTATGATTATTTAGAAACCCTACTTTAATATGGATTTTTTTATTTAATTGCAATAAACCCTAGCTGTCAACAAAACCTTCCAAAGATATCTCAAAATTAGCTTTAAAACATGTCAAACCCTAAACAATCAATAACTACTCTAAATAAGAAATTATAGCCCTTCAAAAATAACATTTATTCTTCAAACCCTAGGCGCCCTTGGTTGCAATATTAAATTGAAAATTATAGATGTTTTATCATGCCATAAATCTCATGAAACCCTCAGTAAATTTCATAATTATTATTGAAATAAAAGGCACAATTTTTAGTAAATATTTTGAATGTCTTCGTGGCTAAAAAATCCCAAAAATCCAAACACCCAAGCTATAAAATTATGAGAAAATTACAACAATTAATTCAAGATAAAATAACCTTCACAAGACGTCCAAACCTCTCCCAAAGCAAGTCACCACTATGCAAAAAATTAAGAATAATTCTAGAATTGTCTTTAGGGCACAAAACCCCCCAAAAACATGAAAATTAACTCTGAAACCTAGTTGTCACTCCCCCAAGAGCAAGTCACCAACCTAAAAAATGACCAAATGGTGTTTAAAATACCCTTGTAGGATTAGTTGATTCCAATGATAATCCTTGAATGAAGTTACCTCAAAGAAGGAAGAGAGTTTTCATCCCCTAACTCCATTGCTTTAAGGGTTTCATCTTCAAAGCAAATGGCTTAACATTTTTGTGCTAATAGACCAATTTTCAATATTCAAATCATAACATAACCTCTCCAAATGATTCATCTTTTAATTTTTTAGCCCTCCAAGTGTGGCTGCCAAAAGAGAAGGGAGGGTAACTTAAATGTTTTAAAATACCTTTCCTCATGATCCTTTCTTAAAATCACTTAAGCCTTCATGACCCTTAAAGTTCCCCTCTTTAAATGAGATAAGAAAAATAAATTAACTTTATAAAAAGGTACTTTTACAAATATTCAAACAAAAACATTCAATACTCTTTTTCGTTTATGCTTGTTGCTTAGCTCCCAATGGAATAAGTTAAGGCTAAAGGTCTTCTAATATGTCCCTATCAAAAGAGGGACATGACATTATGCAAGTATGATTTCATTTCTATCACAATGTGACATGGAGTTGATCTTGTATCATGTACCTTAGGTGAGTGTTTAAGTGCTTATACTTAAGTGATAGGTCAGTATTATAATTATTCTATCTATTGGACATTCAGAATCTACGTAGAACTATAAGGTAGTCACTACTACACAAAGTGTAATTAGCACTATAAAGAGGGTCATATTCACATAAAAAATAAATTGTTTTTAATGTTTTTATAGTGAAATTTTGAGGAATTTGCATATTTTTTAGTTTCACAAAAGTAAAACAACTATTTTCAGTTGTGCCATATGTGCATGACATTAACGCTACCTTTACACCACTCAAAAAAATGGTGCATATATTATGTATGTAATTACAAAATTATTTTCAGTAATTATAATTAATTATATTATATTTATTTTTTAAATTATTTATAAATATATTGCATATAATTAATGTGTTTCTATAATTTTTATACTATTTTATATAATAAATAATATATTATATATTTAATATTTTAGATTTAGAATATTTAAAAATTTATGTCATTAATGTAAAATTAAAAATCTAAAATATCCAAATGTTATAATTGAATAATTAAAGAAGACAATGTTATTTTTATATTTTTTATACAATAATATTTTCAAGGGAGCAATAAAAGGTCTCTTCCAAATCACAAAATAAATAAATAAAGAACTACATCTTAAATATCCTCAATCATTTTTGTTCTCCTTCTTCTCATACCAAGAGTAATTCCCCTCCCTGATGAGAGATGGTCTTTGGACCTACAAATACACAATACTAAAATTATATAAGTGTTTTAATTTATAATTTATATAATTCATGAGTAATTAAAAAACACATCTTATCATAACGAATTGATTATCATGGGCCCACTCATTGAAATCAGGGTGTCACATCCCATGGTTTTTAATATTGCACACACTTCCTTTTTCGCATGCTTGTCATGGTACACTTCTTGCAAAAATATTTATATGATAAAATTATATATATTAATAATTTATATAAATTAAATTATATTGAATTAAAAAAAAAAAAAAAACTATAAAATAACTTATATAAAGCTTATAAATTTGTTAGTGAGATCATCTATGTTTCATTACCCCATGAGATGAGTCACTTACTACCCTTTTTGCACCCTTGCTTTGTAACCCTTTACTTGGTTACTTTTCTTCCTTGAATTAATTAAATTATTTATAAAATATTTAATCAAAAAAATAAAATTTTACATATGTTTAATTTGGTTAACTAATTACATTGTTATCAATAACCTCTTGTGCCATTTGTTGCACAATTCATTCCATGTCTTTATCTATTTTGAGAGATCAAAGTTTTCTCCTCTTTACACCAGTTTTTCCTTGGTATTAAACTAGAAAATTATATCTATATAATACATTATGAAAAGACTAACTTTAATTATTTTTTGAATTTACATAACATAATTACCCTCGAATGCCTTTTTATTCTCCTAAAATCTTCTAATACATATTTTAAACTAACAATATTCTTGTAACGAACACTCTTACAATCATCTTGAATCATAGTAACCATTTTCTTTACTTTTTTCAAGTAGTATTTTATACAAGTATAAATGGAAATACGAGTAAAATAATTTTTGGGCTCGATCAACTATTCTTTTCCTGAAATCTTTGAAACCAAAAAATGTTAAATGTTAAATATTTCATACTTTAATCAATCACTATAAATGAATAAATTAATTTAAAATATTATAAATTAATAAAATGATAAATTGAAATAAAATTAAAATTAAAATATTTAAATAAAACATATTGAAATGCTTACTTTCCCTGAGCATCCATTAAAATCTACATGTTTGCATTTACAAATATCTGCATTCTGAGCAAGCCTAACAAGTGATGTCTATAAGAATCACAAGTAAGACACTAGGTACTATCATCATCTAATGATAATAGAGATAGACCTAATTCATCATCATCCTCCACCTTAATGCATTAGGTAGTATCTCATTGTTGCTAGTTGGGGCAAACTCTTGTTGTTTGGGTTTTGCAATTATTTTCTTATGAGGACAAGAGGGTCATGCACATGACAAGAATCTAAAATAAATTTATAGGACATTATAAATCAATTAATCAAAATCAATTTAAATAATAATAAAAAAATATACCTTTGTGTATGTGAGTCCTCTTGTATTAGACAAAGGAAGTATAATTGTCCCAATGCCCTCATTCTCCCATCAATTGATATGGGAAGTAGACCTATCATAAATAAGTTATATTATAAATTTTCAATGACAAGAAATATTTTTTAATTAAAAAATACATTATAAATTTATACTTCCATGTCAGGAAATTTGTGGCAATAGATGGACATTTAATCCTCTTAGGTCCCTCATGTCATTATCAAGTTATATAATTGGAATCTTTCAACGAGATTTTTTTTTTAATTACAAAATAAATTGTACACTTATAATACATTTGTGGTTGGTGCATATAGGTTGATGGATGTGTGCTCATGAAAAAGTGTTGATATGGATCATAAGCCTTGTTGAAATCCTCCTCCATGTCATGTTGAACCGAAACAAAAATGCTAGAGTTGCAACAAATGAAGGTATTCAATTCCCTCTTGGATAATATTCATAGGGAGAGATCCCCTAATTTTAGTGGAATGCCATCTCTAATATGTAAAACATAGCATGCAAAGGATATAAAACAATGTGGAATGCATATCAAATTACACCAAATCACCTATTTTTCAAATTTAATATTTTACATTTTACTTTACATGTGCATCTATTTTTCAAATTTCACACTAAACAAATAGTAAGAAAAATCAATGTAGAATTCACATAAGAGTATACTAAATCACAACATGAATTAACCTAATTCATTTTTTTTTTGTGTGTTTCTATGCTATACTAAGCTTTGATGGAATGTACACAACTGTAAAATATTACATGATAATTGTTTGACAAAATCCCTAAATGAAAAAAATAGTTTATGGAATGCATTGATTTTAGGTTATGCAAAATATTTACTTTTCATTTTCATTTTAGGGGTCAACATGGTGTAGAAGTCAAACAAGTTGTGTGAGCTTTCCATCGCCTCTTACATTTTTTTTTAATATGCATGTAGGCATATTTTAATATGCATGCAAACATATTTTAATATGATTTGTCCATGGTTAATGTAATTAAAATAATTTATAATAAATATAATATTTATTAATTAGATATTATTATTATTATTATTTTATTAAACAACAACAACAACAATAGTAATAGTAATAGTAATAGTAATAGTAATAGTAATAGTAATAGTAATAGTAATAGTAATAGTAATAGTAATAGTAATAGTAATAGTAATAGTAATAGTAATAACAATAATAACAATAACAACAACAACAACAATAATAACAATAATAACAATAATAACAATAATAATAATAATAATAATAATTACTTATTATTATTATTATTATTATTTAATTATAATTTAATATTATAACTTTTTGTGTAGTATACAAAATGTTTTATAATTTTTTTTTTAAACTGAAGGTACTTATTACTAATAATTGCATGTGATTTGCCAATATTTAATTGTGCAACATACTTTTTAAAACACATTTCTATATGGAATCTTTAAACTATTCATTTTTATCTTTCTCTATTTCCTCCAACTGTTCATTGGTTACATGATTTGGATTTGTAGTTAATACTAATTTCCTCTTCAATTTTCTTGTCTATATATCTAGTTATTAGCATATCACATTCATTATCATAAAATTTTTATATTTTCATATTATAATATTCATTTCATCATCTTCTTCATTATTTGTGGCTTTGCCAACTTCATCCCCTTACTTTGGTGAACTTTATCATCTTCAAAATTAGCTTCACCCAATTGATCATTGTGATCTCCAACTTTAACAACTTGATCTTCTTAAAGATCATGATCATTATTTTCAAGTTAATAATCATCATTAGAGTCATATTAACTATATATGTTAAAAACATTACTCATTTCCCATTATTCTCATGTTAAAATATTGTTGCCATCAACAACATGTCTCATCCTTGGCTCACAATGGAATACAAACTATCAATTATGTTTCCTCTCTATACTAGGATAGAATAAGATGTACATATAAAAATTTGTATGTGAAAAATAATACCTATTTATGAAAATTATGTGCATAAAAAAGGATAAGACGTACATATGGAAAATTCAACAAATTAATACATGATCACAATGTTGAGGAAACACATATGCCTTCCCCGCTCTTAAGTAACGATTAATTAAAGTCAACTAAATAAAGACCACTTTGAGTGTCTATTTTATAAACTTTATTATCAATGTAAGGGTACCATGCACATTTAAATATGAAAACTTGATATATGAACTCATACATTCAAAGAGTAATTTGGTTTGGCAATGGTTTTTATAGCTCAATTGGGGGTAGTTTGCATGGATGTCATCATCTCCAATCAATTATTCGAATATTATGGTTAGTTTTATTTTATTCATAGTATTCAAGTCATATAACCATTCAATGTATTGAAAAGCATGAACTACTCGATGATATCTTTCTCAATACAACCCAATAATAGAAGGGTAAATGCATGGAGTTGGGGGACAATTTTGTGGATGTTTACCATAATGTGTATGCATTATAGACATTACATGTACGCGTAATGTCCATAACACGTATGCATTACTTTAAAATTACATAAAATAATAATAAAATATCTATTAGAAGGAGTTTTGTTTAATTAACATAACTTGTACATGTTATAGTCCATATTGTTACTTTCACATTGCATAAAAAAATATCTATTAGAAGGGGAAACTAGTTTACTAAAACAATTGTTAAGTATAAGTTTACAATTATATTCCTTATAATTTATATTTATTTTAGTAAATATAATAAATTAAGTCCACTCTATATGTGATAGATTTGGTCTCATAGATGCACGCCTTATGATGTGGAAGATAGTTTTTCAAAATCTAATCTAGTTAGTACTTAGGCATTTTCAGAGTCTTGGTATTAAACTTAGGGATTTTAGGGAATAACTTTTGCAATTGATGTCTATTTTTTGTAAACATAGAGTTATGTTTTTAGGTTTTTGTGCTTTCCAAATTGCTTTTTATTATTTTTAAAAGTCCCATGTTTGTCAAAATTGAAGTTTACAAACCACTCACTTTGAATTCAACTCAAAGTGATGTGATTGGACAAACATAGGTCATATTAATGACTTACACAAATAAAAAAACAACTTTATGTTAATTTTACTTGATTATCATCCCCCCTCATCCCTAATCATTTTTAACTCATCATCCCTAATCACTCCCTCCTCATCACTCATCATACCTAATCACTCCCTCATTGACCCTCACGATCCCTAATCATATTTAATCATTCCCTCATCATCCATAATCACTCCCTCATTTACCCTTACAATCCATCATCATCCTTAATCACTACTTCATCATCTCTCATCATCCTTCATCATTCCTTCCTCATCTCTCATCATCCCTAATCAATCCCTTATTTAATCTCACCATCCCTCATCATCTCTAATCCCTCCCTAATCATCCCTAATCACTCCTTAATTGACCCTCATCATCCCTAATGACTCCTCATCATCCCTTATCATCTCTACTAACTCCCTCCTCATCCTTAATCACTTTGTCCAATACCTTGATGGTGGGTCTAATAGATTCCCACTTGTGCTCAATTGTCTTATGTTCCAATTCTAAATTTTACTCAATCAAACAA
This sequence comes from Torreya grandis, assembly GCA_037957365.1. Lineage (NCBI taxonomy): Eukaryota > Viridiplantae > Streptophyta > Pinopsida > Cupressales > Taxaceae > Torreya > Torreya grandis. The sequence goes on from JARHVA010000667.1 coordinate 2,485,283, forward strand.
GGCCAAAATAAAATATTATTTCACTCATCCTCTTTCAGTCAAATAGGGAACTCAAAGATATCATCTAATTGCCTGGTGAGATTTGAAGATCTATATAGAGATCCATACCTAGACTGTGGAGAGAGTGTATATCCAAAGCCTTAGACTAGAATAAATAGGTAGTAAAGTGATCAAAAGGTGGTAACTCCCTTATTATCCCTAATCATCTCTAATCACTATCTCATTGAACCTCACTATCCATCATCATCTCTAATGACTCCATCATTGTCTCTAATCACTCTTTTATTTACCCTTAGCATCCCTCATCATCCTTAATCACTACTTCATCATCCCTAGTCATCCCTCATCATCTCTAATCATTTATTCACAATTGATAATCACTCTTTCATTAACCCTTATCATTTATTATCATCCCTAATATTTGTTTCATCATCATTCATCACTCTTCCTTGCCCCTCATCATCCCTAATCACTCCTTATTTGACCCTTCTCATCCTTAATCGCTCCCTCCAATACTTTTATGGTGGGTGTATTAGCTCCTCACTTATGCCTGATTGACTTCTATTCTAATTCCAAAATTTACTAACTCAAATAAGGCCCAAGGATACTCTTCTTTCACTCATCCTATTTCAATAAAATAAGGAACTCAGGTATATTATCTAATTGTATAGTAGGATTAAAAGATCTATATAGTGATCCATGTCCAAACTATGGAGAGAGTGTGTATCCAAATCCTTGAACCAGAATAAATAGGCATGAAAGTGAGAAAAGGGTGGGATTAAATTTTATTACTTACATATATAAATTAGGATTTATGCATCTAATAGTTTAAATCCCAAAGTTGAGAATCCAAATTTATATCTATATAGATATGTGTGACTGGATACTAGTTAAGAATTCCCATCCAAACCCCATAGTCGACATCTCATTATATATATGTCATTGAGAGTATGTCCATATTAGATCAGATTATGAAATAGATAGATAGGTGGTCACTAGTTAGGTAGAGTGTGTTCTAATTTGGTAGTCAGTAAAGTGTGTTTACTAACCCAAATAGATATATACCTAACCTGATCTATACCCAAATTGATCTATGAAGGGAATGAATGGAATATGACTTAATATAGTGTATTGAGGAGGTGATAATTAGATTTTGTGCATGACCTAGTTGTATATAAGGGAAAATTTGGGCCCTTTCATACTCTATGCCTCAATACCCAATACAATATATCAAAGGATAATGTAGGAATGGAGTCCCTACCATAGATATATGGGGGCACCATTTTGAAGGCCCTACCCTGATCTCAAAATTTCCCTATCCATTAAGGCTATGGAAACTTTACATATCTACTTCATCTATGCTAAGGAATATGGAAAGGGAATCTTGAATTTTTGATATATAGATTTTCTTCACCTAATATCACATCAAGGGAATATTGCTTTCTCAATGGATAGCAAGGGATTAAGTCATAACTATAAAATTAAGTTTGCCTTCTTGGTATCTAGATTTGATTTTATTTGGTATTAAGGCATGGTTATGAAGGGGATCTTACTTTTTGATAGATAACTTTGTTTTTACCCTACCTACTTAACTATGCCCTACCCAATAAGGCAAGGGAAACTTCCTTCTCAATATATAACTTTGCTCTTATGCTACCTACTTTAACTTTCTAAAATATATTCTTAGCTATCTAGGGAAGCTTGTTTCCTAATCTATAGATTGCATAAATTATTTCCCTACTTACTTAGCTATGCCCTACCTACTTAGCTTTTGTTGTTGGCAAGGGAAGCTTTCTTCCCAATAGATAGAATGAGAAATTAAGTTCTAAATCATGTTATGCATGTAATATATCTATACCATTGAGTATTCCCTACCTAATTTATCTACTTGAGTATGCTATACCCAATTGAATATGTGCTCCATATCTTGATCTTGAGTATTTGTAATATCTTTAAATCAAACAAAATCCCTGAATCTAGAATTTGTAGAAAACCTTAACCAAAGAAGATATCTTTTCTAAATTTTCCTTGAAAACCCTAGGTACCAAAACCTCATTAATTATAGAACTAGATGATGAAACCTTAGGAGAAAATTATTGAATGTTATAATGAATTTTATAGCATCAAATCATCCATCAAACTTAGCCACATAGGCACCAAATATGCAATTTTTCCTCAATGAATGTGTTGGAAAATATAATTAAAAATAATGATAAATATTAGAATAATTATATAAGATTCCAAAAAATGTTATAGGCTTTAAATAGCCTATCAACCCCTCAAAATCATCCCTCCAAGCAAGTCACCTTAGTTAGAAAAATAGAATTTCCTTCAACAATTCCACACAACCTAAAAAGGGGTCTTCAAGACCTCTAAACTCCACACAACCCTTGAAATAAGGGTCTTCAATTGGAAATGATGAAATCTACCCAAGATGGATCACAAACCAAGGTGATAACCTCTCCAACCAAGTTACCACCCTCACAATGTAATTTTCCACTCCCATAAGCAATTTGCCACCCTTCCCAAGGGTTATTTATCAATTTTCTAAATATTTTAGCTCAATTACAGCCTCTGAATGAAGTTGCCCAAGTTAAAAATTAGAGGGTTTCATCCCTAATTCCTCTTGACCTTTGAAGGTTTTTGTCTTCAAGGTATGATTTAAGATTTTTGTTCTTAGACTTATAAATACAATTTACCAACATAACATATCCTTTTCAAATGATCCCTCATCCTCATCAAATACCTTTTCACAAGTGGGGTGCTTCACTTGGAGGGAAAACATAAATATTTAAAAATAATTTTTATTTTAATTCCACTTAAGGGTTAAATAAGCCCATGACCCTCAAAATGTCCCCTTCTTAAGTCACAAAAAAATTAGACTATTACTACTTTATTTTAAGTATTTAGAAATACCTTTTATGTTAGTAGTAATATTATTCTAATTTTGAAAAAGGGGACATTACAATCTTCCCTTCCCAAATTTGCTTGTCCTCAAGCAAATATAAGTTCTCATTCCCACATACCCTCATTCCAAGGTCAAATAACATGTTGTAATACTCCCATAATCTAGCTCTCATGCTTGTCAACTGAAGGAGATTTTATAAAGACAAGCTCATATACCTACTACCCCTCTTCTTATTGATGTATTTTGGCAGACCATGGGTTCTAGGATATTCTTTAGAGTGGATATTAACTATTGACCCAATTATGTCCTCTTCATTTTAACCCTTAAAAACACAATAGCAATTTCTTCTCTTGCATACTTCTATGTGCAAAAATAATTCCAAACTTTTATCCCATCCTTGTCAACAAAGGTGAAAGAACATCCTCTAATGGGTGCTATCTTAATTTTGTCCTCTTCATCTTCAAATGTAATTTCATATGTCCCATAATTTTTTTGGGTGGGAAACAAACTTGGCTACTCTTTCCTTTTTGTACCTGAACCTACACATGGAACCAACTTATTAAATATAATAAGAGTGTTGTTAAATAATTTTACAATCACTTCATCATGCCTTATAAACATGATAATTATCTATCTTCCTTTTCTTTCAACCTTAACCACTTTCAATTCCCAATTTATAGCTAGAAATATGATCATGCTAGCCCTATAAGGCATTAAGGGGTTGCCTAGGCTATGCCAAGTAGCACCAAACATAGAATAACTTCCATTATGCTCCAAACTTTCCCCTAAAATCAGAATTATACCCATTCCATGGGTTGGGACCACTCCCAACATGACTAAAATCAACTCCTCATTTCTAATTAAAAAAAACCATTTAAATATGCCAAAGAAATGACATATATAGTCATATAATAGGTGATTAGTTGGTTGTAATAATGCATAACCTTATTATCATCCTTAATTATGAGGATTCTTGAAAACAACTTACCTCTTTGAAGTTTCCCTTTACGATATGCCTTCAAAGTGAGTTTGATGACCCTCAAGCTCATTCTCAAAGAGCTAATGCCATTATGGGAAGCATGGCAAAAATAGGTCCAACTATTACCATTCATGGTATTTCTTCCCGTTATCAACCATCTATGGAATTTAGAGGGGTACCACCCTCCTTCCTTAGTGAAACCTTCTACCTTACTTTCCTGAAAATCCATTTCTAGCCAATGTTCCACCCCATTTATGATTAGTCCTCATTCATTGGGGTGCATGGGCATTCATTTCAACTCATAATGACCCTCATGGATCTTCGTTTAAGATTATGGTATAGGGTTATAATTTTTTTGAATAGTGTAACTCTGAACATAACTGAGCCCATACCTTTCCTTGATTTTTCATGATAAAGGAAACCTTGTTAAGATGTAGACAAGGAAATAAATCTTTCCACTAGTTCATTTTCATACATATGCTACCCCTATGATCATTCATCCTAGATGACATATGAGTGCACAAAAATCTAAAAACATTTTCATCCCTTAAGATGCCTTTAACTTGCCCCTTTCCTTTGCAAGATAAAGAGGGTTTGTGACCTCCTCCCTATTTTCTATCTTAGAATTTAGAAATTTTCCCTTCAAAGTCTACATCTTTAAATGGGATGGAGCTTTTCCATCTATGTACCTAATCCGTAAACAGGCAGTGTCCAAAACTATAATGCTTTATTTTTATGGATGTTTTAAAAATTCTCAATTTACTATAATTTAACTTGAAATTGGAATAATAATTAACATCTATATTAAAAAAAATTGATAATCAACCAAAATCATGAGCCACAAAGACAATATGCAAACTAGGGTTGATAACAAAGTTCACCCAATCTAGGCTACGTCTCTGAGTCCTGCTCAAAGGCATACCTAATCGATTATTGATGAAAACATTAATTTGTACATCAATTATCCCTAGTAGGGGTTCTCGATCTACAAATAAATATTTTAATGTCCAGTAGCTCTAGCTTTGGCAATTGGCTCTGGCTCTAGCTCTCGACACTTGGCTTTGGCTCTAGCTCTTAGCACTTGGATCTTTGGTTGTTCAGATCTCATCTCTTTATCTCTTGCCTCTTCGGCTCTTCTGTTGTGTTCTTCACACTCTGTTGTGTTTCACACTTTGATTGTGTTTTCAAATGAACCCCCTAGACCCTTTATATAGGGTTACAGGTCCACAAAAGGTGGGCTTGAATGATTATCCCTTTTACAATTTAAATAATATTCATAATTATCCCATGACCTATTTTTATGGGATTAACAATTATCCCATTCCATCATGGGATTTACAATAGAAGGCTTTATTTTAGCCTTTCATGATTTACATGGCCTTTCAATGTTTTAATAAAACATTATATTTTAAAAAACATCAAATGCTTTATAATTTAATGCCACGTAGTATTTTTAAGCTTTTATTAAGACTTTTCCTCCATTGGCATCAAATATTATATGTATTCATACCATATAATATCCCACTTTTGTGGGAAGGCTTTTAAATTAAATTAAAGCCTTCCACGTTGGTATGAAACCCCACATTTGTGGTTTTGAAGACTTTTCAAAAGGCTTAAATAAGCCTTTATAATTTAAATAAACCATATCTCTTCATGCCTTATTAAAAGGCTTCCACCTAGGTTTTTTCACCCTTGTTTATATTCACATGTGTGTGGATTACATTATTTTTTAATATTCAATCAAAACTACAGGGGAGATAAAATATATTTTTAAATAATAAACTTTACCCCATATAAAGTGATTTCACTGTGCCACGTAGATGTGCCATGTGGAGGTTGGTAGTTGTGCCATGTCATTTACCAGTTGACCAGTGTTAACTGATGTTGACCCATTTATTGACTTTGACCAACTTTGACCAAAACTTTGACTAGCCATAACTTCTACATATGGACTCTATTTCATGAACCATAAATTGTGCTAAAAATCTCATGATGAGATATTCACCATGGAACTATTCTCAAATAATTCCATAATGGTCAATTTTTGTAGTTTGAACAACTTTGACCTGATTTGACTAGCTTGACTGAAACTTTGACTAGCTGCACAAGGAGCATACGAGCTTCATTTTATATATTCTACATATCATTGGAAACATCTCAATGGGATCTACGTGACGGTGCAGGTTTCATTTTGATTTAAGACTTTTTTTAGTTGACTTTTGGATCAATCCTCCCTACTAAGAAGGCTTTTTGTCCCCAAAAAGCTAGTACTAGACTTGGTACTTCATTAAAATGCTTTGTAACACATCAACTACAAAACCAAATAATAGTTTATGATACAAATGGTAAAATTTACACTGATTCATAACTCAAACTATATATTTCTAAACACAAGGCATGAGTTACATCGATTCATGTGATTGTCATTAAGATCACAACATTTCTCAACTATTTGCCCATCTGTCACATCCTGTAAGTGGTGAACTGCCAAACATTATAACAATCACCAATGCAATTAAAAAACAAATTTGTTAATGTAAACAAAATACATTAAATGTTGTAACCATGTTGAAATGCACTACCCAAAACATAGGTCTTACTATGCTAAACAATTATGGTTTGTGACCATGTTGTAATTCATTTCCCTAACATGGGTCTTAAAATGCTAAAAAATATGGGAACAATATAAACTGTATAGTGTCTAACATTACAAATATTTCCCAGTAGGTCTATAAGTGCATCTAATCTGATACATGCCAAAAAATAGATGCATCTCAAAATAGTAGTTATTTTATCACAAGTACTACAAAAAAATTGAATCCTATCCAAACAACCTATACACTTCTATCCAATCTCCAAGCTAATCAAATGAGTTACATTCCTTGAATGAAACTCATAAAGATAATCAGGAGATTCTAAAAATTAAAGCTTTTCAAAACATAAGTGTGAGAATGAAAAACTTTTCATGATAAACATATCTCGAAGTATTCTCACTAGCTCTATAATGCATATGTCAAAGCATGGTAAATTTCCTTTATCAATATTCAATAGGAATTTCAAAAAATGCTTTGAAATGTTAATCCACTAATTATGACATCATGAAATTTAGAAACTATATACCAACCCTTTTAATCAGATTTCCCTGTTTAGTTGGTGTGTTTTCTTTAGTGGATACCTGAGTCACCACAGGGGTCATTTTCAAATATGTTGGTTTTACAATGCTTTCCTTATTAACAAGTTTTAACTTTTGTTCAGGATGAAGCTGCCAACACTTTTCAACTATATGACCTTTCTTTTTACAGTGAACACAAAATCTCTTGTCCACATTTTTATGATCCATTTTTTTAGGAAAATTACCTAAACTTCTTTTCAATGAACTACGTTTAAGAGAGTAATCTCTCTCAACCTTTTCCAACAAAGATTTATGTTTCCTAATTTATGTACATAATGGTTACACAATCCAAAAAAATTTCATGGATAAACGTGCCATAAATTTTGCACATCATTACCAAACTTCTCAAATGTGAATAATGGATTAGAATGTTTACCTTTTCTTTTATAATTATGGTAAACAAGAGGTGGAGGAATCTCATTACCTCTTCGTGGTGATCTCTTACCAAATCCTTCTTTAGAGGATGAGTCACCAGATGCCAATGGGGAAGCCTCTTTGTTGTGAGAAGCTTGTCTTCTTCTAGTGGTCTTGGAGCTTTCTCCAATCTCCTTTTCCCCTACATTAGCATACCCCAATCCTACAAAATGAGGTTGGTCTTTAACCAATATGGGGTTAGATATGCCTTGATTATTCTTTCCAAGGCTAATTCCATTAAATCCCATTTTAAATAATAATTTGGATCTAATACCTCTAGTATGCTTTTTAAATAAACCAAAGACGTCATTACCTAAATCCAAAACTAAATAGGAGGAAGAAGAAGATTCTCATGGTGAACAACTTACAGTGCATTCATCTGTCATGGTCTTTGCATCTGAAGTGGAAGGCTGTTCCTTCTATTCATTTTGTAATTGAGCTAAGAGCTTATCTTTGGCTTGAATCTTAGCCTAAAACTCTTTAACAAATGTCATCAACTGCTTACTCTATATAATCATCTTATTGATATAATCCTCTTTCTCTTTTATTGAGGATTGTGGCTCAGTTTTTAACCATAAAATCTCCTCTTCCAAGGAGTAAAACTTGGCTCTCAGGAAAGAGTTTTCTTCCTAGATCTAGTAGTTAATTACTTCAAGCTCATCAAGCCTCTCTCTTTTCTAGGCTTTGACCATTGCACCTATTCAATCACAAAGTCTAAACAAATGCCAAAAATGGAAGCAAAAATAATAACCAACTATTAGTCATAGGTAAACCACACTATTAAATCTTGTTGATCAACTGCTCTAATACCATATCTGATCTATAAATAGGTAGTGTCCAAAACTACAATGCTCTATTTTTATGGATGTTTTAAAAATTCTCAATTTCCCATAGTTTATCTTGAAATTATCATAATAATTAAAATATGTATTAAAAAAATTGATAATCAACCAAAAGCATGAGCCACAAAGACAATATGCAAACCAAGGTTGATAATAGAGTTCACCTGATCTGGGCTACATCTCTAAGTCCTACTCAAAGGTAGAATTGATCGATTATTGATGCAAAAATTACTTTGTACATCAATTTTTCCTAGTAGGGGTTCTCTATCTACAAATAAATATTTTAATGTCCATTGGCTCTAGCTTTGGCAACTGGCTCTAGCTCTCAGCTCTGGCTCTAGCTTTCAGCACTTGGGCTCTACCTCTAGCTCTCGACACTTGGCTCTTCATTTCTCAAATCTTTGAATCTTGGCTCTTTGGCTCTTCTGTTGTGTTCTTCACATTTTATTGTGTTTCACACTTTGATTGTGTTTTCAAATGAACCCCTTAGACCTTTTATATAGGGTTAGAGTCCATAAAAGGTGGGCTTGAATGACTATCCCTTTTATAATTTAAATAATCTTCATAATTATCCCATGAACTATTTTTATGGGATTAAAAATTATCCCATTCCATCGTTGGATTTAAAATAGAAGGCTTTATTTTAGCCTTTCATGATTTATATGGCCCTTCAATGTTTTAATAAAATATTATATTTTAAAAAGCATCAAATGCTATATATTTTAATGCCACATAGTCTTTTTAAGCTTTTATTAAGACTTTTCCTCCATTGGCATCAAATCTTCTATGTATTCATGCCATATAATATCCCTCTTTTGTGGGAATGAATAATATAGGCTTTTAAATTAAATTAAAGCCTTCTACGTTGGTATGAAATCTCACATTTGTGGGTTTGAAAACTTTTCAAAAGGCTTAAATAAGCCTTTATAATTTAAATAAACCATATCTCTTCATGCCTTATTAAAAGGCTTTGACGTAGGTGTTGGAAATATTGTCATTGATGTCAAAGGTTTAGTATTATTGGTGATAAAGGCCCCATTGCATTTAATGTTGTTTGTAATAAATATATTTTGGCTAATATGAGTTAATATTTATTTAATATTAATGAATATATTTTTGGTTGCATATGATACAAAAGAAGGGCCCATGGAGAAGTTGAAGAGCCATGGGGTAAAGACAAAAGAAGGATGGGATGCATTTTCCCATGAAGAGTCATCTTAGGGATTACCAAGAGTCACCAAGTGAAGACAAAAGAGTAAGGGTGCAATTTCTCATGAAGGGACACTTCGAGGAATATGAAAAGTCACCAAAGATAAGGACAAAAGTGGGAAGGACGTTTTTGGTCATGAAGGGTCACCGCATGACTTTTCAAAGGCTTGAATATGAAGGGTCATCCAAGATTGGCACCATTTTCCATGAAGATTGAAGGGTCACAAAGGGGGAAGGCCAAAGGTCTTTTGGAAAGCTATAAATAAAGTCTTGAGAAGCCATTTGTAAAATAGAAGATAGAGATTGATTTGATATTGTAATATCTAGCTTAGAAGAGAAATTTTGAGAGATGAATATGATTTGTATTTGTTATATCTAGCTTAGAAGAGCAAAAGTGAGAGAGAGGAAAGAGATGATGCATTGATTTATCATTTGTTGAGATAACAACATTGAGAGATAGGTGTGTGGTATACACAAAGGGGTTGGTGATCCTATGGGTTAGTGCTCACAAATTGTTGTTGGGTTGGTGCTCGGCAAAGGGGTTGGTGCTCTTGTGGGTTGGTGTTCATGAATAGTGGCTGGGTTGGTGCTTGGCAAAGAGGTTTGAAGCTCCTGTGGGTTACTTCTCATGAATTATAGCTGGGGTGGTACTCAGAAAAGGGGTATGGTGCTCTTGTGGGTTTGTTCTCATGAATATACTTGAGATTGTTCTCCGTGGTTTTTCCCACATTGGGTTTCCATGTTATATCTGGTGTCTCTCTCTATCTTGTGTGATGTTTATTGTTTGAGTTTTATTGCATATCTTGAATGTTTGATTAAGTGGAATTTGATAAAGGGAAAGTTTTATAAGATATATAATATACTGATTCACCCCCCTCTCAGTATATTCCATGCTTAACAGTAGGTTTTATCACCCTTGTTTATATCCACATGTATGTGGATTATATTATTTTTTAATATTCGGTCAAAACCATAAGGGAGAAAAAATATATTTTTAAATAATAAATTTTACCCCATATAAAGTGGTTTCACCGTGCCATGTGGAGGTTGGTATTTGTGCTACATCAATTTTTTTGACCAGATTTGACCAGCATTGACTGATGTTGATCCATCTATTGACTTTGACCAATTTAGACCAAAATTTTGACTAGCCATAACTTCTGCATACGAACTTTGTTTCGCGAACCATAAATTATGCTAGAAATATCATGATGAGATATTCACCATGAAAATATTCTCAAATCATTCCATAATGGTCAATTTTTGTATTTTGACCAACTTTGACCTGATTTGACCAGCTTGATTGAAACTTTGACTAGCTACACAAGGAGCATACGAGCTCCATTTTTCACATTCCATATATCATTAGAAAGGTATTAATAGGCTCTACATGATGGTGCAAGTTTCATTTTGATTCAAAACTTTTTATAAGTTAACCTCCAGATCAGTACCATTGTCTCAACATAAAAATTTTAGAATTCATAGCACATACCAAACTTACAAGACTTGTAGTCCTTACCACACTTCAAGTGGGTTGAGTTCCCATATAAATTTTATAATTTTTAACACATGAGGTGAGTAAACATAGAGTGGGATGAATTCCCACATGTTGTAGTGGATACTCCAATTCAAAATTTTTAGCCTCTTCCAATGGTCTAAAAGTTTCTTTGCAACCCTGAAGTTCTATCCACTTACTGAATATATGGAACAATTCAAACCAACAATCATAACTCTCAACCCTATTAACAAGGATGTCTATTGGTGGTTTAGGAAATAATATAATTATCACTTATACACCTACTTTTGTGAAATGATATTTATTGGTTATATTGTACACCATTCCTTCTAAGGAAGGACACCAATCACTTCATATGCAAGATGGAAACAACTTAGGACAGTCATGAATTACTAGATTCTCCACCCTATTCTAAATTATGTTAGCTAAGTCTTCATCTCCTTTAGCCAGAACCATTTACTAGTGTTTCCCAATGATTCAATGGCCTTAAAACATTCAAGTTGATAGTTATTCAAGTCTAAAAATGATAATTTATAATATGATTTTACCAAGGTTAACAACCTAAAAGTGGAACAACATTTGCATAGTTGAAACCTTCATGTAAAATAATGAATTAAGAGCATTTTAGTGACTGAAAACATTTCAAAGAAGGTTGAGAATTCTTTCCCCATAGTCACCAATCATAAATTTCCCCTTTCTATGACTAAAAGGGATTGTCAACCCACTTGTATGGGTGCAAGTGAACTCAAAATTTGTATGACAACAACACTACTCTTATAATTTTCACCTGGATCCCACATCAATATTGAAAATTTGCAACTCCCAATCCTTGAGTGTTCTTCAAGAAATTCCTTCCTCTATTTAGTTCCCTTAATCTTATCCTCATTATTATCTTAATCCTCATGATGATAAAAATTTTTTAAGGACATAATATGATGGTTATACAATAAATTCTTGCTAGAAAGATAATCAAAATGCTTACCTTTAGATGCTAATCTAAAAATACCAACAAGTTTAAAGTCATTAGAAAAAGCTAGTGAGGCATTTTCATCATGAGTATGACTCATAAAAAAGTCTTCCTACAATTCCCTCTCACAAACCTATTGAAAAATTGATTTTTCTTCTTCTTTAAGTATCTTTAGCATCTCCTTTTACTGCCCTAAACCATACTAATAAGGCTCATTTTTCTACCCCAAGGTGACTATTTTTTGTTATTATGAAATTATAGCCCTGGGCTACCCCAAAGTGTTTCCCCTATGCTATCTAAAGGACCTTGAAATGTTATTTTTCTATTATTTAAAGGGAAAAAAATTACCCTTAGTAACCGAAGACTCAAGTTGCTTACCCTTCTCTTTGAATCCCTTTAAGTGTTATCTTGATTGAATAGCTATCAACTTTGCTTCTTTTTCTGTTGTTTGCCAATCATCACACTTCCTATTAGATGTATAATGGAGCTTGCTAAAATCATGAACTATGTAGGATAAACACATGTGCGAAGTGTTTAAATATGTCTTTTATGTAGTTTTATACTAGTCGGCCTTGAAAGTCTAAATAGATAATTAGAGAATGTGAATTGTCTCTCATTTTGGTTCTTAGAAGGTTGGAAGGTGAAGAGACATCAAGATTGTAAAATACTATAAATAGTACTTTTATATAATAGAATCTAGTTCAATGTGTTGATAGATATTAATAGAAGTTATCTTATTGTGGCTTTCTCATATTTTATTTTATGTATGGTGTATGTGTAGTCGAGTAATTTGTTTTTATTTATTCTGTAGTCTAATGCAATATGAATAATGGTCTTATTTTAGTATAGATGTTGTAACCTGCTTTCTATCTAATTCAAGAGGTTGAATGAGGTCTATATGATTTTATGTCTCTCTTTCACCTATTATGCTCTCCATTTCACAAGTTATCCCTATAATTAGCATGTTTTGGTGAAACTCCAAGAACTTCTAATAAAAATGGTGCAGTAGCATGAAACCAAAATGGATAAAATATGATGAGATCGTTTCTAGGGCCAAGAGATGTATAATGATTGATAGATGAGAGAATTAAGAATTTTTCATAAGAAGACGCTTGAAGAGTCAAAAAGACTACAAAGGAGATTGTCCAAAAACACATCTATGGTGAAATATATGATTTTTTTTGGTGTGAATTGCCTAGACTATTAACTATGTGGTTAGCCAAATTAGATTACTATTGCTTTAGTTCAAGGAGAATAAAATTTATAAATTAGACTAAGGACAAGCTAGAGAGATTTGTAATATAGATACCTACTGGTCCTAAGTAGTAGATTACTAGATGAAGACTACGATCAATGGATATATCACAAAATTCATAGTATAAGGATACATAAATTTTCAGACTTTATATGATCAATTTATTTAAAGAATCAGAGGGAAGTTTTTGTAGTGACTACCTTTATTGATCAAAATGTTGGTTGTGGAAAAGGCCATGGTGTTTACTCTAACCAACATGGAGTAATCACTTTAGGCACCATGAGGGTGTATGCAAGATAAAGAAAATGATGAGGAGATGAGTAAGAGGAACTTGAACTTAATCCCAAAAAATGGAGGGTGAAAAAATCTGATCAAAAAGAAAATCTTGGGACTCGAGAGAGAGAGAGAGATATGACATCAAAGAAGATGGAATAAGACAATCGACCTTGAAGTAACTACGAGTAGGACTAGAAGTAAAGTATATGTTGCTAGAGATGGAGAAGTGCAAGGTAAAGATGTTGGAGAAGAAAGGTTGATGAAAGGTGTGAAAGCTGATGAAAGAGAAGGGTATGCTAAATATGAGGAAATGTTAGATGAGAAAGTATATGCTAGAAGTAGAGATTCTAAGGTAGAGCAGTTAGGAAATATAGGTAGGTCACAGTTTATTAAGGGGTGTTTCTCTACAACCAAGAAGGAAAGTTCCTGAAAAGATGTTAAATTTTAAGGTAGTATTATTACAAGTTAGATTTCAAATCAATAAGAAGCTATAAATTATTGGGAATAGGGCCAACCCGAAAGCACACAATTGATTACCAAATTCAAGTAACTTAATATGCAGAAATAACCAGAATCAACAAGTAACTAGAATTCAGAATAACACAAAATATGAGAGACAATACACAACTTGTATTAATAACTCTTACAGAAAAGAATACAATAAAGAAGATGCCACTTCTTCTCCACCACCTCTTTAGAGGTTTCCCACACCTCAAGTGAACAGTAATTCTCTCCTCAAAGCTCTCTCTACTAGGTCCCAACACCCAACTCAAATACAGAGTTGGTGTTCACCTCCCGTGCTCCACGCACAACACAAGTGCTCCACGCACTCCACAAGTACTCAAGGTACTTCAAGTAGATCTCCCATGAACCTACAATAACCTGCACTTCAACAGACCATACTTATGGAAGGAACTCCCTTGCCTTCCTCTTATCTCTATCTGAGTACACACCTGTACTCCAAGTAGATCTTGCCTGATACTGCTCCCTGTTGTGTTGCTGTCTATATGATCTTGCACACCTGCAAATCAAACACGGTTCTGCACACCTGTGAACCTTGACCTTGCACACACATACACCTACAGATCAACGATCTTACTTACCATGTAGATCACTCTACACCTTGAAGAACCCTTGTCCTTGCCTCACCAAGTCCTTATGATTCTCCAACCAGTACCAAGCTTGGCACTGATAGGGAACTAGGAGGAACACCCTTACTCACTTCACACACAGAAGGAGCAAACTTTGCTCAACTCAAACTAGAACACTTTTCCAATACAACCATGAGTCTATTATATAGATCTCATCCAAACAATAATTAGACATCTAATTACAATAATTAGATCCGCAGCTCTCAGTCTAAAAATAGATCTCTTCATGCAAACACTTGGTTCGTTAGCTGACTGCCCGTAATAAGCGCAGTCCGAACCACACAGGCGACCGACGTCGGTCCCTGTCCGCCTGGGGGTCACCGACGCCGGCCGATCCATGACCGACGTCGGCTGCTTCCTGTCGCCTACCTACCGACGTCAGTTGGCCAGACCAACGCCAAAGACTTCTGACACTCAATAACTCATCCTGCAACCTCCTCCATGTCTGCATCAGTGAAGCTTTTAGCTCCACAACCTAACAATCTCCCACTTGGAGATAAATAGCTGCATTATACCTATACCTGTACTCCATCTAATCTGTTTCCTGGTTTGTATCCCTCTTCAAGATCAATCCTGAAGACAACCCACCACACACACTGTGATGTACCTCCTGTCATCTGAGTACCCTACCGCATCCGAACCTACAAACACATGTAGTGAAGTCCTGACCCTGCATAGCATGAATCCCTGCTGTCGGTCCCTGTCAAATACCTGAGAACCCACTTCCCCGAATTGGCTCTTAACTCTCTGACAGCTCCCACTGCTTGGGAAAACTCAGGTCTATACCAGACCTCATGTGATTTTGGACACTGTACCTGTCTAGCCCTTAGTGTGCTTCAGCTCTGCATCCTGAACCTCGCCAACACCTAATTCACATCAGCTCCCACTGGAGACAAAATCTACCTGTGATCTCCATGCCTCCCATGTCAAAAAATTTTGCTGCTCCAAACTCCTCATGACATGACACTGAACTAATCTTACCCTTAGCTCAGCAAAACCCTGTATGTACAATCCTGCTAGCAAAACATACCATCCACATACAGCAACAGAATGATGTCATGACTCATCATCCACCTAGTAAGGCAAACCACAGTAGTTACCCTGACATTGACTGAAGCCATGCTTCATCCTCCACCTATCAAAACCTGTACCACTGTCCTGCAGCTCCTCAAGACCATATGACCTGGTCTTCCATCTCACATATCCGTTCTCTCTATTCTTCTAATAAGGCATCCATTCATCTCTGTACTTTCATCCAGCTGGCAAACCTACCAAATCTCCCGCTTGGTTCTGCATCATAATCCTGCCATGCTCCCACCTGTTTCCTGGATCCTTCCTACTCTATAATCAGCAACAAGTATAAAGAAGAGGAACACGAATTTGAGGGCCTACTTACGCCTTCAGTCCTTCGTATGGGTGTTTGAGACTCCTTGACAACATGCTGTCCACCCAAAATTTGTTAAAGTGACTGACCTCGGCCACCCCATAGTCTGCATCTGATCGACGTCAATTCCCATGCGTCTGTCCCTGACTACCAACCTGCAACCGCTGGTATCCCTACTGTCGACGTCGGTCCTCCTAACTGACATCGGTCTTACCTATTGCCGACATCGGTCCTCCTGACCGACGTCGGTCTTACTCTGCCCGACACTGCTGGCTTCGGTCTGCACATGACCGACATCGGCTCTTGTCTGTTCAACGCCAGTTCCTCCTGACTGACATCGGTATCTGTGTTCACCTGTGAGTGATGACTTTTTACCTGTGAGCTCCTTTGAATCAATCCCATGTCCAAACTGCCCTGCTTAGATGTATCCAGCCTCATACACTGAACTCTGTCTGCCATCTCCTCTAAGAACACCAAGGCTTTCCAGTTCTTAAGCCTGTCAAATATATCTGTCTTGCGCTTAAGAACATGCATCTCCTTCCTGCTCATGTGACCAAGCCTACGAAGCCACGTCTCCACAACAGAAGAAGAATCAGTAATATAAACAAGTAGATAAAGAGTACCTATTTTCTTACCACCAGCTAATTCAAGTGCATCCGCTGTGAGAGTTCTTGTGCATCTCTCATCACCCAATCTTTCTGAAGAAATTAGCCATATCTCCAAACCTGGGACCTACATGACCCTCATCAACACCCATGTGTTGGCCGCCTGCAATTTCAGCTTCACTTCCCCTTTGCCAATTATTTGGCAAGGCTCACCAGCTCCTCTACCTAGGGCTTCATGGAAAGAGGCAACCAAATCTTTTATCCAAGATTCAACTTTATCCAAGAAACCTCCTAGAGCATCCTATGCAACAACACCTGCAACATCTGCTTCTTCAATTTCTTCATGCTGATCTGCTACCAACCAACAATCTTCTTTTACCTGCTCTTTCTTTCCATCAGACCTTGAGTGACCATCTGTGCTTTTCAACTCCTCCATCCTTAGCTTACTTTGATCTGCCGTTGCTCAACTCCCACTCGATCAGAAACCACTGAGAGTGCCCTGTAACCAAACACAACCCTGCTTCCTGCAACCTTTGCTCTGACACCATGTGTTGGGAATAGGACCAACCCGGAAGCACACAATTGATTACCAAATTCAAGCAACTTAATATGCGGAAATAACCAGAATCAACAAGTAACTAGAATTCAAAATAACATAGAATATGAGAGACAATACACAACTTGTATTAATAACTCTTACAGAAAAGAATACAATAAAGAAGATGCCACTTCTTCTCCACCACCTCTTCAGAGGTTTCCCACACCTCAAGTGAACAGTAATTCTCTCCTCAAAGCTCTCTCTACTAGGTCCCAACACCCAACTCAAATACAGAGTTGGTGTTCACCTCCCGTGCTCCATGCACAACATAAGTGCTCCACGCACTCCACAAGTACTCAAGGTACTTCAAGTAGATCTCCCATGAACCTGCAATAACCTGCACTTCAACAGACCATACTTATGGAAGGAACTCCCTTGCCTTCCTCTTAGCTCTATCCGAGTACACACTTGTACTCCAAGTAGATCCTGCCTGATACTGCTCCCTGTTGTGTTGCTGTCTATATGATCTTGCACACCTGCAAATCAAACACAATTTTGCACACCTGTGAACCTTGACCTTGCACACACATACACCTGCAGATCAATGATCTTACTTACCATGTAGATCACTCTACACCCTAAAGAACCCTTGTCCTTGCCTCACCAAGTCCTTATGATTCTCCAACCAGTACCAAGCTTGGCACTGATAGTGAACTAGGAGGAACACCCTTACTCACTTCACACACAGAAGGAGCAAACTTTTCTCAACTCAAACTAGAACACTTTTCCAATACAACCATGAGTCTATTATATAGATCTCATCCAAACAATAATTAGACATCTAATTACAATAATTAGATCCGCAGCTCTCAGTCTAAAAATAGATCTCTTCATGCAAACACTTGGTTCGTTAGCTGACTGCCCGTAATAAGCGCAGTCTGAACCACACAGGCGACCGACATCGGTCCCTATCCACCTGGGGGTCGCCGACGCCGGCCGATCCATGACCAACGTCGGTTGCTTCCTGTCGCCTACCTGCCGACGTCGGTTGGCCAGACCAATGCCAAAGACTTCTGACACTCAGCAACTCATCCTGCAACCTCCTCCATGTCTGCATCAGTGAAGCTTTTAGCTCCATAACCTAACATAAATAAGTTTCATTCACTTCAAGAGTATGCATCCCATAAAGCCACTTTATTTATAGAAAGAAGAAAAAGTTTAGAGAGAGAAGCTGACTCAGGCTGGTTTAATTCCTTTACTGACAAGTTTAGAATGCTCAATACATAAACCAAATGGGCATTACAAATAAAGAAGCAACAAAAGGGAAAATTCTTGGTTACTCCTAAAAAGGATAGTGTGAAGCAACCTATAGACACAATAACCACTACATAGTCACTTAACTACATAATGATCGATACGCAGACACTACCAATTATAGTTACCAGTATTCAACACTTATAACAATAGATAACAATCCTTTGAAAATGGCACTTCATGCAGGTATGTATGTACCTATAATTACATATGATGGATCTTTAGATCTAGAACAGTACTTAAGCCACATGAGAGATGAACTGGGTTGTAACAAGGGTTACATCAGATGATGTGAAAAATTCAAACTCATAGAGCTTTGAGAGGACACATTTTAGAGTTCATTTGTAAAAGAAATGTGAATAACCTAGATTTAAAATAAGTCAAATATTTTTTCATAGAATAATTTAAAGTAAAAATATGCTCCATTTAGGTGATCTAAGATGTAAAAGATTCAACAAAAATTAGGAAAAAAAGTTGGAGAGTGTGATTTTAGTTTCTTCGATGTAATAAATAAAATTTATTTTATTATTGAAGATAAAGATAAGGATGATTGGTTTACATAAGTTTTATGACCTAGAATAAGATTTACTATCATGAAAACCTATTTTTCCACCAAATTAGATGCTTGATCTGCTTCACTAAGGGTTGAGCAAATAGAATACTATGTAGATATTCCCTCAACAAGATCAAAAGTAGAAGCTAAGATCAATGCTTTCATGAGGAGGATGAATGAAATGCATGAAAATGACAAGAATAAATTAGGCTTATGGTGTATAGAGTACGGTCAAGAAGGACATCATAGAAATCAACAATCAAAACAAATTTTTTTGAACTTTTCAGGGTAGTAGGACATCCTATATCCAAATGCCATCTTATTCAACAATATATTCAAAAATCACAAAAAATGTATTGAATTTTTTTGAAAAAAACAAATCATGATGAGAGTAGTTGTCATGCATTATAGGAGTTAAATCAAAATATAACCAAAAATGTCTTTGGAGTCATAGCCCAATAGATACCTACTACAAAGCAAGTAATTTCAAGACTAGATGTGGATATGACCAATGCAACTCAATGTAGTCTAGGATGGGTGGCTTCATCACCATAATATTAGATGCCATCATCACCATAGTACCAACCACAAGGCATAACTATCTAAAATAATATGTCATCTCCATCATATTAATATTCTGGTCAGTATGCATAGCCATAGAACAACATGAATCTTCAACAATAGTAACCAAACTAAACCCCAAGTTCTCCTTATCATCAATATGAAGGATATAGTGCGTAGATAAATCAACAAAGAGGATATAATGGACAATGATCCCAAGGTTAGGGATATCAATAGAATAGAGGAAGCTATAAAGGAGGATATCATGAAGGATATTGAGTTGGATATCAAGGAAGTTAGAATAATACTAATCAATAAAATTAACTACCTATGTAATGTTATTTCTATGGTGAATACAATCATTATGCAAAGAATTATCCCATAAATCCCCAAATTTAAGTTTATTCTATATATTGTAGGATCAAAGGTCAACATCAAATAGAAGATTGCCCTATTTTGGAAAAAATAAAGAAAGGAAAAGCTAGTGTGCAATGTAAACATGATTAATACACAACCAAAGGAAAATGCATTTGTGCAAGCCATCACAAAGCAAAAAAGTGATGAATAGGGATTATCTCCATTAGAGATGCCTCAAGATCTAGGTATTATTAAAGTTTAATGGGATACATATCTTGACCCTAAAATTAAAAAGAATTTAATGCATCAAGCTACACAGGTATTACAAGAAATATAATAAAAACTAGATTCTAATGAGGATAACATTTCTATGGATTCTCAAATGTATGGGAAAATTGTTAGGATCTTATGGCAAGAGGGTGTTATGGCCACCTTAACATATCTAATGAAACTACTCAACACATTGTGCAATGAGGATATATCCTAGAATATCATGAACCTCCTTCAAAATATTTTAGAATGTGCATAGTGAGGACAAATAAGGGATAATAAAGTAATTTGGTACATCAAGACCAAGAAGTTATAGGATGTGGATTCATGAATAGACATCAAGTTAGACAGATACAAAATCCTAAATGTAGTATTTGACTTTAGTAGTACCATTAACATGATTCCTCACTCTACATGAGAAGCTATTGACTGACCAACTCTAAGTTATAGTCCAATAATGTTAAGTTTAGTAGATTATGGTAGAGTTAAGGCTATTAGATGACTAGAGGATGTTTAAATTAAGGTATCTGAACTTAGATTACAAGGAAACTTCAAGGTCATTGACATGAAGATAATATAAATCCATTATCTTTCCCTAGTCATTAATAAATGGGTACATGATGGCTAAATGACTATTAATACTATACATAATCAGTTAGAAGCACGTCATATAAAGATAAAATAGTAGTCATAACTCTAAAAAAATATAAAAAAATCCATATATCATTCCTAAGGAACCAAAATCTCCTTATGCTTATGGAGACAATAGTTGGTTTAAGGTGGGGATAGATGAAAGGTAAATTAGGATGTTGAATGTCAGAAGTGGAAGTTTAGTATTGCACAACAAGAATAAATGATGGTATTTAAACTAGTTATCATAAATTCACCAGTCAAAAAAGTTTAAAATGATGAATGTGTTTCTCCTTTAGTATGTTCACCAATAATATTTGAGGTAGACTTTTGGTATAATAATACTTAAACCATGATAGATTACATTGAACCTACCCATGAATGAATCCCACCCTAGGATTTAACCTCATCCATAAGTGGTGACTTGGATGCGCATATCCTAAATTAGTCTCATAGAGATCATGAATTAAAACCTCTATGTATGGTGTTCATTACAGAATGCCAGATACCTCAGTATTTTACAACTGGGGATCTTAATCCATTTGTCTTAAGGCTTGAACACTATGTACTAGAGGTATAATAATGAGTCAGTGCACTCAACTATGTGCTAAAAATAATTGTTGCAACATGGAGGGATATGCATATAAACATAGATATGCATTGGGAGGATACCTATGAAATATTGCATGTAAGGTTTTAGATACCATCTAGTATTTAAGAAGAATGACCTTTATTTCAAGAGGGTCAATACCCTAAACTTCACATCCATTAGTATGTAGACATATGGACTACACTAAGAGTAGATCCTTGATATTGGGTGCACATTTTTAGTCATACTCTTACACCTCTTCCTACAGCCTAATATATGCATCAAGAACATATAAGAGAAACCAAACATTGGACATAATTTTAGCAAGATTTTATCCAAACTTTTATATTTAAAGATGATAATCCTTTAGTATAGAATGCCCTTCAAAATATCAAAAAATTTATATGTCATGGTCAAGCCGAAGATTTAACAAATATTACTAAATCATCTTTACATTGGGAAGCTACGTAAGATCTAGATTTTACATTGTGCAATTACAAAGATAATAAAAAAGAACAACTCCCAATTTATCCCTATAATAGAATAAATAATGATCTAATAGAGGCCAGTGACAATGATAGTGATGGGGATATTGATTTATAAGGGTTATTTGAGCCATAATGTGAGGAGGATCCTAAACCATTATAAAGTGCAGAGTAGGTCAAAGAAGATAAGTTACATAGTATGACAGCCCATAATGGGAAGACAAACACATTTTAAAAGATACTATGCCTAATGGATCTGACAAAATATATTAATAACTATGGTGCAAGATGCAAGGAAATATCATAATGGAAGCATCCCTTAAGCTTACATCAATGGGAGATTATTGGGGGAAAGAACATCTCTTCAAAGCCCTGTAATTGTTATGAGATACTAGGATGTGTTTCCAAGTAAATTTTTGGAGGTCAAAGGTGTAGACCCATCCTTGGGTGAGATGCACATTGAGATAAAAGAGTGCATGAACCTAATCAAAAAGTGACCATACAGACTCAATCCTAACATGAAAACTAAGTAAAGGTTGAATTGGATTGAATGTAAGAAGATGGAATCATTTATCTAGTTGAGAAGGAAAAATGGGTGAGCCCCATGGTGGTATAACCTAAGATGATGGGAGAAATACAAGTGTGTGGGGATTACAACACACTCAATGATAACTGAGTCAATGATCTATTTCATATCCCTTTTACTGATGAAGTACTTGAATCTTTCACTAGACATGAATGCAAGGCTTCCATACTCACTACACCATTGTTAACAAAGGTTCCTGGAGTTTTAAAAGAATATACTAATTACAGGGATAACTTGCACAATGGAGAGCACAATAGGTGAAAGAGAGATGGAAAATTGTACAGACCTCATTCAACCTCTTAAATTAGATGGAAAGCAGGTTACAACATTTATATAAAATAATAATACCATTATTCATATTACATTAGATTATAGAATAAAGCAAATAATGTACTCAAATTTGCATACGCCATACATAAAATAAAATATGAGAAGACCATAATAAGAAAATTTATATAAATCTCTATCAATAAATAGAATCAAATTCTATTACATCGAAGTACTATTTATAGTCTTTTACAATCCTCATGTCTCTTCACCTTCTAACCTTCTAAGAACTAAAATGTGAGACTCTTCATATTCTCCAATTATCCATTTAGACTTTCAAGGCTGAATATTACCAAACTACACAAAATATAAAATCAAACACTTTGCACATGTGTTTGACTTACATACTTTGTGGTTTTATAAAGCTCCAATCTACATCCAACAACTCCTTTGGGTCCTTATCAAATATTTTATGCTTACTTATAAGGTAGTTGATTTCCTTTTAACCCTAGCATCCACTTTTATTTTAAATGGTGGATCATTAAATTTTTCCTCACATATGTCATTTATGCCCTTCATTTTTGCTAAACTCTTAGGGAAATCAGCCAATGGCATTTATTTTTCTAATATTTCTTCCTTGAATTCCTTATTCCTTTGCTCCTTTGTAGGCTTTTGGAATTTAAACCTTGTCTTTTTTATTTTGTTTTTTATTGGTCTAGGGATTAACCCTACAAACTTCATCCATGCTTTAGGACCCATTATCCTTCCCTCTAAGATTATTGCATAGCTTTTAATTTCTCTTCCATGACTTCCAGTGTTGTCTTCATCTTTTTGTCACTGCCCTGCATGAACAAGAGTTTGTAAATAATTTAATACCCACAACTAACCATAAAATGGATTTGATACCATTGTAATATCCCCAAATTAGATAAAACCCTTGAATCTATAATTTGTAGCAAACCCTAACCAAAAATATATTTTTCTAAATTTTCCTTATAAACTTAGGTGATAAAACCTCAAAAACTATAAAAGTTAATGATGAAACGATAGCATAAAATTACTAAATGTTGCAATGAATTTTATATCATCAAACCATCCATTAAACTTTTCCACATAGGCACCAAACATGTAGAAAGTTACAACAATCATAACTACCTAATTTTGGCAACTTTTACTCAGTAAAGGTGCTAGAAAATATAATTAAAAATAGTGATAATATTATAATAATTATATAAAATTCTAAAAAAAATTATAGGATTGAAATATCCTATCAAACCCTCAAAATTAACCCTCCAATCAAGTTACCATAACTGGAAAATAAAATTTCTTGCAACAATTACACATAACCCTAAAAAGGGGTCTCAAACCCTCCAAACTCTATGCAACCCTAGAAACAAGGGGTATTCAAATGTAAATGATGAAATATACCCAATATTAATAAAAAAACCAAGGCACCAACCTATCCAACCAAGTCACCACCCTCACAAGGTAAGTCTCCACTCCCAAAAGTAAGTTTCCACCCTTCCTAAGGGTTATTTTTTATTTTTTTGAATATATGAACTCAATTACAACCTCTTAATAAAGCTACCCTAGTTTAGAATTAGAGGGTTTCATACCTAATTCCTATTTATGTGTGAAGGTTTTCATTTTCAAGGTGCGAGTTAAGATTTTTGTGCTTAAACTCATAACTTCAATTTACCAACATAACATATCCTTTTCAAATGATCCCTCATCCTCCTAAATTATTTTTCTATAAGTGGGGCACTCCACTTAGAGGGAAAATATAAATATTTAAAAATAATTTTTATTTTAATTCTAATTAAGGTTTAAATATTCCCATGCCCTTTAAAAGGTCCCCTTCTTAAGTCAAAATAAAATTACTCTATTATTACTTTATTTTAAGTATGTAGAAATACTTTTTATGTTATCTATAATATTATTCTAAATTCAAAAAAGGGGAGATTAAAATATGCCTAACCTAAATACCCAAGCCATATATTTATCTTAAGTATACCCTACCTACCTTATTTTACTTGAGTATGCCCTACCTAACTATCCTTTTTTCCCTACCTACCTTCATGTTCTTGATTATACACTACCTACCAATCCTTATTTCCCTACCCACTTGAGTGTTCCCTACTTGATAAAATACCCAAAAAATAACTTGATTTGAAGCCTTGATCTAATCCTAATCATATATATCTTACCTAACCATATATTTAATACTTTATGCCTAATTAAATACCCTATTGAATACCCAAGCCATATCTCTAAAGGAGAGGGGCAATTATAACCTATATAGAGAAGGGAATGACTAAAGATGATTGGGTACAAGAAAAAAATCAATTGCATCACCATAATGGTATTTGAGGGAGTGATTAAGGATAAGGAGGGATAAATAAAGAGTGATTAGGGATGATGAGGGATGATTAGGGATAAGAAAGAATGAGGATGCAGTAATAAGACATGGTGAGGGATGATGAGGGAGTGACTAGGGATGATGAGGGTTGATGTGGGAATCATTAAGGATAATGAGAGTTGATAAGGGAGTGATTTAAATATGGTTAGTGATAAGGAAAAATTATTTCATCATGTGTGTGTGTGTGTGTGTGTATATATATATAAAATTCGTGTGACCTTCTCTACCCCATGTGTGCAAGACTAATTTGTTCCATTCTTTATTGTTAAATGGGCACTAAAACACATGCTTCAAATGAGGGGGCATTGATTGAGCCATATATTGAAAGGAAAGGGGGAATTCTAACCTATATAGAGAAATAAGTGACTAGGAATGATTTGGCACAAGCACAAAGCCCCTACACCCACCATAAAGGTATTAGAGAGAGTGATTAAGGATGATGAAAGATTGATCAGGGATGATGAGGGTTAATTATGGAGTGATTAGGGATGATAACGGATGAGGAGGGTGTGACAATGGATGATGAGGTATAATGAGGGAGTGATTAAGGATGATTAAGGTTGATGAGGGAGTAATTAGGGAAAATTAGGGATAATGAGGGAGTGATTAATGATGATGAGGGATGATGAAAAATTCTTACATCATATCTATATTAGGGGTGATATATATTATCTAGGTGACCATCTCTACCCTATGTGTGCAAGACTAATTTATTCCATTCCTTATTATTGAATGGACACTAAACACATGTTTATGGTTATGAAGGAATGGAATGAATATGTATCCCTCATTATCCCTAATCATTCCTTCATTGGCCCTCATAACTAAGTAGGTAGGGCATATCTAAGTAGGTAGGGTAAGAATATTTGAAAGCTATAGATTTGTAAGCAAGATTCCCTTGATAGATAAGAATTTATTATATAAATGGAAAGGAGGGCAAGAACAAAGCTATATATTAATAATCAAGCTTCAATTGCCTTATTGGGTAGGGCATAACTAAGTAGGTAGGTTAAGAAGAAAGATATCTATCAGAAGATAAGTTTCCTTTGATAGATATGCCTTAATCCAAAATAAAAAGAAAGATACATATCAAAAAAGTAAACTTCCCTTGATAGATATTCCTTACTCCCTTGATATATATCGAGAAGTAAATCTTCCCTTGATATGTTATTAGGTGAAGTAAAGCTATATATCAAGAAGGCTAGCTTCCCTTTTTTTATTCCTTGGAATAGATGAATTAGGTAGGGAAAGATTGCATTGCCTTATCAATTAAAGAAAGTTTGAGATTGTGGTAGGGCCTTCATAATGGTGACCCCCATATATCTATGGTGAGCCCCCAATTCCTATTATATCCTTTGATATATTTTATTTTTGGGATCATGGCATACTTAGAGTATGATAGGGCCCTACTTTGACCTTTAGGGCCACCAGGCCATCCCCAAGCTCTAAGTAGCCCCTCTCCAATATAATGGATTAATGCACATGCCCTTCATTCCATTCATAAATCAAGTTGGGTATAGATTAGGTTGGTTATATATTGATTTGGGTTGGGAAACACACTCTATCAGTTATCAGATTGTAACACACTCTATCAGATTGGTGATCACACACACACACACACACACACACACACACACACACACACACACACACACACACACACACACACACACACACACACACACACACACACACACACACACACACACACACACATATCTAGAAATTTAGCCTATTATGGACATACACTCAATGACATATAGAGAAAGTGATAAGTCAAATATGGGGTTGGTATTGGAATTTTCAACTAGTTTCCAATTGCTCCTATCTATATAGATATAAATTTGGATTCTCAAGTCTAGGATTGGGATTCTTATATTCCCAAATCCTAAACTATATATATATATATATATATATATATATATATATATATAAGTAATAAAATTTCACCCCACCATTTGCTCACTTAATTGCCTATTTATTCTAGATTGGGGCTTTGGATACACACTCTATCCATTGTCTGGCCATGGTTTGCCATATTTATATTTGAATCCACTAGACAATTAGATGATATCTCTAAGTTCCTTATTTTAGTGAAAGAGGATGATTAAAATAATATTTTATTTGGGCCTTATTTCAGTGAGAAAAATTTAGAATTAGAACAAAATCCAATCAAGCACAAGCAATAAGCCACTACACCCACCATCAAGGTATTTGAAGGAGTGATTAAGGATGAGGAATGATGATTAAGGAGTCATTAGGGATGATGAGAGATGGTGAGGGTCAATGAGGAAGTGATTAGGGACAATGTAGGAATGATTAAGGATGATGATGGATTGTGAGGGTTAATGAGTGAGTGATTAGGGATGAGGAAGGATGAGGAGGGAGTGAGTATGGATTATGAGGGATGAGGAGGGAGCCATTATTGATGATGAGGGATGATAAATGAGTTATCAGGGATGATAAGTGATGGTGAGGGTAAATATGGGAGTAATTAAGGATAATGAAGGAGTTATTTGTTTCTATGCAAAAATTGCTTTCTACATTCAAAGAAGAAATAAGAAACTAAAAGAAATGGTCAAGGTTAGAAGTACCTGATAAAGTTGTGCGCACCGAAATTAGACGTTGGAGGATTCTCCTCTTTGGCTGTGGAGGAATGACACCTGCGAAGAAAAGAGACTAAAACACGGAAAAACGTTAGTCAAAGATATGGTGGGCTGTCAGGCAAACGCCCGATCTCGGAAGTACAAAGACTTCCTAGAAGGATATCAACCCACTGATAAAAAAAAAGTAGAATATTGGATGAAAGTAAATAATAAAAGATAAAATGACAAAAAATAAAATGCGTACCTGATATGCAGCACTGTTCTGCACAGTCGCCGACGTCGGTCTCTGTGATGCCGGCGTCGGTCTGGGAAGGTGCCGACGTCGGTTGAGGTGCCGTCATCGGTCGGGGCAGTGACCGGCATCGGTAGGGGTAAGTTCTGGATGAGTTGCAGAAGGCCTGGGAGAGTCGGGACAGGTTCTTGACAGGGTCGGGACAAGGTTTAGACAGAGTCGGGACAGGCTCTGATAGGATCAAGATAAGGTCAGGGCAGGGTTTGGGCGAGGTAAGGTCGGGTTTGGACAAAGTCTGAGGGTTTTAGTCGAGTCTAGACTGAGTTATGGATTTGGATAGTGGGCAGGGATGTAAAGGAGAGATTTAGAACTTGGGTCTGTGGTTTGAAGCTTTGGGATGACAGAAATAATGAACAAAGAATAATTAGAAAGAAATGAAAATAAATAGAGAAAATACTTACCTGTCAGAAGACGTGATGAAAGCCATAGTTGAAGTCATCTGTGCAGTGCCGAATCGAAACGAATGCAGATTGATTGATGCCAGAGTTGGTTGATCGCGAGAGTGTTGATTGCCAGAGTCTGTGAATGTCAGAGTTCGCAGGTCGATTGAATGATTGATCGGTTTGATTGATTAGCCTTTTGAATGGTTGGCGGAGGCTGATGAAGGCAAGGGACGGTTTGAGAGACGGTTCGATAACCGTTTCAGGAAACTGATCAGGAACTGAATGGTAACTGATAACGGGTAATGGTAAGGTGACCGACGTAGGCAGGATTGCCGACGTCGGCCGATAAGTGATCGACGTTGGCGACATCGGCTGGGTAAAGACCGTCGTCGACAGATGCACAATGGGGATAGAGTCTAGCTTTAGCTCTGTGCTCATTTTTACATGCTGCCAGGGTCAAGGTTGGTGGAACAAGAGATCGACAAGGGTTAAATAGGTGAAGAAGAATAAGATGGGGAATGACCAGGGGAGTCGACACGATTTCGGTGTCTACATTTGCCCCTTTTTGTCTTGTTGGTTGTTCTGGATGAACTGCAAGACAAAAATAGGAGTGATTGCCCCAGGTGAGGGATAAGGTTGATTTCATCTTGTTGGTTGTTCGAATGAACTGCAAGACAAAAATAGGAAGCGGATTGCCCCGAGTATGGATAAGGGATTCCCCCTCAAAGCAGGAGTCGAGGGAAGGGAACCGAGAATCAGGTGCGGATTTGACAAAGAGTGGAGGAAAAAGGGGTGAGGGTGAACGCTGCAAAGGTCGTGATTACGTGTATACCACTGCACAAGAGGGTCAGGTCAAAGTGTCGCAGGTCAAGGGTCGAGGAGTGCCAAAATCAAAGTAACCGGGCCCCAGCATTTAGGCATCTGCTGATCGGGTCACTCAATCTAAGCTGAAGCTCCAAATGGGTCATCGTGTTTCAGGTATCCCAGGCTCAGGAAGTGCTCCTAGAATCACGAAAAAGGCACAAGTAGTGTGGATCAACCGGCTTGCAATCCTATACTTGTGAGGGTCCAAAAAGGTCTGCGCACAATTCTACTAACCAGTCATGAGGTAGCATATATGCAAAAATAACCAAGGCAATGGTGTCTTGGAAGTGGTCGAGGTCGGAGGAGATAGTTATGATCTCCAATGGTTGGTGGTCGAGGGGAGGAATGGATGAAAGGAGGTGGCTGAGCTAACCCCAGAAGACCCCATGTCAACTGAGTGCTGCCTACATAGCCCTGGTGATAGGGCCTCAGGCCAATGTAGTTCTCCCTAGAAGGGAGGGAGGGTCAAAGGGATAAAATGGGTCGTGATCAAGGACAAGGTTATGGTTAAAAGAAGGAAATAAGGTTTGTCCATCAGAGAGATTCAGGTGGTTAAAATGGTTGATAGATTGGTCGTGGTTATGATGAAATGATGAGGAAAAAAGATGTTGCAGCCTTTTCCAAATGGTGTATTCTGCAACATTGGTTGAGGGGTTTTTCATCCCTAGCAATATTCCATATTCGTGATGGATGTATGCTAAAAATGAATTGAGGTTTATTTATGCTTCAGCAAGTATTGGTTTATGCTGAACATAAATTGTAGCGGGTCGATAGTTTCCATGTGTATTGGTGTCCATAGAAACTAGGATGAATAGGCTACGGGAGTGGTCTAAAAAGAGAGTTGAGTTGTGATGAAGGTGAATGTGACCAAAGTGTAGAAGAAGTGAAAAGCATATTTCTCTTTCATTGACAAGGACCAAAAAGATAGCATAGATAGGGGTTATGAGAACCAAGAGCCCCATTCATGCGTGACGTCGTTGACCGTAGTGATGTTAGAGCGGTAATCGAATCACTTAGACATTAAAGTGAGCTCGAAGTCCCTTGAGCAGGTGATAGGAGGAGGAAAGAGGGTAACCAGTTTTAAGAGCAGAGATAACTTTGCCCCTTTTTATAGGAGACCCTGAGACAACTATAAGTCAAGTCCATGACTCTTTTTTTTTTTTTGGCGCAGACTGATCAATGCGGGAAGCCTGCATAGAGATGTCATTTGCTTGGTGGTCAGGTTGTGAAGCTGATCAATGCGGGAAGCTTCTAAAATAATGTTGTTTATTGCCAGATTAGTCATAGCCATCCTTCGAGGGAGTGGTCTAGATTTTTGTTTAATAGAAAGGCTTTTGAATAGCTGTCCTTCGAGGGAGCAGTCTATTAATTACAGCAATGATAGTACAGCTGTCCTTCGAGGGAGCAGTCTATTTTTTTTTTGTTTGATTTGATATTGATATAGTGACCATGGATATTGTGACATCTTGATTTGTTTTTAGAGAAATGTGAGTTATGGACAAGATTATAGAAGGTCAAGGGCTCCCTTTTATTGGGACAAAGCATCCATACAGCATAAAAGGGTTATAGGAATTGTTAAGAGGAATAGGGTTGAAAGGAAGTAGGATTAAGAGGATGGGGATTGCTCAAGGGACGAGCTCAAGTTAAGTGTCAAGTGGACGAGTACTCGACTAGCAGTAGAACGGTCACAGATGCAACGCATTAAGAGGCTCAGGTTCTGGTCGTCCATCAAGAGAAGACAGACGGTAAGTCCCTGATCCATACTTGTGCGTGATAATAAAAGGTCCGAGCCAATTAGGAGCAAACTTGCCTCATTTACTTCGCTCCATATTGGTCACGTGTTGATTCTCTTTGAGGACGAGGTCTCCGATGTTGAAATCTCGTTCTCGCAGATTTTTGTCATAGGCATGCTTGATGCGACGTTGATAGACATGGAGATGATTAAGGGCAGCAAGACGGCATTCATCAAGTAACTCAAGTTGAGTTAAGCAATCTTGACGAAAGTCATCGTTGGAAAGGATATCATGTAGAGAAATGTGGAGAGACGGGATCTGTACTTCGAGAGGTAAGACAGCCTCTGTTCCGTACACGAGAGAAAAAGGGGTAGCACCTGTAGAGGTTCGGATGCTAGTGCGGTAGGCCCACAAAGCGAAGGGAATGTGAATGTGCCAATCCCTGCCTGTGTCACTGACCACTTTCATGAGAATTTTGGTGAGAATTTTGTTGGAAGCCTCAGCCTGCCCATTTGCTTGTGGGTAGTAAGGCAAAGAGAAACTGAGTTTGATGCCGAAGGAGTCGCATAGATTTTGGACAGTTTTGTTTTTGAAGGACTTGCCGTTATCAGTGATGATTTTATGAGGGACACCGAAACGACAGATGATGTGGGTGTTGATGAAGTCGACGATCTTGTCGGCTTTTGTGGAGATGAGAGGAATGGCTTCCACCCACTTGGTGAAATATTTAGTGGCTGTGATGATGGATTGATGACGAAGAGACTAATGAGGGTTAATCTCACCGATGAGATCTAAACCCCATTGAGAAAAAGGCCAAAAATCCTGAGCAATTTGTAAGGCGTGACTGGGGAGATGAAGCAAGTTAGAGTGCTACTGACACTTGATGCAACGCCGAACATAATCGCTACAGTATCCCAGACGAAGGATGCGCTTGGCAACCGAATTCCCACTGAAATGTCTGCCACAAATCCCGTCGTGGACTTGCTGAATGGCTTGAGATGCTTCAGTGGAGGTTAGACAGCGAAGAAGGAGGCCATCGAAGCCTCGCTTATAGAGAAGACCCCCTAGCATGGTATAGCGAGCAGTACGCTTGATAAAAGCTCGTCGTGCATTACTAGAGAGGTTGGGAGGAATGACAGAGAGAGATAAGAAGTCTACAAGTTGCTTATACCAAGCATCTTGTGGGCTAGGGTCTATAGTGTTGACATGATGAATGTGAGGAGAGATATATGAAGGCAACGGCACACGACGCACCGTGACAAAATGTCTGGATACAGATGAGGAAGATGGGATATGTGAAGCAAGAGAAGCCATGGTGTCAGCAAACTTATTCGTGGATCGAGGAACAGTCTGTCAGAGGAAATGGTCGAAAGATGCAAGGAGAATGTCAACACGGTTTTTGTACCTTTGCAAAATTTCATTTTTACAGAGGTATGAACCGTTGACCTGATTGACGACAAGCTGTGAATCGCCGAAGATGTTGATGGACTTGATGTTGAGAGAGAGGGCGGTCTGAAGTCCCAAAATTAAGGCCTCGTATTCGGCCATATTATTGGTATAATCAAAGTCGAGTTTAAAAGACAAAGGCATGGGCTCCCCTTCGAGTGGAATGAGAATGACCCCAACACCTCCACCTAGTTGACATTTGGATCCATCAAAGAACATAGTCATCTGATAGGTGGTGTTGTCAGAAGAAAGCGCAGTGATAGACTCGTCAGGGAACTCACACTGCGAAGGTTGATTGTCAAGAAGAGGGGCATCTGCTAGTTGATCAGCGATGGTTTGCCCCTTGATAGATTTCTGCTGGATGAATTTGAGGTTGAACTCAGCAAGCAGCATGAGCCACCGAGCCATACGTTGATTCTGATATGGCTTGGAGTGCATATACTTGAGAGGGTCAGTATGGGTGATGACAAAGGTTTTATGACTGAGAAGATAGTGGCGAAGCTTAGTAGCAGCAAAGACTAATGCCAAACAGAGTTTCTCGATATGGGTATACCGAGTTTCATAGTCGACTAGTGTTCGGCTGATATAATAAACAGCTTGCTCACGGTGATGCTCGTCTCGGTGCGCGATCATGGCACCTAACGAATGGTGAGTGGCTGAGATATAAAGGTAGAAGGGTTAGTCATCTTTAGGTGGAATGAGAACTGGTGGAGAGACCAGATAGCATTTTAAGGCTTCAAAAGCCTCTTGACAGTTCTTATCCCATGTAAAAATGACGTCCTTCTTAAGGAGATGATGAAAAGGTTGGCAGCGGTCAGAAAGCTGCGAGATGAAGCGACGAATGGACTGGAGCTTGCCTTGCAAACTGTGAAGTTGCTTGAGATTGGTCGGGGGAGGCATTTTGAGGATATCATGAATCTTAGCGGGATCTATCTCGATGCCACGGAAGGAAACGATGAAGCCGAGAAGCTTGCCAGAGAGGACCCCAAAGACACATTTCTTGGGGTTAAGACGAACATTGTACTGAAGAAGATGAGAAAAGATGATTTTGAGAATGGTCAGATGGTTACGGCGAAGTTTGGACTTGCCGAGCAGGTCATCCACATAGTCCTCCATGATTTTGTGGAGGAGATCATGGAAAATGTAGGTCATGGCACGCTGATAAGTGGCGCCTACGTTTTTCAAGCCGAAAGGCATGACTCGATAGCAGAAAGTCCCCCATGGGGTGATGAAAGTAGTCTTGTGCTGATCTTCTGGAGCGATTAGGATTTGATTGTATCCTGAAAATCCGTCCATAAGAGATAGCATCTCATGGCCGGCCGTAAGATCAACAAGCTGGTCGATGTTAGGAAGAGGAAAGTCATCTTTAGGACAGGCTAGATTAAGGTCGTGATAGTCTGTGCAGATTCGAATCCCCCCAGTTGCCTTGGTGACTGGGACAATGTTAGAGACCCACTGTGGATAATCGATGGGCTGGATGAAGGAGACAGAAAGAAGGCGCTGAAGCTCCTCTTTGACAAGGAGAGCAACGCGAGGATGCATCTTTCGAAGCTTTTGCCTGACAGGCTTAGCCTCTGGTTTGGTGACAATGTTATGGGTAACGATGGTGGGGTCGATGCCAGGCATATCACTGTAAGTCCAGGCAAAGGCCTTGCTATGGTCGGAGAGGAACTGGGTATAGTCAAGCTGCTCCTGAGCGTCTAAAGATTGGCCAATCTTTAAGACATGAGGAACATCAGAAGAAGGAAGGTTGATGTCAATGGTTGATTCATTTAACATAACCTGGGTCTCAGAAGCGAGGGAGCGCTGGATGAAAGAATCGTCAGCGCCCATGTAAGAAAGGATGGTGTCATCGTCAACGCAGTGAACAGTGTGAATGGTTGCTGACTCATCTTCGATCATGCTGGGAAGAATGAGAGGGAGAGACTTGGATACCCCATTGAGCTGATAAGTCAAGGGGTCCAGGCGGATGGTGTTTATGGAAAAAAAAAAACTAGGAGGAATGGAAACCACTGACTCCATAGGTGAAGGTGGCGAAACAGGCGAGTGTGGAGGAGATTGGTCAAGGATTGGTTCAGGACAAAGGTCTACAGGGTCTTGAGTGGGGTCGTGATATCCCAGACCATACCGTTTCTTGGCGTCGTCATCATTGAGCGATTGGATAGGCTGATGGGAGCCCTGCTCATAGCGTCCGAAACTAAAACCCTTCCATGCACACCTGTAAAGGTAAGTGTGTACAAAGGCGGGGTTACCAAGAAAGGAGAAATCTAATGTGAAAGGTTGAGGTGAAGAAAGAGGATTACCATCAGTAGGAGCTAGATTAAGCCCCCCATAGACGAGGTTGGTGCGGAGGTGAGGGGGACCATAAGGTATGATCATCCCGATCCGATGGTCGTAGCTGGGGCTGTGATGAAGGCGTCCATACTCTTGTGGAGTTTGGAACATGTCTAAAGCCAGCAAGTGATACTCTCCTAATGAAAGTCTTTGGAAGACGTCTTCCATGGGGTCTGTGGTTGTTGCTTGAAGGGGAGGTGTAAGGGCGACCGCCTGTTGCGAACTGGTCGAAGCTTCTGCGGATGGAGGCAGTGCCGGGGTTGATGGCTTGATAGGAATGAGGACATCGTTTGGACGGTAGGTGGTATTGCATGTTTTGAAGGGCGAAGGGTCAGCGGGAATGGTGTGGACTTGTCCGTCATGCTCAAACTTCACACAACGGTGCAGGGTGGAGGGGACACAGGCCATGGCGTGGATCCAGGGTCAGCCCAGCAAGATGTTGTATTAGAACTCTCCTTCGATGATGTAGAAGAGCTCTGGGATTGTGCGTGGACCAACGCGAATATGAAGGATGACTGTGCCAATGGTCATGGTAGTAGTGTCATTGAAAGAACGCAAGATCGCGTCAGTTTTGGAGACGCAATTCTTGGGAAGAGCCAACTGATCAAAGGCATGGGTGGAGATGATGTTGATGATAGCGCCCCCATCGATCATAATGCATTTAATGTGTGTCCGATCGATATAGGCAGTGATGAAGAGAGCAGCGTCCTGATCTTCCGTGTTGGATGTGGGAATCTCAGAATTGCTGAATGTTATGGAGGTAACAGGGGCTAAGGAGTGGACAAGGGCAGCAAGTGGCTGGGGATCCTCGGGTTGGATCTCCACTGCCTGCAGGGCTTGGATGAGGGCCTGACGATGTTGGGGTGAGGTTTGGATGAGATCGTAGAGGGACATCTTCATAGGCGTCTGGTGAAGCTGTTTCAACATGGAGTCGTGGATTGGTCTGGAAGAAGAAGAAGAAGAAGAGGGTTGAGGCGCGCCAAGGATAGAAATCTTAGGCTTAGGCAGTTGAGGTGGATTGACAAAAGGGTAGGTCCAAGGAATGGCAGCTTTTTCTTTCGCCTTGTCCTTCTGTGACCTAGTGGTGATGTGAATGGCATTGATTTCAAAGATGGGAGGTGAAGATGATGAAGGGGTTGTAACCGGTTGATGAGATGTGGATGGGTTTGAAGAGGTTGAAGGGTTATGAGAAGGAGTCGGGGGGCGGTCGAAAGTGTCCTCAAAGAGAAGAGTGTCTTTCTCCAGATAACGGCAAATGACAGCCTTGAGGGCACAGCAAGTCTCGGTGTCATGTCCTGGTGTACGATGATATAAACAAATCTTCATGTCGTCGAACTAGGAGGGTTTAGACCCGAGAGGTTGAAAGGGCTTGATGGGTGGAAGAGTTATGTTAGAAGTTTGCAAAAGTCGTTGCAAGATCAAAGAGTATGAGCCCACTAAAGGGTCCGTGTTCATCGATGTATGCGATGTCGGTGACTTTTGCTTGGGTGAAGTTGGAGGGGGTTTTCGTACCACCTTCTGGGTTGATGGTGCGATGACAGGCTGAGACGGTACACTCTTCATGAGAGGTATCGCCCTTTTGGGAGAGGGTAGGCTAATGGTAGGTAAAGGAAGTAAAGGAGGCAATCGGTTTTGGTTAGAGGTTGGAGGGGGAAGGACTCTAGTTAGGGTTGAAGGATGCGGGCCCAAAATGGAGGGCAATGGTGACGGAAGAGGAGGCGTTCGCCTCTGTGGTTTGGCAGTCTTTTGTGATTTAGGTTGAAGACTATTATTAGTTGAAGTTTGGGTTAAGTCCACCTTCACTTGTGGATGAGTGAGGTTGGAGACGGGGCGAACGCCAAGTGTTTTGATAGGTTTAGGCAGAGTAGATGAGGGTTTTGGTTTTGATGAAGTTAATGAAGATGTAGATGGTTTGGAAGTGGAGATCGGATTTTTGTTGATAGTCTTAGGAGGTTCTGCCATGGGAGGATTAGCAGCATGAGATGAGAGGGCCCGGGCTTGTTGAAGAGCTGTGAGACGGTCCCACAATCCCTGATGTTCCACTTTCCTAGAAGGGAGAAGTTCGAGTCTCTCCACTAGTCGAGAAAATGGCTAAGAAGATGCGGGATGAAGTTTGGTCTCTTGAGAAGATGCCGACGGTTGTGGGACTGAAGGTGAGATGGGTGTAGTAGTCTCGGGCCCAAAGCATGGTGAAGTCGTGACAGGTTCATGTTTGGTTAGAGACGAAGGAGAGATGGGTTCTTCCCTGGGTGGAGAAGAAATTGGAGAATGAAGCTCCTCAAGCGGGTAAAGGGTAGGGATGATAGTGCCCTCCACTTGTGGTCGAGGAGTAGGAAAGGTTGGGTCCTCCATGGGCAGCAAGAAAGAAGATGGTGAAACTGGTGGTGCTGGTAAGGTCGAGGCGTCTTCCAAAATGAGAGAAGTTGAGGGAGAACTAGCCGGTGAAAGAGGTTCGTCCACATGTGATGGACTGATGGATGAACTCACCTCTTAGGGTTGATTAGAAATGAGGGGCGAGACCGTATTGACTGTTCGAATATTATGTTCATGGGTATTGTCAGTCAAGGTCTGGATGTTGTTTTGGGTTGGTGGATGATTGGGGAATGGTTGTTTGAAGATATCGATACCCTGATTAGGAGGGGCATTGGGATTGTCGAGGATGAGGTCACCCTTTTCCAACATGTCTTGGACTATGTTTTTAAGGGTTTTACAGTTGCCCGTGTCATGACCTTTAACACGGTGGTAGTGGCAGAAGTCATTTTCCCTATACCACGTAGGGATGGCACGTGAGGGATCAAATTGTGGTGGAGGTCGGATCTGAGGGAGATTGATGGCCCCTTGTTTGATGAGTTTTTCCAGCACAGACGTGTATGATTCTCCAAGTGGAGTAAACTGTCGCTATATGTATCTCTGCTAAAATTGACGAGTGGCGCTCATAGATGTGGATGGTTCAGGTTGATTAGTTGAAGGCGAAGAGGAGGAAGATCTAACAACCACAGCATTTGCTGAAGCTTTAGATTTAGGATTGGATGAAGAAGGCTTAGAAGAGGGGTCATTGGTTTTGGAGTTGGGATTCTTACTCTGCAACTTGACTTTATTCTCCTCGACGGCACGTAACTCAAGTTTACGAGCCATCGTGAAGGCTTCGTCAAAAGTGCGGAAGGTTTGAACCCTCAAGGTAGAAGAAATATGTTTAGCACAGGCTTGAGAGAAAAGTTCAATAAGCTTAGGCTGAGGTAAGGAAAATGAAAGTTGATTGATAAGGCCCCTCCACCGAGCGACAAAATCAGCAATAGATTCATCCTCGAACTGGCGAATAGAATAGAGGTCTGTGATAGAGACCTTCTTGGTGATATTGATGGAGAAATGATCAAGGAAGAGCTGGGCCAGCTGAGTGAACGTGAAGATGGAATGGCTGGGAAGAGAGCTGTACCAGTCAAGTGCAGCACCCGAGAGAGACATGGGAAACGTGCGTAAGAGCAACGCATCATCGTGGGCGATAAGGTAACAGGCGTGTCTGAATGCCCGTAAATGTTGTTATGGGTCTTCCTTGCTTTGGAAACAAGAAAACTTAGGAAGTTCCCACTGGCTGGGATATGGTCTAATGGGGACAGAAGGATGGATGGGCTCGTTGCAGATTTGTTCGTACGAGAGAGTGTTGCGTGAGCTGGTGACGGAGGTCTCTAGGTTGGACATTTTATCCATCAGCATCTTGATAATATCTACTGACGGATTGGCAGGTGGAGCGCCTCCTAGATTGTAAGGCGCTTGAAAGAGGCTGGAAGAGGTATACGACGTAGTCGGTTGTACCAATAAGGGCGCAACGTACGGATGACTAGTCGTAGGGACAGAAGAAGTGACTAAGGATGGTTGGATGGAAGGCATGGCTAGGTTTGATGTTATCATGGGAGGTTGGTTATAGGTAACATGGGCCAATGGATGGGTAGCCACCCTAGTGTTGATAGGAGTAAGGGTGGGCGGAATAGAGACGACCAGGTTTTGAAAGGGGGTAGAAAGTGGTTGAGTGGACTGAGATTGATTGGGGGCTGAAACCCCGGTGAAAGTGGGCCCAACGATGGAAGGAGAAGCCACACTTGGATGGTTGGTAAAAGGTTGGTCATTGGTTGAGGCAACAGCCTGGGTGTCTAAGGGTTGGACTACGGATGTTGTTGATACGACCGCAGTCTCGAGGAGAGAAGTCGGCATTCCATAAATTGGATTGCACAAGGGGTCTCGCGTTTGGCTATTCGCGAGATAGTGTTGCAAGGCTTTGGTATTGAGGTCCAAGAATCGTGCGAAATCTTGGTCCCCTTCTGGGATAATAGGCGTTTGGGTCGGAGATGGTCTGGTAGGAGTTCTTTCAGTTTCCGAATTGAACTCCATTATAGGGCTGGTTGTAGGTGGGGTAGATGGAAGAGGATGATGCCTCGCGTGATCGACTAGAGCCTTGGCTTGGCTATGAGTTAGAACCATTCAAGGCAAGGAAGAACATCCTTACAAGCTCAAACAAGCAGATAAGAACCAAAAAGATGAAGACACAAGCAGATCCTAAAACCCTAGAAGTAAATTATTAGGATTATAGTGGCTTATGCCTTAGAATGTGTGTAGAGGAAGATTGGCTTTGTGAGTCGGGTCCTAGAAGAAACAGTCTATGGATGGTTTCGGGTTTTGTTATGGTGCTCAAGAAATCTGTGTTAGCTTCCGTACAGGCTTGGTGCTAAGGAGCAAGCTCCCCTCACTTCACGATTCCAGTGGTTAGCTGGTTTCGCTTAGCCAAAATATACTTCCACTAGAGTTTATCCTCCGCCAGAGAACGGAGTGGGCTTCCCCCTTGGTGATGAAATCCAAGTAGGGTCACCGGGACGGGTAAGGTATCCGCTGGGGGATGAAATCCCAGTCGGGCCTTGTCTCAGGTAAGTTAAAATGTTTGTTTTGTGCAGGTGGTTTGGTCGTGTAACATCAAGTGATCTAGATTAATTCAATATGCGGTTTAATTACTATGTGTGGTCTAAGAGATGCAGGCAAATAGAAATGAATGCAAAGTGTTTTAATGTCCAAGTCGAAATGTTTGTTCGTATGAAAATGAATGGAGAAAGAGTCGAAGAATATGAGTTTTAGCTAGTCTAGAAGTGCAAGAAAGAAATGTTCATTTTAGTCCTGCTTATGATGTCGTTTAAGAAGAGACGAAAGGAGGCGAAAAGAAAGAAACCTAATGCACCTAAATGAACAAAAGAAAGAAAGAACCCAAGGAGGACCTAGGGTCCCACCGGGCGTGCCAGAATGTTTCTATGCAAAAATTGCTTTCTACATTCAAAGAAGAAATAAGAAACTAAAAGAAATGGTCAAGGTTAGAAGTACCTGATAAAGTTGTGCGCACTGAAATCAGACGTTGGAGGATTCTCCTCTTTGGCTGTGGAGGAATGACACCTGTGAAGAAAAGAGACTAAAACACGGAAAAACGTTAGTCAAAGATATGGTGGGCTATCAGGAAAACGCCCGATCCCGGAAGTACGAAGACTTCCTAGAAGGATATCAACCCACTGATAAAAAAAAGCAGAATATTGGACGAAAGTAAATAATAAAAGATAAAATGATAGAAATAAATGACAGAAAATAAAATGTGTACCTGATATGCAGCACTATTCTGCACAGTCACCGACGTCGGTCTCTGTGATGCCGGCGTCGGTCTGGGAAGGTTCCGACGTCGGTTGAGGTGCCATCGTCAGTCGGGGCAGTGACCGGCGTCGGTAGGGGTAAGTTCTGGATGAGTTGCAGAAGGCCTAGGAGAGTCGGGACAGGTTCTTGACAGGGTCGGGACAAGGTTTAGACAGAGTCGGGACAGGCTCTGATAGGATCAAGATAAGGTCAGGGCAGGGTTTGGGCGAGGTAAGGTCAGGTTTGGACAGAGTCTGGGGGTTTTAGTCGAGTCTGGACTGAGTTATGGATTCGAATAGTGGGCAGGGATGTAAAGGAGAGATTCAAAACTTGGGTCTGTGGTTTGAAGCTTCGAGATGACAGAAATAATGAACAAAGAATAATCATAAAGAAATAAAAATAAATAGAGAAAATACTTACCTATCAGAAGACGTGATGAAAGCCATAGTTGAAGTCATCTGTGCAGTGCCAAATCGAAATGAATGCAGATTGATTGATGCCGGAGTTGGTTGATCGTGAGAGTGTTGATTGCCAGAGTCTGTGAATGTCGGAGTTCGCAGGTCGATTGAATGATTGATCGGTTTGATTGATTAGCCTTTCGAATGGTTGGCGGAGGCTGATGAAGGCAAGGGACGGTTTGAGAGACGGTTCGATAACCGTTTCGGGAAACCGATCGGGAACTGAATGGTAACTGATAACGGGTAACGGTAAGGTGATCGACGTCGGCAGGATTGCCGATGTCGGCCGATAAGTGACCGACGTCGGCGACATCGGCCGGGTAAAGACCGTCGTCGGCAGATGCACAATGGGGATAGAGTCTAGCTTTAGCTCTGTGCTCATTTTTACATGCTGCCAGGGTCAAGGTTGGTGGAACAAGAGATCGACAAGGGTTAAATAGGCGAAGAAGAATAAGATGGGGAATGACCAGGGGAGTCGACACGATTTCGGTGTCTACATTATTATATGTGATGAGGGATGGTGATGGTAAATTATGGAGTGATTAGGGATGAGGATGGATGAGGAGGGAGGGATTAGGATTATGAGGGATGAGGAGAAAGTGATTAGGGATGAGGGATGGATTATGAGCAAGTGATATTAACTCAAAGTGGTCATTTGATGTGTACAGGTCATCAATGTGACTTATGTTTCCCTAATCACACCACTTTGGCTTGAATTAAAAGTGAGTGGTTTATAAAATTTAATTTTGACAAACTTAGGTCTCCTAGAAATGCTAGAAAGCAATCTAGAAGGCACAAAAACCTAAAAATGACTATATGTTTACCCTAAATACACATTAATTTCAAAATTTATGCCCTGAAATCCCTAGGTTAAATACTAAATCTTAAAAAATGCCTAAGTATTGACCAAATTGAATTTTTAGAAACTATCTCCCATATCATAAGGCATGCAACTATGATACCAATTCTATCATATATAGTGTGACCCTAATTTATTATATTTACTAAAATAAATTTAAAGTATAAGTCAACATATATTTTAATAAAGTAACCCCCCACCCTTCCCACCTTATAATTCAATCCCTTCTTGAAGTTCACCCCAATCAATACTTTTATTATGACCATAGCACATACATGCTTTAGCTATTTGATATTTGAAACCCCCTTTTAATATATCTTTGTTATTTATTTTTTGCAATGTGAACATAACACTTATGTGTTATGTTATGTTTGATTTCAAAAACTAATCCTTTTGGCTCATAAATGATTTGGATTCATGAGCCAAATGTTTGGACCTCTCAACACACATTTGGATATGATATCTTTGATAGAAAATAATAAAATTCAACTTCCATAACCAAATACACTATGCATTTTAGTGAGCCACTTCATAAAATTATTACCATAATGATGAGAACATTATCCTCTTTCCAAATATATAATTTTTGTTAATTTTTAGACTATTTTAAGGTTTCTACTTATGTTGATTTCTAACTATGGATTT
This sequence comes from Torreya grandis, assembly GCA_037957365.1. NCBI lineage: Eukaryota > Viridiplantae > Streptophyta > Pinopsida > Cupressales > Taxaceae > Torreya > Torreya grandis. The sequence goes on from JARHVA010000667.1 coordinate 2,527,805, forward strand.
TTTAGACCACTACATGCCACTAATATACGTGTTTATATATGTTTAAGTATTTTGGTTTTCATTAATCCAAATGCAAAAAAAAATATGGTCGCAAAATAGGCCAAATTCTATATGCATTCAAAAAAAAATGATTTGTTTTGAAGTAGTTGTGGAGATCATATGACCATCTATCCAAATTTTTGTTAGTTTTTAGGATCTATTTACTTGTAAAATTAATTTAAAAATATTCATTGTGTTTTTTTAATAAAATATAGTTAACAAACTAGATTATATTGTCTAAATTTCCATAAAAAGGGCATAAAAATATTAAAAATTTATATTAAAAGGTTGTATCGTACAGATGAGTATCTACTCTATTTTCTTAAAAAATATGAGTTATTCTTAAAATTTTAGATTTTTGACCTATTTTTACTTAACCATTTTATTTTTAAATTGTGTTTTGGAAACTATACTCAAAATTTTACAATTCATGTTTTTATACCATATTCAATTTTTGAGTGTAGCCATCTAAAATAATCTACAAAAGTTGATAGCTTTCAATTTTTAGGAATAACATGTCCACGCTAGGCTCCTTTTTATCCCCCAACTTTGTGCACTTACCTAGAATGCGTAAGTAAATTAATTGTTAAAAATACACATGATTAATCTAACATGCCAGATTCTATTCTAAACTCACATGAAATTCTATTTCACAATTCAATTGAAAAGAGGAGAAAACATTACATTAAATAATCCAAGAAGGTTGTTCCTTTCACATTCCCAAAACTGACCTTTCCTATTCCTACGAGAATGGAGAACTTATTAAATAAGACAAAATCTAGACACCTAAGATTAACAACTATACACAATATTTCTATATCCCCCCTTAATATACAGGGGTCTTTGTCAAACCAATTATTCATCTAAACTTTTAAAACATTTCTCATCCAAGCATTTTTGTTAAGATGTTTGTTTGTTGTTTTTTTGTAGGGTACAGTTACAACTTGGCACTAGCATATTTCACATAGTGTTGAATCAGATGTAATTTGGTATTGATATGTTTTCTTTGGTCATGAAATATTGGATTCTTTTCCATCTAGATTTCATAAGTGTTGTCAACATGAGAGGTTTTGACAAAACCTATTGCTCCTGCAAATCTAAAAGAACCCTTATGAGCCATAAGATCTCTGAATTTGCATCTAAAATGACTGTATATTTTATTTATGTTTAAGAAATTACTTAAACTAATTCATTTTTGGATTTATAACTAACAAATGGTGTTCCCAAATTCATTAGAAAACTAGAGATGGACTTTATATCTTCATGGTCACCAGTATAGTCAAAATCTGAATACCCAACTAGTTTGAAGTCTCCTACCTTGGAGTATTTGAGCCCAAAATTTTATGTTCCTTTGAGATATGTGAGAACCCTTTTTATTGATACCTAATGACTATATATCAATTATTACATGAATCTTGAGAAGAAACCAACTAAAAATGATATATCTAGTTGAGTTGTGGTCACATAAATCATACTTTCAATGAGTTGTCTGTATTTAGTGGCATCAACCAAATCTATTAAATCTTCAGATGTCAATTTGAGATTTTATTTCATGAGCATGTCGAGAGGATTACAATCTTCCATTCTGAACTTGCTCAAAATGTCACCAATGTACTTCTAAGTGATAAAGAAATACTTTAGTTTTTGAATTGCTTTAATACCTAAATAGTAATAAAGATAACCCAAATCAGTCATTTCAAAACTTTTCATCAAATCTAATTTGAAATTTTTAGTGTGTCTTCATTTTTACTTATGATGAGTAGATCATCAACATACACCACCATAGGCACAGCTATTTTTTCAACTATTTTGATGAAAATAATAGAATGTTCAAACTCAAAATGTTTTAAGTTCATATTCATGAGGTGACCAACTAGTTTTTCATACCATGCTCAAAGGGCTTGTTTTAAACCATACAATAATTTTTGTAGTTTTCACTTGTGCTCTTGACTATTTACTTTAAAACCTTTAGGTTGTGTCATGTACATAGTTTTTTTGAGGTCACATTTAGGAATGCAATTTTGACATCCATTTGGTGAAATTTTTATCCATTGTGAGTTGTCAGATCCAACATGGTTCAAATGGTAGTCCATTTTGATGTAGATGCAAAGGTTTCATTGAAGTTAATTCTTTATTTTTTAGCATATCCATTTGAAACAAACCTTTTTTTACATTTGTCAAGTGATCCATCAACCTTATAGATTTTGTAGTAGACCCACTTATAGCCAATATGTTTGTATCCATATCAAGGATCAATCCATTTACCAGTCCTATTTTTTGACCAATGCAATGTACTCATCTTTCTTTCTCTAAGATTAAAGCTTCTTAGCCTATTTGAAATATGTCAGTTGTGAATCAAACACAACATTGAGATCTTCTAGAGAATCATTCAAGGTGAGATTTTCAATTCTATCTTGAATTTATTCAAGGGACTTGTTAGATTATGATGTAGCTATATGTGCACGTATTGTGCCTATTTTCCTAACTTTATGAGGTTTTACATCTTTCAATGTTTGAGTGGCCCATTTAGGTATCTATTTATATGTTTTAGGTGCTTCAAGTTCATCCTCTAAAGTTTCATCACTTTTTTCCCTTTATTTTGGTAGCCCCTGTTCATTGTATGATGAAGTTTCACTCTCTACTTCAAGAGGATTTTAAAGATAATGTATAGGAGACAATAGAAAATCAATAGATTCCCAATTTTGTCCCCCACTCATTATCTAGAACATTCAAATCACTCTCTTTATAGACATCAAACTTTGCATACTTGTCAGGTCGACTCAGTTGTTGATCAATATGCTTTTTTTTTCATTTGTAGTCTCATACAATATAATTTCTCTTATGACAAGAAATTTCTTATCTTTCTCATCGTATAGTATGTATGCCTTGGAGGATTCAAAATATCTCAAGTGGATGCATTTTCAACTCCTGTGGTCCAGCTTATTTCTCTTCTCCTTTGGAATCAATGCATAATAAGTGAATCAAAATATCCAAAGATGACATAATGAAGGAAGATGACCACACAACATATCATACAAATTCTTGAATTCAAGAGATGTTGATGGTGATCTATTATGGAGGTATATTATTGTTTTAGCTACTTCAACAAAAAATGTATATTTAACCCTTTGAAGTATAACATTGAATAAACCATATTCATCATAGTTGTTTTCATCCTTTCTACAACTCCATTTTTTTGTAAAGTGTGAGGAACTATGAGATGGTGTTTGATCCCATTTTTCTCAAGATGGGATTCAAAATTATTTGAAGTGTATTCACCACCATTATTTATCTCGAGTGTCTCACTGTGGGTTTCTACTTCATTTTCTATCATGTTTCAAAACTTTTGGAAAGTCTTGAATGATTCTAATTTTTTCTTTAGAAAGTATATCCATTTCATCTTGCTATAGTGATCAATGAATAACATGAATTAATTATGACCACCAATAGAGATGATTAGAAGAGAACACAAGTTTGAGTGAACCAATTTTAATTTTCTACTAGTTTTATAGTATGAATATGGGAATGGTTCTCTTGTATATTTATCAAAGATGTAGGTTTCACACTTTTCATTTGATTTTTAAAATAATGTATGCATGCCAATAACACTATTATTTCATAATACATGAATCTTATTACAATGAACATGCCTAAATCGAGCATGCTAAAACATGTTTGGAGACATTTTATCTTCCAAGAGATGAACATAATTATTAAAATTAAAATTAATAAGAGGGGCGGGGGGGGGGGGGGGGTGAATCAGTATTTAAAACTTTTACAAATTTATTTTATCATTTATGAACTATCAAAACAATATCGTGAACTAGAAACATATTAAGATCCATGATAACGAGGCAACAACATAACACATAGAACACTTATTTAAGTGGTAAAACCTCAAGGGGAAGAAAACCCAATAATTATTAAAATGGAATAATATCCAATAATTCAAACATAAATATTTAATGAAGCACCAACTTCACTTGGAGCACCAACTCCAACTAGCCAAGCACCAACTTGACTAGGCTTTAACAAGCACCCACTTGCAAGGAGGCACCAAACCCCTAGATGACTTAGAAAAAAATAATCCACATAAAACATTTGATAAAATTAATAATTTTTTTTTCACATATAATATATGGTTATCTCCTTCTTCAACTCTTCAAACACTTCTATCCTTCTCAAATTGGTCTCTAGCCTTCTTCACTCAATTAGGGCTCTTAAAGATATATTAGGTCATTTGACATTGATAGTCATCTAAAGTAACCATATTATATCTTTATGAAAATATATATATTCCATAATTATTCTCTAATAAACTTATTTTACCTCTTCAAAATACTATATCTTCCACTTCAACTCTTATGCTCACTAACTAGCCAATTAAGACTATTAGACTTGTTTTTATACTAGGCTCTTGCTCATACACCTCTTGGTTGGAAAAACAAAATTTCCCACTTAGGTTTTAAATTAAATATGAATTATAACATACCAAAAACATGAATAAAATATTAAAATATGTTGGTCATATCATTAGGACCAAAATCCCTTTTTAGGCCTTAAGGAGACCTAATTCAATTAAGGCTTTGTTAGCACATGTTACCCTTTGAACTCTTTGGAACACTCTAAAACTTATAAAAATGTAGGAAAATATAAAATATAACTAAAATATACCTTATAAAACTTTAATTTATGTCCACAACACCTTTTAGGTCCAACCACCACTTGAACCTCTTCTCAAAACACTGTTCATACTAGGCCTGTGCATACACAGAAAGTTTGTCTTGAAAAAATGAAGCATAAGAGCAAATTTTCCAAAAAAAATTAAAAAAATCATATATAAAAAATATGCATGACCTTAAAAACTTCAAAAATTTAATTATACTTGTTTACATAGGGCAAAAGGACTCAAATCCTTCTTTGCAAGTATCCCACTTAGAACTGCCAACTAGTCTCAAAACATAGTCATGGAAACAATGACCTAAAACACATGTAGAAGCACTTTAAAATAATTTAAAATAATTTATAGTATATTATTATGTCATTATACCATTCTCAAATGTATATATATAATATGGTCACATGGAAATATTAGTCATGTAGACCAATCTCATAGTCTTATACCTCACTATCTCATTAAAACAAGATAGCTCAAATTATGAGCAACATTTTCATCATATCCAATGACATAAAAAACATATATACAACATTAAAATGTATTAAATGTCTTTAAAAACTTATCCATTCACTTGGATTCATCCCTAATCCATGATAGCACATCCCTAATCAACTTCTCAGTTATACCTAGTTTTCTCACTGTTTGCACCATTTAACCTATTAGCAACTGGTCAAATTTTAAGAATAGTTTATAACCCCTAAGGGATATAAAATAAAAAAAAAACACCATGTAAATTAAATAAAATTCTTAATATTTATCCTCCATCCATTTAGTAACTTTGACTAGGTCAACTCTGATTGCTACAATAAGTCTTTGAGAAACAAGGCCTTTCTTGTAGGGTCTACTTACTCTCTTGAAAAACTAATCATACTTGGATGTGCCTGGGAGATTTTGATATAACCTCTAATCAATTATATATACATACCAATACATTATTAGCACTTTGGAATAAGATCTTTCATATTGGGTTTGAGTTAGGGTTCTTTGAGGGTTTAAACCATCTTCCAGTCTTAACGATCATTCATAAAGCTTAGCCCCTCATTAAAAAAAAAATTCTTGTAAATTTGATATATGAACCTTACAAATATACCATGAATATTTTATTTTCCCATGTAGATATTATACATACCAATGAGCACTTGAAAGTTCTCAGGTTGAGAAACCTTCATTTTGTACACACAAGAGACCTCAAAACACTTTTTATTGCCTTAACCTTAAAAAATTGAAATAAATTTTTTTAAACATACTTTAAAAAAAATTAATACCTTTTTAAATTATCACATACTCACACTTTCTTTGGAAACTAATCCTAATACCCCATCTAGCCACCATCTCTCTCTTTGCTCTTTAGGTTTTTGACCTACAAGTCACATTAGGCCTTGAAAATGACATTATATCCACTGTTAAATATGTAAATACATCATATAAAGGTCATAAAACCTCTTAAAATTCTCAACCAATACATAAATTCTTTATATGCCTTGACAATACCTCATAACACCTCATTGGGTCAGGCAGGGTCTAGAACTAGTCAAGTTGCATGATAGGTCTGTAGGTCTTACCCTTGTAGGATTACTCTAAGACACTCATGAGTAATTCAATGCCTCATATGCATGTTAAAAGAATTTCATACTTCATCTTATGCCTCTGTCCATCCATCTCACTAGGCCACCATGTGCCTTCATTCACAAGACTAGGTATCCTATGCACAAGCCTTCTCAAGTCTCTTTCTAGGTTCAAACACTTGAAAACTATGGAAACTATTATTGAAACAATATTTTATGCTCATAAACCTTTATCACATGCCTTATATGTTTCTAAAACAATGTCATAACTCTCAAGGATGCAATCTATAAAAAAAATCAATGACCTCATTAACAACCTTTGACATCAATGATAACATCAATGCCAAGCCTCAATAATAGAAATAATTCTCAACAATATACCCATTTGTAATTGATGGAAAACAATACTAAAAAATGATCATCCTTATCTCCAAAATGTATTATTTATCCCACTTTTACATAAATTACAAAGTTATGTCTATAAGTCTTTGGATCACACTCCTTGAAACCAAAATACTCAACATACAGAACTATGAGTTTATAAAATAATCAATCTCCCCTATCTCCATGCATAACTTATTATAAAAACTCACCTATTTTTGGAGATAATTATCATTATTATCTCCCATTAAGTACTTGGATTATTCAATGATTTATAGGGGTAGGAATTACACCCAATTCCTATCTTAGGTGTTCAAAAGTTACCTTTGGAAGTGGTTTGGTCAAGATGTCTATAATCTGATCCTATGTAGAAACATATTCAAGTTTGACTCTTTTTTTACTTACCTTATCTCTTATAAATTTATACCTAATTATAATGTGTTTGGTCCTTGATTGCATGATAGGGTTCTTTGATATGATTATAACACTTGTATTGTCATAATAGATAAGGTTAGGATTACCATACTCCACCTTGTAGTCTTTTAGGGTCTGTCTGATCCATAAGACTTGAGTAAAACATGAAGTTTATGTAATATACTCAACCTCACAAGTGGAAAAAGGTACTTATAGTTACTTCTTGATTTTTTTATGTAACTAATCACCCACCTAGGAAGAAGGCTCTTCCATTGGTACTCTTCCTATAATATATACTTCCCAATTTACATCTGTGCAGGCTATCAAATTAAACTCCTTACTTCATGGATACCACAATACATACTCCATAGTCCCTTTAAGATACCTGAGTATCCTTTTAAATGCTTTTATATGATTCTCCTTTGGATCTAATTGAAACTTTCCCACAAGACCTACATCTTGCATGATGTCAGGTCTAGAGGCAACGATATATAACAAACTTCCAATCATTAACCTATATGATGTCTAATTGACCTTTGAAGACTCATCTTCCTCTATCAACTCACATCTTGTGATCATGCATGTACTAATTATCTTATAATACTCCATCTCAAACTTCTTCAACATCTTTCTTATGTACTTGGCTTGTGAGATGAATATACATTTTTCACATTAAGTGATTTGAAACCCAAGAAAGAATGATAGTTATCCTATAATGGACATGTCAAAATATTTCTTCATCACCCCTACAAATTCCTTTTTCATCTTCTCATTATTCCCACCAAATATGATGTCATCCATATAGATAGCTACTATCAACTGATAGTTATCTTCTATCTTGATATATATATATATATATATATATATATATATATATATATATATATATATATATATATATTTCTATTTGTAACTCCTCTTTTGAATCCATGATCTAATAGATACTTATCCAACCTAGCATACCAAGCTCTAGGAGATTGATTTAGACCACATAGAGCTTTTTTCAATCTGCAAACATAGTCTTTATCATCTAAAGTGAGAACCCTTCAGGTTTCTCAATGTACACTTTTTCTAAATTCCCATTCAAAAAAACAAATTTGACATCCATCTGATATACCTAAATCCTTTGAATCCTACATAAGCTAGAAACAATCAAATAGACTCTAATCTTGATACTAGTGCAAAGGTATACTTAAAGTCTACCCCTTAAAATTATGCATATCCCTTGTATACCAGTCTATAATTATTCCTAGTGACTTCTCCATCTTCATTCAACTTGTTTATAAACACCCATTTTGTACCAATGACATTCTTGTCTTTAGGCCTAGGAACTAGTTCCCAAGTCTCATTCTTCTCTATTTGGTCTAACTCCTCATTCATAACACCTATCCAAAATTTCTCTTTCATTTCTTCTATATTAATCTTAGGTTTACTATTGGATAATAGAGCAACATTATCTTGATTTAGATTTCTTATCACTCTTCTCCTTATTTGCATACCTGCATTCTTATTGCCAATGATTTGAGATTCAAGGTGATCTCTTTGAATTTGTCTTGAAGGTCCTTTTAAGTCATTTCTCTTTTCAACTTATTTTTCTTCCTCATCAATCTCTATAGTCTCCTCTTCATTCTTGAAGTCTAAATTATCTAAAGTGTTCTTTGTTTGTGAGTGAGATTTCCTTGTCTTATCAACCTTCACATTGATACTTTCCACTATTTTTTGTAATCTCTTTTTATAACATCTATAGGTGAAGCTCATTTATGAGTATCCTAAGAATATGCCTTCATCAGATCTAGAATAAAACTTATCTAAGTCTTAATCATCTCTTTTTATGAAACATTTGTTCCCAAACACCCTAAAGTGTTCTACATTACAAGGTCTACCCTTCCATAGTTCATAAGGAGTCTTGTTGCCATTAATCCCTATATGTCATCTATTCAAAATCTAGACAATAGTGCTTACTACCTCTCTCCAATATCCATCAAATTATTGTTGACCATTTTTTGCCCAACATGCCAAAAATTGGTCCCCCTTCTTTTTATGCTATTTTGAGCCAGTACTTTTGATTTTGCATGATTCTTGCAATTTATACAGACTCTACATAATTTCTATGGACTCTGTAGGTCTATTTATATGAACTCTATAGATCTATTTCTATGGACTCTATAGGGCTTGATTTTTTACAGACTCAGTAGTGAGATTTTCTATGAACTCTACAGGTTAGTCTTTTGGCACATGAAGAATCAGTTCAGAGAGTGCTAGGTTTTACAAGGCTTCTTCAGGCTCTTGTCTAAATAAATTCACAAGGAAAGTTGGCATTTTTAAACCATTAAACCAGTTTAATGCCTTGGTTCAATTGGCAGGTTCATCGCTTGGGTTCAATCACTTGGTTCAATGCATTGGTTCAATGCTTAGTTTAAAGGCTCAGCTCAACAAATGTTTGAACTATTAAATTGGTTTAATGAATTGGTTCAATGGTTGGTTCATCACTTTGGTTCAATAGCTGAGGTTCATCGACAAAGTTCACCACTTGGTTCAAAGCCTGGGTTCAAATGGTGCAGTTCAATGCCTTGGTTCAATTGGCAGGTTTAATGCATTAGTTCAATGCTCAGTTCAAAGGCTCGGCTCAACAAATGTTTGACGTGCAGTGTTGAACCATTGAACTATTGAACCGTTGAGCCATTTTTGGTTCAATCAGTTGGTTTAATATCTTGGTTCAAGGGAGCATCCTAAAGCTGGAAGATAAGTGCCCTTGCAGAGGGTAGTTCCAAGTTCAAGAGCCCTTATGGAGGGTAGGAAGCACTTCAAAGGAAAAGACCTGCAAAGGTAAGATTTTTTTAGAATTTTGTTAAGGCAATGGCATAATTCCTTTAGACTTTTTGTCTGAAGGAATTCCTTCAGATAAAAAGCCTGAAGGAATTCAGAAGGGCTACCTGATGAAATCTCACAAAAACACTTAAGTGATGAAATGAATTCTTTTAGACTTTTTGTCTGAAAGAATTCCTTCAAACAAAAAGTTTAAAGATTTTTAGAGCAAGGTTGCACAGAAAAAGCCCACAAAAAAGAAAAGGCCCAAAGGAATTTTCCAAGGATGATGACGTCTCAAAAGCTGTCAAATTTAAGAAGATAGACTAGCCATTGGTTTTCAAACTATGACAGGCCCAAGAACATCAAATTTTACACCTAGAAAGCTAAAGCATGGAAGGCACCAAGTGGCAATTATGGAAGGCTTTGACATGCTTTTTTAGGAGCAGCAGAATGTGCCACATGTCCCTTGCAAGGCTCAGTAAAAGCTAACAAGTGTCAGCACTCGTAGTCTCTCTCTTTTATCCCAAAAGAACTATGGTGGGCTCTGAATGAATTGCTAAAGAAAGTGGAAGCTGACACATGTCCTCTTCTACAAGACCTTCAAAGGGTGCTTAAAGCTTCCATGATTCAAGCAGATGCTGCCACGTGTCTTGATCATTTCATAGCAGAGCGCGCCATGTGTCACTTATTTGAAAATCAGTGGAAAGTGGCCAAGGCAAGCAGGAAGAGCCCAAAGAATGTAGCAACCCACCAAAAGAAGCCATAAAGAGAGAGACTAGGAAGAAGACAAAGCACAGGAATAGACAAAGCATCTAAGTGGTGAAAAAGGTGTCAACTCAGGGAGTTACTCTAGTAAGTGATAAAATGTATGGAAATTGATCATTGGGAGGTGAAAATGGCTAGCAATTGGACCCATTTTCTTCATTTTGCATTAATGAGTAGGCAAGCCACAAAATGCCTTAAAGGAGTAGTCTTTTGCAGACAAATAGTGTGGCCCATAATTTCACCTTGAAACAAGGGGTTGACATAGCATTACCTTGGAGCAGCTTTCCTCTTCCCAAGGCTCAGAGCGCACATGGGTTAGCTTGTAAAAGAGTGCCAAGTTCTCTCCCTCTTCCTATATATTATAAAAAATTCTCATTTGAGAAGAGGACTCTCTTAGCCTTAAGGCAAAACTCTGCCCAAAAATCTCTCGGGCTTGTAAGGCAGAGCTCTACCAATTTTTACCTTGAATTAGGACTGAGCATTTTTACCTCTATCTGGACTTGCACTTTAAAGTACATGTCTATTTTCTTCTTTTGTGTTAAGTCATTGTCTTTCATGCTTTTCATAGATCAATTACAGTATGTCTAGTGCATTGTGAAGTCTCCTTTCTGCAGGTCTACCAGAAGTGTCTATAGGGGAGTGTAGGTGCCTGTGAATAGGCTACCATAAGTGTGTCTGAGGATGCCTCTAGTAGTTTTTTCCTCCCTGTATTTTCACAGACCCCTAGTTGACTATTGCAGAAGAGCTTCCCACTGTAGATGAAGTGTATGGGCACTTCTTTTTGGTGAAAAGTGTATATACAGGCTGGGTGGGTCAACATTTCTGGTGTATCACCTTTTCATTTTTAGGCTTAGGTTCTATTTTTAGCATCTCTCTCTCCCTTTTCATCCCCCCTTTTTTCATTTTATTTGTTAGCAGTAGGAGAAACCAAGGCCTAAAAGATACATCAGAGGGAGCTAGCCCTTATCTAGAGACTCTCCCCTCTAGCTTCACCAGTCCCACAAGTGAGAGGGGAGTTTCCATTGTTGCGCGTAGAAGGGAAAGAGCTAGGCGTCCTACCCTTGGGTGCAATCCACTGCATCAATAATTTTTGGCATACTCAGTGGGACCAACTAGGACAGGTTTTGTCTAAAGAGTTGAAGAATTTTTGGTGTGTTCTTCAAGCAACTAGCCTTTGGAGGCTTTTGCATCAACACCAATGGTGACTCTGAGTTGAATCAGCTGGTTAAGCAGTCCAGGTGCCATCAAAAATCTTATTTTTGTATGTATAATTCCTTTGCACAAAATCATGGACCTTGTTTTCCTTCATATCACTTTGATCAAACTCAAGATATTTAGGGAATCACCTCAAGCAACTCTCCTAGTTGCCCTTCAATGATAAGGGAGGTGGCGCTGGAGTTTGAGAAGTAGGTAATGGAAATAGACAGACTGGATGAGTAGTATGGTTATCAGTAGGACCTGATGTACAAAGAGGTGTGTTTGTTCAAGCAAGCTCAGGCCTTGCAATCCATGGAGGAGGAGGTATCAAAGTAGAGAAATCCATTCATGCAAGGTAGTTAGCCTTGTGCACCCCCTCCTATCCTAAAGAAATCCCCCTCTTGTACACCAAATCATTTCTATCAGATGGCACTTGCTCACTCCAGCTCATTTGATGCATCAATCAACCCTACTCTTGACCCCGTATGCCTAGCCTTCAAGCATCAAAGGGAACTAGAACAACCTCCCATGGAGATGAACCTTCTAAACTCCTTAGATCATGAATCTTCTTTTGGGGGAAACTTTATGAACCAGCACATCTCTCTCAAAATTTCTCCTACTCAACATGATGATGTTGGTGACCTCTAAGAAAGACTCTTTCAGGATAATCTAGCCAAGCAAATTGAAGATTTAGAGGCTAGGATGAGACTACTTAAAGAAGGAGAGATGGAACTTCCAGACCTTGTGGAGGAGCCCCAGGACCTTGGAGAAAACAAAGTTGCTACCTGTTTGCAGGAGCAAAATTCCAACTCTGAGATCCTGAACTAGAAGAAAATAGTAGAATCATGGGGTAGGAAGGAGGAGAAGAAAGGTTTTGCTCAAAACCTTGAAGAGGATGAGGCTGCCCCTACTCATGATAATGCTAGTGACCTCCAAGAAAGGTGTTTCTAAGAGGATATAGCCAGAAGAATTGTAGAGTTGGAATCTAGAGAGAGATTCCTCAGCCAAGGTGTGATGGATTGTTTAGACCCAACAACACATTCCATGTCTGAACACACCCCATCTACACATCCCCAAGAGAGCTATCAGGCCACACCTGATATTGATGAAGTGCTAGCCAAATGGAAGGAGGAGAATCATTTGATTCTAGATCAAGGACTGCTTCCTCTTCCACATGTTTTTTCCACTTCATCCCTTCTCAAGGAGGAACCTATTCTGTAAGAGGCGAGTGAGGAAGAAAAGATCTAATTTGTAGTTCTTCAGGAGGCTATCATGAGTGATAATTAAGAAGAAATCATCATCAATTCTCCTTGTGAAGACCTCATCAGCAATGGATAAGACATAAGGCATGCATACACATAGATGTTCTAGCAATACGATAAGGAACATGAGCATGGTGAGCTCTCTCCCCCTTTGTTTGATGAACTTCCTTGTTGTTTTGATGAGGAGGACTACTATGCTGAGGAGCGTAAGTTGGAGGAGGATCAGGAGAATATATTTGAACATCTAGAGATCCTAATCTTTGAGGAGGAAAAGGAGAGGTCTGTCTTCCTTGAGGAAAGCCTTGAAGAAGAAAGTTTTGAACAGAGAGGTGATGTTCTGTGGGATGATCAATCAATTTGTGATTCCATTTCAAACATCACCACAGTCACCCTTCTTCAAAAAGTCTAAGAGGAATGAGAGGATGAGTCTGACAAAGTCTTCAATGAAGTAGAAGGAAATGGGTCAGACCATGATGCACTGTAAGAGAGCTATACATATCAAAGGGCTTATGGTGATGAGTTAGCAGCCATTGATTTATTGGTGAAATGCACCAGCATGAAGGACTAGCATTCAACAAGCTTCCAGGAACAAAAGGAATACATGTATGTTGGAAGCATGTTCAAATCTAATCCACTCATATACAATCCAATCCAGGTGACAGGCAAGAGGAGAAAGTCACCAAATCTCCTTTTCATTCAGCCACTTGTCTGGCACCATAAGTTTCCTTGCCAAGGAGGGGACTTAAGAAGTTTTTGCTTTGATCTAGGAGGGAAGCAAATACACCTAGTTAGTTATACATAGTAGTTGTTTTCAGTTTGATTTTCTTGCTTCCCCTAAGTGCAATTTGCATAGGTAGTGTTTTTAGCCTTATGTGTGTTCTCCTTTGTGTCTAGAGTAAAAAGCTTCATGTTTGATGCTTGGATCTTTTTGGGGCTATTGCTAACCTTTCTTCAAAGATGCATCTAACTCCGTGCCCAATGGACTACAAGGCAACTAGTCTCTAAGCATAATAGGCATGCTTCCCTTGGGAGTCACCAATTTGTTGACCATTTTTTTCCCAACTGGCCAAAAATCGGTCCCCCTTCTTTTTATGCTATTCTGAGCCAATACTTTTGATTTTGCATGAGTCTTGAAATTTCTATGAACTCTACAAAATTTCTACAGACTCTGTAGGTCTATTTCTATGGACTTTGTAGGGCTTGATTTTCTACAGACTCAGCAGTGAGATTTTTTACAAACTCTGCAAGTTAGTCTTTTGGTGCATGAAGAATTAGTTTAGAGAGTGTTGGGTTTTACAAGGCTTCTTTAGGCTCTTGTCTAAAGAAATTCACAAGGAAAGCTGGCATCTTTGAACCATTAAACCAATTTAATGCCTTGGTTCAATGCCTTCATTCAATCGGTAGGTTCATCGCTCGGGTTCAATCACTTGGTTCAATGCTAAGTTTAAAGGCTCAGCTCAACAAATGTTTGAACCATTGAACTAGTTAAATGAATTGGTTCAACGGTTGGTTCATCGCTTTGGTTCAATGATTTGGTTCAATGGCTGAGGTTCATTAGCAAAGTTCACCGCTTGGTTCAAACCCTGGGTTCAAATGATGCGGTTCAATGCCTTGGTTCAATTGACAGGTTCAACACGTTGGTTTAATGCTTAGTTCAAAGGCTCGGCTCAACAAATGTTTGGTGTGCAATTTTGAACCATTGAACCATTTTTGGTTCAATCAGTCGATTCAATGGCTAGGTTCAAGGGAGCATCCTAAAGCTGGAAGACAAGTGCCCTTGCAGAGGGCAGGAAGCACTTTAAAGGAAAAGAGCCACAAAGGTAAGATTTTTTTGGAATTTTGTTAAGGCAACAGCATAATTCCTTTGGACTTTTTATCTGAAGGAATTCCTTCAGACAAAAAGCTTGAAGGAATTCAAAAGGGCTGCCTGATGAAATCCCACAAAAATACTTAAGCGATGAAACAAATTCTTTCAGACTTTTTGTCTGAAGGAATTTATTTGGACAAAAATTTCAAATATTTTTAGACGAAGGCCACATAGAAAAATCCCATGAAAAAGAAAAGGCTTGAAGGAATTTGCCAAGGATAGTGGCGTCCCAAAAACTGTCAAATTTAAGAAGATAGACTAGCTATTGGTTTTCAAACTGTGATGGGCCTGAGAACATCAAATTTTACACCAAGAAAGCTAGAGCATTGAAGGCACCAAGTGGCAACTGTGAAAGGCTCTCACATGCTTTTTTAGGAGCAGCAAAATGTGCCACATGTCCCTTGTAAGGCTCGGTGGAAGCTGACAAGTGTTAGCACCCATAGTCTCTCTCTTTTGTCCTATGAGAACTATGGTGGGCCTCGAATGAATTGCTAAAGGAAGTGGAAGCCAACACATGTCCTCTTCTGTAGGACCTTTAAAGTGTGCTTAAAGCTTCCATGAGTCAAGCAGATGCTACCAAGTGTCCTGCCATTTCATAGCAGAGCGCACCACATGTCACTTATTTGAAAATCAACAAAAAGTGGCCAAGGCAAGTAGGAAGAGCCCAAGGAATGCAACAACCACTAGAAGAAGCCAAAAAGAGAGAGACCAAGAAGATGACAAAGCGTAGGAATAGACAAAGCATCCAAGTGGCGAAAAAGGTGTCAACTCAGGGAGTTACTCTAGCAGGTGATACAGTGTATGCAAATTGATCATTGAGAGGCACAAATGGCTAGCGATTGGACTCATTTTCTTCATTCTACATTAATTAGTAGGCAAGCCAAGAAATGCATTAAAGGAGTAGTCTTTTGTAGACAAATGGTGTGGCCCATAATTTCACCTTGAAATAAGGGGCCGACACAACATTACCTTGGAGTGGCTTTCCTCTTCTCAAGGCTCAGAGTGCACATGGGCCAGCTTGCAAAAGAGTGCCAAGTTCTCTCCCTCTTCCTATATATTATAAAAAATTCTCATTTGAGAAGAGAAGGACTCTCTTAGCCTTAAGGCAAAACTCTGCCCAAAAATCTCTCAGGATTGTAAAGTAGAGCTCTACCAATTTTTACCTTGAATCAGGACTTAGCATTTTTACCTCTATCTAGACTTACACTTTAAAGTATATGTCTATTTTCTTCTTTTGTGTTAATTCATTGTCTTTCATGATTTTTAAAGATCAATTACAATATGTCCAGTGCATTGTGAAGTCTCCTTTCTGCAGGTCTACCAAAAGTGTCTACAGGGGAGTGTAGGTGCCTGTGAATAGGCTACCATAAGTGTGTCTGAGGATGCCTCTGGTAGTTTCTTCCTCCCTATATTTCCATAGACCCCTAGCTGACTATTGCAGAAGAGCTTCCCACTTTAGATGAAGTGTATGGGTGCTTCTTTTTGGGGAAAAGTGTATATTCGGGCTGGGTGGGTCAACTTTTTTGGTGTATCACCTTTTCATTTTTAGGCTTAGGTTCTATTTTCAGCATCTCTCTCGCCCTTTTCATCCCCCCCTTTTTTCATTTTATTTTTTAGAAGTAGGAGAAACCAGGGCCTAAAAGATACATTAGAGGGAGCTAGCCCTTATCTAGAGACTCTCCCCTCCAGCTTCACTAGTCCCATAGGCAAGAGGGGAGTTTCCATTTTGCGTGTGGAAGGGCAGGAGCTAGGCATCCTTCCCTCGGGTGCAATCCACTACATCAAAAATTATATAGATTCATTTAAAATAGTTCTATCCATCTCTTGAATTGTCTTATTCTTCCTTTCTACTACCTCATTCTGTTGAGGTGTCCTAGTTGCTAAGAATTGTCTCCTTATTCTATGAACCTCACATAAGTTATCAAACTCATTAGACCAAAAATATTCTCCTCTATCAACTCTTAGGTACTTGATCTTCCCACTCTTATCATTCTCAACAAGATCCTTCAATGCCTTAAAATTTTTAAGAGCTTATGATTTCTCTTTCAGGAATGCAACCCAAGTCATTATTGTGTAATCATCAATGAGTAACATGAAGTAGCTATCTCCTTGAATGATTTGGATTATTGTAGGCCCATAGAGAACAATATGTATTAAATTCAAGGGTATTATAATAGATTACTCCTTGGACTTGAACCTTATTCTAGTCTGCTTACCATGTTGACATGCCTTGAAAAGTATGTTTGTAGGTTTGATGATCTTAGGCATGTTCTTCATAGACTTCTTAGTGCTAATCTTAATTGGGTTATAAAATTTTAGGTGACATAGCCTTCTGTGCCATATCCAACTTTCATATATCTAGCCAATGAAATAATTCTCCTTCTTGATCTCATTCAATACATATAGGTTGTTCTCAGTACTCTTGGCATTGGCAACTAGCCTTCCTAATTTGGATCTCCTTATCTCACACCCTCTGTCATGAAAGTTTTATGTGTGTCCTTGATTACACATTTAACTCACACTAAGTAGGTTATGTTTTAGACCTTACACATACAACACATTTTTTTTCTTGGTCTTGAAGTTATCCAAACTCAAGACACCCTTGTCAACTATATTTGCATTTGTGTTGTCTCCAAACCTCACTGTTCCCGCAACATTCTTCTTAAATGAGATGAACTTATTTTTGTCCCCTATCACGTGGCTTGAGAAAACACTATCTATATACCATTTCATGCCTTAATCTTAAATGTGAAAGGTATTCTGAGCTAACATAGAGTCCTCTTTGGTCTTTTGTTCCTCCTTTGCAAATAGTCCATCTTGATTCTCGATCTCAATCTAATCTATCCTAGATTGTTTTGGCTTCCATAACAATGTTTAATACTTATTATGCATTCTAGGATATTCATATGTCTTATTTAATCTTGTGGACCTTTTAACTCTATTAAATTAGAATCTTTCAATGTGTCCTATATTGTGATAGATGTATTAAACAACATTTTTGCACTTACCATGGTTATGTGATGACTTATCCTTTATAACATTGGGTTGCCTGATTGATCTTTTCATGTTAGTAATATTTACTTGTTATGATTTCTCATGCTCTCTCTCAAACTTTCTCAATTTGTCTATGAGATGTTCATGCTCAACCTTCAAGGAATCTAGCTTTGTATTCAATTGGTCATACTCAAATTCCTTTGACTAACACCTTGTGTTAACCTCTTTTAACTGACTCTTGAGATACTTGATAGTCTTATTTTGATGTTTCAAATAATCAAGGGTACTTATGAGCTCAAATTCAAGGTCTACTTCAGATTTTCATTCTTCACTATCATAGTATACTTCTGCATCATAAATGTTGTCTTCTTCCTGTTGATCACAAAACATTCTTGTGCTTCTTAGGATCACCTTCAAACTATTAGACTTACCTCAAAGGACCATGATATGATATCAATTATTGAAATAATAATGACTTATAGAGTGGGTTAAATCAGTATTTAAAACTTTTACAACTTTATTTTATCAATCATGAACTATCAAAACAATATAGTGAACTAGCAACATATAAAGAGCCATGAACTTGAGACAAGAACATAACACATAGAACACTTATTTGAGTGGGAAACCCTCAAGGGGATTAAAACCCATTGATAATGAAAATTTAATAATATCCTATAATTCAAACATCAATATTTAGTGAAGCACTAACTTCATTTGAAGCACCAACCCCAACTATCCAAGTACCAACTTGACTAGGCTTTAGCAAGCACCCACTTGCAAGGAGTCACCAACACCCTAGATGAATCAGAACCAAATTACCCACCTCAAAAATTTTATCACTTTCAATACCTTTTATTTATAATACAATATATGATTATATCCTTCCTCATCTCGTCACACACTTCTATCCTTTTTGAACTAGTCTTCGGCCTTCTTTGCTCAATTGGGTCTCTTCAAGACAGATTAGGTAATTTGACCTTGATAGTCATATATAGTACCCATGTTCTATCTTCATGATAGTATCTATGTAACCTACTGATGGTATACCATACCTATTTTATCTATTCAAAAAACTATATCTTCTACTTCAACTCTCATTCTCACGAACTAGCTAATTAGGCATACCAGGCCTTGTTCTTTTACTAGTCTCTTGCTCATACACCTCTTGGTTAAACATACACACTTTATTGATTTTATTTTAAATTAAGTAGTAATTATAACATTATAAAAACATTAATCAAACATTATAATAGTTTGGTCATAACATTAGGACCAAAATCTATTTTTAGGCCTTAAGGAAACCTAATTCAATTAGGTCTTCATTAGCACACGTTACCCTTTGAACTCTTTGGAACACTCTAAAAATTATAAAATGAAAGGAACATGTCAAATATAACTTAAAAAAATTCACTTTAGGTTCACAACATATTTTAGGTCCAACCACCACTTGAACCTCTTCTTAAAACATTATTCATACTAGGCTTGTGCATATCCAAAAATTCTATCTAGAACAATTGAAGAATAAGCACAATTTTACAAAACAACCATGAAAAAAAATCAAATATAAAAAATATAAATTACCTTAAAAATTTCACCAAGTTTATTATACTTCATGACATAGGGAAAAATGACTTAAATCCTTCTCTGCAAGTAGCCCACTCAAAAGTGCCAACGAGTCTCAAAACACAGTCATGGAAATAATGACCTAAAACACTTGTAGAACCACTTTAAAATACTTTGAAAGAATTTATATGATACTATGAGTTCATTAAACCATTATGTGTGTGTGTGTGTGTGTGTGTGTGGGGTCATATGGCAATATTGGTCTTGCATACCAATCTCATAGTCTTATACCTCAGTGTCTCATCAGAACAAGACAAGTCAAATTATGAGAAAAAATTTCATCATATCCACTAAACTCAAAAACATATATCCAACTTTAACAAATATTAAATGTATTTATAAAATTATCCATGCACTTGGATTCATCCTTAATCCATGATAACACATCCCTAAACAACTTCTCACTTATGCCAGTTTTCTCACTATCTGCACCATTTGGCCTATTAACAAATAGTCAACTTGTAAGACTATTTATCACCCCTAAGGGATATAAAATACTTATAAACCATCAAAGACATTGAATACAAGTCTCAATATTTATCCTCCATCTATTTATCAACTTTGACTTAGTCAACTCTAACTGCTACAACAAATCTTTGAGAAACAAGGCCTTTTTTGTGGGGTCCACTCACTCCCTTGATGAAATAATCACACCTGGAGGTGCCTGAGAGAGTTGAATACAAAATTCAATAGCTTATTTATCCATACCAATCCATTCTAAAAATTTTAGAATAAGATCTTCACATCAGGTTTGAGTTAGGGTTCTTTGAGGGTTTAAACCATCTTCCAATCTTAACGATCATTCATAAAGCTTATCCCCTCATTCCAAAAACCAATGCTTGGAAATTTTATCTAGGATACTTACCCATCTACCATTAATATATTAGGTTCCCATGTAGAGGTTACACATGCTAGTGAACACATGAAATTTATTTTTGGGTTGAGAAAAATTCATTCTCTACACATGAGATACCTCAAAACACTTTTTCTTGCCTTAACCTTCAAAATTTGACCTAAAACTTAGTCAACATACTTGACACAACATGACATATTATAAATATTCCCTTTAGTTTCATAATTGATCTATCTATGAGGTATATTGAGCCATAAATTTCTTCACTATACTCTATAAATAAGTATTTTGAAAAGCCATATGTTGAGTGGCCCCATTATTAATAAACCAAGCATCAAACCATGAATAACTAATCAAGACACTATTTTCTTCATCATCTGTGTTGTTCCCAAAATCGGTCACACATTTATGGGGAAACATGAACTATTTTTGGTCCTACAAGCCAAAATTTTTCTCTCTTCCCTTTGTAGAGTAAAATACTCTACATTTTAGTTTGAGTTTTAGTTGTGCGCTCCAAGTTTTGTCCCTGCACATTTCAGTTTTGAGGCAATAAGGGTTATGACATAGGGCGTGGATTTTTCATTTTATGTGGGTTTTGTAGAAACTCAAGCAGAAGCTACCAAGTGTTATCTATCGAGACACATTATAATTTATTTCTAAAGCATCAAAACATGCCATGTGTCCCTTGTAAAGCTCATTGGAAGCTGCCAAGTGTCAACATCCACAGTTTCTCCCTTTTGTTTTGTTATTGAGTAAAGACTGTGGCAGGCCCCAAATGAGTTGCTAAAGTAAGTAGAATGTTTCAAGTGTCATGTTATAACTCAAAGGAGAGAGACAGGTGCCAGCATCTACATTTCAAGGTTTTGATAAGTTTCAAAGCTTCTTTCAATAAGCTTCTCTCAGAGTCCCGCAGAGAACACCAAGTGTCAATGGCAGAAGGTTTTAATATGTTTTTCTAAGATGCAGTGAAAGATGCCATGTGTCCCTTATAAATCTCAATGGAAGCTACCAAGTGTCAACATCTATAGTTTCTCCCTTTTGTTTTGTTATTGAGTAAAGACTATGGTAGGCCCTAGGTGAGTCGCTAAAATGAGTAAAACGCACCAAGTGTCATTGTCTGTGTGAATCCAAATGAGTCCCAAAGGTTTCTATAGTGTTTCTAGTAGCTCAGTGGAAGCTACCACATATCATCTTCCACAAGACTCTCAAAAGGTATTTGAAGCTCTTATAATTTAAGTAGATGCTACCAAGTGTCCTCACCTATTTCACGGTGGGAAATGCCACGTCACTTGTTAAGATCAGTGAGAAATGGGAAAATTTGGATTCCCTTTGAAAAATGACTAAGGCCGAAAGAGAAGGATCCTTCAGAATTTTTTCCTGGTGGGAAAAGACAAAGCCAAGGAAGATTTCCTTTGGACAAATTGTCTGAAGAAATTCCTTCAGACATTTTGTCTGAAGGAAATTAAGGATAAAGCCCGCCAAAGGAAATAAAGCCTGAAGGCCACTTGAAAAATTTTAAAGGGTAGGTACCCTTATGGGGGGCACTCAACACACAAAAATAGACCATTTAAAAATCTCGAAGGGACACCTTCCCTTCAGAGTGTTCCAAAGGCTTGATAAAGATGGAAAAATAAGCTTTGAAAGACAGATGAAAAAAAGCCTTCAAAGTTCAATGGTCCAATATGGTTCAAACAAAGTAGTGACCAGTGACGTCCCTATGGACATCAAATTTAAGGTGATAAAATATCTATTAAAATTCAAATATGGCATGGAATGTGAAAAATGAACCAAGTGACCAGCTGAAAAGAGAGCTCGAGAGTCTAAATTACTATAGGGAAGAGAAAACAATATAAAAGATTAGAAATATCTACAAGGGAGTTATTTCCAATAGGTGAAACAATGGATCAAGTGGTCATCTGAGTGAACCAAATCAAGGACGTGGTCTATTTATCTCCCTTAGAGTAAAGGTGAGGTGGACAGCTGCACAGACACTAGGTAACAGACTAGATGACTCAAGCCCAAGAGAAGACATTTGAGATGAATCGACATGCCACAATTAAGGTAACCACTCGAGACTAGCATGGCCCTCTTTGACTAAACTAAAAATGCATTCAAAGCATTGAAGGTAGCATGGTCTATTTTATGGAACAAAGTGCCAAGCCTCTCTTGGCTACTATATATTGTAATCTCTTGTCTTATTCATAGGGAGATCTTTCTTTTACGAAAGCAAAACTCTACCCTAATTGAAAGGTGAATACTGAGACTTTGAGCTTAGATTGTTATTCATATTACTTTGTTTGAATGAGAAAGCAAGTTATCGATAGACTTTGTGCTGTTATAGCTTGTGCCATTTTAGGAGATTGTTCTTATATATGTCTTCTAAATGTATTCTTGTTTATTTAATTTAACAGGTAGAACAAGTATAAGTAAAAGGGGATGATGTCCTAAAGTCAGTTACTTTCAGACTTTATGCTATCATAGTTGTCTTCAATGTGTGTGTTTTTAGTATCTTTCTGTGTTAAGGATTTTGGGATGACTTTATGCCCCCATTATCCTTTGTGTTTCACTCTTTGGGCAATTGAGGTGGAAACTTTACGTTCTATTTCATCATGCTAGTTACTACACTTTGTTACCAATTACTTATCATACCTAAAAGAATTTTGGTTGTTCCCTGTAAGATCACTTATGAAAAAAGAGAAGTGCCTTCAATCTCTTCACCAAGATTTCTCCTTTATCTGTGAGCATCATCTCTAAAAAAAGAGAGATGGATGGTGATACTCTACCCCTAAGTGTTATTTTATGCTTATATTTATAGTATATAGCTCCTCATATTTTATAGATAACCTCCACTTGATGAGAGGAGAGATTTATCCCTTTTAGATGACCAATCTCCCTTACTATGGATGATCAGACCTATTTTGCTCATCAGTATGTTGGTGACAAAATATTCACCCAACAGCTTTTTGGCGACTCCGTTGGGTATGTTACGTGTAGTCTAAAGCCTCAATCTTTAGATTGAAGTAGTTCTTATCCTTATCCATTATATACTCTGGTGACTCTCATTTGGGTCTTACCCATTATCCATTTATAGCATTATCCATTCCCATTATATAATCTAGTCTGCAAACCAAATCCACTGGAGAAGAATAATAGTTTGAAGTCTCAAGCTTCAAGCTGAAGCAGGTCCTACTCTTTTCCATTTTTGTCCTACAATCTAGCAACTTCACGTTATACTAGAAGTTAGAAAGCTCAAGGTGTTGTTGACTCTGTCTTTGAGTTAGTGCAGCAAGGCAATTTCAATTTGCTTCCTCCACAAACTTAAGTTTAACGATCCAAGAGTGTTCTTCCCATCTGTACTAGGTCACCAATACAAGGTAGAGCTTCTTTTTATGTTATTAACAGAGTGTTGCTGATACATACACCACCTAGATTTGTTATCCCCTTTTTTCATAACCCAATCATGGTAGTTTAAGGCCCCTGGGGTAACTCTTTTGGCCCACTCAATCTTACTCCACCCCTTCATGAGCTACCACATAGCTTGAGAAAGAATTTCCCCAAATTCTTTGGTGATGGGAAAGTTAATCATAATGAACATATTATAGCCTTAAACATAGCTTGTGGCATGATAGGTGTGGAGTATGAAGACATAGCAGTTAGGCTATTCATGGAGACACTATAAGGTGCTGTTGTAGACTAATTTTACCATCTACAAGCCTAGCCAGTGACTGATTGGGACACTCTTAAAGCTAAATTTGAAGCCAAGTTCAAGCCTATAGAATATGTGCATGCCATGATGGCCTAGCTCACACAGATGAAAAAGGAGCCTCATGAACCTATGAGGGACTTCATTTCCAAGTTTGACAAGCTAAGGAATAGGATTTCCAAGATTGCCCATCTGACACTTGAGAATCTCAAGTGTTTCTTCATCAACTCACAACTGGCTAAAGTGAGTTTTCTACTGAGACAAGCTGGCCACATAGACCTTACTACTGCTCAAGATTTGGCTAGTGAGGTAGAAGATAACCTTATCTTGGTAGGAAAGATAAAGAGAGATCCTAACAGAGGTAAATCCTCTTCATCTTCTGAATACTCACCTACAGTCACCACTGACCCAATGGTGCAAAAGCTAGAAAATGAAGTGCTAGCTCTCAGAAAGTAAATGGCATAAGGGATGTCATCCACTCCTTATTATGGAGATGTACCAAGGAGGACATTCCCCAATCCATCATATCAAGGCAATGCTGCCAAGAATCAAGGATAGCTAAATCACCTTCCTCCCCCATGGGGGAACCTTGCCATTGAAGCACCTCCAACCAATTCAATAGTTGGATATCTTGAGGTTGAATCATATTTCTCCTTCTAGCCTAATTTAAACTCTAAAAATGACGTTAATCTCTTCACTGAGGAAGAAGAATAATTAGCTAGCGACTCCAACATTGGTTTCTTGAATTAACAGGATGAACCTAGAAGTGAAGGTAAAGCAGCTGAAGGATCATACATTGTTTTCACACGGTCCAAGAACCAATCAGCCCAATAAGCTGATAAAGAAAAGATAGAGGAGCACCTGCAGCCAACAGTTTCAATTGCTAAGCGGGGAACCACTCTACCTTTTCAGCAAAAGGGCCCAGTGATTGCAAGAAAGGTAAGTACACCAAATATCCCTACACCTTCTACTTCAAATTTACATTCCAGTCATCCTCCTCCTAAAAATCAAAAGGATGAGCTCCCATCCTCTATTCCTAGTCCATTTTAGATATTTGACATTATTAATCATATAAAGAAAACCAAAATTTAGATGTCTAAATTTAAATTTTTGCAGTCCAATCCTGAGCAGTTGGACAAGTTGGTTCAATATGTGAAGAACCAAACCATCCCTACAAAATAAGAAGATAAAAAGGTAACTCATGATCCCCTAAAGAACATGTCTATCCCAAACAACTTTGTCATTACTCTTCCTACTACCCCTAAGAAAATAGAGCCTTTCTATGTTTCCTTGTTGATAAACGGTCACAAGCTGAGTAATTGCATCATTGATTCTAGAGCTTTAGACAACGTCATGCTTGCCAAAGTGGCCAAATCTCTTAGCCTCAAACTGACCAAAACATTTGGTAGATGCTTATCCATAGAGAACAAGAAAGTACCACTGCTAGGACAAATCAAGGATGCTCAATTTGCATTTGCAGTGTTCCCAGACAAAAGAATCAGGATGACTGTCCTGGTGGCCGATGTTCCAGCATCATATGGCATCCTTCTTGGGCAAAATTTTTGCAAAGACATTGGAGGTGAATTGAGCATGGATCTATCTGAAGCAAATATTACAATAAAAGGCATAATGCAAAGATTGCTTCCTAAAAAAGAAGCAAAATATGTGGTCACCCAATCATCAACACCTAAAGCTCAAATTCTGTTTGAGTCTTCATGCATAGGTAACTATTTTCTGTCCATAAAAGAAGTTCATGAAGCACCTATTGAAGCTCTTGAAGGTGTCAACCTAGAAATATGTTCAACTAGAACAATAAAAGAATTGTTAGAGTGCAATGCAGGTGTGGAAGGATCTTCCCCCCCAAATGAAGAAGAATCCAAAGAAAAAGTAGTGTCTAACGAGGTATAAATTTTTTAATTTGATGGCAATTGATCCTCTACTAGTTCAAGAGCTGGGATTGTGATGATATCTCCTCAAGGAGATATTTTTCCTTCATCATACAAATTATAATTCAGTAATACCTATAATATAGCTGAAAATGAATCTCTATTGCTTGGATTGAGGGATGCTCGAGACAAAGGCATCAAACTCTTTCATGCTAAAAGAGATGTTAAATTGGTGGTTTGTCAGGTAAGAAACCTATATCAAACCAAAAATGAGAGATTGATTGCACCACTACCACAATCTAGTCTAGGATCAACTTGAAAACTTTGATATTTTTAGCATCTCTGTAGTTCCCAAGGAATTTAATGATAGAG
Source organism: Torreya grandis (assembly GCA_037957365.1). Classification (NCBI taxonomy): domain Eukaryota; kingdom Viridiplantae; phylum Streptophyta; class Pinopsida; order Cupressales; family Taxaceae; genus Torreya; species Torreya grandis. The sequence continues at coordinate 2,554,215 of JARHVA010000667.1, forward strand.
CTGATGCTTTGGCCATTTCAGCCACTCTTTTAGTTCCTCACCCTGACTTCAAAGGAGATAGGTACACTATTGAACTGGGCTTTTGACCAAGTGTACTTGATAATTCTAGTCATTGGCAAGTGTTTAACCATGATAGCCAAATCATTGCCTTTTTGGAGCAAAAAGATAGCTTTGAAAAACTGCACTTTGAAGGCAGTGAACCTCAAAAGCTTGAACCAGCCCCTAAATCAAGTATAGATACAGGTGAAGAGTTCTTGTAATTCAAATGGAATAAAATCCTAAAAGGCCTAGTTTCCCTTAAAAAATTGTTTGACAAACATGACAGATTCATCAAATAATAACAAATGGATTCAAGCTCCTCTCAGGAGTTTGATCAAGTAAATCTAGGTACCAAAGGAGATCTCAAGATGGTGAACATTGGGAAGTGCTGCACTCCTGAGGAGAGATCTAAGTTCACTGCTCTACTTTGGCGGTACATGGATGTCCTAGCATACTCCTATGATGATTTAAAGTCACTTAGGCCTAAAGAAATCCATCATGACATTCCTCTCAAGGCTGACTCGATGCCTTACAAACAAAAATCTAGGTAGTACAATCTAAAGATATTAGGTACTATTCTATATGAAATATAGAAAATGTTGAATGTCAGGATCATTTTCCTAATCCATCATTCCACATGGATTGCCAACATAGTGCTTGTAAGGAAGAAAAATGGCAAAATTTGCCTCTATGTGGATTTTAGGAACTTGAATCATTCATCCTTAAAGGATAACTATCTTTTTCCCATCATGGATCAAGTGCTTTAGACAATGACTGGTTTTGAGATGTTATCAATGCTAGATGGTTTCTCATGATACAATCAAGTTAAAGTTGGTGAAGCAGACTAGAATAAGAATGCCTTCACCATGCCTTGGAGCACCTTTGCTTATTAGAGAATGCCATTCAACCTTATTAATGTTGACACCACCTTCCAAAGAGAAATGGACCTTTCTTTTAAAGATGAAATAGGTAAGTTCATTGTAGTTTATCTTGATAACTTGACTATCTTTTCCAAGCATCGCTTGGATCACGTGCATCACTTACAACAAATGCTGGAATGCTGTCACTAGAATGGCATTTCTTTAAATCCCAAGAAGTCTATTTTTGGGGTAACAGAAGGGAAACTTCTCAGACACATTATTTCCTGATAAGGCATGAAGATTGACTCAGAAAGATTCAAGTCCATCCAAGAGCTTACTTTGCCTACAAGTAATACTGCAGTTCACTCTTTCTTTGGAAAGGTGAATTTCTTAAGAAGGTTCATCCCTGAGTTTGTTGAGAAGACTCAACATATTGTAAACATGATGAAGGGAAAGGCCATCTTCAACTAGACTGAAGAAGGCAAATTGGCATTTTGAGATATTAAGATAGCTATTGCCCACGCCCTAATTCTAGTTTGTCTAGACTACAATAAGAAATTCACCATATATAGCTATGCTTCTGAACACACACTTTCAATAATTTTGGTTCAGCAAAACCAAGAAGGTGTGGAATCTCCCATTTCTTTCATGAGTTGTCATCTCAAAGCTCATGAGTTGAAATACTCAAACATAGAGAAGCATGCCTATGCAGTGGTAAAAGTAGTGAAGCATTTCCGCTTCTACATCCTAAATTCACATGTTACTACCTTGGTTCCTAATACCACAATTAAATCCATATTAACTCAGCAGGAGTTGGGATGAAAAGAGGCATTTGGATTGCAAAAATCCAAGAGTTTGATCTAGTCATCAAACCAACAAAGCTAGTGCATGGAAAGGGCCTATGCTAATTAATTACTGATAACAAGCCAGAGGGAATAAAATATGAAGAATTAAGAGAAGAAGGCATGCCAACAATCCTCTTTGTCTCCACTACGAGTGAGTAGTATTCAAGTATTGCTCATTTTCTTACTTATGGTGAATGTCCTGCTCACCTATCTTATAAGGAAAGGAGGACTATCAAGTTGAAATCTGCCAATTTTGTCCTCTGGGACAACAGCCTGTATAAGAGGATCCTAGATGGAGTGTTCCTCTATTGCATGGATAAAGAGTAGAAAAATTAACTTCTGAAGTCCTCCATAATTTGGCTTGTGGAGGACATTTTTTTTCTCCTGTAACTGCCCATAAGATTCTGTGAGCTAGGTATTACTGGCCTACTCTTTTTCAAGATGCGTACTAGGTAAGAAAATGTGAATTATGCTAGCATTTTGTTGGAAGACCCAAGTTAGTTGCCCTGCCTCTCAAGCCAGTGGTCATAGAAGATCCATTTCAGCAATGGGGCATCAATTTCATTAGTGTTGTAAATCCATCTTCAAGTGTTGGACATGATTATGTCCTCACAGCCACAGATTACTTCACCAAGTGGGTGAAGCTATCCCAACTAAACATGCTACTTTAGAAGTAGTGTGCAATTTCCTCAAGGAGAATATCATTTCTAAGTTTGGGGTCCTAGTCAAGATTGTCATAGACAATGCAACTTGTTTCACTTCCTAGGAGATTACTCAGTTCTATTTTTACTATGGGATCACCCTCTCTCACTCTTCTGATTACTTTTCACAAGGGAATGGACAAGCTGAATCAAGTAACAAGAACTTGGTGACTATCATCAAGAAGCTAGTGGATGACAACCAAAAGACATAGCATAAAGCATTGGTTGATGCTTTATGGGTAGATATAATTACTCTAAAAAGAGAAATTGGTATGTCTCCTTTTCAACTTCTTTATGCGCTCAATGTTGAGATACCAATCACCCTAGAATTGCCAACATTGAAATTGGCTAAGGTAATTGAGGATCAAACTTATGAAAGTTCCATCGATAAAAGGATCATGTGCTTGACTAAGCTGGATGAGAAAAGAACTATGGTGGTGGACTGAATTACTACCCATCAAAGTTTGGTGAAAAAAATCTTCGACCAAAAAGCAAAAGACTGTGATTTCTAGATTGGAAATCAAGTCTTGCTATGGGACAAAAAGAGAGAACCAAAGGGAATTCATGGGAAATTTGATTCCATTTAGAGATTCCCTTTCACTATTAATCAACTCAATAGTAAAAATAGTTTCCTATTGAAGTATCAAGATGGCACACCCTTTTCTCTACCTCACAATGGGCAACATCTGAAGCACTTCAACTCTTGAAACATCAGATAAGATCATCTATACATAAGAATATTTGTTAGTCTTTAGTTCTATTTTGTGCTTTTCCTTTTCATTTTCATTTTTTGCACCTTGATTTCTTGTTGGTTAGCATGACTCCATAGCCCAATGGCACACTTCAAGGCACTAGATATTTTGGTCTCTACTCCCCTCAGTTGTTCCAAAATTTCAACTAAAGGAAGTTCCCCAACTGAAGCCAACTGTTGTTCCCAAAGTCTGTCACACATTTTTGAGGCAACACATGAACTATTTTTGGTCCTAAAATCCAAAATTTTTCTCTCTTCCCTTTGTAGAGTAAAATAATCTACATTTTATTTTGAGTTTTAGTTATGCACTCCAAGTTTTGTCCCTGCGTGTTTCAGTTTCGAGGCAATAAGGGTTATGACACAAAGCATGAGTTTTTTTATTATGCACATGTTTTATCTAAAGTCAAGTAAAATATACCAAGTGTCATCTATCAAGACACATTATAATTTATTTATAAAGCATTGAAACATGCCACGTGTCTTTTGTAAAGCTCAATGAAGCCACCAAGTGTCAACATCCATAGTTTCTCCCTTTTGTTTCATTATTGAGTAAAGACTGTGGTAGGCCCTGAATGAGTTTCTAAAGTAAGTGAAACATGCCAAGTGTCTTGTTATAACTCAGAGGAGTGAGATAGGTGTCGGCATCCATGTTTCAAGGTTCTGATAATTTTCAAAGCTTCTTTTAATAAGCTTCTCTCAGAGTCCCATGAAGAATGCCAAGTGTCAACGGTGAAAGGTTTTAATATATTTTTCTAAGAAGCAGTGGAATATGCCATGTGTCCCTTATAAAGCTCAGCAAAAGCTGCCAAGTGTCAACATCTACAATTTCTCCCTTTTGTTTCATTATTGAATAAAGACTGTGGTAGGCCCTAGGTGAGTCACTAAAATGAGCAAGATGTGCCAAGTGTCATCATCTGTGTGAATCCAAATGAGTCCCAAAGGTTTATATAGTTTTTCTAGAAGCTCATTGGAAGCCACCACATGTTATCTTCCATAGGACTCTCAAAATGTATTTGAAGCTCCTATAAGTTAAGCAGATGCTGCCAAGTGTCCTCACCTATTTCACAGTGGGAAACACCACATGTCACTTGTTAAGATCAGCGAGAAATGGGCAAATTTGGAATCCCTTCAAAAAAATGACTAAGGTCAGAAGAGAAGGATCTTTCAAACTTTTTGCCTGGCAGGAAAAGACCAAGCCAAGGAAGATTTCCTTCAGACATTTTGTCTGAAGGAAATCAAGGATAAAGCCCATTGAAGGAAATAAAGCCCGAAGGCCGATCAAAAAATCTTGAAGGGTAGGTACCATTGTGGGGGGCACTCGACACTCAAAAAAGGACCATTTGAAAAGCCTAAAGGGAAACCTTCCCTTTAGAGTGTTCCAAAGGCTTGATAAAGATGTAGAAAGAAGCTTTGAAAGAGTTAGATGAAAAATAGCCTTCAAAGTTCAATGGTCCAATATGGTTTAAACAAAGTAGTGACTAGTGACGTCCCTATGGACATCAAATTTAAGGTGATGGAATATCTATTAAAATTCAAATATGGTGAAAATTTTTAAAAATGAACCAAGTGACCAGCTGAAAAGAGAGCTTGAGAGTCCAAATTGCTACAGGGAAGAGAAAACAATACAAAAGATTAGAAATATCTACAAGAGAGTTATTTCCAATAGGTGAAATAGTGGATCAAGTGGTCATCTAAGTGAACCAAATCAAGGACATGGCATATTTGTCTCCCTTAGAGTAAAGGTGAGGTGGACAGCTGTGCAGACACCAGGTAACAAACCAGATGACTCAGGGCCAAGAAAAGACATTTGAGATGAATCAACACACCATAATTAAGGCATCTACCTAGTTCTAACATGGCCCTCTTTGACTAAACTAAAAATGCATTCAAATCATTAAAGGTAGCATGGGCCATTTTATGGAACAAAGTGCCATGCCTCTCTTGGCTACTATATATTATAATCTCTTATCTTATTCACAGGGAGATCTTTCTTTTATAAAATCAAAACTCTGCCCTAATTGAAAGGTGAATACTGAGACTTTGAGCTCAGATTGTTATTCATATTACTTTATCTGAATGAAAAATCAAGTTACCAACAAACTTTATGCTATTATAGCTTGTGCCATTTTAGGAGATTGTTTTTATGTCTGTCTTCTAAATGCATTCTTGTTTATTTAATTTAACAGGTAGAACAAGTATAAGTAAAAGGGGAAGATGTTTTGAAGTCAATTACTTTCAAACTTTGTGATGTCATAGTTGTCTTCATTGTGTGTATTTTTAGTATCTTTCTATGTTAACGATTCTGGGATGACTTTGTGCCCCCATTATCCTTTGTGTTTCACTCTTTGGGCAGTTGAGGTGGAACTTTGCATTCCATTTCATCCTACTGGTTACTACACTTTGTTACTAGTTACTTATCATACCTGAAAGAACTCTGGGTGTTCCCTGTAAGATCATTTCTGAAAAAAGAGAAGCGCCTTCAGTCTCTTCACCAAGATTTCTCCTTTGTCTGTGAGCATCATCTCTAAAAAAGAGAGATGGATGGTGATACTCTACCCCAGAGTGTTATTTTTTGCTTATATTTATAGTATATAGCTCCTCATATTTTATAGGGAACCTCCCCTTGATGAGAGGAGAGATTTGTCTCCTTTGGATGTGGTAAACCTGCAACTTTGGATGACCAATCTCCCTTGTTGTGGATGATTAGACCTATTTTGCTCATCATTACGCTAGTGACAAAATATTCATCCAACTATCTGTACTAGAAAAAACACATTCATTGGTGAATTAGACTGAGTTTGACTCTTTTGATTGTTTCTTTGATTTTTACTCTTTATTCTTACAATATGCTTCAATTTTATCCCATGGAGTCCTACATTCATGAGTCTCATGGATTCTTTTTATATCACACTATTTTTAGTAGAGGTTTCATTTATAATCTTATTTTTTATTTTAACCACCATGATTTTCATTTTTTCCACCATTTCCATTATACTTGTTTTTGTACCTATTGTTGCCTTCATTTTTGGAATGCATGTCCTTGTTTGATGTTTTGAAAGAATTTGATTTGACATAGCACACACTTTCACTTATTTTGGACTCTATTTCTATTTTAAAGTCCTTTTTTCTTTGTCATCTTTTCAACCAATTGGTCAAATTGAGAATCTTCAACTAATTACTTACTTGTAGAGACTCCAAATAGGTTGAATATTTGTGAAGAAGTGATTTTATTAATGCGGTAATATAGATTTATATTTTGACACCTGTTATTTCTACATCATGTTTGATAGCACATATCTCTGAAACCAATCTCATTAAATCAACATCTTCTAGCTCTAGGTTGAATAATTTCAACTATAACTGAATGAATTCCAACTCTTAGTGGGAATCATATAGCTCCTTTATTATGTGAAATGATTCCCATGGCATATTTCACCCTTAAATATGATGAAACACATCTCTATCTAATGAGGCCCTCATCAAGGCCATGCTTTATAGTTTTTCTCCTTCCAAGCCTAAGCATCCTTTGCATTCCCTATTGATTTAATTGGTTTTTTCTCCCTTTCATAAATATCGAACCATAGACCATTCTAGCCAGCATTCTTTGCCAGTCAATGTAGTGCCATAATAGATTTGATGGAATGTATGGTTTATGCTTGAGTTTTTAGAGTTTTAAGCTTTAGATGTTTTGAGTTTAACCCCAATTGGTTCACTCCAAAATGGTCCCCTTTTCTATATGCATAATGATACTCAAAAAGGGTTTTCCATATCATTAGCACTGGCTTAAAAATAAAACCTCATATATCAATATACTCAGTTTTACATGATTTTCAAATTCACACTTATCAATAGTGACAAATGGGTAAAAGAGTAGCTCTCCTTATTTCACCTTAATTTGCATAATTTGGTTATTTTTACCCAAATTCACTTCGATTAGCTTTGCTCAGGAAAATTTCAATGAAAATTGTTCCAAATTTTAAATGTTTTTCAAATTTAAATGATTTCAAAATTTAAAATAAACCATTTTAAAAAATGAGATTTGCTTTTTGAATGAACAAACTTAAAGTTTTATACCTTCTCTCATCTAATTTGGTAGATATACACAAGATTCCAATATTAGAGTAAGATAAAAAAAATTAAGTTGAAATGAAGCTCTAATCTATAAATGAAGACCTAGTGTCAGGTCTCTACTCCAAGCTACATAAGAAATTTGTTTTATTTGCAGGCATTTTTTTAAAATGGCATAGCTCCAACAGGGTCCCAATCAATAGAAAATTCTTCCAATAACTACATTCCAATTCAAATAGCCATGGTTAAGGAAAACTATAGTTTTATAGTCATAACACCTTCAATACTAACAAAAATATAGTCAAATGGTAGCTAGATGCATGTTTGAATAATGCAAAAAAAATTCCAAGCCTCTGAGGTATGCATCCTAATTAGGTAAAATGCAGTAGAGAGAAAATTGAAAATGACATAAATTTGTTATAAACATGCAATCCTCTAGATTCCATAATTTTTAATGTCAAAAGGAGCCAAAATAACCTCCATGAGGCTAGGGGTATGTCTGGTATAACACAAAATTAATGCCACACTACCACACTGCTAAAAATGACTCTTATGTTACCGTAAATGGTCATATCAACCAAATATAGTCAAATACAAATATAAAACCATCTAAACATCTCCTTGATGCTAGTTCACTACCAAAATAGTCATATGGATGCTAATATTTTTAAAATTATAGGCCATATGGTTGGAATGAAGGAGGAGGAATGACAAAATAGATTAAATTTTCTAGGATCTAATAACAATGATAGGCTAGATTTTATTTAGAATGCACATGAAATTCTATTTCACCATTTAATTGAAAAGAGGATCAAACATTACATTAAATAAGCCAAGAATGTTATTCATTTCACGTTCCCAAAACTGACCTTTCCTATTCCTACGAGAATGGATAACTTATTGAATAAGACAAAAGCTTGACACCTTTGGTAGCCACCTAGGATTAAAAACTATATAAAATATTATAAAATAATCATATATCATATCTATTTTTTATTAATTTAAATACTACCAAGTTCATGAATTTTCATTTTCTAAGATGATTATTCAATTTTTCATTCCCATGGTTAGCATCCCAAATGTGTAGAATATGTGGAAATTTCCCTCTAAAATATGGAAATTACTCTCCAATATATTTTGATATATAGAAAAACATTTCTTAAATAATGTATCCTTATGTCATATATCCCTTTGGGTGTGTCAAATACTTCATAAATTCATTTAATGTTTTCATGTACCTATTATCATTTGAAATGTGCACTTGTGAAATGCTTGGCAGCGTGGAGAGCTTTGTGTTGGGGCACTAGGGGTGGAGGTATTGTGGCATAGATATGCACATGAGCATTGGTTGTCTCACCACAATGATGGAAATGTCCCCAAGGCATGAGACCCTTGTGATCCTTAGGATGAGTCTCCAAAGTAGGCCATATTCCTTTTATTCTAAGTGCACCTAGTTTCAAATGAGCATACAAACCTAAAGAGTAGAAAGGTAACCTACCAATAGCCTAAACCTAATAACTTCAAGGGAAAAGGAGGGAGAAGGTAAGAGAGTGCATGAAACAAAAAGGGGTGATGCACCTAACATAGCATGATCACTCTTACTACCATAAATGCAATGAAAGTGACAAAGGACAAGATAATATCACATAGTTTCTACCAAGTTACTCTACGTGCATGAATACTTCACACAGAGGCATGGGAACACAACACCATGATGAGAGGGATGATGAATGGTCTATAGAAAATGTCAACATAAACTTGAGTGCATAAAAAATGCAACCAATAAGTCAACGTTGAGTTCAATGAGGAGGTATAGGGAATAAATGACTAAAGAGAGGGGTGAATAGTACCCATAGACAAGAATCAACAAACACAAAGATCACATAGATCATTAGAATAATAAAAAAAGGTGAACTTAATTCTCATTAGTATACAAGGATTTAGCCAATACAAGTGCTCATGGATGACAAATTTATATAGCATAAGGCTACTAAAAATGTGTTAATGATTTTACAATAGAAGAACTAGGATTTTATAGGAGCAAGCCAATTTTACAATAAATGTACCACTTAGGTGATAGATAAAAAATTTAATTATTTTATGATGTCATGACCATAATTCTACCAGATGATAGGATATGGTTAGTGGTAGGATCACGTCTGGATGCACATGCATTGGGGAATGGGAGATTTTCCTATTAGTGTCAGAGGATGGCATGTACTCAAGATCCAAGGTCAAAAGCTACTCTTATATTAATTTATTTTGATAGTGCCTCAAACTTTTCTCAACCATTTTCAACATCCTCTTCATGTCTAGAAACTACGTAACATGTGGCACTTCGATGGGATCTTGGGAGAGCCTCCTTGGCTTGCTAGAAAGTAGAAGCATGGGTGTGACATGTGGACATTTGGTGCTTCCCTTGGGAGAATTGTGAAGATATATTTGCTGAATGAGCGTGGTATCACCATGTGGTAATTATAGAAGGTTGCATGTTGTGCAAGGAGACGGCACATATGTAAAATTTTATATACGGGTATGAAACTTCTTGGAATAGGTGTGAAGATCATCTTGAAGGAGAGCATGCATGAGGATTTAAAGATCCTAGGCTCATTTGAGTTATTTTATGTCTGCTTCTTGTGCTATGTTCCTTACTTATCCATTTTTGAACCCAAAGTCTACACTCCAAATATTGTGCACTTTTTGATCTATGCATCACCAAATCTTATGTGTGGATATGCATTGAGTTACTTATCCTAGCAAGGATTATTGTGCCCTTGCTACATAGACTTGCACATTCATATAATACTCTGATATAGATGGGAAGTGTTTGCACCTCTTCTACTTGAAGTGTGGGATACTCCACAAGTGTTGATCTTTTATAGGGATTTGAGAGCTCTTGCACCAATTAGGGGTGACTCAGAAAGATAACACTTTTGGTGACCTTTGTGGGTCACTTGCCTATTAATTAGGAACCTAATAGCCTTTGAGTAATCCATTAGGTACAGAGTCTTTATAATTTTCTATTCTCTTTCCTATAGACGTGTTGATGTGCACTTTTGGCTTAATGAATTGAGACTCACCTGACAAAATAGGAACTATGCCAAAAGTACTTAGAAGGAAAAACCTAAGCTAGGAAAAAACTTACGCACAAGAGCTTGGAGGAAATAAAACTAATCAAAAAATAAGGGTGTGAGAGGTGCACCTTTAGGGAAATAAAAAGAATCTAATCTACTTATTTTCAAATATATACAATATTTTAATGGAGGTAGTGCTTGAGATGAATCCCATTGATTAGGATTGAAATCTCTTCCCCATTCATTATAGTAAGCTAGAAGGTGTTGGATGGTTTGTAACTGGAGATGGTGTATGAGCTGCTCCATATTGCATCAAATTTAGTGTGCCTACTGGGCTTTGCCTTGTTTGTATCTTATTTTAGCACTAAGTCCCCTACTTGGATACTTTTGGCATTAGCCTTTTAGTCAAAGACCCTCTTGGTTTGCATCTATTGGAACTCCATGGTGTGCATAGCCTATGTTCTAGTCTCTTTGAGCTCTATGAGATCTACCATTCTTACTTCAATGGGATCACTTTCAAGTAGCTCTAACTGATGTGTGAGTTCTAATGAAGGCAGCTATAGGGACACTAGAAATTGGGGTTCCCTTTCATGAACTAACATGAAGGGTGAGTTCCCCAGTATCCTCTTGGGCATAATTTGATTAACTCAAAGTGCAATTTTAAGCTTTGTATGCCAAAATTATTAGTTATCCTCCAAAATCCTTTTGATGATATGAATAAAGTTCATGTTTGTGGACTTGGAGACCATTACCTTGGGGATAATGATTTGATGAGGTGCTCAAGTGGATGTTGTGATTGATGATCCATTCACTGATCTTGATACTAAAGAAGGATAACACATTATTGAAGATAATGGTGTCTAGAACACTAAATCTCATCACAATGCTTTCATATAAACTAAGGATGGATATCTTTTTAGCCTCTTTTAGCACAACTACCTCTATCCAACTTGTGAAATAGTCAATAGTTATAAGGATCACTTGTGCCCCTTGCTCGATGGCAAGTTAATCATGCCTATGAAATATAGGCCCCATTGCACAAAGGGTTGATCAACTTGTATTAGGCATAGTGGTAAGGTTGTGATCCTTTGTGTACCTATGAAGAAGGCACATTTTTTGAAAGCTCACACATGCTACCCATTGGCTCTACTTCAGTGCACCTCAAGAGGACCCCATTGAGGTCTTTTCTAAAAAGTGCACCATTTATAAGCACATAGGGAATGGATTGTAGTCTAAAGTGCCTATGCTTGGCCTTATCAAGGCCCAAAGGATATATGCCATGTTGAAGGAAGTACTTCATATCCTACACCCAACTAGTTATAACTTCATTTTCACACTCTTCTTTATGTGATATTAAGAATGCTACATCCTTTGGCTTTGCTACTTCAGCTAACTACTCATAGATTCCCTTTCCTCACACCAACTCGATGACTTGGATGTCCATGTCATATTCCATTAATTTTATGATCTAGCAAGCCCTTTTCTCATTGATGTCCCTGCTAAGGAGGAACTCCTTGATACCTATGTGTGCTACCATGAGTTGGATCTTGTTATTACAGAGCATGTGCCTTAATTTATTCAATGCTCTCACAATTGTGAGTGTATGTTTCTCAATGAAGTTGTAGTAAAATGCATAATATTTCAACATCTAACTAAATAAGGCAAGTATTTGCTTTATTTGGTCCTTTTTCTATTGCATTAGGATGGCTGATGTGCCTTCATCTCTACCAAATGTATAACGGATGAATTCCTCATTATAATCTGGGTTAATCAAGGTGGGAGCTTACACGATGGCATGCTTAATAGAATTGAAACTTTCCTTACATATGTGAATCTAATTGAATGTAGTGTTTTTCTTTAAAATCATAGTGAGAGGTTTGACTAAGATAGCAAAACTAGGCACAAACCTTCTCACAAAGTTGATTCTTCACATGAAACTATGGAGGCTCTTTTTGTGGATTGGAAGAGGAAGAGATGAGATGGCCTTGACTCACTATGGATCTATTATGAGTCCCTCCTTAGAAATAATGTGCATAAAGAGGGAACCTTCATGAACTATGAAGATGCATTTATTTGGGCTTAGAGATATTTTGAACTCATGACATCTCTAAAAAACTTGCTCCAGGTGATCCAAGTGATCCTCCATGTGCTTAGAGAAAATAAATATATCATCAAGGTAATCCAAGATGATCTTATTGATGATCTCCTTGAATTCTATATCCATGGCTCTTTGAAAGGTCATGCCTATGTTTGTTATGTTTAAAGGCATGTGTTGATATGCATAAGTTTCCCACTTAGTGGTGAACATTGTCTTATATCTATCACACTATTGCACTTGAATCTAGTTATAGCCAGAATAACCATCTAGCAGTGAAAATATATTTACACCTATGACCATTTTCAATATTTATTCCATGGGTAGAAGAAAATAATTATCTTTAAGGGAAGCCTTATTTAGGTCCCTAAAGTCCATGTAGAGACATATATCCCCATTCTTATTCTACATTGGTACCAAATTGGTAACCCACAAAGAGTGTTTGATAGCAAGTATTATACTAGCCTCAATGAGCTTGAATATCTCCTTACACATCAATGGCTCTAATTTTAGGTTAATTGGTCTTTGATTTTGGTTCATAAGCTACATGTTTGGGTTTAGTTCAATTTTGTGCTACATAATGCTTAGATTGAAACCTATGAGATCCTTGTAGCTCCATGTAAAGATGTCATCATATCTCCTACTGAGTTGAATGAAACTTTCAATTTATGGCATAGAACACACCCTAATAGCTTTAATATTCTTTCTTACTAATATGTTTATAGGTGTATATATGTCTTCCTTGGTTGTCATGATATGCTTCTCTCCTTTGAATCGATCATCAGAATCAAAGATACTTTCTAGGGTGACTAGTCCTTTTGTCAATTTATTCCCTTTAAGTTGGATGACCTTCTCTTCATATTGGTTTTGTAGCTACATCTAGTTCATGGCACAAAACTCTACTTCATCCTAAAGGAAATTGATGATTTTCTCATCATTTTCAAACACTTGCCAATTTTATGCATTATTGGGAACTACTAGTTTGACCACTAGCTTGACAAGTTGTTCGAAATCTTTTATTATGTTGCACATAATATCATATTGTGCACCCATAGTAGCAAGCCTATATACATCAAAATTATGAATTGTAGGTATGGAAATGATATTGAATGCATCAAAGCCTTCATTTATATCCCACATTCTATGTTTATATGCTTTCATAAAGCCATTCGTAGTCATGCTCTACACTCTGACTTGATTCACCACCAGCTCACTATCACCCAATTCTTGCAACGTGTTACCCTTGTATTTACCCTTATTCAATTTTTCATAATTCTTCCTCAAGAAAGAATTGCTATGTCATTTTCATTTATTGGTCAATATGTTCACTCTTCGAGTCATCCCTTTGTTATTAGAAATCATTCACTTGTTGTCTTGGTTTGTGAAATAATTTGTTATCTTGAACCACTGAACTTGAACCTTTTTCAAAATTTGACGGTTCGTAGTTTCAAATTTAACTATTCTATATTCTTTAAAATAAACTCACCTTTGGTTCATCATGATAAATTTTGTTAAAAACATGTCTTTATGTTGATTATTGTTTATTCCCTTAAAACTTTCATTGAGTCAAAATCTGTGAGTATAAAAGAATCGACAGAAACCGAGCTTGAACCCATGTACTCTTTTGGTTGGGATAAAAAATTTCATTGTGTGTGGAAGTATAAAAGTAGGAAATAAATATTGGGAGAATTAACCAAAAGATAATATATTTAGAACATTTTATAAAATGAAAAGTTTTAATTCATGAAAATCAAAGGTAATGATTATACATTAAGGTCGAGTGTGGAGATCACTTACAATTAATGCATGTGTCAAAATTTATGTCATATCAAGGGAATTCAACACAAATGTATTGATTCAATAATTATTTTACCAAATTTTGTGCCCTTATCAAAAAATGAGTAGGCTAATTTGGCAAAATAAAACACACAAGGTGTCGCAAAAGGAGGACAATGCTAGAGGTATCAGATTTTCTTGCTCAATTTGATAGAGAATTTAGATCTGGTAAAAGGTGTTTCAAAATCAGAGGTTAAAAATGATTCTACCTCCAAAGATTCTAAGAAAACCCTTGTAATAAATTTGCCTAACCACACCACTAGGTTAAAAGCTAAGAACAGGAAGAAGAAAGAATCTCCAAAAAAAGTGATTATGGATCTGAGTGCTGAAGAAGACTTGTAGACACCTAAATCTAGCCACCAATAACCTTCAACTAGGGTTTTGGCCAATTTCCACTTAAAATACATTATTTGACCTAAAAACACTGAGCACATTAAAATATTTGAAACTAACATATTTAAATGCCAATTTGGGCTAGGGTATCCCTAAATGGGGCAATGCAATTTATGGCCCAGCTAACTTTGATCAGATCATTCCAAGTCAAAATGCCAATTTTGTACTTAGGTGCTCTGGATTGATCATTCCTATCAAATATATTGTACGATACATGTGCCTTCATTATTTTTTATTGGTAACATCCTAAATGGGATAACATATCCAATGCATCTGACATTGCCTTCCAATTCTAATCCAATCAAATTTTGGACCAATAACAAGGCATTTTGATCAATTTGAGTAATTTGTGCACAAAGTGATTAAACATGATTAAGATATAATTAAACCAAATTATATCCTAATCAAGAAATACATGGAAACTTGTTGAATAATTTTTTTTGAAAATGAATATTGAATATCTATAGTATTAGGTGACCTCATTTCTTGGGAAGACATCCCTAGGCCATAAATGCCACAAATATCAGGATTCATGCCTCCCATGCCTCATCAAAGCCATCCATACCTCTTAATTGATCCTATATCTCAAATATTTATGAGCCTATTTATCAATTTTAATTAAAAAATTAGATTAATCTTTAGCCACACATCTCAATCCTGAGATGGACTGTTCAGGTTGATTCTGATCAATCTCAAAAATCTATAAATAGGAGGCCATGAACATCATTTATAAGTTATTTTGGTGAGAAGTTATAATGCACAAATATATTCAATAATCCATTGTAATTAGTGTTACCATTCCAAATTTATTCCAAACCAAGCCAAGCCATAAGCCAAAGGTGCCAAAGAGAGATGGAGGTAGCCAAGCTTCCATTGCCAAGGACTTCATGAGCACAAGCTGAGCAAGCCACTACAACATGCATTTAGAGCATCCAAGGGAGGTAAAAGAAGGTTTTTTTTGAATTTTAGTTTTGTTTTTTATTCATGTTTGTTAACTAAGCTCTCCCTAGTGTCTAGGCCTAGAGATGTTATGCTAGTTAGTGTGTTTCTTTTATTTTATTTTCATTTTGAAATTAACACCATACTGTGTTAGGAGGCCCCTTATCCAACGGTAGCACAATTGATTACTTATATATGAGCAATTAAACACGGAAATTATACCAGAATGATTAAGAAACTAGAAACATGAGATAGCAAAGAATTTGAGAGACAATACACACAATTGTATTAGATAATACTAGAAGAAAATACAAATAAGGAAGATGCCACTTCTTCCTCCACCTCAAAGGCTTGCCACACCTCAAGACCTTCTTCCCTCTCTCTCTTTCTCAACACAAAACCAACTCTAAAACCTGAGTTATAATCCCTCCTTGAATGCTATAGCTGATCTCCTTGACCTTACACCTATAGATCTCCTTGACCTTGCTTGCTTCAATACTCTTACTTGATCAATTTGATAATTACAATACATGCCTCATGGTTCTTTAAATAGAATCCCATGGTTACAAAAATAGACTTCTAACTACTAAAATTAGACACACAGCTCGCGACTTAAAATAGTCTCTTAGCATGCAAACACTCGGTTTAACTAACTGACTGTTCGTAAACAGCAGTTCTGGACCGCACAGGCGACCGACGTCGGTCCCTGCTTGTCTGGTGCTGCCGACGTCAGCTGACTCTCTGCCATCGCTGGTCTCCTTCTCCACTACATCTGACCGATGTCGGTCATACTGCCGACGCCGGTGTCTCTGGTTCTTCAGCATCCTTTCTTCATGTGTGTGCAAACGGTTGAAGCTCTTAGCTCCACACCCTAACAATCTCCCACTTGGAGATAAACAGCTGCAACCTGTACCTGTACCTGTACCTATACACCATCTATTTTGTTCCTTAGGCTCTGTATCCCTCTTCAAAGTCACCCTTGAAGACCAACCACCACGCAAACCGGTGATGTTATCCCTGTCACCTATGCCACAAGAATTTTGCTGCTCCCAAATTCTTCATGACATACTTCTGAACCAACTTTACCCTTAGCTCAAAAAACTCCCTGTATGTGCAACCCTGCAAAAAGTAACATAATACAGTAACAGGATAATGTAGCTAATATTATCCAACTTGGTAAAGATAAAATACAATGGTCAAACCTCCATTGCCCTGTAGCTAACTCAAGACCATATACCATAGCCTTCTGTCTCAGATGTCCATCCACTTACTTCTCTAAAACGGGAATCCATCCCTCTATCCAGCTGACAACTCCACCAACAAGTACCTGTTTGGCTTTACTCCAAGGACTCACACTCCTCATCCATGTCAAGCTCCCACTGTTTCTGGATTCTACCTGCATTGCTTCCTCCATCTTCCTAGTTCATGACTAACAGTAAGCAATATAAAGAAGGTGAACAACGAATATGAGGTTCACATACCTTTCCTGACCTCCACATGGGTGTTTGAGACTTAGTAATTCACCCAACATCCATTCCAGTGACCAATCTAGGCCATCTCCCAGTCTGCTTTCGACCGATGTCAGTTCCCTGCACTGACCCTGACTGTCGACGTCGTTACCCCTGGCCGACGCCGGTGTCCCCCCTGTCGACGTCGGTCCTGATGACCGACGTCAGACTTATCCTGCCTAACCTACCGACCCTGCTGGTCTGCACAAGACCGAAGTCGGTGTCTGACTGACCGACGTCGGTTCCACGTAACCGACATCGGTGCCTATGTGTTCTTGTGAGTGATGAATTCTTCATCCGCGAGCTCTTCTTGGATCAAATCTATATCCATGCTGCCCTGCTCAGATTTATTTACTGCCTGTAACTGTTCTAAGGCCTTCATCTCCTCCAAAAACACCAAGACATCCCTGTTCTTGTCAAAAGCCTCAAATTTCCTTTTCCTGCAATGAATTCTATCCATGCCTTCTGAATTTGAACACATACCTTTTGAGTCAAGAACTTCCATTCCCTTCTTGTTCATGTGACCCTGCCTAATAGACCACATCTTCGAATCTGCACCAAAAGTGAAATCAGTAGTACAAGTAGATAGATAAAGAGAACCTACTTTCTTACCTCTTGCTAAAACAAGTGCTCCCTTGGTAACCTTCCAAGAATCCGTTGTGAGGGTTATTGTGCATCCCTCATCCCCCAACCTTCCTACAAAAATCAAACTCTGCTTCAGAATTGGAACATGCATGACCTCCTTCAACACCCATGTGTTGTCAATCTGCAATCTCAGCTGCACTTTCCCTTTGCCAACTATCTGACAAGGCGTACCATCCCCTAAATAAAGAACTCCAAAATCTCCCTGTTCATACTCATGAAACAAATCTCTGTTTGGGGATGCATGAAAAGATGAACCAGAATCTAATATCCATGATCCTACGTGACTATCCAAAGAAAGTATGAGAGCATCCTGTACCACAATATTTGCATCTTTTGCTTCTTCAATACCTGCATGTTGATTCTCTTTATCTCTCAACCAACACTCCTTCTTTGTATGTCCTTTCTTTCCACAAAACCAGCAGGTAATACCTTTAGACTCGAATCTCCTTCCCGACCTTGATTTCCCTTGCTCAATCTTCTCCTTTTGCCTTCCTCTGCTTTCCACACTTAGAGCGTTCCCTGATGATTCACCTGTGCTTCTCCTGCGTATTTCTTCATTCAAGATCACACTCACAACATCATCAACCTTTAGAATTTTAGAAGCAGATGCAGAGTTACTTACTGCCATAACCATACCGTCCCAACTTTCAGGCAAAGAACATAAAATCAAGAGAGCCTTTACCTCATCATCAAAAATAATGTTGACTGAAGCTAATTGGTTTACCAAACCATGGAAATCACTGAGATGAGTATGTACCGAACCTCCTTCCTGCATTTGCAAAGTAAATAGCTGCTTCATAAGGTATACCTTATTAGAAGCAGAGGGCTTTTCGTATAAATTTGCCAAGGACTTTATCAACTCTTCTGTTGTTTTGCACTGTGATAAGCTGGAAATCACAGAAGCTCCAAGACTCAACCTTATAGAACCGAGAGCCTTCCGATCAAGAACACTCCATTCTTCATCCTTCATATCTGTGGGCTTGCATGCAACCCCACCCAACGGTAAGTATAGATCTTTCTGATACAGATAGTCCTCAATCTGCATCCTCCAGTGTTGATAATTCTTGCCGTTAAACTTCTCCATTCGTAGCCTACTTTCTTCTGCCATTGCTGAACTCCCACTCAATCAAAAAACCCTGTGAATGACCTGTAATCAAAAAACAATAACCTGCTTCCTGCAAACCGTAGCTCTGATACCAACTGTTAGGAAGCCCCTTATCCAACGGTAGCACAATTGATTACTTATATATGAGCAATTGAACACGGAAATTATACCAGAATGATTAAGAAACTAGAAACATGAGACAGCAAAGAATTTGAGAGACAATACACACAATTGTATTAGATAATACTAGAAGAAAATACAAATAAGGAAGATGCCACTTCTTCCTCCACCTCAAAGGCTTGCCACACCTCAAGACCTTCTTCCCTCTCTCTCTTGCTCAACACAAAACCAACTCTAAAACCTGAGTTACAATCCCTCCTTGAATGCTATAGCTGATCTCCTTGACCTTACACCTGTAGATCTCCTTGACCTTGCTTGCTTCAATACTCTTACTTGATCAATTTGATAATTACAATACATGCCTCATGGTTCTTTAAATAGAATCCCATGGTTACAAAAATAGACTTCTAACTACTAAAATTAGACACACAGCTCGTGACTTAAAATAGTCTCTTAGCATGCAAACACTCGGTTTAACTAACTGACTGTTCGTAAACAGCAGTTCTGGACCGCACAGGCGACCGACGTCGGTCCCTGCTTGTCTGGTGCTGCCGACGTCAGCCAACTCTCTGCCGTCGCCAGTCTCCTTCTCCACTGCATCTGACCGACGTCGGTCATACTGCCGACGTCGGTGGCTCTGGTTCTTCAGCATCCTTTCTTCATGTGTGTGCAAACAGTTGAAGCTCTTAGCTCCACACCCTAACATACTGACCATCCTCTCTTGAGTCAAATTCTTAGTTCACATATGGCACACCTGGTGGAAAAAATGCATCCCACACATGAAGAAGATCATGTTATAACTATAAAATCTTTATTTGGATCATTAAAACTCTTGTAATTTTCTAAATTTGTTTTTCCATTTTTCTTTGTCACGAGTTTACACAGTAATCGACATCAGTTAGTAAAATTGTCATCAGTTGGCATAGTTGTGTTGATCATTATTTGTGTAACCAATTTAAATTAGATAAATATCATCGGTTAGTAAGTGTAACCAATGTCAGTTATGTAACTGATGTTGGTCACTGTGTTTTTTAAAAAAACACAAACCTAAGAGCTATTTTAAAATGCTTGGTTTGGGGTCATATGGACTTCGTTTTAGATGATTTTTTTTTAAACCATGTGTTTTCTCCTAAATTTTTAGAATTGAAATTAGTTTAGCTTCTAGTTTCATATATATTTTTCAAAATTTGTAAAATCTATTTAAAATGTTTCTAATTTAAGATATTTACTTTTGAGGTTATGCCTTAAGGGTAGACAGGTAACTAAAAGATTTCAAGTTTGACAAATCATGTTTTAGAACATATTTTGCATGTTTTAAAATGAATTAAGAACATTATTTTGGTGCTTAAAGTAATATTTAAGGTACTTAAATAAGTGTTTTTAGCATTAGTTTTTAAAGTTACAACTAAGGCCAAGGGGTCAAATGAACACCACCTCATTTTCATTTGGGCTTAAAAATGAACTCATATTTCCAACCTTTTTGTCTTCAATAGCTTCTTGATCTAATTTTGTTGGAAATATTGTCATTGATGTCAAAAGTTTATCATTATTGGTGATAAAAGCCCTATTGCATGTAATGTTGTTTGTAATAAATATATCTTGGCTAATATGAGTTAATATTTATTTAATATTAAAAAATATATTTTTGGTTGCATAAGAGACAAAAGAAGGGCCCATGGAGAAGTCAAAGAGCCACGGGGTAAAGACAAAAGAAGGATGGGATGCATTTTCCCATGAAGAGTCATCTTGGGGAATACCAAGAGTCACCAAGTGAAGACAAAAGAGTAAGGGCAAATTTTCTCATGAAGGGACACCTTGAAGAATACAAAAAGTCACCAAAGATAAGGACAAAATTGGGAAGGATGTTTTTGGTCATGAAGGGTCACCACATGACTTTTCAAAGGCTTGAATATGAAGGGTCATCCAAGATTATTGCCATTTTCCATGAGGATTGAAGGGTCACAAAGGGGGAAGGCCAAAGGTCATTTGGAAAGCTATAAATAAAGGCTTTAGAAGCCATTTGTAATATGGAAAATAGAGGTTGATTTGATATTGTAATATCTAGCTTAGAAGAGCAATTGTGAGAGATGAATATGATTTGTATTTGTTATATCTAGCTTAAAAGAGCAATTTTGAGAGATGAATATGATTTGTATTTGTTATATCTAGCTTAAAAGAGCAAAAGTGAGAGAGAGGAAAGAGATGTTGTATTGAACTATCATTTGTTGAGATAGCAACATTGAGAGATAGGTGTGTGGTATACACAAAGGGGTTAGTGCTCACGAATTATTGTTGAGTTGGTGCTCGACAAAGGGGTTGGTGCTCCTATGGGTTGGTGCTCATGAATAGTTGTTAGGTTGGTGCTTGAAAAAGGGGTTTGAAGCTCCTGTGGCTTGGTGCTCATGAATTGTAGCTAGGTTGGTACTCGGCAAAGGGGTATGGTGCTCCTGTGGGTTGTTCTCATGAATATACTTGAGATTGTTCTCTGTGGTTTTTCCCACATTGGGTTTCCATGTTATATCTGGTGTCTCTCTCTATCTTGTGTGATGTTTATTGTTTGAGTTTTATTGCATATCTTAAATGTTTGATTAAGTGGAATTTGGTTAAAGGAAAGTTTTATAAGATATATGATATACTGATTCACCCTCGCTCTCAGTATATCCCGTGCTTAACAATTGGTATCAGAGCAAGTTCCTTTTTGAAAAGTTTAACAGCTTAAAGGTAGATCAAAGAAAAGCATAAGATGGCCAAGTAGCTAAAGAAGGAGAATCAAGAATTGAAATATGTGGTTGAAGCTCTTAAAGAACAGGTGTGTATCTTGGATTCTAAGTTGGCTATAAAAGTAAAAGAAAATAAGATATTTATTCAAGATCTTAAGAATCAGTTAGAGGTTGCAACTTCAATTTTAACATCAAAAGAAAAAGAGTGTAATCAGTTGAAGGTTGAGTTACATTCTTTAAAGGATAATCATGAGAATCTTATACTCAAGGTTGAAAAAGATCATGAAATATTAGTCCAAGGAAAGAAGGATGCAAGTTTTGCAGGCAAATCAAAGAAGCCAATTAGGCAGCCCAATGCTTTCAAGTTTTCAAATTCTTTTCATGGCCATTGTTTTGTTTGTCATCATGTTGGTCATAGGGAAAGAGATTTTATGAGGAGAAGCAATGAGTCAAAGGGAGATCTCAGTCACATTCAAGAAAAAGGTATGAGAAATATTGTTTGCTTTTGTTGTCATGAGGTTGGCCATATTGCTAGATTATGTCAAAATAAAGTAAAGAGATATTCAAGGTATGTCAAAGGATATAGAGACCCTAGAAAATATGAGAAAAGACAAATTCAGGTTTGGAGACCTGAAATAGTAAAGGTTGATCAGGTTGAGTTTAAGAGTGAAAATGAATTACTTGTTATAGTAGATAAAGAATCAAAAAGGAAGGATTGTGCAGAATCTCTTGTTACATTTGAGCATGAGCTTTGTCAAGATAAGATACTTGCAAAAGTTGAGAAGATGAATAACATCATAAGTGATAAGGTTAGTAAGTTAAAAAGGTTAGACAAGCTTAAATAGATTCTAAAATAAAAACACAAGAAGATCAAGGAAGAAATAGAGGAGATGTGGGAATCTTCTGAGATTTGTTTCTAAAACCCTATTGTGTGGGGTGTCTCTTCTAGGCTTCAAGGAGACACTTTTAAGAAAAATTGAAGCATGGTGGAAGCTATTGGGTCTTGGATATGTTGCATGATAATAAGGTGAGTTGACAGATTAATTTGTATATCTTTTGAGTGAATAGATTTTTGAAGAAAATTTTGCACCGGTGTTAAGGTTGAGGTTATTAGAATGATTCTTGCATATGCAGTGTTTCAAATGATTATGGTCATAAGAAATTAAAATGTTGAAAAAGAGATAATAGTTTCAGAAAGAAGAAAAAGGATACTCATGCAGATTCAATCAAGGAGGATTAGAGTTTCAAATCCCCATTCATTAAGAAGAAGGTTTAGACATGTTCATGGCAGAAGAAACAACTTGAAGATTCTATGTTGGTGCAGACAGCTTTGCATGTAAGAAATGAAGATCAACCATGGTTCATTGATAGAGGATGTTTGAGGCATATGACAGGAGATAAGAGTAAAGAATATCAATGGTGGCATAGTGAAAGTCAAAGATAAAACCACTGCCAAGATAGCCGAAAAAGATATCTTCTCAAAGGCACGATCAAAGGATACATTCAAAGATCAGCACGAGGAGTTGGGAGTAATTTCTATTACTTCTTTCCATTGATGTTCAGCATCAAGTGAGGGGGAGCTAAGTGTTATCTCCAAGTAGGCCCTTTGCCATTGATGTCAAAGGGGGAGAATAATAGGTACAAGTATAGGTGTAGAAAATAGGTACAAGGAACAGGTACAAGCTGCTACAGTAAGGGGGAGTTACTGTATGTTTTTAGATGACAGTATGTGTAGGTGATAGGATGTGGTAGTTTTAGGATTAAGGTTGCCATCAATGACAAAGGAGGAGATTATTGGAAATATTGTCATTGATGTCAAAGGTTTAGCATTATTGGTGATAAAGGCCCCATTGCATTTAATGTTGTTTGTAATAAATATATCTTGGCTAATATGAGTTAATATTTATTTAATATTAATAAATATATTTTTGGTTGCATATGAGACAAAAGAATGGCCCATGGAAAAGTTGAAGAGCCACAGGGTAAAGACAAAAGAAGGATGGGACGCATTTTCCCATGAAGAGTCATCTTGGGGAATACCAAGAGTCACCAAGTGAAGACAAAAGAGTAAGGGCACAATTTCTCATGAAGGGACACCTTAAGGAATACAAAAAGTCACCAAAGATAAGGACGAAAGTGGGAAGAACGTTTTTGGTCATGAAGGGTCACCACATGACTTTTCAAAGGCTTGAATATGAAGGGTCATCCAAGATTGGTGCCATTTTCCATGAGGATTGAAGGGTCACAAAGGGGGAAGGCCAAAGGTCATTTGGAAAGCTATAAATAAAGGCCTGAGAAGCCATTTGTAATATGGAAAATAGAGGTTGATTTGATATTGTAATATCTAGCTTAGAAGAGCAATTGTGAGAGATGAATATGATTTGTATTTGTTATATCTAGCTTAGAAGAGAAAAGGTGAGAGGAAAGAGATGTTGTATTGAACTATCATTTGTTGAGATAGCAATATTGAGAGATAGGTGTGTGGTATACACAAAGGGGTTGGTGCTTCTATGGGTTGGTGCTCATGAATTGTTGCTAAGTTGGTGCTCAGAAAAGGGGTTGGTGCTCCTGTGGGTTGGTGCTCATGAATAGTTGCTGGGTTGGTGCTCCTGTGGGTTGGTGCTCATGAATAGTTGCTGGGTTGGTGCTCAACAAAGGGGTTTGAAGCTCCTATGGGTTGGTGCTCATGAATTGTAGCTAGGTTGGTACTCAGCAAAGGGGTATGGTGCTCCTGTGGGTTGTTTCTCATGAATATACTTGAGATTGTTCTTCGTGGTTTTTCCCACATTGGGTTTCCACGTAATATCTGGTGTCTCTCTCTATCTTGTGTGATGTTTATTGTTTGAGTTTTATTACATATCTTGAATGTTTGATTAAGTGGAATTTGGTTAAAAGAAAGTTTTATAAGATATATGATGTACTAATTCACCCCCCCTCTCAGTATATCTAGAGCTTAACAAATTTTTGTTTGGCAAGAAGATGGATGTTGCATGTATCATCTTCCATTTGTCCCCTTTAGGGAACCCTTAGAATCAAAAGCACCATTCTTATTGCAAATAGACTAGTCTAAGGCTTAGAAAGAAAGTCATCTAAAGCACTCCCCAAAAACTCGTCAAAGTTTGGGTGACCTTGAAAATGACCCTAAAGTCTTTCTATTTCATGATTTCTTTATTTTTATGTAAACTTGGCTTGTGAGTGGGACTTCATCACCTCCCATAATTTCTTTAGGGAAGTTTTGACATGGGGTTTCATCTCCCAACATTGACTTCATTTGACTCCTAATTGGTATTACACACAAGATGTATCTGCATTTGAACGTCACACTACACTAAGCAAATAGTAGGATGTAGTGGTTGTAAAAAAAACTAGACCTTTTTACAAATATTCAATGTTATGGTCACCTAATTTCCATTCTTATCTTTTGCATCATTTGACATGAAAGTCATTATGCAATTGATTCCCCTAGAAACATTTGAAAGCTTGCTAGTTTTGTCAACCCCATATTGCCATACCCTTGCTAGGATTTGGACAATTATACTTAGTGTATTTTGGTAATTTTTGCTTGGTATGTTTTGAGACTAAAATTTATTTGTTTTTTCATAAGCCATGTCAAAATCAATTTGTCTAAAGAGGCATTATGTTGGTCATTTTACACCACACTTATGCCTTGAAATTTTTGCTAAACTTGTTTGTGTGTGTGTCATTTGAGTTGAGGAGGGTAGTGTTATGCTACCCAAATCATGTCAAAAAAAATTTAGCCTTTTTGAGTCTTTGAAACATAACATAAATCACATCATTTGAGCATGTTTACACCATTAGGCTGCTTAATTTGTTTCAAGACTAGTTTACCTTGTATCAAAAATCATTTATTTCAAACCATGTCATGTATACCATTTGGATCTTTGTCTTATGCTGTCATGTTGTCTAATATTGTCTAGCTCATTTGATCAAATCCTAGTCTTCAACATTGAGTTTTAAATTAGCCTTGTCAAGT
This sequence comes from Torreya grandis, assembly GCA_037957365.1. Lineage (NCBI taxonomy): Eukaryota > Viridiplantae > Streptophyta > Pinopsida > Cupressales > Taxaceae > Torreya > Torreya grandis. The sequence continues at coordinate 2,579,908 of JARHVA010000667.1, forward strand.
TTGGATTCAAACATTGATTGATTTATATTTAGGCCTTAATTCATGGGGCTAATACATAGATATTTCTCTTTTGGGTTGCATAATTTTTATTAATCGATTACTTAAATTTGAAAACTATTGATGGTTTATTTATTTAATGCATATACTCATCATTGTTTGTACCTTTATTTGGGAGAACACAACCTTTATTCAAATATCCTTTTATCTTATGCCTTATGCCAACTGATCATGTTTATGTTTGATTTTGTGTGTCGGGTTTATGTCAAAGTTATTTCTAAACTTGTTAGATTAAATCAAATCACATCAACCTTTGTTTCAAGTCTAGATTTTGACATAGTTTGGACAAAAGTCTTAGCATATACCTATTTGTTTGAGCCTAGCTTTTGACTCTACATTTAGACAAAAGAACTAGTAACTTAACTTTTTCCTTTCCTAGTTTAGACCTTATTTGGAATACTTTGACCTAGACCTTTGACATGCCAATTTTTATTTAGACACTTGACCTTTTATGCATATGAAATTTGACATTATACATTTGATATTATACTATTTTATACCAAGTCTTAGCATAAATCATTTTAGAGATACAACTCCACTTTTAGACTGTATTGAAGATACTCCACTTTCGACCAAGTTAGACCAAGTTTGAACCATTTGTCCTTTGGACATAGTTTTTTTGGAGTTTGTAGAACTCTAAGCCTTTTTGTTTTTAGAGATTTCTTAATTGATGTAGATATGACTAGCTACACTTATGGTGGATTCATGTAAAATCCAACTTATGATAGAATAACCGCACAATATCCCACTAGGAACCCCTATAGAGAAATATTTTCTAAGGAGTTTTATTATTCTCCCTACAATACTCCATATGGGGAACATAGTCAAAATCCACAAAATTCAAATTGAGACCTTGATTGGAATGAAGAGGCTTGTGAGGTGGACTTTGAAGATCTAAATATAGATAATGTTGTTTGGGATACAGATCCATACCCTCTTTACAATAATTAGTATATGAAACATAGTCAAGAACTAGCTTATGAGCCAACTCATGACTGAGATGATATGGTTTATGAGGAAGACTTGGATGCTTTAGCTTATGCAAGTAATCAAGTTCCATGACATGCTTTTGTTCTCCAATCATCAGTTACCCATAACCCTCTTTTAGATTATACAAGCTCTCAAGCTCTACAATATCCAAGGAATACAATTACCATACCAAGATTTCATGCTTTGGCTTGTGTGAGTAATTAGGTTCCACAATGCTAAACCATTTTTATACTGAGATCTCATGCTTTGGCTTGTGCAAGCAATCAAGCTCCACAATGCACCTCCATCATTCTAGGACCTAGTCCTTTGGCTTATGTAGGTAACCAAGCTCCATAACACCCTATCATTACCATTATAGGACTTCATCCTTTGGCTTGGGTGAACAATCATGCTCTCCAATGCCCTACTATTATCTAACCATAAGTAATTCCTCATCTATTACTAATCCCATCCAAACCTCAACTCATCCAATCATTTAAAGACCAAGCCATGTTCAAAATTGGTATCTTCCAACTCATTAGAAACCAAGGCCAAGCGAACCAACCAATATAAGATGTCTTTATTGAATCAACCATTTGTGATAAGTCAACCTATGATGAATTGCCTATTGATCCTATACTAGTTGTCAAGGAATCTCACTATGATGAGCTAATATTTGCTGAGTCACTTTTTAATTATTATAACCACCTTTGGGCAAATCATTACTTCGACCATGTGCCTATTTTTCAAGAGCCTCCTATTGACAAGCTAGTCTCTAAGGAGTTATCTCTTGACATTTTTCTCATCTTAGAAGAGTCTTACTTTGACAAACTAGTCTTTGTGGAACCCATCATGTTGTTACAGGTTGTTACTTATCCAATACCAAGCATTCAACAAGACATCATTGTAATAGAGAACCCATCAGATGAAGAATCAAAATTAGAGTCAAGTTCTATTATTGAACCAACATCAAATTTAGCATCAAAATTAGAATCAACATCAATTTTAACATTAGATTCAGAGTCCCTTGAGTTAGAATCAGATTCAGAAGAATAATATGTTCATGGTTGTTAAAATATTGGCTAGGCATGCCTCACAGATCAATTTGAATACATTTGTGATCTTTTTATGAATTTTGAGGATGATTACTTCAGATTCAACACAAGTTATCCTAGTATCTTCTACGAGGTTTATGCAGCCTCTCCCCATTCCATTACCATTCCATAGGCCATTACCATCAACCAAAATAGCCATATCATTGACATTCCATCTCCCATAAGTGTCAATTGGGATCGATAGAATCACACTTTGTTAAACTACATCCATGGTGACATAGTAGTTGAAGAAAAGCAAGGAGGCCAAGACCACATTCATATAGTAGAAGAACACTCTCTTAGTGAAACCTTTTTGAAGCCACTAGGGGACAATCAAAGTCAGAACTCAACATCTTCTAGTGAAACTTTTTTGGAAGCACTATAAGAATATAAAAGTAAAAAATCCACATTCCTTAGTGAAAAATTATTTAAGGTACTCTAGGATAATCAAGATAATTTCATTGGTGAAAACCTTTTTGAGGCACCAATAGTTGAGCACAAAAGTTCTTCACTGCTTGATGAAGATAAAATCAAATATCAAATCAAAATAGCTTCCAATATATAGCCTAATCAGATGGTATCTACTCTAAAAATCAAACAACAAAAAAATATGGTGGTCCTATTGAGATAACAAGTCTTCAACCCCACCATAACCAAAATTATGTCAAATCTGGCATCAACAACATTACGTGTGATTGTACATCCTGATCTTCATTTGTTTCCCAACTGTTCTACATTCCATTATCATCTATCATTCCATTTCATAATCAAACCTACCATTTATTATTTTATCCTTGTTTACCATCCATGGCCACACTTTTATTTGTAGAGGCTACAAAGATACCTTGTCTTGACATTTGAAGGAATCAGAATCAATGACCAATGAAGATCACAAAAGCATTCTTGACAACCCAATCTATAGCCAATTCTTGATAGAGCAGCTTTTCAGATGAGGTATGGGATAGCAATTAACATGATTGAGTATTATGTTTGTATAATTTTTTGATCAGGATGTGCATCTCCCCATCAATAGGAACAACATAATAAAAATCACACCCAAGCCAAAAACATGTACCATACCATTTCACATTGTCATGCCATTGCCATTGTTATATATGCCTTTTTACCATTATTGTAGATCCTAGCCATTTACTCCATCACCTAGGGGAAACCCTCTTACCATTTTATCCAATTTATCAAACCATAATTATCCTAAATCAATGCCATTCCATTCTTATCTAGACCAAAACCTATTTTTAGTCATCCTACCTAATCCTATTCTGATCTTGGTTTCTTTGGTTCTTTAAACACTTTTTATGAGAGGATTCCAATCAGGTTTCAACAATAAATCAAGTCCATGTTTAAATGACAGTCTGTGAAAGTAGTGTGACAATTGATTTGACAAGATATCTTTTATTTTCTATCTTGTATCAAGTTTGTTTATGTGAGCTTGATTATAACCGCCTATGGGCAAATCAGTGTTTCACCAATCTTGATACTAATTATAACCACCTATGGAAAAACTAGTATCATTGACCTATGCTATTGTATCCTAGTTATAACTACCTATGGGAAAACTAGGGGCAACACTTGTTTACCATGCATTGCTATATCACCTTACCATTATTGATTTTATTTGACTGGCCATTTGCTAGATTAAAGAATTTATTGGGACCTAGTTGGTTTTACCCCACCTTTTGTGTAGATGGAATTAATATGAATTGAGGTCATTTAAGGACTATGTGGGTCATGCTCAATTCATGTTGAGGTCACCTCATTCCCCCTTTCCATATGCTCTCACCATTTTATGAGCAACCTAAGCCAAATGCCCTTGCCATTTTGCGATCAGGTATCTTATCATTCTCTAATGAGTTACGATACCTCAAAATTCCAAAAAAATTTATCCTATCTAAGCCTAGTCAGTTATCCTCGATCTAATTTATGGGGGCATGGTCACTGTTAGGATGCTTTCTTTTGATTTTATTTTTAGGATTTTTATTTATTTGTTTATTTCAAGTTGTTTGTTTATTTATTTATTTTTTGTTTGTTTGTTTATTTGTTTATTTTCTTGCCTATTTGTTTGCTTTTAGCACTATTACCTTGACTCAGTCTATATGCATTTGTGGGTGATTCCTTGAGCACATTATTCTTGAGTCCATTTATATTCATATGTCAACATTGTCATCATGGTTTTTATCATTGGTGCATTATTTTTTTATGTTTATTAGCTAGAGAGTCAGTCCTTATACATATTTTGGATAGTCTTCATGGTGTTATATCATAAATCTTACCATCACATGCTATAACAAAAATTAGCTTCAGGAAGGTCTATAATCAATAGAGCTATAGAAGTTTCTCCTTGACACCTTAGCAAATCCTCCCATCCGACCCTTGATCAAATTAACTCATTTGACCATCTAGTTGTATCATTGTTAATCAAGATGAGCATCTCCTTATTTATAAGTATAACTAGATCATTTACATTGATCAATATTATTCTTCTATTCATCTATTTCATCACTTTAAACTTGCTCATCTTTAATCTATATTCTAGGTTATATGCTTGAGTTATGATTTCTAATCATCCCTAACTAGGGCATAATTATATTTAGCCAATCTATGTCCTCTTAATGATTATAACTGCCTATGGGAAAATCATTATTTTAAATTTTATTCTTAATTATAATCACCTTTGGTCAAATCAACATCCTTTTTACATCATCAACATCCTATTTACATCAATGCATGCAAGCATTTTCTTATTTGGATTAATTCCACCTTTCTTCTTGTTTCTTTTCGAGGGACTATCAATCAGCAAATGTGATGGCCACTCCCTCGAGGGGGCATCATCATAGGCTTCCCAAAACTATTTGGAGCTTTGTTCTTCAACCATCATCTTCTTCTTGGCATACAGGCCATTTCTCATTATTTGAGAAGACATTGCTTTGCCTACAGTTTGCAACATCTTCCCAAACAAGGGCAAACTATAGACACTTAAATCTGGACACCAATAACCTCCAACTAGGATTTTGGCCAATTTCTACTTACAATACACAATTTAGCCTAAAAACACTAAAGCACATTAAAATATTTGAAATTAAAATATTCAAATGCCAATTTTGGTGAGGGTATCCATAAATGGGGCAATGCAATTTATGGGCCAGCTAACTTTGATCAAATCATTCTGAGTCAAAATGCTAATTTTTCACCTAGGTGCTCTGGATTGATCTTTCCTATCAAATATCTTTAACAAGACATGTGCCTTCATTATTTGTTGATGGTAACATCCTAAATGGGATAACAGATCTAATGCATCTAACATTGCCTTTCAATTCTAATCTAATTGAATTTTGGACCAATAACAAGGCATTTTTATCAATCTAAGTAATTTGTACACAAAGTGCTTAAACATGCTTAAGAGATAATTAAACTAAATTAGAGCCTAATCAATAAATACATGGAAACTTGTTGAATAATTTGTTTTGGAAATGAATATTGAATATTTGCATCATCAGGTGACCTCATTTCTTGGGAAGACATCCCTTAAATGCCACAAATATCAGGATTCATGCCTCATCAAAGCCCTCCATGCCTCTTAATTTCTCCTCTATCCCAAATATTGATGAGCCTATTTATCAATTTTAGTTACAAAATTGGATTAATCCTTAGCCACACATCTCAATCTTGAGATGGATGGTTCAGGTTGATTTTGATCAATCTCAAAAATCTATAAATAGGAGGCCATGAATATCATTTCTAATATATTTTGGTGCAAAGTTATAATGCACAAATATCTTCAAGAAGCCATTAAAATTAGTGTTACCATGCCAAATTGATTCCAATCCAAGCCAAGCCATAAGCCAAAGGTGCCAAAGAGAGATGGAGGTAGCCAAGCTTCCATTGCCAAGGACTTCATGAACACAAGCTGAGTAAGCCACTACAACAAGCATTTTAGAGCATCCAAGGGAGGTAAAAGAAGGTTTATTTTGCATTTTAGTTGTGTGTTTTATTCATGTTTATTAATTAAGCTCTCCCTAGGTCTAGGCCTAGAGATTTTATGCTAGTTAGTGTGTTTCTTTCATTTTGTTTTAATTTTGAAACTAACACCATAAGAATCATCCTCTCTAGAGTCAAATTCTTAGATCACAAGACTTAAATAGGATGATAAGTGATCAAGGTCTTGATTCATCAATGGCAGAGGGAACTGATATAGATCAATAGGTGGGAATCACCTTGGATTCTACCAATTCCATATAATTACTAGATACCCCTTCAAAGAAAATTGTTCTTGATAAGGAAACCTTGGTTACTATACTTTGGTGGTTACATAATTCAATTAAAAAGAAAAGGAAAATAGTTTCATTTTCCTTACCATTAGAAGACATGGTCAGTAGATGTTTAGGGAAATCTCCTAAATCTAAAAATCTAAAAATCACTTCCAAGGTAGACATTGATCCTAATACAGGAAATTATAGTCTAGAGATAGCTCAACCAGTGATGAATGATGAAGTTCAAAATACCACAACATAGGATTATACATTGGAAAGAATAAACCTTGGAGTTGCATCAAGAGATGCAGATATACATCATCTTGAAACATCCACCAATAAAATAATAAATCAAACATGGCAGGATGAAAGAGATAATAAGGAACTAAAATAGGCATTACGCTCGATGGCTGAATACATTGATGCCATTCATAATCTAGGTCCTTATTCCATTTCTCAGTTACCCCTGTCTTTTGATCCAAAATCACCAATTAATTATAAAATGCTTGATCAAATACATAGAAGTAAGATGGTAATGAAATTATTTGATGATTGGTTAGATGGGATAATCCAATAAGGCACCAAATATATTAATGGTTTGAAGAACATATATGATGAAACTCTAATTACCATTGAATATTTGAAGATACAAAACATCTTATGGGAGAAAGATGAAACAAAATGTACATCTATAATTAACCAAATGATTGAAATCTAGAAGTATGGTGTGATAAAAAATTTATCTTAGAAGAATGTTGTAAATTTGAATGACAGGACATTATATATATGTAGAAAGAATCTTGAATGGAGAAACTTAGTGTCAAAATAGGGGTGGATAGAACTTATAACGTTGATTAAAGAGATAACTAAATTTAGTCAATCTTTGCATCATGATTTAGAATGTATTAATGTAAAGTATTTGAAATATGATGGCAAACCAAAGAAAGATATCAATACTGTGATACAATCATTTAAAGAAAAGATCAATTTTGTTAACGAAAATGAAAATCTTGTAATAGATTATTTTTCTAGGGTGTCAAAAGTGGAATAATTGCTTCATCTTTACATTAAAGCACTTCCAAAGCGTGCAAAAAAAGTGGCTGATATTCAGAAGATTAAGGAAGTCTAGAAACAATGAATTAAACATATTGGAGTTCCTAATTCTCTGGTAATCCAAGAATTCATTTCTACATTTAAGGAATGGAAAACACAATGTTTCTCTTTTGTGGAGCAAAGCAAATCATAAGATTTTAATGTGCCTCCTCAGTAGTGATCGTGCATTTTCAAGATTTATATTTTTAAGTTATATACTTTACCTGAGGCTTCTATCTTTTAAGTCAGTTTTGAAAACTAAATCCTACTAAGGGTTAGAGTTTGTTTAACTCTAAGTTTAAAGAATAGTTAGAAGTGAAAAACTATATATATGTTTTAAATGGGACATGTAAAGGGTTTGGAAAGTTGGAATTTGGTTGAACTTTACTTTTATAATGTGATGTTTCCCTCTTTATTTCATTTGTGAATGAAAGAAACAAATAGTTACTATAGACTTAAATCTGTGCATTTGAGTGAATGAAGATGAGTTTCTATGTCAATTCATGCTTTAAATGTGGTAATTATTTTTCTGCTGAGAGTCTTATCATATACATTTTATCAATTGTTGTTGGCTCAAAAAATATAGTACACTTGATCATTGTTATATATGGAATCTGTGTGTTCTATCATTGAATAGTTTCATAGAAATAAAATATTACATTCATAGCATAGTGATGTATGGATGTTAGTCTACCTTAAATGCTTTCTTGTTTAAAATTATATTCAAATGTTAGTATAGTTTTTATTCATTGAAGATCTTTGAAAAGGGAGTTGTACCTTAATTCAAAGGGAAATTATTTATGATAATTTACGCAACTGTTGTTTTCTTATTTGTTCTAAAAATAATGGGTTAAAGGGTCAAAATAAACATTATCAAAATAGGACAAATCTATCAACCAATAGATTTTTGGTGACTCTATTGGGGATGATCAAATTATTATTTATGATTAGTCACCCTAATATGAAGCAAGATGATGCTTCCCCATGAGAACATAATTCCTATTTTACAATCTAATCTTGGTTTCCAAGATGATCAAGAAGACATAATCAGTCAATTTCCTTTGCATGATGCACTAGTCAAAATATTGATGATTATAAAAGAACAAGTCAAGTATTAAAAAGAGAATAAGAATTGGCTAACAATTTAAGATTATTGTTGCTTAGGCAAAGAAGGAGACAAGCTAAAAACACAGTTAGAAATTAAGTCCCTAAATTCTCAAGATGTCAAGAATAGATTAATAATTAATAGTTGGTTGATCAGTTATGATTTAACAAGCTGGAGTTTAGAAGATATAAAAGATCTTTGAGGAGAGAAGGAATTGATGATCCTACTTTTCAAGCACTGCTAAACCTAAATTTTTCTTCTAATCCTACTCCTATTATAAGAGCCAAAAGTAGACTTCCTATCCCTCCTACACCCTTGGCATCCCCTGTTTGTCAAGCTTTAACTCTCTCCAGCACTATCATCCCTTCTACCATAATTTTTTTACCAATGGCCCAGCCTTGGAGAGTGGTCATAGGACCTCTGAATCTTGGAGCTAATATAAATCCTCTACCCAAAAATGTGAGATAAAATTTTCCTAAATTTAATGGAAATGGAAAGCAATCACTAGATGAACATCTGAATGGATTTATTGTAGCATGTGATGTATTAGGTGTGCAACATCAAGATGTGGCTATAAGACTCTTTTTATAAACTTTAATTGATACTGTAGCACAATGGTTCTATCACCTACTTGATACTATTACAAACTAGGATAATATGAAAGATGCATTCAAACATAGGTTTAAAAGCACAAAAGATGAACATTCTCTCCTTGCTCAATTAACTTAGCTTAATAAATAAATGCATGAGCTTATGAGAGAATTTATAGCCAAATACAACAAAATCATGCACATGATTCCAACTTCTAAAAGGCCGACTCCAAAAAATCAATTTTTTTAATCAACTCTATGCCCCCTCATATTAGTTTTCACTTAAGAAGAGGTGGAGTTTCCACTTTATTAGATGCACAAACAATGGCATTTGGATTAGAAGATGATCTTATCATGGTTGAAAAATGAAAAAAAGAAGTTCAAATGCCTAATGTTTAATCCTCATCCCCTATAGATCATGTGGTCCAAAGGTTAGTTAATGATATGATCACTTTGAAAAGACAAATGCCTAAAGCTAGTAAGCCATTCCAAAAACCATATCAGGATGTCAGCCAAAGGATAAATACTGGTAAGGCATTACAACTTACACCAACACAACCAAGGTTAGCTATTGAAGCTCCCCCTAGAAAAGGGAACATGTTTTCCTTTCATTTGACTACTGATCATGATGGAAATTCTTTCCTAGAGATGGTTAGATAGGCTCAAATGGATGCTACTAAAGATATGTTGGGAGAAACTACTGAGGAAGAAAGGAACTATGAGGAACCTAGAGACTCTGAAATACACTTTTTAGAGTATGATTCTGACTCAGAAAGAGGTGGTGAAGTATTAGTTACACTTGAGAATCCTTCATGTGATGTTCTAACCCAAAGTTAAAAGAATTCAAAATCTCCAAACATTAAATATTCTCAAGGAATTCCTATCAAAATTAAGGAACCTCTCACTATAACTCCTGACACTGGTTCAAAAGTTCAAGATGTTCAATTATTATGAAGATCTGATCATGAAGCATCTTTTGATATTATTGAATTTTGTAAGACTTCAAGAATTCAAATATCTCCTGATGAATACCTTAAGTTAAATCCTAAAGATCTTGATAAATTGGTGAAATATGTTTAAGGTGATCATTCACGAACTGAATCTGATAGTCAGTAAAATATTAATGCTTAGTCATCAATTGTTGAACTATTTGCTTATCCACCCGAATCACTTCCATACATGCCGAAAATGGCCATCAATGCATCTAATGATACATCTAATTTGGTTGATATGAAAGCTAACCCATTTTATGTTTCCTTATTTATAAATGGTCATAAACTCAGTAATTATATTATAGACTTAGGTGCTTCTGATAACATCATGCCCTCTTTTGTAGCTAAATTCTTGGGTCTATCCCTTACAAAAACATTTGGTAAGTGATATTCTATGGATGGTAAGCATATTACTCTACTTGGGTAGATTAAATATGCATAGGTTACTCTTACAACCTACATTGATAAAATATTAAAGTTGACTATTTTAATGGTAGACATCCCTACCAGTTATGGAATGCTGTTGAGTAGAACTTTTTGCAAAGATCTAGGTGGGGAAATTAAAATTTATTGGTCAAAGGCAATAATTCTAGTGGGAAAATGGAAAGTAAAATAGAGCCTAAAACTAAATGCAAGTTTACTATGTTCCCTTTTGATGATCCTAAATCTCAGATATTATTTGAGGAATGTGAATTTGGTAATTATTTTTTTTCTAAAGATGCAAAGGAAGGATCTATTTCAAAATACACTCATTCAGATGATCTATGGATCACAGAGTTTGATGTTAGTTTCACCACTGCTAGCTCTGGAGCAGGAGTAGTTCTGATTTCCCTTGAAGGTAAAATTTTTCATTACTCCTTTAAGCTAGAGTTTAAAAATACTAATAATACCAAAAAGTATGAAGCTCTATTGCTTAGACTAAATGAAGCCAAAGGAAAAGGAATAAAAATACTCAAAGTAAAAGGAGATGCATAACTTATTATTAAATAGGTAAGAGGGATTTTTACTGTTAATAATGAAAGACTGAGACATTAGAGAAATAGAGTTTGGGATGAAATAGAACATTTCAATGCCTTCTCTATTGAGTCAATTCCAAGAGATTAGAACACACGAGCAAATTCTTTGGTGATATCAACTTCTCTTCTTATTCCTCATCCTGATTTCAAAGAAAACTCATATAGAATAGAGTTGATCTATTGTCCTCAAGCCCCAGATAATGTTGAATACTTACAAGTTTTTGAAAATGATTGACAAATTAAAAATTTCTTGGAAAGTGTTGAGATATTTTTGGGGACCTATTTTGAAGGATGTAAAATAGAGTGTAAAGAGTTTAGTCCTGATCTTGGAATCAATTCAAATGATGGAGTAATTCAGTTAAAAGGAAACAAGATTCCTAAAGGGTTGGTTTCTCTTGAACATTTGTTCAGTTGACAAGATGAATACATCAAAGGCAAACATGCTTAGGCTCCTAATAAATTGGAAACTTACAAAAAGGTAAATATTGAAAATAAAATTGATCCTAAAGGGGTTTCCATTGGTAAATGCTACTCACCAGAAGAGAGATGTGAGTTAATCAATTTGCTAACTAAATATAAAGATGTCTTTGCTTGGTGTTATGATGATTTGAAAAAAATTAGAAGTGGTCAATTTCAGCATCATATTCCTTTAAAATCAAACGTAACTCTATTCAGGTAGAAATTAAGAAAATACAACCCAAAAGTTATAGATGTCATTTATAAAGAAGTTGATAAAATCTTGAAAGCTAGGATTATCTACCCAATTTATCACTCTACTTGGGTGGAAAATATTGTCTCAATGCATAATAAAAATGGAGAAATAAGGATTTGTGTTGATTTTAGGAACTTAAATCAAGCTAGCCTAAAAGATAATTATGCCCTACCTATGATGGATCACATTTTACAAATAGTTACTAGATCACAGATGATGTCCATGTTAGATGAGTTCTCTGGTTATAATCAAATAGGTGTGGCTGAAGAAGATCAACATAAAACCACTTTCACAATGCCATGGAGAACCTTCACCTATGGTCGTATGCATTTTGGTTTGATCAATGCTGGTGTAACTTTTCAACGAGCAATGAACTCATATTTTAAAGACCTGATAGATAAAGTTATTATTATTTATCTCGATGATTTGATTATTTTCTCTAAAAAGAGAGAAAATCATCTAATAGATCTTGAGACTAATTTTCAAAGATGAAAAGACCATGAAATATCTCTTAATCTAAAAAAGTTAGTATTTTGCATGATAGAAGGTAAGTTACTGGGGCATTTAGTTTCAATAGATGGAATTAAGATCAACCCAAAGAGAGGTAAAGCAATTCAATAGCTAAACCTTCCCTCAAATAGAACTGGAGTTAAATCTTTATTTGGACAAGTTAACTTCCTCAAAAGATTCATTCCTAATTTTACTAAGATTAAAAAACATATTGTAGGAATGATGAGTGAAAAATAAGCATTCATGTGGAATGAAGCTCCTAAGAAAGCTTTTGAAAATGTTAAAGTGATTGCACAGGTACCTACTCTAATAAATCTTGATTTCTAAAAGGATTTTATTATTTATTACTATGCTTCCAAACACACCATGTCTAGTATTTTGATACATAAAAATGAATTGAATATAGAATCTCTAATAGCCTTCATGAGTCTTCCTCTTAAGAAACATGAAATTAAATATTATTGATTGAAAAATAATCTTTTGCTATAGTAAAAGATGTCAAACAATTTAGGTACTTCATACTTCATTCTCACTCAATTGTATTTCTACCAAGCTTAGCTATCAAGAGAATTCTAACTCAATGGGATGTGGGGATGAATAATAGAGCATCATGGGTTGCTAAGATTGAAGAATATGACTTGGATATCAAGCCAACTACATTAATTCGATGCCAAGGCTTGTGTAGGCTGATTATTGAAAATAAAAAAGAAAAAGAGGAGGAACTTCCCACTGTCTTGTTAGTGATTTTACAAGATCCATGGTTTGTAGATGTGGCTTATTATCTTACTTATGGATATTTTCCCAGCCACTTATCCTTGAAATAAAAAAGGAACCTGAGATTAAAAGCATCAAAATATGTCATCTCGAGTGATGTCTTGTACAAAAAAGGACTAGATGGAACTTTTATGAGATGTGTAGATAAAGAATAACAACATAAGCTTTTGAAGGTTTTCCATGATGAAGCCTGTGGTGGACATTTCTCTTCCTCAGTTATAGCCTTTAAAATTCTTAGGAATTGTTATTATTAGCCTAACATGTTTAAAGATGCATACAGATGGGTGGCTAATTATGAGAAGTGCAAGATATTTTAGGAAAACCACAATTTGTAGCATTACCTTTAAGGCTATTTTTTATTAAAGATCCTTTCAAAAAATGGGACTTAGCTTCATTGGACCCATTTAACCTTCTTTGAGTGCTAGACATACACACATTCTGACAGCCACAAACTATTTTACAAAATGGGTGGAGGTGATCCCTATAAAGAGAACCACCTCAAAAGTTGTGTGTGATTTTATTAAATAAAATATACTTGTATGCTTTGGTGTTCCTCAAAAAATTATGGTAGATAATGTTACCAAATTTTCTTCAGTTGAACTCATCTTAGTTTGTTATGATCACAGTATCTCTCTTTCTCACTCATTAGACTATTTTCCTCAAGGGAATGGTCAAGCTGAGTCCAGTAACAAGAATTTGATAGCCATCATGAGAAAATTGGTGAGTGATAATCACATAGATTGGCATAAAAATTTGTGTGAAGCACTTTGGGATGATAGGGTAACCCTAAAAAGAGCAATAGGAATGGCACCTTTTGAGCTAGTTTATGGAATAGGAGCTCAATTCTTGTTACCTCTTGAACTATCAATAGCCAAATTGCCAAAGGTCATTGAAGATCAACATTTTCAAGTTTCTATGGAAAAGAGGATTATGTATTTAACCAAAATTGAGGAAGAAATGAATGAATTGGTTGATCATATTACCGCTTATCAAGCTAGAGTTAAGAAGCAAAAAACTAGACCTAAAAAATCATGGAAGGAGATGAAGTGTTTTTATGGGATAAGAGAAGAGAACCTAAAGGATCACATGGTAAGATCAATTAACTATGGAAGGTACTATTCAAAATTCATTAGCTATTAGGCTCTAATTCTTTCAAATTAAAATATCTAGATGAATCTATTCTACCCCTGTCTTATAATGGACATGACCTTAAGTTGTATCAATTGTAAAATAGGTGTCCCCTATTTTATACAATGTTGTTTTCTTTTTGTTTTTGTGTGCCACCTTTTTGTTTTTATATTTTGGTTTGCTCCAGCCTTTCCCTTTTTGTCCTTTTATTTCAGATTAGTTTGTTTGAAACTAGAGATTCTAAGTTCTCTGCATTTTGTCATAAAATGTCATCCCTAGTCAGAGTTAATTATTACCCTTGTATTTAACCTTATTCAATTTTTCATAATTCTTCCTTGAGAAAGAATTGATATGTCATTTTATTTTATTGGTCAATATGTTCACTCTTCTAGTCATCCCTTTGTTATTAGAAATCATTCGCTTGTTGTCTTGGTTTGTTAAAGAATTTGTTATCTTAAACCATTAAACTTAAACCTTTTTCAAAATTCAATGGTTCTTAGGTTCAAATTTCACTATTATATATTCTTTAAAATCCACTCACCTTTGGTTCATCACAATAAATTTTGTTAAAAACATGTCTTTATGTTGATTCTTGTTTATTCCCTTAAAACTTTCATTGAGTTAAAATCTGGGAGTATAAAAGAACTAACAGAAACTGAGCTTGAACCCATGTACTCTTTTGGTTGGGATACAAAATTTCATTGTGTGTGGAAGTATAAAAGTGGGAAATAAAGATGGGGAGAATTAACCAGAAGAGAACATATTTAGAACATTTTATAAAGTGAAAAGTTTTAATTCATGAAAATCAAGGGTAATGATTATAAATTAAGGTCGAGTGTGGAGATCACTTACAATTAATGCATGTGTCAAACTTTACATCATATCAAGGGAATTCAACACAAATGTATTGATTTATTAATTACTCAACTAAATTTTATGCCCTTATCAAATAATGAGTAGGCTAATTTGGCAAAATAAAACACAAAAGGTGTTGTGAAAGGAGGACAGCGCTAGAGGTATCAGATTTTCTTACTCAATTTGATAGAGAATTTAGATTTGGTAAAAGGTGTTTCAAAATTAGAGGTTAAAAATGATTCTACCTCTAAAAATTCTAAGAAAACCCTTATAAGCAATTTGCCTAACTACACCACCAGGTCAAAAGCTAAAAACAAGAAGAAGAAAGAATCTCTAGAAAAAGTGATTGTGGATCTGAGTGTTGAAAAAGACTTAGATAGGATGATAAGTGATCAAGATCCTGATTCATCAATGGTAGAGGGAATTGATATGGATCAATAGGTCAAAATCACCTTGTATTCTACCAATTCAATAGAATTACTAGATACCCCTTCAAAGTAACTTATTCTTGATAAGGAAACCCTGGTTACTACACCTCAGTGGTTACAAAATTCAATTAACAAGAAAAGTAAAATAGTTCCATTTTCTTTACCATTAGAGGACATGGTCAATAGATGTTTAAGGAAAGCTCCTATATCTAAAAATCTAAAAATCACTTCCAAGGTAGACATTAATCCTAATATAAGAAATTGGAGTGCAGAGATAGCTCGACCAGTGATGATGAAGTTCAAAATCCCACAGCACAAGATTATACAGTGGAGAGAATAAACCTTGGAATTGCATCAAGAGCTACAGATGTACATCATCTTGAAACATCCACCAAGAAAATAGTAAATCAAACATGGAAAGATGAAAGAGATAAGAAGGAGCTAAAATAGGCATTGTGCTTGATGGCCAAATACATTGATGCCATTCATAATCCAAGTCATTAGTCCATTTCTTAGTTGCCCCTATCTTTTGATCTAAAATCACTAATTAATTAAAAAATTCTTGATCAAATACATAAAAGTAAGATGGTAACAAAAGTATTCAATGATTGGTTAGATGGGATAATCCAAGAAGGCACCAAATATATTAATGGTTTGAAGAACATATATGATGAAACTCTGATTACCATTAAAGATTTGAAGATACAAAACATTTTATAGGAGAAAGATAAAACAAAATGGACAGCTGAAAATAACCAAATGATTGAAATCTAGAAGTATGGTGTGATAAAAAAATTATCATAGAAGAATGTGGTAAATTTAAATGACAGGACATTATATGTATGCAGAAAGAATCTTGAATGGGGAAACTCAGTGTTGAACAGGGGTGGATAAAACTTATAAATGTGATTAAAGAGAACTAAATTTACTTAGTCTCTGCATCATGATTTAGAATGTATTAATGTAAAGTATTTGAAAGATGATGGCAAACCTGAGGAAGATATCAATGCTATGATACAATCATTTAAAGAAAAGATCAGTTTCATCAAAGAAAACTAAAATATTTTAATAGATGATTTTTATAGGGTGTCAAAAGTGGAATAATTACTTCATCTTTGCATCAAAGCACTTCCAAGCATGTAGAAAAAGTGGCTGATATTCAGAAGATTGAGGAAGTCTAGAAACAATGAATTAAACATATTGGAGTTCCTAATTCTTTGGTAATCTAAGAATTCATTATTGCATTTAAGGAATGGAAAGCAGAATGTATCTCTTCTGTGGAGCAAAGCAAATCAGAAGATTCCAATGTGCCACCTCAATAGTGATCATGCCATTTTCAAGCTTTCTATTTTTAAGTTAGATACTTTACTTGAGGGTTCTATCTTTTAAATTAGTTTTGAAAACTAAATCCTACTAAGGGTTAGAGTTTGTTTAACTCTAAGTTTAAAGAATAGTTACAAGTGAAAAACTATGTATATGTTTTAAATGGGACATGTAAAGGGTCCAAAAAGTTGGAATTTGGTTGAACTTTGCTTTTATAATGTGATGTTTTCCTCTTTATTTCATCTATGAATGAAAGAAACAAATAGTTACTGCAGATTTAAATCTATAAATTTGAGTGAATGAAGACAAGTTTCTATGTGAATTCATGCTTTAAATGTGGTAATTTTTTCCTGTTGAGAGTCTTATCATATACATTTTATCAATTGTTATTGGTTCACAAAATCTAGTGGTATATATGTGTGTGTGTGTGTGTGTGTGTGTGTGTGTGTGTGTGTGTGTGTGTGTGTGTGTGTGTGTGTGTGTGTGTATGTATATATATATGTATATATATATATATATATATATATATATATATATATATATATATATATATATATATATATGTATGTATGTATGTATGTATGTATGTATGTACATATATATATGTGTATGTATGTATGTGTGTGTGTGTGTGTATATATATGTATATATATACACACACACACACACTTGATCATTGTTATAAATGGAATTTGTGTATTCTATCATTAAATAGTTTCATAGAAAGAAAATATTACATTTATATCATAGTGATGGATGGATGTTAGTCTACCTTAAATGCTTTCTGGTTAAAAGTATATTTAAATGTTAGTGTAGTTTTTATTCATTGAAGATCTTTAAAAAGGGAGTTGTACCTTAATTCAGAGGGAAATTATTTATGATAATTTACCCAACTGTTGTTTTCTTATTTGTTCTAAAAATAATGGGTCAAAGGGTCAAAATAAACATTATCAAAATAGGACAAATCTCTCAACCAACATAGTGCCTTGATTCCTTTCTTCTATGCAAGTTGAATTCCTTGAATTAATGCATCATACTCAGTAGCATTGTTCATACAAGTGAATTGTAGTTTATAGGCATGGAAGTATTTTTCCTTTTGGGGAGAGACCAATACGACACTAGTTCCTATGCCATTCTTGATCCAAGATCCATCGAAGTATAACTGCCATATGCCTTCAATATTCTCATGTGCTTTCATAAGTTTAGGTAGCATTATATTCTCCTCCATGATGCAATATATACCAAGCCCTGTCTCTACATTATCATATGGGTCACACTCAAAGAGTTCACATACCCATTCATCTAGTAGGTTGTCTAGGGTTTCTTCCAATGGCGTCTCTACCTCATAGAGAATCAGATCCTCATTTTAATCAAACATCACATAATTATGCTCAACTGGGCTAGGAATGTAATGCTCAACATGGATTTTGAAGAAAATCTCTACCCTAATGGTTATTTTTGTCCCATATCTAGTCTTCAACAACATATGTTACCAATTTGAAGATAAATACCTACCCATTTTTTTTGTCAAGTCTTGAGAGAGATAGATGGTGAAAAAGGGAGGTAAGTTAATGATAGTGATGTCATATATAATATAAAGGCTTGGGAATGTATGTAGCATTAAATTTAAATCCTTGATTACACCTACATCCTTGATTATTGTGCCATCAAGTTGGACCACTCCTTTATAAATAGGGGTATACACAATTCTAAGCATGTCTACTATCTTCTTTGGCATTACTGAGTTGCTTGCACCAGAGTCAATCATACAATTATGTACTAGGTATTGGTTGATGATCAAAGAGACATAGAATGGGGGAGGCTTGCTACTAACATTATGCATTTTTCCTTCTTCCTTTAGTTGTAATAATCTTGTGGAATTAGTGAGCGATGGTTGGGGTGTTTGACACTCTTGAAATCCCTTCAACGCATCTTGAAGTAAATTTCATTAAGATGGAATGGTAAGTGCATCATACATTATGACATTGAGGCTAGTCCTCTTCATCTATTCCACTATGTTGAAAGGGGTCAGGTATCCCCTTGATTATGGTTTTGAGGGGATAGCTTATTTAAAATTTGATGTGCTGATTTGAAGTGGTCCCCGTTCTTGTGTAGCTTTCTCCAGGTGGAAGGGATGTATGGGTGCCTTAGCCTATGCACATGCATAATTAACTTGGACCATGGAATAAGTGGGTACTATGACTGAAATGGCTTCCTTTATCGCTCTCCTTTTTAATCTTGTGTTGAAAATAACTAGGGTACTTACCTTATTAGGTGCATTGGCCTAGTTTATATAACCAAAGTTTTTTTCTTACTAATTTACAAAAGCAAACCCATCATATAGGTGAGCCAGCACTTGGGTCTCTCTCATTTTTGGTGTAGTGGTGTTAAGTTGTGGAGCTAAAAACTTCACCAAGAGGCTAATTAGGGAGTCATTGAGTGCAACCAGTAACTCACATCAGCAAAAGTGCTGACGTCGGTCAGGCAGGGACTGAGGATCGGTCGATGTTGGTCAGTAGCAGACTGACAGCAACTGACGTCGGTCACCTGTGTGTGTGCATGCTTTTGCATGAATTTCTAGAACGTGTTTCTAGAATTAGATGCATCTAATTCAAGTAGTTCGAGAGTGTTTGCATGTTAAGGCTAGTTTGAGTCTTGAGTTTGTGTTTCTAATTATTGTAATTAGGAGTCTAATTATTATATGCATGGGATCCTATTTAAGAGACCCATAAGCATGTATTGTAATTAAGGCAAGTAAAGCACTGAAGCAAGAAGCAAGGTCAAGGAGATCTGCAAGGTGTAAGGTCAAAGAGATCCACTGAAGCATTTAAGGGAGGGGATAGTAACTCAGGTTGTTGAGTTGGTTGTGTTGAGGAAGGGAGAGAGAGAAGAAGTCCTTGAGGTATGGCAAGCCTTAGAGGTGGAAGAAGAAGTGGCATCTTCTTTATTGTAGTTCTTCTATAGAGTATAAAATACAAGATTGTGTATTGTCTCTCATATTCTGTGTTGTTTCAAGTTTCTAGTTACTTTATCATTTTGGTTCAATTCTATGTTTAATTGCTCATAAAAAAGTAATCAATTGTGCTTCTACGTTCCTGACAAGGTGGTATCAGAGCTAAGGTTGTAGGAAGCAGGTTATTATTTGATTACAGGTTACTCATAGGGGTTTTCTAATTGAGTGGGAGTTCAACAATGGTAGAAGAAAGTAAGCTACGAATGGAGAAGTTTAACAGCAAGAATTATCAACATTGGAGGATGCAGATAGAGGATTATCTGTATCAAAAAGATTTGTACTTATCATTGGGTGGGGTTGCATGCAAGCCCATAAATATGAAGGATGAAGAGTGGAACGTTCTTGATCGGAAGGCTCTAGGATCCATAAGGTTGAGCCTTGCATCGTCTATGATTTCCAACTTATCACAGTGTAAGACAACGAAAGAGTTGATAAAATCTTTGAAAAATCTATATGAAAAGCCCTCGTCTTCAAATAAGGTATTTCTTATGAAGTAGCTATTTACTTTGTAGATGTAGGAAGGTGGATCTGTATATAACCATCTTAGTGATTTCCATGGTTTGGTAAACCAGTTAAGTTCAGTCAATATTGTTTTTGATGATGAAATAAAGGCTCTCTTGATTTTATGTTCATTACCTGAAAGTTGGGAGAGTTTGGTAATGGCAGTAAGTAATACTATGTCTGCTTCTAAAATTTTAAAAGTTGATGATGTAGTTAGTGTAATGTTGAATGAAGATACTCACAGGAAAAGCACAGGTGAATCATCAGGGAATGCTCTAAGCGTTGAGAGTAGGGGAAGGTAGAGAGAGAAGATTGAGCAAGGGAAATCAAGGTTGAAGATGGAAGGGGGATCCAAATCCAGAAGTGGAGGTGTCACCTACTAGTATTGTGGAAAGAAAGGACACACAAAGAAAGAGTTTTGGTTGAGAGATAAAGAAAATCAACATGTAGGTAAGGAAGATGCAGATGTTGCAGGTATTATGGCACAAGATGCTCTCATACTTTCTTTAGATAGTCAGATTGAATCATGGGTTTTAGATTCTGGTTCTTCTTTTCATGCAACCCCAAATAGAGATTTGTTCTTTGAGTATGTCTAGGGAGACTTTGGAGAACTTTATTTAGGGGATGGAATGCCTTGTCAAATGGTTGACAAAGGGAAAGTGCAGTTGGAATTGCAGACAAGCAACACATGGGTGTTGAAGGAGGTTATGCATGTCCCAGTCCTGAAGTAGAGTTTGGTTTCTTTAGGAAAGTTGGGTGATGAGGGATGCACAGTAACCCTCACAGCGGATTCTTGGAAGGTTACCAAGGGAGAACTTATTTTAGAAAGAGGTAAGAAAGTAGGTACGCTTTACCTATCTACTTGTATTACTAATTCTTCTTCCAGTTTATCTACTTCAGCTGTAGATTCAGAGTTGTGGCTTAATAGGCTTGGTCACATGAACAATAAGGAGGAGATGCATGTTCTAGAATCAAAAGGTCTAAGTTTAGATTCAAAAAGCATAGATCAAGTTAATTGTAGAAAAAGGAAATTTGATGCTTTTGACAAGAACAGGGAAGCCTTGGTATTTATGGAGGAGATAAAGGATAGAGATTAGTCACAGGGGATAAATAATTCTGAGCAGGGCAGTATGGATAGGGGTTTGATCCAAGATGAGCTCACAGATGAAAAATTCATCACTCACAGGAATACACAGACACCGATGTCAATTACTTGGGACTGACGTCAGCCAGATAGATACCGATGTCGGTCATGTGCAGACCAACAGGGTTAGTAGAGTTGGGTAGGAGAAGCTTGACGTCAGTCAGATAGAACTGATGTCGGTAGAAGGGACACTGGTGTCAGCCAGGGAAATGATGTCGGCAGTCAAGGTTAGTGTAGGGAACTAACATCGATCAGGTGTAGATTGGGAGATGGCTGAGATCGGTCACTAGAACAAATGTTGGGCAGACAGCAAGCTATCAAGAAGTCTCAAATGCTCATGTAGAGGTCAGAAAGGGTAAGTGAACCTCATATTTATTGTTCACCTTCTTTATTATTGCTTATTGATGGTTGAGAACTAGGAAGATGTGAAGAGGCAATGTAGGTAGAATCCAAAAATAGTGGGAGCATGGCATGAATTCTTTAGAAGAGAACCAAGTAGGAGATTTGGTAGAGTTGTCAGCTGGGAGAAAGCATTGGGAGATGAATGGATTCCCATCTTAGAGAAGAGAGTGGATGGATAAGTGAGACAGAAGGCCAAGGTGCATGGTCTTGAATAAACTGCAAAACAATGGAGGTTTGATCATTGTGTTTCTCTTTACCAGGTTGGATGATATTAGCTACATTATCCTGTTACTATATTATGTGCTTGTTGCAGGGTTACACGTATAGGGAGTTGCTGAATTAAATTTAAAGTTAGTTCAGAGGTGTGTTAGAAGGAATCTAGGAGCAATAAGATTCTTAGGCATGAGTATGCTTAGAGACATGGAAGATCATAGGTTGGTTTTGTCTCAAGTGGGAGCTGAGTTTTTCCCAAGTAGTGGGAGTTGTCAGAAGGTTCAGATGTGGTAGGGGACTTTGGATGACAGGTATAGCATCACAGGATGTGTGGTGTTTGGTCTTCAAAATTGAGGTTGAAGATGGAGGTGCCTGAGATGATTAGTGGAGGATGTTGTACAGGAGTAGTTTACAGGTGCAGTTATTTATCTCTAAGTGGGAGATTGTTAAGTTGTGGAGCTAAAAACTTCACCAAGAGGCCAATTAGGGAGTTACTGAGTGCAAATAGTAATCGGCATCGGTAGAAGTGTCGATGTCAGTCAGGCAGGGATTGAGGATTAGCCGACGTCGATCAGTAGTAGACTGATAGCAACTAATGTCGGTCACCTGTGTGCGTGCATGCTTTTGCATGAATTTCTAAAATGCATTTACAGAATTAGATGCATCTAATTCAAGTAGTCTGAGAGTGTTTGCATGTTAAGGCTAGTTTGAGTCTTGAGTCTGTGTTTCTAATTATTATAATTAGGAGTCTAATTATTGTATGCATGGGATCTTATTTAAGAGACCCATAAGCATGTATTGTAATTAAGGCAAGTAAAGCACTGAAGCAAGAAGCAAGGTCAAGGAGATCTGTAAGGTGTAAGGTCAAGGAGATCCACTGAAGCATTCAAGGGAGGGGATAGCAACTCAGGTTGTTGAGTTGGTTGTGTTGAGCAAGGGAGAGAGAGAAGAAGTCCTTGAGGTGTGGCAAGCCTTAGAGGTGAAAGAAGTGGAATCTTCTTTATTGTAGTTCTTTTGTAGAGTATTTAATACAAGATTGTGTATTGTCTCTCATATTCTGTGTTGTTTCAAGTTTCTAGTTACTTTATCATTCTGGTTCAATTCTGTGTTTAATTGCTCATAGAAAAGTAATCAATTATGCTTCTACGTTCCTGACAAGTGGCACTCATTTTCTCTTATAGCTGAGGCATGTCCTAAATCATAAGCACTCGGTTTAGGATACTATTTATGCAAGTATATTGATTGTGTGGTTAGTTGTATGAAAAACACCATTCTAAATCCTACACTATATTATTTTGTATTGGGACAAGGGCTTTGAAGGTGCTACTGGCATCAACCTTCTACGCATAAGGTGCTCTATTATATGTGAGCTTGTTCTATGCATACACACCACCTTAGTAGGGAGATATATTTGACTGGTGTTGTTGAGTGAATGATTTATGTCTAAGGTATTGTACTTTTTATCTTTTGAGGGCAACTAGCTCATTCTTGAAACTTTTCAATAGTAGTTTCACCTTGTGTAATTCATTAGAAGGAATAGAGTATAAAGCATGTGTTCTTACTATAGTAAGGACATGTGCTATCATGGGTTATGAAATTATTGGGTTAGGATGAGGTTCTAAAAATATAGGCATTGGGGGTCTAGGTGCAATCTTTCCCACTTAAATCAAGAAATTTTTTGTGCGCACTACAACTTCATAAGCATCAGTGAGAACTATGCCTCCCATAGATTGAAACATAATTATGATATCATTATTAAGATATTTTAGGAAATAAAATAATGTAATATTAAGAGATGGCTTACAAAACACAGGGATTCTATCCCAGACCCTCTAAAATCTCAAATTGAAGTCAACCATCATTTCATGTGGTGCTAGCTTTATAGTCATGAGCTGCTCTATTAGGGATAGATGATCACTTCAGTCCTTGAACTGCTTACATAAATCCTCATAAGGCTCATCCCAATTGTGAATGGAGTTCATTTGTAAGCCTTGATACCATTGAATATCTTGTCCTTTCAAGGAAGAAGCTAGTAATTTGACTACAACATTGTCTTGAGTGACATGGTATACTACGTAGATATTTATGATATCTTAGATATGTTCTATAAGGGAGATCGAATTCTCTCTCATGAAATAGGGAATGCTCTTGAGAGTGGACACTAGAATGTCATCATACTATGCTAGGACTAATTGACTTCCCCCATTAAAGGGCACAAATACTTGATTCCTTGGTATATCCATGAATGGGATGGGGAATAGACCTCACCTAGAATATAACCTTCAAAATGGTGGTGTGGACTGAGCTCTAGGTGGATACTATCTTACATCACACCTTCTAACAAGGGATAAGGATACTATATCTCTCCTTTTAGAAGGCACTAGAAGCTCAATGAAATGGAAATCAATGCCTCTTGTAGATGATCTTGTTATTCTTAGCATGTAAATAGGGGATTGGTCTTTGCAAACTAGAGGTGTTGGGAGTCACCATGTGCTCTTATTGAGTGTCTAATACACTTGATATCTAAAAAGAGTAACCAATATTTTAGATTCTTCAATTTGGTCCCACTAGGTATGCCTAAAACTATTATTATTTGAAATGTGCACCCATGAAATGCTCAATGGCATAAGAAAGCTTTATGGTGGGGCACTGGGTATAGAGGTATTATGGTGCAGCTACACACATGAGCATTGGTTGTCTCACCAAAATGATAGAGACATCCCCAAGGCATGGGACCTTTGCACTCCTTAGGATGAGTCTTCAAAGTAGGCCAAATTCCTTTTATTCTAAGTGCACCTAGATTAAGATGAGCACATAGACCTAAAGAGTAGAAAGGTAACCTACCACTAGCCTAAACCTAATAACTTCAAGGGAAAGGGAGGGTGAAGGTGAGAAATTTCATGAAACAAAAAGAGGGGATGCACCTAAAATAGATTGAGTGCTCTTACTACCATAATGCAATGTAAGTGATTGAGGACAAGACAATATCACACAATTTCTACCAAGTTATTCTACATATATGAGTACTTCACATAGAGGCATGGGAACATAGTGCCATGATGAGAGGGATGATGAATGGTCCACAAATAACATCAACATAGACTTGAGTGCACATATAATGCAACCAATAAATTAGCTCTAAGTTTAATGAGGAGGTGCAGGGAATGAATGATTAAAGAGAGGGGTGAAAATTACCCATAGATAGGAATCAACAAACATAAAGAGCACATAGATCATTAAAATAACAAAAAAAGGTGAACTTAATTATCATTAGCATACAAAGATTTAGCCAATACAAGTACTCATGGAGGGAAAATTTCTATAGCGTAAGGCTACTAGAAATGTGTCAAAACTTTCTATAGCTCTAAGTTTAATGAGGAGGTGCAGGGAATGAATGATTAAAGAGAGGGGTGAACATTACCCATAGATAGGAATCAACAAACATAAAGAGCACATAGATCATTAAAATAACAAAAAAAGGTGAACTTAATTATCATTAGCATATAAAGATTTAGCCAATACAAGTACTCATGGAGGGAAAATTTCTATAGCGTAAGGCTACTAAAAATGTGTCAAAACTTTTACAATAAAAGAGCTAGTATTTTATAGGAGCAATCTAGTTTTACAATAAATTCACCACTTGGGTGATAAATGAAACATTTAATTCTTTTGCAGTGCCACAACCATACTTCTACCAGATGATAGGATACAGTTAGTGGTAGGATTGCATTTAGATACATGTGCATTGGGGAATGGAATATTTTCCTACTAGTATCAGAGGGTGGCATGCACTCAAGCTCCAATGTCAAATAACCTATCTTATATTAATTTATTCTGATAATGCCTCAAACTTGGCTCACCATTTTCAATTTCCTCTTATGTCTAGAAACTACCCGACATGTGTCACTTCAATGGGCTCTTGGGAGATACTCCTTGGCTTACTAGATAGGAAAAGTGTAGGTGTGACACATGAAAGGTTGGTGCTTCCCTTGGGATAAATATGAATATCTTTGTGTTGAATGAGCATAGTACCACCATGTGGCAATTTTGAAAGAAGGTTGTGTGTTATGCAAGGAAAAGGTGTGGATGTGGAATTTTACATGTGGGTTTGGAACTTCTTGGAATGGGTGTGAAGATCATCTTGAAGGAGAGCACAAACGAGGATTTAAATATCCTAGGCATGTTAGAGTTATTCTATGTCTGCTTCTTATTCCATGTTCCTTACTTAAACATTATTGAACCCAGAGTTTACACTCCAAAGATCATGCACTTCTTGATTTGTACACCACCAAATCCTACACATGGATATGCATCAAGTTCCTTATCCTGGTATGGATTATTTTGGCCCTATTGTGCTAACTTATGCATTCATCTAGGGCTCTGGGATAGATGGGAAGTGTTTGCACCTCTTCTAATTAAAGTACAGGATATTCCATAAGTGTTGATCTTGTATAGGGCTTCAAGAGGTCTTACACTGATTAGGGGGTGACTCAAAAAAGCAATAGTACCTCTTTGGCCAAAACATATATTACATGTTAACTACATCTTTCATTTAAAGATCATTGACCAAATGCACTAATAGATGGATTTGAGAGTCCATGAAGAAGGTAGTAAGTTACTTTTCAATTTTAAAACTACATTTGAAATATTTACTTTATCCTACACAATCCTTGCTTTAGATATCTATTTTGAAGATAACCACTTATTTTTAAAATAATTTAAATCATGCAATTTACTCTAATGTTTCTCATATAGTTGGTTGAGCTATAATTGAAATGAAAAATCATATTTCCTTAATAAATTTTAAAGTTGATATAGTGCCTTTAGTGAGTGTTGGCCATTTTTGGCCCACATATGAATCTCTTGCATGGTTTGATGAAACATTAGGTCAAAGGATTAGAAATGGATCTGATAGTAGTGTTCAAGGATAAGCTTGAAAGCCAAAAATGTAAATGAAAAATCTCTTTTTCAGCTAAGTCTTTTACTTGTTCATTCTTTCAGAGAACAAGTGAAAGGTGATTTCTTTTGGGCCCATTTTGGTTTAATTTTCCTTTCAAAAAAATTGTACGAATAATTTCCTTGAAGGATTTGTTTCTCCTTTTAGCTAAGTGTTCTCTCTTCAAGAGTTTTGTCTCAATTTCCTTCATTCAAGTGTCAGAAAATCTTTGAGAAAATTGTTCTGAAAGAATTGTTCCAATAAAAGGTTCTGAAAGATATCTTTTAAAGTGAAGTGGCCAAAACAAAAAATTTGAAGGATCATTTTAGGTTTTCCAAAGAGTCACTACCCCTTCCAACGGGACATTTCCATTTTAGCTATGAAAATTATCATCAATAGTGGGGGCACTTACAAAAGTCTGGGTCCTTTGCAAAAGGCCTAGGTCCATTACTTAAGGGCTTGTTCACTTTTCTAGAGGGCCATTGTAATATTTTTTAAGGTCTCAAGAAAAATTTTAAAGGGTATGTTACCCTTTAGGAGGTGCCATTAACAAATATTGAAGGGTCTCTTACCCTTCGAGAAAGCCATTGACATAATCTTGAAAGGAAATTTTGGAAAGGTTTCAAATGAATTCCTTCAAACTTTTTGTCTGCAATAAATAAGCTAAGAAAATCCCAAGAAAAAAGAGCTTGAAAGGATGTCAAAGACAATGCTGAAATGAAATTCTAAATAAATTGATGATGGGCCCACAAATGTCAAGTTTTATCCTTTGCAAGTAGTCATTGGCATTTAAAATACCAATAGGAGTTGTGTAACCTATGGACTCACACTATCATAAACAAGATAAGTTCAAGAAAACCAATGTTCTTAGATTGGTTTTCCATTTACAAGAAATATCTAGTCTAGGTTTCAAGGCAAGAGCTGGTAGGTGAAGTTAATGGGGAGTCCTCATCCTTTAACATGGCCATCATCTTTGACCAATAGTTGACAAATGTATAAGTAGCATGGCTCAGTCAGGTTTATAGATGTAAGAATTTTTTTCCTCATACGTAAGCAAACAAGTGGAGGATGGCATGGAGATGAAATATAAAGATCAAATAATTAGAAAAGATAGCTCAGGCATTTAAGACATTCCTAAATTTTTCCTTCTTAGTGGACCATGACATCATCATCCTTAGCGAGTTTTATCTTCTAGTGTGTTTCTTGACCAATGAGAGGGTTGGAAGACTTTTGGAGCTAATGGCAGTTATTTCATTAGAGAAGGATTAGTTATAATTAACCCAAGTGTGGGTGAGAATTCATGGAGGGTGGTTGGATCTCATTTATTGATTTCTATTTTCTCGCCTCTTCTCTTTGGGTCTTCCCCTTGTCTATATATCTCTGGATTATTTTCAAAAAAAGATATCCTCATTTAACAAGGAAGGACCCTATCAAAATTTGTAAGAAAGACCTTTTTAAGCAATAAAGATTATTTTTACCTATCTCTTATTTGAAAATCATGTTTAACAAGCTTGTGCATGATGGCCTTGTGAACAAGTGTTCTTTTATGTCCCTTGTCCTTCCTTCTTACCTATTTTTAGATATTTTCAGGTTAGTTTTAGGTCTAAACCTGAGCTCTTTCTACCATTAATGGATGCTTGGTGTGAATTTCAAAATTCCTCTCTGCATCATATATGGCTTAGTGAGCCTAATTTATGAAACACTAATGCAAATTAACTAGTTGTGAGGTTGTGTAAGCAGAATTATCTTATGTTGAATTAGTGTTTATTTCATGCTTATGTGGGTCACTCTCTATTTATTACATCACCTTTCTTAGTTTAATTTTCCCATTTTATGTTAGCTTTCTCTCCCTTTTCCTTGGTCAAAAATAGGTTTTAGTGTGTAGGAATACCTAAAGTGAAGCATCTAAGGAGCTCACCTCATTAAAAATCCTAGAGGTTCAACCTCACTACAAGATACCCATAACCTAAGGTCACTCCAATTTTTTAGTTGGGAGTGATAGGGCCAAAAAAACTCTCCCACAAGGGTATCATTCCATGCTACAACAATTTTTGGCATGCCCAGTGGGACATTTTCAAGAAAAATTGGTCAAGTTCAATGCTAGTTTGATTAATTTGTAGCAGTTGTAGCTTTCATCTTTTAATATCTAGTGACTCCAAAGAACATTCAACAATATGGTGGTAGAACAGTAACTATCTTTCATGCCAAAGGTGACTACAAGATCAACTTCTATAGGTATTCCTTTTGAATTTGTTGAATTACCTTTAAACTCAGCAAGAAGGTTAAGGTTTGCCCATACTCACCCATACGTAAGAAACTACTTTACTAAACTAGTCATAAGGTATACCGACATGAGAAGATCCTTGTTAGCCCCTATTGCTATCATGATTCTTCAAAGAGATTTTGTGGGTTTAAATGGCCAAAGTCCTTTAAATTTGACACAATATGACCCTATGCCAATATTATCCCTCAAAATCATCTCATATTACATAGAAGACTAAGTTGTTACTCCTAATGAACACATAACAGACATAGCCAATTTTTGAAACATCTATAATGTCACAATAAAAAATGTAGTTATTAGGCTATTGGTTGTATCCTTCAAGGGAAAGGCATTAGATTGGTATAGATGCCTAGTTCTTAATTCGATTCAATCATGGGATCAGCAGGGAACAACCTTATACAAGAGGTTTGAAGATAAGAGTGACCATTTATCACTAGTAGAGCAGCTTACCATAATCAAAAGAGCCCCTTATGAAGTCATGCAAGACTTCAATATGAGATTTCAAAAGGCTTGGGAAGAATTCTAGCTTCTATTAGACCATCCCCAAACTTTGCCTTCTTATATTATTTAAAATCTCTAAATAGTGACACAACTGTAATGATGCAATCCATGAGAGGGGACATTTTGCCAAGTGCTTGTGAGGTGGCTATCAAAGCTGCAAATTGTCTAGTCCAGGCTGGCAAGCTTACTCCTAGACCCCCAATGCCCCTTTTCCTTGAGATCAGACCACCTCTTGTAGTTATCCCCCCACTTAATGTTATCATTCCAATTCCAACTATTATTTTTGTGCCTTTGCCAAAGCAAGAGAAGGCCTCCACTAATGGATCTAATGACTCCCAAGAGAAAAAGAACTACTTAAAACTGAAGAGCATGCTCCAATCCTTGGGGAATGATGTGGTCAATGTCAAGAGGCATCAAGCTTATAGCAAGCCATACCAAGTTCCATATCAGCCTCAATATTAGCCTTATCAAGCAAA
The DNA here is from genome assembly GCA_037957365.1 of Torreya grandis. Lineage (NCBI taxonomy): Eukaryota > Viridiplantae > Streptophyta > Pinopsida > Cupressales > Taxaceae > Torreya > Torreya grandis. The sequence goes on from JARHVA010000667.1 coordinate 2,610,291, forward strand.
TAGGCCACCATATAAATGAGGTTTCTAAGGACAGGGGTAGCCTTATTATACTAGACAACACAATTATAATCCAAATGTTGTAATCCCTTCTAATTCTTTAATTCCTATTCAAAATAATATGGCTCAAGAGGTTGAAGGAACAATACCTTAGAATCAATATTTTGGGTAATCCATTGTCCAACTAATGGTTCTAACCAAGATTTCAATGACCAATGGCAGCAGGCTATTGCTTATGGGTACAATCAAGCTCTTATGGCTCAAGGCATGAAGATCACAATGATGACAAAGATAGAACAACCTCCATAAGAACAAAGACTAGATCAAGTATCAAACCAATCAAAAACCATAATGGTTATCAATGAGTAAGAGGAGTGATATGCATCTAATTAGTAGGCCATCCCCAATTTGGCTCATGTCCCAGTCTCATCAAACACAAGATTCAAAAGAAGGAATATGGGTGACAACTAGGAAGCATTCAAGGAACCTCTTATCACCACTCCTTCATTGATAAACTAGCATCAGTAGCTCCCAAAACCTAGGCAAAGTTTGGTGGTATGCCAATCAACATTATTGAGAAAATGAAGAAATCTAGCATGAGTTTACCAATGTGAGCCATGATTTCTATGCCTGGTCAAGTGAATATCCTTCAAGAAGGATCAAGGTCCTCACTAATGCAACCCAAGGTCCTATGGGATAAGGGTCAAGTAAAGTGGTCAAGCCTCCTTTGTTCTACATTTCATTAATTATCAGTGATTCTTTGGTGCATAATTGCTTGGTAGATAGTGGGGCTAGCACTTCAGTAATTCTAAAATCAATAATAGACTAGCTTGGTTTAAAGTATGAACCCTAATCCAAGGTATTTTTGTAGCTTGATGGATCTTCCACTAAACTAGCTAGTGTTATCAAAGGTCTCATCTTGACCCTACATGCTTGTCCTAGTGTTTCAATGGCCCAAGATGTGTTGATTCTAGAGGTACCTCCTCATTTTGATTTATGCTTATCTAGAGAATTCATAACAAAGCTAGGAGGCTATCTCATAGAAAATTGGTCATACATGGCATTTATAACTAGGTATGGAATTGAGGTATCAATCAAGGCTAAACCCATGGCACACTTTCACATTGAACCCCATCAGTTAGATAGTATAAACCTTAATTGTACTATCCTCGATGAGGATGAGTTTATAATTGATCAAGAGCTGAACACTTGTCCTAAAAAAAATCTAGATTTATTCTTGGATGAGCTATGGGGGGATAATCAATTTCTCAACCCTTTGGAAGGATTTAAAGAAAGAGACATGGGTGTCTATTTTATACATGAATAAAATCAACTCATGCCTTCCCTTACTGGACCTAAAGACCTCAATGGTATGTGGAAGTTATTCTTTGATGGTTCAAGGAGAAATAATGGAGTAGGTGCAGGGGCAATGTTGGTTTCCCCTTTAGATGATAAATTTTTCTCTTCTTATAGGTTTCATTTCAGTTGTTCTTCAAATGTAGTAGAATATGAAGGCTTAATCCATGGCCTTCAATGGGATAGTACGAAAGGAATCAAGCAGTTGCAAACATATGGGGATAGTGAGCTTATAGTAAACCAAGTTAGGGGCCTAAACATTATGAAGAATCCTTTGATGAGGTCCTACAAAAATAGGGTGTGGGACCTAATTGAAGATTTCAAAGCCTTTGACATTTAAGCTATGCAAAGGAACCAAAATCAACATGCTAACAGGTTGGTAACTATGGGGGCTCAGTTCAACATCCCAAGTAAGCTAAAAGAAGCCAAGGTTTAGCCACATGTCAAGGTGGTGGTGAGGCCATCAGTACCAAATAATGAGGCCCATTGGTAGATTTTTTAAAATTACAAATAAATTGCTTTTTTCTTACAACAAGAAGTTGAGTTCTCCTCCACCAACCAAGAAAAGTTTCAACACTAGTATGATGATCAAATCATTCAACTAAAATCTAACAAGATCCCTAAAGGGCTGGTTACCCTTGAAGGCCTTTTCTATGAGGGAGACCATATGTGGAAAGACAAGGTAGTAATACCAATTGATGAATAAAACTATGAGAGAGTCCTCATCTTCAAGCACAAACTTCTTAAGTTTGGGAAGGTAAGCAACAATCTGAAAGGCACGTCTTCATTAAACTTTATAAAGAGTTTTCAGACATTTTTGCTTGGGAGTATAACAATCTAAGAGGCTTTGATCTAAATTTATCCCAACATACTATAGATCTAGAGGCTAATACTAAGCCTGTGAGGCAAAAGTAGAGACCTGTCAACCCTAAAATAGAAGATCTTATGAGGAAAGAGCTAGCCAAGTTGATTGAATCCAAGATTATCTTTCCCATCAAACACTCATCATGGGTAGCCAATTCGGCTCCTATAAGGAAGAAAAATGGTGAGATCCATTTATGTGTTGACTTTAAAGATATAAATAGGGTCTCCTTAAAGGACCATTACCCTCTACCATCCATGGAGTAGCTTCTTCAAATGGTTATAGGTTTAGAACATTTTTCTCTTTTAGATGGGTACTCAAGATACAACTAGGTGTTGGTGAAAGAGGAAGATCAATACAACACTACCTTCACCACCAAGTGGAGCACATATTCTTATCATAAAATGCCTTTTGGATTATCAAATTCTAGGGCCTCTTTTCGAAGGGAAATGGACATGGCTTTCCAAGGGATGCTAAATCAAATGGTGCTAGTCTACTTGGAAGACATCACAATTTTCTCCAAGGATGCTAATGAGTACATGGACCACCTGAGGTTAATCTTTGAGAGATGTAGAGAGTATGAAATCTCTTTGAATTCCAAGAAATGTGTGTTTTTTATACATGAAGGTAAGTTTTTGGGCTATGTTATTTCAAAATAAGGATTAGCTATTGATCCTGATAGAATGAGTGTCATCTTGGCCTTATCCTTACCCAAGCATAAGAAGGGACTCCAAATTTTCCTTGGGAAAATAAACCTTGTGAGGAGGTTTATACTTGGTTTTTCAAAATTGTCCAAACCCATCACTACTATGCTTAAGAAGAACCAAGCATTCACTTGGTCAAATGAAGGTAAATCAGCATTTGAGGCTATCAAGTATCCATTTCCCAAGAACCCACACTCATGAACCCTAATTTCTCAAGAGATTTCTTATTGTAAGCCTTTGCCAATATTGATAATATATCAGCTATGTTGATGCAAAAGAATGATGAAAGACTTGAACAGCCAATAGCTTTTTTTAGTGAAGGGTTGAAAGGATATGAAGTGAGGTATACTTTCATAAAAAAATAAGTCCTTGAAATGGTAAGAAGCCTTAAAAGATTTAGGCCCATGCTCTCCAATAGTAAAATATATATTATGGTGTCTCATCTTGGAGTGAGAGATTTCCTTCTTAACAAAGACTTTAATGAAAAAAGGGCTAGTTGGATTACCAAGGTCATGGAGCATGATGTAGAGATCAAGGTCACTAAGCTAGTGAGAGGCAAAGGTTTGTGTGAGCACATGGTTGATGAACTTAATTAAAAAAATAGGTTATTTTGGTAATAGAAGATAACTCATAGACGGATGCACTCTTACCTCACACTAGTGGGCTCCAGCATGTGACATGTTTCTTGATGACAGGTGAGTGTCCACAAGGTATGGATAGAGCAAAGAGAAGGTATTTCAGACTTCATTCCATACCTTATGCATTGGTTGGTGAGGTTATATTTAAAAAGGACCTCAATGGAGTTCTCATAACATGCATAGATGGTAACCAGGTGACCAAGTTTTTGGGGAATTTCCATGATAGACCTACAGGAGGCCATTTTGCTCCAAAGACCATAACAACAAAGATATTGAGGGTAGGTTATTACTATCCCAACCTTTTCAAAGATGCATATGCATGGGTAAGAATGTGTCAAAAGTGTGCTCTCTTTGTGGGTAAGCAAAGATTGGTAGCCCTTCCTCTCAACCCAATTCAGGTAGAGCAACCCTTCATGTAATGAGGGCTATATTTTTATAAGAATGATCAACCCTCCATCAAGTATGGGGCATAAGTTGGTGCTTATTGTAACTGAATACTTCACCAGGTGGGTAGAAGCCATTACATTGAAGAAGATAATGAAAGAGTAGTCTTAGACTTCTATAACAACATCATGACCAAGTTTGGTGTTCCATCCACTATTATTTCTGATAATGCACTAGCATTCCTCAATCTAAAAATGAGTGAATGGGCTCTTAAGATGGGTATCTACCTCAGCACCTCTTCCAACTATTATCCTCAAGGAAATGGACTGGATGAGTCCAAAAATAAAAAATTTCTAAGAATCATCAGGAAAACCATAGAAGAGAACCACAGGACAAGCCACACTAAACTAAAGACAGCCTTGTGGGCTGATCGAGTGACTCTTAAAGCTACCATTGGTAATTCTCCATATGTTTTAGTATATGTAAGGGAGGCCAATTTGCCCATTTCTCTTTATTTTCCTGTATTAGAGCTTGCCCATCAACTGGAGCTACTGGAAGATGATCCCATGAATGTGAGGTTGGCAGAACTCATAGAGTTTGAAGAAATAAGAGACCTTGTAATGAAGACACTAGAGTCACATCAAGCCCAAGTCAAGAAAGCATTTGAAAAGAGAGCCATAGAAATGGAATTTAGAGAAGGGGATCTAGTCCTCAAATGGGATTCAAATAAGGCTAAGCCAAGAAATCATACCAAATTTGATAGCATGTGGAGTGGTCCTTATTTGACACATGGATGAAAATAACATAATGATTTCCAACTGGCCCAACTAGATGGAGAGGTACTACCCATCCTAGTCAATGGGATTCATCTAAATCCATGGTATTGGAAGAGTTTGTAGCCATTGTATATATTGTACATTTTTTGTAGTTTTTCATGTTTTTTTCTAAGTGCAATGTGCACATCCTTTTTAATTGTGTGTTTCCCTTCCCTAAGTGCTTTGAGCACAATTTTATTTTATTCTGGTTGTCCTTATTACTTCAAAAGTAGGTTATGATTCAGTGAAAAAGTGACTTGAATCTATGCCTAATGGATGGGTTTGATGAGGCAACATGGTCTAAGTTCTCTTGCATTGACATGTATGCAACCCTTGTGAGCTGCCAAAGATGTTGGCCATTTTTGGCCCACATATGAAGCTCTTGCATGGCTTGATGAAAAATTGGGTCAAAGTATTATAAATGGATCTGGTAGCAGTGTTTGAGGATAAGCTTGTAAGCCAAAAGCTATATGAAAAATCTCTTTTTTAGCTAGGTCTTTTACTTGTTAATTCTTTTAGAGAACAAGTGAAAGGTGATTTATTTTGGGCCCATTTTGGTTTCATTTTCCTTTCAAGAAAATTATGCGGATAATTTACCTGAAGGATTTATTTTTATTTTTAGCTAAGTGTTCTCTCTTTAAGAGTTTTGTCTCAGTTTCCTTCGTTCAAGTGTCAAAAAATCTTTGGGAAAATTGTTCTGAAAGAATTGTTCCAATCAAAAGTTTCAAAAGATGTCTTTTAAATCAAAGTGGCCAAAACAAAAAAATTGAAGGATCATTTTAGGTTTTCCAAAGGGTCACTACCCCTTCATAAGGGACATTTCCATTTTACCTAGGAAAATTATCATCAACAATGGTGGTACTTACAAAAGTTTGGGTCCTTTGCAAAAGGCCTGGGTCCATTACTTAAGGGCTTGTTCACTTTTCCAAAGGACCATTGCAATATTTTTTAAGGTCTCAATCAAAATTCCAAAGGGTATGCTACCCTTTGGGAGGTTCCATTAACAAATCTTGAAGGGTCTCTTACCCTTTGAGAAAGTCCTTGACAAAAACTTGAAAGGAAATTTTGGAAAGGTTTCAAATGAATTCCTTTAGACTTTTTGTTTGAAGGAAATAAGCCAAGAAAATCCTAAGAAAAAAGATCCCAAAAGGATTTCAAAGACAATGCTTGAAATGAAAGTTTTAAGAAATTGATGACATGCCCACAAATGTCAAGTTTGAGCCCTTGCAAGTAGCCATTGGCATTTAAAAGACCAAAAGGATCTGCGTAACCTATGGACTCGCACTAACATAAATAAGATAAATTTAGGAAAACCAATGTCTTTAGATTGGTTTTCCATCTATAAGAAAGATATGGTCTGGGTTTCAAGGTAAGAGTTGGTAGGTTAAGTTAATGGGGAGTCCTCATCCTTTGACATGGCCATCATCTCTGACCAACAACTGATAAATTAGAAGTAGCATGGCTCAATCAAGTTTATAGATGTAGGAATTTTTGTCCTCATACGTAAGTAGATAAGTGGATGATGACATGGAGATGAAAGATAAATATCAAGCAATCAAAAAAGATATCTCGAGCATTTAAGACATTCTTGAACTTTTCCTTCTTAGTGGACCATGACATCATCATCCTTAGTGAGTTTTGTCTTCTAGTGCATTTCTTGACCAATGAGAGGGCTAGAAGACTTTTGGAGCTCATGGCGGTTATTTCATTGGAGAAGGATTAGTTCTAATTAACCCAAGTTTGGGTGAGAATTCATGGAGGGTGGTTGGATCTCATTTATTGATTTCTATTTCCTCGCCTCTTCTCTTTGGGTCTTCCCACTTTCAATATATCTCTCAGTTCTTTTTAAAAAAGATATCCTCATTTGACAAGGAAGGACCCTGTCAAAATTTGTAAGAAAGACCTTTTTAAGAAATAAATATTATTTTTACCTATCTCTTATCTAAAAATCATGTTTAGAAAGCTTGTGCATGATGGCCTTGTGAAGAAGTGTTCTTCCATGTCCCTTATCCTTCCTTCTTACGTATTTTCAGGTATTTTTAGGTTAGTTTTAGGTCTAAACTTGAGATCTTTATACCATTAATGGATCCTTGGTGTGAATTTTGAAATTCCTCTCTACTTAATATATGGCTTAGTGAGCCTAGTTTATGAAACACTGATGCAAATTAACCGGTTGTGAGGTTGTGTAAGCAAAATTATCTTATGCTGATTTAGTGTTTATTTCATGTTTATGTGGGTCATTCTCTATTTGGTGCATCACTTTCTTAGTTTAGTTTCCCCCTTTTATGTTACCTTTCTCTCCCTTTTCCTTGGTCAACAATAGGTTTTAGTGTGTGGGAATAACTGAAGTGAAGCATCTAAAGAGCTAGACTCATTAAAAATCCTAGAGGTTCAACCTCACTATAGGATACCCATAGCCTGAGGTTGCTCCAATTTTTTAGCTAGGAGTGAGAGGGCCTGAAAAACTCTCCCACAAGGGTGCGATTCCATGTTAAAATAGTAAGTTAGGCAATAGAGTACAAGGTGTCCCACTTAATTCCATGAGAAATATATGTTGTATAAATTAAAAAAATTAATTGTGAAGTTTTAAAATTAGAACTCTAATTTAATGCCAATAATACATAAATTACATTCAAAATGTTATGTCAATCACATATTTTGAGTCCTATGATGTGTTAATCAATGGTGAATGCATGTGATAACCATTTTGTGTGTGAATGTCTCCCATTATTTTTCATTGTTTGATTACCAAATTGACTTTCTCTTCAGTTAATATCCATGGAACACCTTCTTCTCTTTAAAGACACTTCTTTGTCCCATTGAATTTTAGCTATGCTCTAAACTTGGAGTGTATTTTTATTTTTTAGATATGTGATCCCATTAATAAACTACTAAATTCATAAATATATGAATTGAATAAAAAATGTGTCAACTAATAAATTCCCCAAATATAGAAGATTTTAGAATATAAATAGTTTCTTCATTTCTGCTAGCATTTCAACCTTTTCACTAATTTTTGATATCCATAACCAATCTTTTCACTAATATTGAGGAATAAGAACATTTAATCTTATGCATGCTTGTGTGAAGTCTTCATACCAATCTCTAAGTGAATTAATCTTTGGAGCTTGTCTAGTATCATGTTTTCCATCAATATTACTTTTCTTTTTAACACCATATTCATGCTCTATTGGCAAGAACCTTATATGGCCTTCATATACAATTTTTTAATATCTTTGGATGACCTTACACATAGTTGATCACCACACATTAGATATACATAGTTTCTTTTTCCTAAAAGAACTACATATAAAAAAAATTACAAACTTACTATATAATATGAAGAAACATAAATATATATGATCTTTCTATTTTTAATTTTAACATATGATAAATACCTAGATAAACAATCATCCCATAATGCTTTTAACTCATAAATTGTAGGTTCAAGGTAGACACCCATATATATTACTTGAATCCTATTAGGCACCAATAATGAAAACATTAATGCTCATAAGAATCATTAATCATTGAGGAACATAATAATTTATCAACACGACTATAAAAATGGATTAGCTCTTTGACATAGTTGAAAAAAGGTTAACATCATCATTTTTTAAACCAAACTTTGCATTACATGACTTGTCTTTAAAATTTTCATGTTAAAACCATTGAATACGATTCACTATTTTTTATTCAAAGGAACATACAAAAATACATCATTTCTTATATTCTTATAAGACCATGACATTAACTCTACAAGTGAATTGCAATAAAAATTATATTATTTATAATGGTAGTGCCTTTAACTCCTTGTTTATATTATGGTGCTCTACATTTCATACAAGTCACTCATGCTCATATTCCTTCTTAAATATAATACAATCATTTGGGAATGTATCATGATTAGCATTAAGAACCCCTAAGTTGATGATATTTGTTGCACCTCCTGATAATTAACATAAAAAACCCCTAGATTGATATTTATGATAAACATATTCAACTTGATCTTTCTCATCATCATTATAATAACCCCTAAATTTTATGATATTTGTTAGACCTCCTAATACATTAACCCCTAAATATGATGATATTTATTTTGCCTCCTGATAATTAGCATAGAAAACCACTAGGTTGGGAACCCCTAAATTTAATGATATTTGTTGCACCTCCTAATAATTAATATATATAACCCTTATGTTTATATTTATGATAAACAACACCAACTTAATCCTTCACATCATCATAATAATAATAATGATGATGATGATGATCATTTGATGCAGAGCATCACTAAGGAACAAAGCATGTAAATATGTTTTAGAGTTCATTGTGACCATTTTTGGTTTTTAGGGTTCTCGTACGGTCCATTGGAATGTTTTAGAGTTTTTATAAGTTTTATAAGTGTGTGTTAGAGATCATTCTAGGTTTTCCCACCAAGATCCCATATTTTGAAATTTTGAATTGTTAAACTAGGCTTTGAGAGGTGTTCAGAGTATTGGGAGAAATATAAAGGTTGATTAATGTTTATAATAGTTCATAGAGTGTCACAATAAGGTGTATTTTACTTAAATTTACAAGTCATAAATAAGGTAATGTAAATCAATAATCCAAAAGTGTAACTGCCAGTCCTACATGGGAGATGGCAAGAGCAAGAGAGTTAGTTTGCATGTTAGCTTAATAAGAGAACGTAAATACATATAGGAGGGAGAAGAGATTTTTATGTGTGTATTATTATAATATTATTAGGCTAGGCTATAATATAAATTTTAAGAAAAAGAGGCAAGAGTGAAGAAAAGTTCAAGATTTACAAATTCTACCTATTTTTCCAAGATTAGTAAATGGTTTGTATATATGCTTGAGAAGATTAAATAAAGAAGTGAGTTTGAAGAATAATGGTTGAATTATTATGAATTAAAGTGATGTTTTTTGTTTATATGAATTAGTATATTGTGTTTCATTAATCATATCTCAGATAACAAAGTGAGAAGTTACAACACAGGCCCATTGAGAACAACTTTGTGTTTGCTCAATCCAAGAAATAAGCCTAAGAAAGTGTTAAGAAGATCATGAATATTTGTTTGAGGATTGGATAAATTTATATTAAATAATATATTAAATTTATTAAATCCAATAATACTTTGATAATCTCTTACGTGAGGAGACATTGATCTTGATATATCATTCAACTAACACAGTCATACACAAGCTTACATAATTCTACAACGTTGCATGAAAGAGTATTAAAAATATTGTTTAATGCCTAAAAATAATAGATAAGGTTAAGGTAATTACATATAAATATTTTATAATATTTATAATTGTTTTAATTTTTCTTGAATGCAAACAAACCCCATTTGTAGGCCCTCTAGTCTAGGAGATCCATAACAAAGTGTAGCAGTCTAGGAAAAGGTAGATGTTTTCATGGTTTGGAGTCTAGTTAAGGCTCAAGTTCAAGTTATGGTTTTGTAATATGGTTGGTAATACCTTTTATAATTGTAAATAAACCATTGGATACTATTTCAAGTAAGATAGGTGTTTTTAATCCTTCATTTCTCTAACACAATCCTTCAAGTGTTCTCAAAAATTTGTATTCTTGCTTGGTAGATCTATATGAGATTTGATATTGAAATTATAATTTTTTTATGTGTATAAAGGTGGGAAATAATTTTTATATGAATTATTTTGGTTTGAAGTTCCTTGAAACTCATTATAATCCATTTTATTTGCCCTCGACCTTGCACAGGCCTGTTTGACAACTAACTAGGGTTTAGAAAATGGAAATTGGTATAAATTTTGTTGTAACCCTATAAAATCATAAAAATTGGTGATACATTGTGTTTTCATATTATATAAATGATTCAAGAGTTTCTAAGTAATACTATAGACTGTGTGCTTGCTTGAGGCTTTAAGAGACCTAATTGGAAGAAGGGTGTGTTGAGTTGGGTAGATTGCATTGAGAGTTGAGCCATGAAATTTTAGGTGAAGCATAATAAGGATAAAGTGTATATAAATATGCATTTAATTTTTTTTTAACCTCAACATATTTATTAAACCATAAATATTTATGCTTAAGGAGGGATACAAGCTAAGTGACCTTAAAGAGAGAAAAATTGATTGGGTAAAGAGTTATAATCTAGAGATTGTATGATTTGATGAGAGGTGTATATAAGCTGTAATAGGCAATTTTATGGTCCTTAAATTACTTTAAACAAGTTAATAACCATGAAACTATTAATGAGGCATTTAGGCCTATAAAGCTAAATCAATTAAGCAAGCTAGAACAAATAATGGAGAGTGAAGTATTGATGAAAGATGTATAAAATGATGGTGTTGGTGAAGAACGAGACAAGAGTGCAAAGGGAAATGAAGATGATAGATATTTTAGAGAGAGAAAGGAATATATTCATGTATAAAGAGGCTTAGGTGCCTAGTATATGAACAATGATCAAGGATTTCAATTGACAAGAATAGTACTTGCATATGAGAATCAAAATCTTAGGTTAGTAAAGGAATAAAGATAGATAATCAGATCCAAGTGAATGGTTATGAAGGTTTTAGGCATAAGACCTGCATCAAGTAGTATCAGAGTAGGTAAGCTCTTGGTATAGATTATGATTTTGAATATGATATGTTGCTTTTTAAGGTTATTGAAATTTTCTATGTGAGATTGTTGGAGATTACATGAAGCTAAGTTTTAGGAGTAAAGTAAGAGATAAAGTTAAAGGGTTATGGTAGAGCATCCCTAATAAGAGAGATAAAAAAATTTCAAGAGGGAGAAGAGAGACTACAAGTGAGAGTCATAGTTTCAAGGTGAAAAAGACTTGGACAAGAGGATTCCAAGGTGAAAAAGACTTGGACAAGTGAAAATTAAGGTAGAGAAGACAAAGTAGAAGGACTTGAATGAGTTAGACTTCCACCATGAGAGAATAAAGAATGAAAACCCAAATAAAAAGGGGTTAAATGTTAAAGAGTAGATAAATGAGATAAACAAAATATTAGAGAGGATAAATTTCTTGGTGGAGCTCATGCAAGAAAAAGAGAACCAATGATATGGCTAGGTTATGAAGAAGAAGAGGGTTAAGTGGCCTATAAGGATAATCATGGCGAGTAGGAATATTTTCATAAGGGATAATGAGAAGAAGAATATGTTGATATGTAGGTAGGTCAAGGATGATATGAAGAAGCTCATGAGAGATGAATAAGAAGAAGGTGAGCAACACCTTGAGAAGAAGGAGATGGTCATGGAGACAAATAAACCTAATAAGGAGAAAATGGAGTCAAGAAAGCCTCAAGTTTTTGAATCTAAGGATTTATTATCATGTGTGTATTCAAGTAAAAGAGTGGAGGAATAAGTGCATGTTGTGGACATCAAAGTTGAAAGTATGAAGAAGAGCAATCATGAGCAACATACTTATGATGAAGGATAAGTGTTTGAAGAAGAGAATATTCAAGAATAAGAATGCCTCATGGAAGGCATCAAAGAGAGAATTGAATGAAGGAAAAGTTGAAGAGGCTAAAGGGATCCAAGGTTTGTGTTAACTTTTTGAGTCACCCCTAGTTGGCATGAGGCTTGTTGAGGCCCTGAAAGATATTTGTGCACTTGCAAAGGACCTAAGCATTCTAAAAAATTTGAGCACATTCCTATCTCTATCCAATCTCAAGATAAATGTGTAAGTATGTGCTACAAAGCAGTGATGACTCTCACCTACATGAATATTTCAATACATGCCCGTGTGTAGGATTTTATGGCGTGCAAGTCTAAGAGCACATGAATTCAAGGATATAGGTCCTTGGGTTTCAAATGGTTAAGTGAAGGTCAAATATAGGAAGTAAAATGAATTATGAAGAATGTGCTTAGGATATTCAATCCTCATGCATACCCTTATTAAAAATATTCCTCACACTTAGTCTATGCAATTCCATGCCCAGACGTAGGATCATACATCTATGCCCATAAACTACACAATATATAACTCTCCACATGGTGATCTGATACTAATCTAAAGTAGGTCCCTTTGTAGAGTTGCACCAGAAACCAATCATGAAGCATCACATGCCAAGTAGCAATATGATATGAAGAAAGTCATTGGAGGTAATTGAGAGGAACTTAATGCATTATTAAAATGATTAAATTCATAAGTGGTTGCTAGATATCAGGATTTGAGTACATACCACCCTTTGACCTTGTCAAATAGATCTTATGCTCCCTTATGCATACGCATATCCATAAATAATCCTACCACCAAATTTAGATCCAATCACTAGGCATACTTCAAGAAGCATGGTCGTAGCACTACAAAAGAATTTAATACTACATCCACTATCCTAAGTGGTGTATTTATTTTAAAATAGGCTTGTTCACTATAAAATCTTAATTCTTTCATTGAAAAAGGGTTGACACATTTTACCAACCTTATGCTACTAAAATTTCCCTCCATGAGTACTTGTATTAGCTAGACCTTGCATGTTAATGAGAATTAAGCTCACCTCCTATTATTCTAATGATCTATGTATTATTTTTGTTTATTGATTTCTATCTATGGGTAATGTTTACCCCTCTCATTTTTCATTCATCCCCAACATCTCTTCATTGAACTTGGAAATCACTTGTAGGTCATATCCTATGCACACCAGGGTCTACACAGGATTTATCTATGGATAATATTTATCTCTCTCAATGCTACATTGCATTCCCGTGCCTCTATACAAAATACTTATGCATGTAGAGTGACTTGGTAGATTCTTTGTGATATTGTCTTTTTATCAAGAATTTGCATTATGTTGTGGTAGTACGAGCATTCACTCTATTCTAGGTGCATCACCTATTAATTTTAGTATCTTTTACCTTCTCCCTCCCTTTTCCTCTTAAATATCCTAGGTTTAAATTAATGATAGTTTACCTTTATGCTCTTTAGGACAATGCACTAGTCTTAAACTAGGTGCATTTAGAATAGAAGGAATTTTGCCTACTCTGAAGGCTCATCCTAAAGAGTGTAAGGGTCCACACCTTAGGGACATTCCCATCATTTTGATGATACAATCAATTCTAGTATGCACAACTGAGTGATAATACTTCTATGCCCAAAACCTTAGACTCTTATACCCCGTGCAAGGCCTTCATGCTTAACTACCCACTACCAAGCTTCCTCACATTATAGAGCATCCATGGGTGCATGTTTCAAATGACAATAGTTTTTAGCACACCCAGTGGGACCAGTTTGAAGAAAATATAAGGAATTGGTGCAAACTTTAGCTAATAAGTGTAGCAGACACTCAAAAAGAGCACCTGGTGACTCTAAACATCTTTGGTTCATAAAGATCAGACCCATATTTACATGCCAAGAATAAGAAGATAATCTACAAGAGTCATTGATTTCCATTTTAGTGAGCTTTCAGTGCCCTCAATAAGGAGAGTAAGAGCATCTTTGTCCCCTATCAAAAGGCACTACACAAGCCAGTCACCTCCAAGAGCTTAGTCTACACCACCATTCAAAATGTTTTATTATAATCGAGGATTATTCCCTATCCCATTCATGGAAGTCCCAAGGAATCAGTTGTTTGTGCCTTTTAATAGAGGTAGTCCATTAGTCCTAACACAATATGATGGCATTCTAGTGTCTACTCTCAAAATTTTATCCCATTTCATGGGTGAGAATTTAGCCTCCCCTATTGAGCATATCTAAGACATTACAAATATATTGTCAATATACCATGTCACCCAAGAAAATATCAAAGTCAGGTTACTAACATCTTCCTTTAAGGGAAAAGTTCTTCAATGGTATTAGGGCTTGAAACTAAACTTTATTCATAATTGGGATAAGTTCAACGAAGAATTATGTAAGTAGTTTAAATATAAAAGCAATCACTTTTCCTTGATAGAACAACTCACAATTATAAAGCAAACATCACATGAAATGATGATTGATTTCAACTTAAAATTACAAAGGGTTTGGGATAGAATCCCAAATTTGTGTAATCCATCTCTTAGCACTGCATTCTTGTATTTCCTAAAATATCTTAATAATGATATAGTAGTGATGATTCAATCCATGGGAGGCATGGTCCTCCCTAATTCTTATGAAGTTGTAGTGTGCAAAAAGATTTGATTGATTCAAGTAGGTAAAATCATGTCTAGACCCCCTATGCCTATATTCATAGAGCCTCTTCCCAATCAAGTAGCTACACAACTGATGCTAGCACCTATCCCTACTATGGTGAGCCCACCTACTTTATCCTCTACGTCTTCTAATGAATTGCATAAAGTGAAGATGTTATTTCAAAGTTTTGGTAATGAGCTAGTTGCCCTAAAAAGGCAACAAGAATAGTACCCTAGACATCATTAACCTTTCACTCAAAAATACTAATCAAATAGACCTCCATACCAAGGAAACATATAAATGAAAAACTATCTCAAATATATCAGAGTGCCTTATGTGTAGAAAGTTGATTCTACCAACACCTCCAAAGCCTTTATTCCAATAAAAAACAATCTAGTGTAGGATTTTAAGTGGTGTTTCCCATGCAACCAACCACATGATCAAGCTACTTTTGCAAATGAGAGCCTAAATCAAGTATTCATGGTGAAAAACATGCCTCAATTGTAAGAGTAATTGAGCATCATAGCTATGCAAATGGAGCAGGTCCAAGTGTCATCTCACCCACAAGATGGGTCTACTTTTGTCAACTAGAAAGAGGAAGCTTTCAGATATGTAAGTCAAAGTAGTATACCTGGTAGAGGAATCAATCCAGACTCTTTCAATACAAGATTCAAAAGGAGAGATATAGAAGAGGCCAAGGCACCTGCATAACTTCATGCCTAAAAAATATGGCACATTAAGAGTTACCATCTCAAGTTAGTGAGACAACACCAGGAGAGGTTGTTATTCCCAAGCCACAACCAAAAAGATATCAAGTTCCTTTCAATATAATAGAATAGATGAAGAAGATGAGCCTCAACATCATATTATGGGATGCACTCACTATTCTATCCCAATAGAATTTGCTGCAAGATGTGCTAAAAGGTTTCTAAGAGTGTCAAGCCCCCCAAATGGCACCTGATGCCTATACTAATCTATGTCATCCAAAAGTAAAAGAAGCGTAGGTGTAATATATTGATAATCTACCTCCATTCTATGTCTTCTTAATCATTGGTTATCATATAGTACATAGTTTCATGATCGACTCTGGTATAAGCAGCTCAGTAATGCCAAAGAAGATCATGAATATGCTTGGAATTACATAAGCCCCTATTTTGAATGGATTAGTCTAGTTCAATGATACGATAGTCAAAGCTATAGGTATAATCAAGAATTTGAATCTTAGACTACATACATGCCCAAACATTTCTATTGTGCAAGACATCACAGTCATTGACTTACCTCCCTATTTTACCATATGCCTCTCTCGAGAGTTCACAATAAAGATGGGTAGGTTTTTATCCTTATATTGGTCACATATGCTATTAAGAACTAGATATGGGACTAAAGTGACTATCAGGGTAGAGCCTATCTTCAAAATCCACATCGATCCATACACTCCCATCCTAGTTAAGCATAATTATGCAATGTTCAACCAAGAGGAGAACCTGATTATCCATGAGGCCACTACACCACTTGAAGAGATCCTAGATAATATATTGGATGAATAGGCATGTGAACATTTTAAGTGCAATTCATATGAAAATGCTAAGCTAGGGTTAGGTACATATTGCATCATGGAAGAAAATTCTATGCTTCGTGAGCTCATGAAAGCATATGAGGACCCTGAAGGTACATGGAAATTATACTTTGATGGCTCCTAAAGTAATAATGATGTAGGAGTTGGTGTCATGTTGGTCTTACCCAAAAATAAAAATACTTTCATGCATTCAAATTACATTTTTCTTACATGAACAATGCTACCGAGTATGAGGTGCTAATTCAAGGTCTTCATATTACACTGAAGAAAGGAATCAAGGTATTACAAGCACTGGGTGATAATGAGATGGTTGTCAACCAAGTTAGAGTGTAGAGCATGACTAATAATAGATTGATGAAATCCTATAAACATAGAGCATGGGATATGATAGAAAGATTCGATGTGTTCAACATCATTTCTATACCAAGAATATAGAATGTTGATGCAGAGAGGCTTGTGACTATAGGTACATAGTATGACATCTCATGTGACCTTATGAAAGATTTCAAACAAATCATCAAGATCATGATTAAACTGATAGTTCCTAACAACAAGGAGAATTGGAAAGTGTCTAAAAGTGATGAACAAATCATCAACTTCTTATAGGATGAGGCAGATTTTTGCACAATGAACCAGGTGCATTTATGAGCCTAATATGAAGATCAAGTCATCCAATTGAAAGGAAATAAACTACCAAAAGGTCTAATCACCCTATAAATTATATTAAACTTTGATAACCAATTCAAATGAGAAATTCACAACATGATAGTAGGAGATATGATGGCATATTTTCATGAAGTTATAATGACCTTAGAGGTTTTGATCCAATTTTAGCACAACATATAATTGAGTTAGATCCTGATGCACAACTTATGTACCAAAGGTAGAGGCTTGTTAATCAAAAGCTAGAACCATTGATGCGTAAGTAGATATCTAAGCCATTAAGGCTAGTATAATACTTACAATCAAGCATTCCTCATGGGTTGCCAACTTAGTCCTAGTGTGTAATAAAAATGGGGAAATTCATCTCTATCTGGACTTTAGGGATTTTGAATCGTATGCAAGTAAAAAACTTTATTTTTTTGTAATTTAGAAATTGATTTCGTAAAGTGAGTTGGTTTGAGATTGGTAAAATGGGACATCAGTAAGATCAAGATTTGGATAAGTTGGTTTAGATAGGGATTTTTACTTGAGATTGATAACCTAAATAAGGCTTCCCTCAAAAACCACTATCCTCTCCTATCAATGGAGAAGATCTTGAAGATGGTCATAGGAATAGAGAGATTCTCATTGCTAGATGGTTACTCAAGCTATAACCATATCCTTGCGTAAGAGTGTGACTATTACAAAACCACATTCACCACTAAGTGGGGAACCTTTGCATACCAATGCATTCCATTTGATTTAACAAAAATAGGTGAAACATATAAAGAGCCATGGATATGGCATCCAAATATCTCATCAATAAGATCATCATGGTTTACCTTGATGACATAACTATTTTACCTAAGTGTGAAAAAGATAATTTGGATCATCTAGGGCAGGTCTTCTAGAGGTACCATGAGTTTAGAATATCTTTGAACCCTAACAAATGTATCTTCATAGTTCATGAAGGCACCCTCCTTGGACACATCATTTATAAAGAGGGACTCACAATTTATCCATAGTGATTCAAAGCTATCTCATCCCTTCCCCTTCCAAGCCATAAGAAAAATCTCTATAGATTCTTGGGAAGAATCAACTTTGTGAGAAGATTTGTGCCTAGTTTTGTTATCCTATTCAAGCCTCTCACTACAATGTTAAATAAGAATGTTGAATTCAGTTGGACACATGATGTTAAATAAATTTTTGAGGCCATAAAGTGTACCATCACAAAATATCCTACCTTGATCAACCTAGACTATAGCAAGGATTTCATCCTTTACATATTTGGCAAAGTTGAAGGCATCTCAACCATCCTAACGTAGCAAAATCAAGATCAACTAGAACAACCAATTACATTCTTCAGCTAGGAACTAAATTATTATGAGTTTTGATATAGATTTATAGAGAAGCAGACACTTGAAGTTTTGAGAGTGATAAATAAATTTAGGCATATACTCTCTAACAATGATATCTAGCTCATGGTCATGCATGCAAGTGTCAAGGAGTTCCTGCTTAGCAATGACATCAATGAAAAGAGATCTAGATGGACCATGAAAGTGATAGAGTATGATATAGACATCTAGGTCACCAAGTTGGTGTAAAGAAATGGACTCTATGAGTAGTTAGCTAAAGTAGAAAAATCAAAGGATGATACAGTCTTAATGTCATGTGAGGAAGATCATGCAAGAAAAGAATCTAAAACCAATTAGGCATAGGATATGAGAGCCTTCCTTCATCATAATATATATCCTCCTGACCTTGACAAAGTTAAGCATGGACATTTTAGACTACATTCCATTCTCTATGTGATTATAGATGGTGCATTTTTTTGAAATTATCTCAATGGGATCCTCCTAAGGTGTGTGGAACTAGAGAAAATAAGTGGGATTATTCAATAATTCTATGAAGGCCCTACAGGAAGCCATTATGCACCCAAGACCACTACTATGAAGATCATGCTAGATGGCTATTATTGGCCAAATCTATTCAAGGGTACATATGCATATGTGTGATATTATAATAAATGCACCTTCTTCATAGTAAAATAAAGGCTTGCAAAATTATCATTGCACTCAATTCAAGTTGACCAACCCTTTGCACAATGGGGCCTAGATTTCCTAGTCATGGTTAACCTACCATCAAGTGATGGGCATAAATGGATTCTCACAACAATTGATTATTTCATGAGATGGACATAAGTAGTTGCACTTAAGGAGGCTAATAATACATCCATTCTTAACTTATATGAAGGAATTATAATGAGATTTAGAGTTTCAACCACCATTATCTCAGATAATTGAGCTAGATCCTGATGCACAACGTATGCACCAAAGGCAAAGACCTATTAATCCAAGGTTGGAACCATTGATGTGTAAGTAGATATATAAGATAATTGAGGATAGTATAATAATTCTAATCAAACATTATTCATGGGTTGCCAACTTAGTCCTAGTGTGTAATAAAAATGAGGAAATTCATCTCTATCTAGACTTTAGGGATCTGAATAAGGCTTCCCTAAAAAACCACTATCCTCTCTTATTAATGGAGAAGATCTTAAAAATGGTCATAGGAATGGAGAGATTCTCATTTTTGGATGGTTACTCAGGCTATAACTATTTCCTTGTGCAAGAGTGTGACTATTACAAAACCACATTCACCACTAAGAGGGGAACCTTTGCATACGAATGCATTCCATTTGATTTAACAAAAATAGGTGAAACCTACAAAAGATCCATAGATATGGCATCCAAATATCTCATCAATAAGATCATCTTGGTTACCTTGATGACATAACTATTTTCTCTAAGTGTGCAAAAGATAATTTAGATCATTGAGAGCAGGACTTCCAGAGGTACTGTGAGTTTAGAATATCTTTGAACCCTAGCAAATGTATCTTCATAGTTCATGAAGGCACCCTCCTTGGACACACCATTTATAAAGAGGGACTCATAATTGATCTAGAGTGGGTCAAAGCTATCTCATCCCTTCCCCTTTTAAGCCATAAGAAAAGTCTCCAGAGATTCTTGGGAAGAATCAACTTTGTGAGAAGATTTGTGCCTAGTTTTGATATCCTAGTCAAGCTTCTCACTGTGATGTTAAAGAAGAATGTTACATTCAGTTGGACACATGAGGTTAAATAAAATTTTGAGGCCATAAAGTGTGCCATCACACAAGATCCCACCTTGATCAACCTAGAATACAACAAGTATTTCATCCTTAACATATTTGGCAAAGCTGAAGGCATCTCAGCGATCCTGACGTATCAAAATCAAGACCAACTAGAACAACCAATTACATTCTTTAACTAGGAACTAAATTATTATGAGTTTTGATATAGATTTATATAGAAGTAGACACTTGTATTTATAAGAGTGGTAAATAAATTTAGGCATATGCTCTCCAACAACAAGATCTAGCTCATGGTCATGCATGCAAGTGTCAAAGAGTTCCTGCTTAGCAAAGACATCAATGAAAAGAGATCTAGATGGATCATGAAAGTGATAGAGTATGATATAGGCATATATTTCACCAAGTTGGTGTAAATAAAGGGATTCTTTGAGTAGTTAGCTAAAGTAGTAAAATCAAAGGATGATACAGTCTTGATGTCATGTGAGGAAGAGCATGCAAGCAAAGAATATACAACCAATTAGGCACAAGATATGAGAGCCTTCCTTCAGCATAATATGTATCCTCATAACCTTGAAAAAGCTAAGCATAGACATTTTAGACTATAGTCCATTCTATATGTGATTATAGATGGTGCAATTTTTTGAAATTATCTCAATTGGGTCCTCCCAAGGTGTGTGGAACTAGAGAAAATAAGTGGGATTATTCAATAATTCTATGAAGGCCCTACAGGAAGCCATTATGCACCCAAGACCACTACTATGAAGATCATGTTAGATGGCTATTATTTTCCAAATCTATTCAAGGGTGCATATGCATATTTGTGAAATTATAATAAATGCACCTTTTTCATAGGCAAACAAAGGCTTGCAAAATTATCATTGCACTCAATTCAAGTTGACCAACCCTTTGCACAATGGGGCCTAGATTTCCTAGTCATGGTTAACCTACCATCAAGTGATGGGCATAAATGGATTCTCACAACAATTGATTATTTCATGAGATGTACATAAGAAGTTTCACTCAAGGAGGCTAATAAGACATCCATCCTTAACTTTTATGAAGGCATTATAATGAGATTTAGTGTTCCAGCCACCATTATATGTGATAATTGAGATAGTTCCTAATGCACAACCTAAGCACCAAAGGCAAAGGCTTGTTAATCAAAGTCTAGAACCATTGATGTGTAAGTAGATATCTAAGATCATTGAGGATAGTATAATACTTCCAATCAAACATTCCTCATGGGTTGGCAACTTAGTCCCAATGTGTAATAAAAATGGGGAAATTCATCTCTATCTGGACTTTAAGGACCTGAACAAGGCTTCCCTCAAAAACCACTATTCTCTCTTGTCAATGGAGAAGATCTTGAAAATGGTCATAAGAATGGAGAGATTCTCATTTCTAGATGGTTACTCAGGATATAAATAGATCCTTTTGCAAGAGTGTGACTATTACAAAACCACATTCACCACTAAGTGGGGAGCCTTTGCATACCAACACATTCCATTCGATTTAACAAAAATAGATGAAACCTAAAAAAGAGCCATGGATATGGCATTCAAAGATCTCATTAATAAGATCATATTGGTTTACCTTGATGACATAACTATTTTCTCTAAGTGTGTAAAAGATAAGTTGGATCATTGAGAGCAGGTCTTCTAGAGGTAACATGAGTGCAGAATATCTTTGAACCCTAACAAATGTATCTTCATAGTTCATGAAAGCACCCTCCTTGGACACATCATTTATAAAGAGGGACTCACAATTTATCTAGATTGAGTCAAAGATATCTCATCCCTTCCCCTTCCAAGCCACAAGAAAAGTCTCTAGAGATTCTTGAGAAGGATCAACTTTGTGAGAAGATTTGTGCATGGTTTTTCTATCCTAGTCAAGCCTCTCACTACAATGTTAAATAATAATGTTACATTCAATTGGACACATGAGGTTAAAGAAATTTTTGAGGCCATAAAGTGTGCCATCACACAAGATCCTATGTTGATCAACCTAGAATATAGTAAGGATTTCATCCTTTACGTATTTGGCAAAGTTGAAGGCATCTCAACCATCCTGATGTAGCAAAATCAAGACCAACTAGAACAACCAATTACATTCTTTAGCTAGGAACTAAAGTATGATGAGTTTTGATATAGCTTTATAGAGAAGTAGACACTTGCATTTCTAAGAGTGCTAAATAAATTTAGGCATATGATCTCCAACAATAAGATCTAGCTCAAGGTCATGCATGCAAGTGTCAAGGAGTTCCTGCTTATCAAGGACATCAATGAAAAGAGATCTAGATGGATCATGAAAGTGATGGAGTACAATATAGACATCCAAGTCACCAAGTTGGTGTAAATAAAGGGAATATATGAGCATTTAGCTAAAGTATCAAAATCAAAGGATGATACAGTCTTAATTTCATGTGAGGAAGAGCATGCAAGCAAAGAATCTACAACCAATTAAGCACAGGATATGAGAGCCTTCCTTCATCATAATATGTATCCTCCTAACCTTGACAAATATAAGCATAGACATTTTAGATTTCAGTCCATTCTCTATGTGATTATAGATGGTGTGATTTTTTAAAAGTATCTCAATGTGGTCCTCCTAAGGTGTGTGGAACCAGAGCAAATAAGTGGTATTATTCAATAATTCTATGAAGGCCCTATAGGAGGCCATTATTCACCCAAGACCACTTCTATGAAGATCATGCTAGATGGATATTATTGGCCAACTCTATTCAAGGGTGCATACACATATGTGTGAAATTATAAGAAAATCACCTTCTTCATAGGCAAATAAAGGCTTACAACCTTAACATTTCACTCGATTCAAGTTGACCAACCCTTTGCATAGTGGGGCCTAGATTCCGTAGGCATGGTTAACCTACCATCAAGTGATGGGCATAAATGGATTCTCACAAAAATTAACTATTTCATGAGATGGGCATAAGTAGTTTCACTAAAGGAGGCTAATAAGACATCCATCCTTAACTTCTATGAAGGAATTATAATGAGATTTAGTGTTCCAACCACCATTATCTCTGATACTACTTTGGATTTCCTTGGAGCCAAGATAAGTGAATGGGATGTCAAGCAAAATATTTATCTAAGCACTTCATCAAATTATTACCCTCAGCTTAATGGTCTAGTTGAGTCCAAAAACAAAAGCCTAATTTGCATCATATAGAGGACTCTAGAGGATAATCAATGAGCTTGGCATATGAAGCTTATAATTGTACTTTGGGCTGATTGGATCATGCCCAAGAGAGTGTTGGGAAACTTGCCCTTCATGTTAGTCTATGGAAGGGAAGATAGGTTACCAATATCCCTAGAGTTGCCTTCTTTAGAACTTATATATCAGTTGGAGTTGCTTGAGAGTGATCCCCTTAAAGTAAGAATGGTAGAGCTCATAGATTTCAAAAAAAATAGAGTGCAAGATGTGCACACCATGGAACTTCAATAAGCATAGACAAAGAAGGTCTTTGACAAAATGGCTAGTAAGATAAGTTTCTAGGTGGGAGACTTAGTACTCAAATGGGATGTAGATAGAGTGAAAGTCAGGAGGCACACGAAGTTTGACACAATATGGAGTGGTCTATTTACCATCACCAGTTGTAAGCCATCCAATACCTTCTAACTTGATAAAATGAATGGAGAAGAGCTACCTATCTCAATCAATGAGATTCACTCAACAAATATCTACATTAAGTCTTATATAAATTGTAAATAAGTAGAGTAGATGCTTTTTAATTTCCCTAAAGTGCACTTTGCATGCCCTTATTTTAAATTATTTTTAATTCCTCTAAGCACTTGTGCACACTATTTTCTTATCTTAGGTCATTTTCTCTAAGCACTTTTGGTGCAATTATTGTCTCATCAGGTGAATCTCAACTCATTTCAAAACCAAAGATGTGCCCTAGTCTATTTGTGAGAGAAAGAACCAAAAATCCAAAAGACTCTATGCCAAATGTATTAATAAAAGGCTACTAGATTCTTTTTTAGTAGGCAAGTGGTCCAAAAAGGTTTTTAGAAGTTTTGAATTTTTGAGTCACTCCTAGTCAATGAGAAAATTTCCATAGCCCTATAGGAGATTCGTGCACCTATAAAAAACCTGAGTGTTTTAAGTAAATTAAGTATAGACATTTCTCATTTGTGCCCAAGCTCAAGATAAAGGTATAAATCTGCACAACAAAGCAATGATGACTTGTGCCTGCATAAAGATTTCAATACGTGCCTGCATGCAGGATTTTATGGCATGCAAGTATAAGAGTGCATGAATTCAAGGATATAGGTCCCTACTTTTTGGAGTGGCTAAGTGAAGGTCAAATATAGGAAGTAATATGAATTATTAAGAATGTGCTTACGATATTCAATCCTTGTTCATGCCCTTATTAAAAATATTCCTCACACTTAGTATATGCAATTCCATGCCAACACGTAGTATTATAAATTTTTGGCTATGAGCTGTGCAATATATAGCTCTCCACGTGGTGATCTGGTGCTCATCTAAAGTGCATCCCTTTCATCATAATTTCAAGTAGTGTTATTGGTTGGTGAGGAATGGAAAGGGTGATCCACCAAACTACCATAGTAAAGAAGTGGCACCCATGTGTCACATTTGCACTACTCCTACCCAATAAGCCAAAATCCCTTTGAGATGATGCATTTATCTTACAGAGATACACCCAAGACTAATCATGAAGCACCACATG
Organism: Torreya grandis; assembly: GCA_037957365.1. Taxonomy (NCBI): domain Eukaryota; kingdom Viridiplantae; phylum Streptophyta; class Pinopsida; order Cupressales; family Taxaceae; genus Torreya; species Torreya grandis. The sequence continues at coordinate 2,635,214 of JARHVA010000667.1, forward strand.
CCAAGTAGTAGCAAGATATGAAGAATGTTATTGGAGGTAGTTGAGAATAACTTGATGTATTGTCAGAATGATTAAATGCATAAGTGGCTACTAGATATTAGGACTTGATTACATGTCACCTTCTAACCTTTTTAGATAGATATTTTATTCCCTTATGCACACATGTATCTAGAGATGATCCTGCCACCAACTTCAGATCCAATCATCAGGCATATTTCAAGAAGCATGGCTATAGCACCATAAAATAATTTAATGCTACATAGACCACCCTACATAGAACATTTACTATAAAATAGGGTTGTTCACTATAAAATCCCAGTTCTTTCACTAAAAAAGGGTTGACACATTTTATCAGCCTTATGATGTTGAAATTGCCCTCTATAAGCACTTGTATTGGCTAGACCTTACATATTAATTAGAATTAAGTTCACCTCCTTCTATTATTATAATGATCTATATGATATTTATGTTTGTTGATTTCTATCTATGGGTAATTTTCTCCCCTCTCATTTATCATTCATCTCCAACACCTCTTCATTGAACTCAGAACTCACTTGCAAATCATATCATGTACGCACTAGGGTCTACACAAGCTTTATCTATGGATAATCTTCATCCCTATAAACACTGCATTACATGTTTGCACCTCTATACTAAATAATTTGCATGTAGAGTGACTTGGAATAATATGTATGATATTATCTTATTCTCAAGAGTTTGCATTGTGTTTATGGTAGTAGGAGTACTCACTCTATTTTGGGTACATCATCTTTTACTTTCAACATCTCTTACATTTTCCCTCCCTTTTCCTCTCAAATATCCTAGGTTTAGATTAGTGGTAGTTTACCTTTCTACTCTTTAGGACTACATGCTAGTCTTAAACTAGGTGCATTTAGAATAGAATGAATCTAGCCTACTCTAGAGGCTCATCCCAAGGAGCGCAATGGTCCCACACCTTGGGGATATTCCCATCATTATGATGAGACAAACAATGTTCATTTGTGTAGTTGAGTGATAATAATTCCATGCCAAATACCTTAGACTCTTGCACCCCATACAAGACCTTCATGCTCAGTACCCCACTACCAAGCTTCCCCGTGTCATGGAGCATCCACGGGTGCATGTTTTGAATGAAAATAGTTTAATTTTTAATGTTATTTTTGATGATGAATCTATTGATATGTCAACTAACAAAGATGACTTATGTAAAGAAATAATGTAATTTATATATAGGATTATGAAAGGAAAATCACCTCATGAAGTGCTTGTAAAACTTTATATACAGTAGAAAAAGGAGTCTAATTTAACTCTTATGAAGGATGAAGCCAAAAAATAAGTTGGTGTACAAGATGTAAAAGAAGAGGAAGATAGAAAATAACCTATGATAGAGTATATAGAGGAAAATGAAATAATTTGGTATTATATTATGCAAGATTTAGATTGCTTAGACCTCATAGGAGATGAGGTAGTGATTATAGTAGTTGAAGATGATCCATTAGAGTTCAATAGTCAAGATGGAGAGAAGGTAAAAGCTATCATCAATTCACTAGAGGGAGAAATTTAAGATGAATAAAGAATAATTCAAATCCAATGACCATGTTTCCCATTAGAACATTTCAAGGAGATGAACTTATAGATCATATAAGTGAAAAATATTAGAATAAAGTGAAAAATATTAGAATAAATTAAAGAATTGTAGCCAAGAAGGTGAACAAGGTGATGAAAACAAAGTGACCATCCAATGTAAGCAAGGAATAGAAGTATGTGAGTTGGTTAAAGAATAATTATGGGTATTTGATGATACAAGGAAATATTAGAAATAACTAGTGAAGGAACTTGAGAAGATAAGAGAGAAGCCTAGAGAATCATGGAGAAAGAAAGTAGAAGCAAGAGAGGATGACAAGAACAATGAGGTCCTTGAAGAGACTAGTAAGTATCATGAAATTCATTTGATGGGTGCTAACCAAGATGTTGTAGGTTTGAAGATGAGAAAGAATGAGTCACTTCATGATCATATGGAGGAAAGAAACAAGAAATCACAAGAGCTCATGATTAATAAAGAAATAGATAAGAGTAGACAAGAGGGGTAGTTGATGGAGTATATACAATTGAAGGAGGATAATATCAGTCCTAAGGAGATTCAAGGAAGTAATGAGAAAATTTTAGCATGGAGAAAGAGAAGAAAGGGAAGTCTTATCCCAAGAATAAATCCAAGAAGTAAGCAAATAAGTGAATAACAAAGGCTCATGGAAGGAGAGCCACAAGTAAGAAAGCTAGAAAGCAAGCAAAAGAATCAAGAACAAGGTAAGAAAGTGGTCTATTCAAATTATAATGTTTCAGATAAATTTGTTGAAGGTATGCCTTATGTTAGTAAGGTGAGAATTTGTAAAGTAGTGTTGTGTTATGATGAACCTAGATGGGTTAATGAAATTTCATATCAAGATAAGCAAGATAAGGTGAAGTGTCATGAAGAGTCAGACAAAGAAGATGTCAAGGAGAGTTTGAAGAAAAAAAGAGGTGTGAGCAATATTTAAATCATGAAAATGAAGGAGAAATTATGGATGAGAATTAAGACCAACCAATAATTCAAGAACCAAGTATGACAAGTGTAGAAGAAAGCCATGGAATAAAATCAAGATGGAAAAATGAGAATCAGTACTTGGAAGAAGAGCATGATAGAGAGAAGTTAGAGATGGAGAAGATAGAAGATGAAGTTGTTAGGGTGATTAATTTACCATTATAAAATAAATGAGTAATATTTAATTACTCATAATTGTTTTTAATATTGTTATTTACCATAGATAGGTTGTTAGGTTATTTAGGTGGGTAAATTTGAAATATTTTTTAATCTTGGTATTTGTAACTCCCAATTCATATTTGGGAGATTTTCCATTATACTTTGGTTTTATCTCTCCTATTTTTAGGAGCTATTAAGAACTCATATTCATGTATAAATATGAAGCTCAGATATGTAATTATAATTTAGAATCAATATAATATAATTGATCCTCTATATATGTTATCAGTAAGTCAACTCTTAGACCATAATTTGAAGATTGACTTCAACTGTAAAGGTGGAAAAAAATTGCGTTTATCATAGACCAATCTAGAAACTCCAAAATTTTTGCACGAGCATCCAATGTGAATAATATGCTTGTGCAAATCCATTGAGATCTTGAACCTGTGAGGAGAAGCTCGTGCACTCCCACAACCAAAGTTGTCAGCTGTAGACAAAAAGAAAGGCATTGAAATAAAAGGATCCATGACCCTTGAGAAGAAGGCTATTATTTATTCCCAGCATTAGAATAAATAAATTAATTTTTATTTTTAGTGGAGGATGTCATATTTGCCAAAATGTATTTTTTCACAAATATTCTTGATGTGGTGTCCATTTTGATAGTGGCATTCATTCTAGTATTGATTTGTTTATATTAATATTCAAAATCATAAACTTTATTCTCTATCTACTTGAGTAGTGAATCAGAGCATTGGAGATCAACCTTTAAATAAAAAATCTTAGATTTTTCAAGATTAGTATATTTATCAAGCTTGGCCTCATAAAATCAACATTTAAAAACTAGTTTGGCATCCATTTTTGTATTCATTCTTGTAGATTGCTTTACATTAGATTGCATTGGAGAAGAAAGATGTAATATTGGAGTGGTGTTCCAAAGCCAAATAAACACTACATTGGAGAGAATCTTGGCATCATCCTTGGTGTCATAAGGAGCTTGACATTGGAGAAAATAGGTTGGTATCTTGTTTTTTAGTTTATAAATTATAATATGTAGTTAATAAGCTATTAAATTCTTACCAAGGCACCAAACCAACCCTTTAATCCACAAAACCACCAATTAAATATCATATTTGCTTCAACTATAATCCAAAACCACTTATTTATTTCTCAAACTTGCCTAAGAAAAAATTCCTTTGCTACACATTTCAAAACAATCTACTTATTGGCCAACCCATGGTATTAGGTGGGAGGGTGGTTTTAGAGAAAATTAGATTTATAAGCCTTTAAATAACAATTTGTCCTTTTCAAATCTTGAAATGATACATAGGTGAGTTAGTGGGAAAGTTTTTTTGTAAAGGGTAGGTGGGAGGTTCAAATCCCCCAAAATATTTTTTTGGTGAAACTTTTAGTAGCCCTCCAAATCTAACAAAATGCTAAATTTCATTATAACTAACTAAATTAGTAAAAAAATAACATAATTTTTTTATTTTCTTTTTAAAAAGGGACAAAAGGAAATATATGTATATATATATATATATATATATATATATATATATATATATATATATATGTTTTTGCCAAAAAAGGACCAAAAAGCCCAAAAAACCAAAAGAAAAGAAAAGTGAATTTTCATTTTTTATAAAGCAGTGTAAATTTATTTTTTATATTACAAGAAATTATAATTGTATTGTAAAAAATCATGAGATTTTCAAACTTGATGTAGTTATCGATCAAAGATATGTCTCTGACTCATGTTTATGGGTAATACCATCGCACTTGAGTTACTGCATACAACACCTAACATAGCTATAACAATGCCATCTAGAAATCATCCCTTTAAATCATCAAGGAGAAATCAGACACATTCACTCATATCCTTCCCTTCATTTACCCATTCATGACAATCGAAAGACATAAATCTTGACTAGTGGCATTTTTAAGTATATAATGAGGTTATATATGTATATGTGGAGATTCATCTAAGTAGGTGATAGTGATTAAATGAACCCTTTTTATTAATATTTAGGTACCAAGTATTGGATTATTTCCCATATGTTTACACCTCTTTCTTTTACTACCAAGTATATAGAAAGGGTGAGCTCTTACTTTGTACCGATGGGTATAAAGGAAGGACACATATAAAGAAAGGTTTGGTATATTAATTTGATGGTATATCTAAAGGGAGACCTATATATTCTTATAATTTTTGATGCCTAAATGCCTTGAGATCCCCTAAAACTTATTAAAATTTTCCAAAAACACTCTTAACCAAACCAAATCATTATTCTTCTAGTCACGTAATGTCATTCAAAATCACTAGTTGAAAGTATTATTCATCATCACTATTCACTATGGGAGCCACTATCACTATTCATGATGACATGGTAAGTGACATGGCATGTGACATGGAATGTGATTTGGAGGTGATATGGCAAGTGACATGGCTTAAAAATGACATGGTTTGATGTGGGACACCATACCCCACTTGGGACCCTTTCCCAAAGTGCCTAATGACCTCATTTCAACATCACAAAGTTCCCCCCTTGATATGTGGAAAATTTCCCCTTAAGGAATCATCATTCGAACATATATTTTATCTTCCCACATGAAATTAGACTTTAAAAGAGATACCTACCTCTTTAAGACTTTGGGAAAGACAAAGGGCACCCATTTTTGACTTCTTAGTCAAAATGGGAGACTTCTCAACCCAAATGGGAATCTTCCACAACCTCACCTTAGAATTTTCATCCCCCACATGGAAAATGGCACCTAATTTTGTGTTCCACCCCTTTAATAACTTGTGTGAAATCAATAAATGGAGGGGAGAAGTATTTGGTCTTGTTTAAACCCATGTGTATGATTCTCATTCAAAATTGGACTCATGTGCAAGGTGGGAGACACACCAACCCCAAATGGGAGACTTATGATAAAAGTGGGAATCCACACCAACCTCATCCTTGACTCATTCATGATCCCACTTGGATAAATTATAATTGCTTCACTATTCCTCTATTTTGGCATGTTTCTTCACATCAACTGCAATAAATACCCCCCCTCTCCTTCACCCAAGGTTAAGTGGGAAGTTAGTATTTTATTATTGACATTTGTGTTGAAGTTTTGGAGGTATCATAAAATAGGTAATAATCTTGAAGAGAAGGATCTCAAGAAATAAAAATCTTTCAAAATTACTTCAAGTCTTCATCAACTATCAACAAGCCAATCTTCATCAACAAGCATCTTCAAGCATTGAGGTAATCTTGTTGTTTACTTATCTTAATTTATGTATTCCTTTCCCTTTGGACTTATTATTTCACTTTCTTCCTTCATCATCTTATTTTAATTTTATCCTCTTATCCATATCCCTTTTGTCTTCTTGATCACCATTTACCCTTTTGCCTTCTTAGCCTCATTTTGACCATTTGCCCCTTTGCCTTCTTGACCTCATTTTGACCATTGTCCCCTTTGCCTTCTTGGCCCTATTTTGACCATTTATCCCTCATGTTTTATTTAACACATTACCCTTCACCATATCAACCCCTTCCAAACCCAAACCAAATCACTCTTTTGACCTTTATCAAACCAATCCAAACCAAAAACCACAACTTTATTTTAGTTAATTTTCAGCATTAACATTATTTAAACTAGTTGTTTTATTTTATCCATCTAAGCAAATAATTTAGTTTTATTGATTAAATTGATATTATTTTTTGTATTTAATTTAATTTTTATATTCATATAATTTAAATATATTTATTTTATCATTACCACTTAAGTGTTTAAAAGTAGGTGGATTGGCAACCTCCTAGAAAGCTTTCACTTCTATGATCTAGCTCATGCTAGGCAATCCACCCATATACTTATCTAACAAACAAGTTTATTTCAGTGTTATATTATTTTCAAGTCATCCTCCCAAGCCAAAAAGGAGATCTCCACAATTATCTAGATTCAATGTGCACACATTCAATAGGTTTTTCTACACACCCTATTCCTATTTTTTTTTCTCAAAAAAATTAAGAGAAATGTTTTGGCACGCCCGATGGGACCCTCGAGTTTTCTTGAGTCAATTAGTTATCTTAAGACATTTATAAATTCATTAATGAACATTTTATTTTGTTACATTAGTGAAAAAAATCATTTAGTTGCATTAGTTAAAAAAATCATTTAGTTGCATATTTACTTACATTCTTAGTTGCATACTTTCTTTAATTATTAGTTGCATTTTTAAGAAAATTAAGTTTTATTTTCTTTCTTGAAACAAAAAAGGTTTTCATCCTAGGGATAGGTTGTATTTTACATCTTGCATTTAAGTGCATTTTAGTTATTTCTTGTTTGCATGAAAAGACACCAAACTTTTATTTTGATTAAAAAATTGAGTGCATTCATGGTATTACCTGATTAATGATTAGCTCACCTAGATTAGTTAAATTCATTATGAATTAATCATAGCACAAATATGTTACAGTACCAAACCATACACACAAATTAAACATCAAAATTTATTTGAGACAAGGCCCATTAGGATTTCATCACCCTTTGGATCACCTTACCCTACCTAATGATCCCACTTGGATTTTCACCAAGGGGAGGACCCACTCCATTCTCTAGCAGAGTATAAACTCTAAACAAATGGTATATGGCTAAGCACCTACACTAACTATGGAATTATGAAGTGAGGGGAGTAAGCCCCCAGTACCATGCCATACACCCAATCTAGTGAAGATTATTTGAGCACCAAAATTCAACTCAAAACCATACGTAGATGACTTTTCTATTACCTAACTTACAAGCCAATTTTTCCTTTCACATTCTTTAAGGCATAAGACAAAAGTGATTTAAATAAATCCTAATATTAACTATGCTTTTAGTGTGTGTTTTATTTGCTTTGGTTTTTTCTTTGATTGCTCATTGTGTGAGGAAAGAGATTCATTATCCATTTCTAAATTTCTCATATGGTCTTACCCAGACAAAAGGTGAAAAACCAAAAAAACCCACCACCATCTTCTTATTCATCCTCATCCATGGATTATACCTCAGATGTTGATAGATTGTCCCATGCTTCACCACATCATTCTCCCCCACCTAAAATGCCTAAAATAGTCCTTGAAAGTGATTTAGATTTTTCCACCTTTATGGATAAAAATCTGGTTGCTTTACAACACTATCTTAATACCTTAGCCTATCATACTTCGATGGCTTTGATTCCTCTCATAGATCCATCCTATGGTATGCCACACCACCTTATGGTTGGTGTTGCATCATCCCACCCTTCTCTTAGTCAAGATTCATCTTCTACCATTGGTCCATCTACCACCACCACCCAAACACTTATTACCCCAACCAATACCTCTAATGTTGGTTCAACTTTACCCTTTGTCATTTTTACCCCTTTTGTTGGCATAATGTCTTCCACACCCATTTCTACCACTATACCAACCTCAATACCCTTCAAAACTTGGTACTCTCCATACCATAAACAGTTCCCCCTATAAGCACTTTGGTCACTACCCACCTTCAACCAACTAACCCACTAATCACTTCGATGCCATACAGCAACCCTCCAACACATACCCATGACATCTTATCAATATATTCCTAACACACAAGTATGCATGCCTTCACCTTCCACCCAATATTACGTGACCTCACACACACATGTGACATCATCCCAACCATCCACTAGTTATTCCCATGTCACCCAACCCCAACAAAACATGTCATATACCTATACAACCCAATAACCCCAAACAAACTTGGTCAAGATGCTAATGGAGAAAATGGCTACCCTTGAGTCATCCATCTCAGGATCACATAACCTTATCTCTTATGACTGAATTTACAATGAACCCATCCATACATCTATCCCTCTCCAACTATATCCTCCATAATGGGAATTACCAAAATTCTCTAAATTTCAAAGCAAGGAAGACCCCTAACAATATTTAAGAGCATTTAGGCATGTATGTTACTTGATTGCCCATGATGAAGCTCTTCTCCTCTATACCTTTCATATGTCCTTATCTAGACCAGCATTAGATTGGTATAGTGTTATCGTAAAACACTCCATCTTCTCCTTCATGCAACTAGCCCAAACTTTTTTGGATCACTTTTTGATCAATATATTCATGAAAAAATCTATTACCAACCTCTACTCCATTCAGAAATTCAAAGATGAATCTATTACCAATTTCATGGCTCATTGGAGGAGCCTAATCAACCAATTTTCTTTTTTATTACCTCAACCTGAGCTTATAAATCTCTTCACCCAGGCATGTGCAAAACACATTTCATTGACATTGTGTGTCCAAAGCTTTTAGACATTCGATAAAGCTTTTACCATGGCTCAAAAACTAGATAACAGAGCCATTGATGAGTGAATATTAAAGTTGAATAACAAGAACCCAACTTACAAACCCAATAAACCCTCTTCTTACAAACTAAACAACCCAACCAATACCAATTCCAAGAATAAATCCACTGCCAATGCTATTGTCCTCAAAGCCACACCTCCGCCATCTACCAACTAACAGAACCCAACGACCAAACCTCTAACCTCTTCAACTATCCAAACTAAAACCAAAGGAATAAAACTTGGAATAACCATAAACCATTAACTCCACTTGGGGAGCCTTATCCTTCTATTTGGAAAAGTAACTAAAAGCTAATATCATCCAACTTCCACCAATTAAACCACTTCAATAGTTTGATGCTTCTCGCCCCATGCCTAGTTGGTATAATGAGAATGACTATTGTGCTTTTCACTGAGTCATAGGACATGATATCAATAGGTGCAATACCTTTAAATACCTTGTCAAATCCCTCATTGACAAGGGGAGCTCACATTAGACAATCCTAATGTGTCATCGAACCAATCTCTTGACATATTTTTCAAGCCTTTTCCTAATCATGCTCCTTCTACCCCTCATCATGAAAATAAACCTGAATCATCTCATGAGGCACATACTATTAATATGGTTACTAGTGAACCTATTGATGAAGGAAATGTTACCTCAATCACTTCTTTCTCCATTATCCCAATGGAAGAAAAAATACTGCCTTCTATTCTTTTGGACAACCCAAAGGAAGCAACCATATCCACACCTCTATCAGAGGATACCACACCTACCTCCCCTATCATATAACCATCCACCCCCTCTTTGGAAGATATCTCACAAGAGAAGATGACTCCATCTACCCAACCTCTAATTACAAAACCTTCTATCAAAGGTCAAGATAAAGGTAAGGGAACCAAACTATAACTTTTAACTCCTTCTTTGACAGACTAACCTAGCCCTTCTAAACTAACTAAATCCTCCACCTAACCAACCAAAAACTCCTCCAAATTGATTGACCCTCAAACACCTATACCTACCAAGACAACTAAAGTGACCAAATCCCCTCCAAAACCAACAACTAAAACAACCAAAGAGGTAAAATCACCAAAGGGCTCAAAACCTCAAATTTTACCTCCCTCAACCTTGCCCTCCATTCTGGGTCCCCATTCCTCTACCTTAAAGTCCATAATTTTTACCAAAACCCTACCACCTTTATTGGTCACACCTTCATACTTGCTTTCTAAAACACCTTTCCCTACTACACCAACCATTTCTAAGTTACCTAACTTGCCCTCCTCTTCCACCCACCCATCAACCATCATGCCTAAACTAAAACCATCAACCAAGCATACCACTTTATCCAAGACACCTACCACCAAACCTACATCCAAACAACCTCCCACTTTAACACCCAAAGCAAAAACCACTAAAAATATACCACCTTTAGCCAAATCTTACTTAACCATTCTCCAAAGGTTGTTACAAACTTCTTCCTTGAGCTTACCACCCATCAAACCCTTTGACCCTTTATGTACCAAACCCTCTTGGTTTAATGATAACTTGATATGTGCATATCATAGGGCACCAAGACATGACATTAAAAATTATAAGTCTCTCCAATCACTTATTCACAACTTGTATGAAGATGATGATCTATTATCAGATAAACCTCCTTCCTCTCCATTGTTAATCTAACCACCAACTCAACCCATCTGATATTCAATCTCACCCAAAAGTGAAGAGGAGGAACCAAAGCAACCATCTAATCTATAGAACCCCCTTATCCACACTATTCACATGATTACCTAATCTCGAGCCCAATAGAAGGATAAAGGGAAGACTAAGGCATCCATTCCTTGGACTTACCCTTCTCTAAACTCCCAAGAAAATAATATCCAACCTTCTCCATCTTCAAACAAATCCAAGGTGTCTATCTTAGGTGCCTCCCCATCTAACCCTCCATACCATAACCCATATGCAATATCCATCTAAAAAGCTATCCTTAGGTAACTTCACCAAACTCCAACAAAGATGAGCTTGTATGAGTTAATCTCTACCTCTCCCCATCACCATCAAGTACTCATAGAGGATTTGTAATCCAACGAGGTCCAACCTGATGATCCTCAACCTCTAGCCACTTTTGTTGGTACCCTTCAGACTTCCAACCTTGTCACCTTCAAGAATTTAGAAATACCTTCTATTCATTCAAAAGACCCCAATCCTCCCCTCTTCATTATAGCATACATCAATCAAACCTACATAAAAAGGGTGATGATCAATGGGGGAGATAGCATCAATATTATCTCTTCCTATGCTTATGACTAGCTATAGTTACCTGAAAACATCATGTCTAAAAGCTCAGTGGTCCTTCGATCTTTCAATGATACTATGGCTACCACCTTGGGCACAGTTATCCTCTACATATGTGTAGGGCCTTGTACTATTCTCAAACTCTTTTATGTTGTATAATGAGAGTTTTAATACAACATTTTACTCGGACACCCTTGGATTCATGCCATGAGTTGTGTCCCTTCTACCCTACATCGATGTGTCAAGTTTGATCATGAAGGGCAAGTTGTGACTTTCCAAGCTGACCCTAGTCCTTTTACATCTTGCAATATGACATATCAACCCAATGATGTCCTTCTTCCTCCTTTATCCACAATACAACCATCTACCAACAACACAACCTCACCAACTAAAACCCATAGCATTTCCACACCTAATGTTGATGAAGCTTCCACTACCTCATCTATCCCCTCTTCGAAGATTCCTATAGAAGTCCCCATAACAACCACATTCCAACATCTTTTTTGGGGAGAATATAGACTCTTAGCCTTAGATGCCCTCCTTAATCCCCAAGAATATGGGAATCTTAGACATGACCTTTCTTATGACCCTAACATTAAAACCATCATCCCCATCGATCTCCCTAACCATAAAACAAATTTTATTTGTGGGGCTCTTGATCAGCCACTTCTATCCCCTACCACTACATCATCCATCCAACCATTTACCTCTAACTTTTACTATCTTATCAAACCAAATTTTACTAAGTTGTATCTTCATAAATGTGTGTAGAAAGGATTTAGCCTTGATCACTATAAATAAGGGCCTCATAAGTTACCCCATCTCAAAACTTTGCAACCTCATGATTCATTTGGCCTTGGGTATGAACCACCTCAAGAATCCACCAATTCACCAAAACCCATTGCCACCATAGAGGATGATATCCCATCCTTGCCAACCCAACCACTTTCTCCACTTTTACATCATGAAATGGTAGAGAATGATTCTCCCATCATCAATATCATCCGACATTAAGATGATGATTCCATTCTTACCTACTTTAGTATAGGGGATTCTTCTATCCACAAATCCCTTCCTCCTAATGCCCTAACTATGTTGAATGAATCTACCATCTATATCAACTTGGGCACTCTGGATAACCCCCACATTGTCAAATTGGGACAATCATTAAAGACCAAGGAACTTCAATATTTATCCTCTTCCTTCTAAGACTGTAGCATAGCATTCACTTGGTCTTACAATGATATGCCTAGAATTGACCCCACCATTGCTACCCATAACATAGTCACTCACCGTGATGCCAAACATGTTAAATAGAAACTTTGATGAATGCATCCATGCATAGCCATTCTCATCAAAGAAGAGCTTCAATGTCTCCTATATTTAAACTTCATTCAACCCATTAACTATCCCTAATGGGTGTTAAACATTATACCTATCACCAAATTCATTGGGGGTCTATGCATTTGTGTGGACTTTCATGACCTTAACCTTGCCTGCCTCAAGAATGACTTCCCTCTACCTAGCATAAACCAACTTGTTGATCTTACAACTAGCCACGAGATGTTATCTCTCATGGATGGGTTTTTAGGTTATAATCAGATCTTGATTGCTCCTTAAGATCAACATAAAACTACCTTTGCCACCCCTTGGGGAAATTTCTACTATAGATTCATGCCTTTTAGGTTAAAGAATGTTGGTGCAATATACCAACGTGCCATGACATATATTTTCCATGATATCATCCATAAAATTGTAGAAGACTATGTGGATGACCTTCTTGAGAAATCCCAACTTTGAAAAGATCACTTGACTACTCTTATGATTATATTTGAGTGCCTCATCCATTTTCATGTTCATCTAAATCCTAAGAAATGCATTTTTGGGGTCCTTTCAGGAAAGCTTCTTGGCTTTATCATCTCTCTTCATGGAATTGAAATAGACCCTACTAAAGTTAGAGAAATTTTAGTCATGCCTCCTCCAACCAACCTTAAGCAGCTTTGTATCCTATAGGGAAAACTCCAATCCATTCATCATTTCATTTCCCAACTTTTAGACCAATTCCAACCTTTCCATCACCTTTTGATGAAGGATGTCTCTTTCAAATGGAATAGTGATTGTCAAAAGGCTTTTTATTTGCTCAAATAGTACCTTTTATCACCACATGTCCTCATCCCTCCTAAGGATGACCACCCCTTTTATCTATATCTCTATCACCAATCATTCCCTAGGGGCAATGTTGGCTCACTAAGATGAACAACATAAAGAGTAAGCTATATACTACATTATCTATACGCTTGTTGAATATGAGACTCGGTATACACACACTGAGAAACTTTACTTAGCATTGACCTTCATGGCTACCAAACTTTGCCACTACCTTTTTAACCATAAAACCTATGTCATCACTAATACCTACCTGCTCAAATACATGCACTCTAAATCATACAAAAATCAACATATGGCTAAGTGGCTCATGCTTCTAGCTGAATTTGACCTTGAATTCCTTCAATATAAGTTGATTAAAGGTTAGGTCATTATCAATCAATTGGTCAAAGCTCCTTTAGAAATTAACCAACCATCTCCTCTTGCCTTTTTAGATGAGTCTATCATGACTCTTTTTCAATAAGATGACATTACCTACCAAAAGACCATGTTCTTTGATGGCTCAAAATGCCAACAAGGAGAGGGTGCTGGAGTTATTCTCATTCCTCTCGATGGGGAACCCCTTCCTCTCTCCCTAAGACTTGAATTTTAATGCACCAATAATATGGTTGAGTATGAATCCCTAGTGATAGGTATTTGAACTACTCAAAACTTAGGAATTAAGACAATCCATGTCTTTGGTGATTCCCAGCTTGTGGTCAACTAGGTCAATGGATCATATCAATGTAAAAATGATGTCTTGCTAAAATATAAACTTTTAGTTGACAAAATCTTAAAATAATTTGAACATTACCTAGTACAATCCATTCCTTGATCTACCAATAAATTTGTGGATACAATGGCCTACTTTACTTCTCAGATCCCTTCTCAACCTTCCAATTCCAAAATATTTGTCATCATTCATCATTTTACCACACCCTCTTATGGCCAATCTGACCTCCCTACTATTTTTAATGTAGAGGAAACCCCATCTAACATTTGGTATGACCAAACTTTCAACTACCTCAACCTAGGCATTGTTCCTCCCAACCTCTCTAGGAATACTTGAAGAGTTTTTATTCAGAGTACCTCTCGTTACACCATACTAGGGGGAATCCTTTACAAAAATGGTTTTGATAGTCTCCTTATTTGTTTCCTACATATCCATGAAGCTTCCCATGCCATCAAAGAAATACATGATGGGATCTATGGGGGACACTATAACAACCTAGCAGTCACTAAACGTATCCTTCATCTTGTGTACTATTGACCCACCCTCAACCAAGATTGTTGTGATTATTTAAAAAAGTGTGTTAAATATCAACAACATTCTAGTTTACATCATGTGCCAACCAATAGCCTCCAAGTATCTAAGGAATTTTGACCTTTATCTCAATGGGAGCCCGATCTCATTGGGCAAATTAACCCCCTTTCTTCACAGCGACATAGCTCCATCATCACAACCACCAAATACTTCACCAAGTGGGTGGAAGTTATTCCTCTAATCTCTACCAAAGTGGAAAAGATTGTTAACTTTATCAACCACCATATCATGTGTCACTTTGGTGTTCCTCATAAGATCATCACTGATAATAGCAAATCCTTCAAGAATAAACAAGTCCAAGGTTTATGTGATGCATTTGGCATCGATTTAAGTTTTTCCTCACCTTAATTACCATAATAAAATGGACAAGAAGAAGCCTTTAATAAAATACTCACCAAAATATTAACCAAAGTTTTCAGTGCTTTAGGTCGAGATTGGCACTTGCACATCCCATTCACCTTATGGGCTTATCACACTAGCATTCAAACCTCTACAAGTGTTACCCATTTCTCTCTAGTCTTAATAGTAGAGGAATTCTTGCCTCTTAAAGTCCAAATCCCCTCTCTTCACATATATTTTAAAGAACTCATTTCTGAGGAAGATTTTCATCAGCATTATTTATCTCAACTTGAGCTACTTGATGAGCATCATTTAACAACTCTCACCCACCTCTGTATCTATCAAGAGTATATCACATGTGTTTATAACAAGCACCTCAAACAAAAAGAATTCAATATTAGATATCTCATCCTAAAGGAAAGCCAACATGTGACCAACATGGAGAAGAGTAAACAAGGCAAGTTTGATTTCAATTGGCTTGGACCCTACATCATCACCCATAAGTATGGATCAGGAGCTTATCATTTGTCCTCTCTCAAAGGCAAACTAGAACCTGAGCCTCTCAATGCTTTGCATCAACATCTATTTTTATGTTAAAAAGGCATCAAGCTCACCTATTTTTCTAACTTAAGCTCATCCCTTGATTATGAGATCTTAACCTTGACCCACCTTCCTCCTCCCCTTTTCAGGACAATTGATTATAACATAGAACCATGTGATTAATTATTACAATCATGGCCTAATCCTAAATATGGGTACCATGGCTCTACCCATAGCATGGTTCTCATGGATACTTTTCATCTCTAACAAGATGGAATCCGATGTTTATTATCTATTGAAACCACACCCTTTTGCATATCATTGACCTTCTTATGTAAAGTTTTGCCCTCATAAAGGTAAACCTCTAAACCTAATTAGATCAGTCCATGTCTAAGCACATTTAATCTTGAAATAATTAATTAGGGCAATATCTTAAGCATTACAGATTGCTCCCTCAAAGTATAGCTACCCAAAAACAAAAATAAAAATTGTCACATGTAAGGTAGACTGCTCCTTTAAAGGACAACTATCAAGAACATTAAAAACAAAGACAATAAGCTTAAACCAATCCATTGAAGGATGGCTGAGTTAACTTTATCAAAAGTAGAGAAATTTCCTGGAAGCTTCCCACATTGATCATCTTCACATATAAAACAATAAAGCAAAAGACCCACTATCACAAAAAAATCTAAAGCCACAATTGACTTTCACATGTAGACTTCTCACATTGATCAATTTACATCTAGCATTCGACATGGACTTATCTATTACCATTATTAGGCCACCTATAGAATGGGTACACTAATTCACATGAGGTTATCATACATATCACCTATTACCCTTCACACCACCTATCACCCATCTTCCCTTTAGACTATATATAAATCAAGGGATTTAGAGCTTACTTGATACCCTGTGATCAAGAGACCTTCTTTATCAAATAATGATTGCTCATACACAAAATTTTAAGGGATTATATTCATTAATTCAATCTCATTTTAGGTCTAATTTTAGTCCTTGTCAAATAAAATCATCAGGCCCTCTTCTTATCTTAATGTGCCTTGTTGATGTTTTTACTATGGCGTGTACCATTCAACCTTTCAACAACAATAGTCATTCCTTCTACATTGAATGAGATTACAACAACCATAACCATAACATTCAACCAACAACATCCAACACATTTTATACATGTTTACGTCAAACTATGAAATATTTTATTTAGGGTGTGAGGAGTCACATGACACATACATATTCATCAGATTACACACACATTGCCTAATGCACAAGCATACATTATTTTCCTACCTAAGCATTAGACTAATTATTTGGTGACTCTAGATTTGTGTTCAACCATCCTTCTACTTGATTACTCCTTAAACTAACATCTTTACCATTCCTTGTCTTAGTGATCGCTAAAGGGTGCACTATATTCTCCTCTCCCACAATCATCCCCATAAAAAGAGAATCATACTCTTCTCTGGGTCTTTCATAGCGATACATTCACCTTCTTACCCCTTTTTCCCTCCTATTCCTACTAACCCATTACCACATGCTTTGAATGTTAGACCCCAACCATTGGCAATGTCTGCTCGAACATAGCAACCTTTTATTTGGTGCTAGTTGAAAGATCATCCATAGTAGGGGAACGATTGCCTTCTCCTAGCCACATAACTTCTTATTAGTTAAAGTCAACCTAGTAGAACCAATAAGTCATTGGTTTCATAGAGCTGGGATAGAGGATGTAGACATGGCCACCATTTGTCTAGCCTACCCATGTAGCTCTTGGGTTAGGCAAAGTCCATCCTGTATCACTCACCATGCTGTTAACCTCCTTACTTTTAGAATCTACTTAACCAGCAAAGAAATTCTTTATAGGTCATCACTTCACTACTACCCTTAAAACTTGGCTCGTGGTGGTGATAAACCTTGGCCATAATGTCTTTGTAGATCCATATAGAACCCCACCTCCTAAAACTTAGCCCATAGTGGTAAACACTATCTCCAACCTCTTATCCTCACATAATTTTAGAAGGTGTAACCTCCTAACAAAAGAACCTCTTCTTTGGATTAGTTCCATTGAAGATCATTTATGGTACTTAGCATTGTGTTCCCTTATAATTTATCCTACCTTGCCCATATGTATCTCTCATCCTACTAAATGTGGGATCATTATGGTAACTATTTACCAACCTACCCCATTCACTTTCACTGACACCTTCACTAAAACCCAAAACTATTATTTTACCAAACTTTCTCGCTCAACCCAAACTAACCCATGTGGTCCATCAAATTGGGGCACCCAATTTGAACACCACTCACCCAAACCTTGTTTAACTACATTAGCCTAATGTCCATAGACTATATAGGTGCTACTCTACTTCTAGGGGCAGCTCAACCACTAACAACTAATTCCCATCCCCTTTTTCTTCTCACTCATTTTTATTACTAACAATGCCCCCTTGCTTAGGGCATCCTACATCAAGGAAGCCTTAAATTCTTTTTTAAGCATCCTTATGTTTTAACACCATCTAATACTTCCTCTTAAGTTTTTCCCCCATTATTGGGAGAACTACATTAGCCTGAGGTCTTTTTGGACTATGTAGGTAGCGCTCAATTATTAAGGTCAGTGCAGCCACATCCTTTACATCATTTTCCCTTCTCACCTAAAATCTCTTCCTCCACTTATCTACCTATCCCCTCACCACCTCCCTCCCTTTAGCTTGTCAATCTCTTTTAACCACTTTTTCAAATTTTCAATCTCTTCTAACACAAGGGTTGATAGCCTTCCCCATTAACCCCTTTTACCTCCCATAAATCCACCTCCTACTCTATTTTGTTGACCTCCCCATCATCTTTCCATGTGAATGCTTCGTAGCTCACTTTCCCACCCACACTTTTCTTTTTATGAATCTCTTTCACCTTATTACCAACCTTGCCCTTTACCCCCTTCAACTTCATTCTCTGTCCTCATCATCTCCCCTCACCCTCAATTATTTGTTGTACCCCCCTTATCACTCTATTTTCCTTACCCATTCCACATCATACTATACATCTTGTAGGATTTCTATTTCTTTTTTTGCTTCACTTTTTATTTACAAGTACCGCCACTCTTCACCATTCCACCACTCTTCCCACCTTTCCCATTTTCCATTCTTCTTGTTTACTTTTTTTCCATCCTTTCATCCTTTTTGTCTTGTTTTTCTTCCACAACTAGCTTCTAACTTGGCCTTTATCCTTTGATAAGCCTTCCATAATTTCCCTTTTCTTCTTATCTCTTTTTTCCTTTTGCCCTTTTGCATTCCCCTTTTCCTCTTTCCCTCTCGGTACTCACTTATCTTTTGTGTCTATGTGAGTATCTATGCTTTGTATCCTTACTTCAATTCTTCTTTTTTATCCTTATCATTCTTGATCTTCATCCCTTAGTTTCATCTCACTCCCTTTCATTGTGTTCCCCTATTTCTTCACCACCTCACCACTTTTTGGCTTGACAATCTCTTCTAATCACCCCTTCAGCTTGTCAATCTCTTCTAACAAGTTGATTGATGCCTACCTTTACTTTCCATTATTTTTCTTAACCCCTTTCCCATTTTCCATCCCATTCTCATCTCCAAAACCACCATCTACTTTGCTTCATTTGGTCAATATACTACTTGCTTCTTCACTCTCCTATCATTCTCGTTGTTTACTTTTATTCTATTTATGTCCTTGTTTTTCATTTTCATCACCAAAGTATTTTCTCCTTCATCTTTTTTAGACTTGTTTTCAAACCTTTCATGGCTGCCCATATCACTCATCCTCCCCTTACCCTTCATGATTGTTACACTTCTCTCCCCATCCTTTTCAATTATCTAATCTATCATTCTTTAGTGCATATCTCACCCCCCATCTTCTACCTTTTATTTTTATTCTCTTTTCTCTATTTCATTTCATTTTTTTGTTTCCCTTGATGCCCTTCCTTTCTCTTCCTAACCTATATGATCATGCCTCGCTTCTTCCATCCTTCTCCACCTTCATATTTATCTATGACCTCATTGTTTTCTCTTCATCTATCTCCTAGTCCACATTTTACTCATCCCTTGTTAGATCTCCCTTATGTTTTCCAATTTAACCTCCACCTCTTTAGAGAATGGTCACCAGCTGTATTACTTATGTGTACATCTCCCTTTCTATTTCCTTATATCCTCCACACCCTTTCCTTAATGCAAAAAATCTAGTCATGTTCATTAATTTAGGTGCATCCCTTTCTTCCTTTAATGCCTCTGTATGTTGCACTCAAACTCTCTTTTTTTTGTCCTTCTCCAACTACTCCAATCATCCTCCCTATCACCTTTTTCCTTTTAAACCCTCTACCCAATTTGAGCATGTTATGGCTTCCAAGGTCTTCCACTCAATTTTGGTTTATTGTGAGATATATACCAATCCTATGGCTCTATAACACAATTAGCTAAGACCACAGGCCCATATGACCAACTAGCAAGCCTGAGCATCATTAAGCCATCAGGATGAAAATTCCTTCCCCGCCTCTTCTAGTCTTGCCTATTTTAAACCCCTTTTACTTCGACCTTGAGAGATGTTAGAATCCAAACCACCTTTGAATGGAAGATTTGGGATACAAATGTGGGGATGTCAGCTACACCCTCTCATGGACCCTACCTTCCAATAATTCCCCTTGATTCTCCCTTCCTAGACTACATCTTTTTATGCCTTGAAATAAACCCTTGCTTTACTACATGAACTCCACAACCTGCTACCTCATTTAATTAATATTATTCATCACCTTGTTTCATATTTTAAAACACCTTTGATAGTCTTTCTCTGAATTCCCTCAAAAACTCAATGCTTACTTATTTTGGATCCCCACTAACTCAAGGGTCAAGGGTTTGAATCTTCACCACTTCTCATTTACCCACTCTGCTACTTTGCTTCCCTAAACCATTGAATAATTACCTTCTATATCTTGTTAATGACATTATTATGGAATGTGCATAATGTTAGCTTATTTAGATGGTGATGAAAGAGCCCGTTGGATCACCGTGGCAATTTGAGTAGTTCCAAATTTTCCAAAGCCTGGTAAAACATATTTCTCTCTTTTCTTTAAAAAGGTGGCCACAATTTCATGATTCAACCTACATATCCATGGATGTATATTCCTTTTGCATAGTGGACACAATCATATAATTGCATCCTAGGTAATCTCATCCACCATTTCTACCACACCCATTAGAAACTATTTGATATCCATCTTTTCCACCCTTTGGTACTTCCCTTTCTCCAATGTCCTTCACTCGAACCTACCTACATATCAAATTGGGGAAACTAAGTTAACCACCACCCTTCAGCTCAAAATAACTACATTTAGCCTAACATTATTTTTGGATTCCTATCCATGAAACTATGTAGAAAACATCCACTTTCCCCATGCACTTAGAGTCAGCTCAACCATCCCCAACCAACCTCTTAACCCATTTGCCCACGTGCACCTTGATGTTGGGCCACTTTTTTCTTTACGTAAACCAACCTATTTGCATCATTTTTTATGACTCTACCTTGGTCCTTTTGATCATACAGACCAATTTCTCCATGTTGAACATTTTAATTTACACCACCCCATACACACCTAGACCATTTTTGTTTTTCGTCAAGAGAACTTCCTACCCTAGATACTTGAGTAAACACTGACCTTATCTAAGTGACTTGATAAGACTAACCCGATTAGCTATGAATAACATTGGGGACTGATTACCTTGTCATTTATCCTAGACCCTAAACTTATTGTTACCAACATGGTATCTTTTGTTTCTATGCAATCTTGACTATTGTGCTTAGTCACACTTTTTATACCCATTAGCATTTCACATACCCAACTACCCTATGGCACCACCTACTACCTCCCCATCAATTACTTATCAAACCTACACCTGATTCAACCTTTCTCCATCGAATCTCAATTTTAGGGGGAACACCTCCTCCCATACTCAGGGTACCCTACCCTTTGACCAAGTGATTCATTTTTGTTTTATAGCTTGTCAATTCAAGGCTGCATAACAAAAATGGGTAAAATGTAGACATTATAAAATTGCACACTTATAGTTTTTGATGCCTAAATGCCTTGAGATCCCCTAAAAATTCTTAAACCTTCAAAAAACCCCTCTTAACTCAACCAAATCATTATTCTCCTAGTCACATAATGCCATTCAAGATCACTATTTGAAAGTACTATTCATCATCACTATTTATTGTGAGACCACCTATCATTATTCATGATGACATGGTAAGTGACATGACATGTGACATGATATGTGATTTGGAGGTGATATGGCAAGTGACATGGCTTAGAAATGACATGGCTTGATTTGGGACACCATACCCCACTTGGGACCCTTTCCCAAAGTACTTAATGACCTCATTTTAGCATCACAAAGTCCACCTCTTGAAATATGGTGAATTTTACCTTAAGGGATCATCATTAAAACATATATTTTATCTTCCCACATGAAATTATACTTTAAAATAAATACCTACCTCTTTAATACTTTGGGAAAGACAAAGGGCACCCATTTTTGAGTTTTTATCCAAAATGGGAGACTTCTCAACCCAAATGGGAATCTTCCACAACCTCACCTTGGACTTTTCATACCCCACATAGAAAATGGCACAAATTTTGGTGTGCCACCCCTTTAAGTAATTTTTTTAAATAAAGAAAGTGTGGGGAGAAGTCTTTGGTCTCATTTAAACCCATGTCCATGATTCTCATTCAAAATTGGACTCATGTGTAAGGTGGGAGACACACCAACCCAAAATGGGAGACTCATGATCAAATTAGGAATCCCCACCAACCTCATCCTTGACTCATTCATGATCCCTCTTGGATAAATTTTAATTGATTCACTATTCCTCTATTTTGGTATGTTTCTTCACATCAAATGCTATATATACCCCCCCACCTCTCCTTCACCCAAGGTTAAGTGGGAAGTTAGTATTTTGTTATTAACATTTGTGTTGTAGGTTTGGAGGCATCATCAAGGAGGTAATAATTTTGATTATAAGGATCTCAAGCAATAAAAATCTTCCAAAATCACTTCAAGTCTTAATCAACTATCAACAAACCAATCTTCATCAACAAGCATCTTCAAGCATTGAGGTAATCTTATTGTTTACTTATCTTAATTTCTATTTTTCTTTCCCTTTGGCCTTCTTCTTTCACTTGCTTCCTTCATCACCCTCTTGTCATTTTATCCTCTTATACATATCCCCTTTGTCTTCTTGATCACCATTTACCTTTTTTCCTTCTTTGCCTCATTTTGACCATTTTCCCCTTTGCCTTCTCGGTCTCATTTTGACCATTTGCTCCTTTGCCTTCTTGGCCCTCTTTTGACCATTTATCCCTATATTTTTCTTGAACACATTACCCTTCACCATCTTATCCCATTCCAAACCCAAAAAAAATAACTCATTTGACCTTTATCAAACCAATCCAAACCAAAAACCACAACTTTATTTTAGCTAATTTTCAGCATTAGCATTATTTAAACTAGTTTCTTTATTTTAGCCATCTCAACAAAGCATTTATTTTTCTTGATTAATTTTCTATTATTTTTTGTATTTCATTTCAGTTTTATAGTCATATAAGGCAAATATATTTATTTTATCATTACCACTTAATTTTTTAAAAGCAGGTGGATTGATAGCCTCCTAAAAAGCTTTCACTTTTAGGATCTAGCTCAAGCTAGGCAATCCACCCATCTACTTGTCTAACAAACAAGTTTATTTAAGTGTTATCTTATTTAAAGGTAATCCTCCCAAGACAAAGAGGATCTCTCCACAATCATCTATATTCAATACGCACACATTCAACAAATTTTTCTAAACACCCTATTCCTAATTTCTTTCTTTTCATAAAAATTTAAAAAAGCAAAAAAATTGAGAGAAATAGCTGCATAGGCTCCAAAATTATTTATAATAGATTCACATTTACTTAAAGGTGAAAACTACTCTATTTGGAAGACAAAGCTCAAAATGTAACTAGAGTTTGAATAAATTTGATCTATAGTAGATGGCTCAAATACCTAACATGCAATAGACGTTCATCAACAATGTAAATTTGATAAAACCAATGAAAAGGATAAGTTGATAATCATGTTCAGAGTATCATATGAAGTTCAGCCACACACATATGAAGACAAAATCACAAAGGAATCTTGGGACTAGATATAAACTATATATGAGGCCAAAAATGAGAATATTATTCTAAATCTACAAAGTCAACTCCACTCTCTCAATTTGAGATCATAAGAAACAATGGAGACCTTTTTAAGATGTGTTGTAATGTTAAGGGCATCACTTCAATCCTTGGGTGAGATAGTTCTAGATTACTCTCTTGTACCTATTGTCTTGAGAATACTGCTACCTTTATATAGGATTTTTGTGACCACTTTGACTATCACAAAACATAAATCAAGTTTTAAAAAATTGGTAAATATGTTCTACTAAAAAGATTATTTCAATACTCATGAAAACCAAGAAGAACATGTGTTGGCTAATCATCAATAAAAAGGAAAGAAACTAGTAAAATCTTCTTCAAAACATTATACAATGCAGAATTCACAAGGAGGAAAGTCACAAAAATAATGTCTCATTTGTGGTCATTAGGGACATGAACTAAAAGATTGTGGGTACAATGCCTTCAGAAAAAAATCTTCTACTGGTCAAAAGTTCACTAACCAAAAATCATCCCCTGGCTCATTCAATAAGCCAAAAGGATAGAAAAAGGGGACATGGTAGAAGAAATCAAAGAAATAAGGCAATATTATCTAACAAGAAGAACATGATGATGAATATGACTACATGTAATCTACATATATCCATGATGAATCCACATCACAAAGTGACATATGGTATGTTGACTCAAGTGCAACCTAACACATGATAGAAGAGATTGTTTTTTCACTTTGAAGGACACACCCAATAAAAATCATGTTTATTTAGGTGATGATACCTCATATAATTTAAAAGGAATTGGCAACATTGCCTTACCCCTAGGTATGTAAACATGTATAATCATAGATGTTCTTTATGTACCTGGTTTAACTAAAAATTTGTTATTAGTAAGTCAATTCTTAAACCAAAATTTTAAGATTGAATTTGATTGTAAAGGTGGACAAAAATTGTGTTTGATCTGAGACAAATTTAGAAACTCCAAAATTATTGCACAGGCATACACCACAACAAAATGTAGTTGTTGAATGGAGTCATACTATTGTACAAATGGTGTGATGTATGATACATGATTCAAGATTGACAAAATTATTTTGGGTAGAAGCTACCAAAACTATTGTATATCTAATCAATAAATTACCCATTATAGCTCTTGATGGAGTAACTCCACATGAAGCTTGGTCAGGGAAAAAGCCATCTATATAACATCTTCAAGTTTTTGTATGTCAAATAAGTATGCAGATTCCCAAAGTATAATAGACTAAACTTGATATTAAAGATAAAAAATATGTGTTCTTAGGGTATAGTGAAGAAGCACTTGCATATAGACTTATGGATCCAAAAACTAGACAAATCTACACAAACAGGGATGTTGAATTCTTTGAAAATAAAGAAGTAGAAGATCCTTCTATAAGTGCACCTAATAAATAAATTAGTTCTATAGAAAATATAGAAGATGGTAATCTCCTAAATGAATACAATAATGATGATGGGATTAATGGTGCAGCTCTACCACCCAATAGAACCACTTAACATATGCCTAAATGGTATACAAATACACTCAAAGATGAAAAATTGGATGGTGTTCCAAACACATCCACCACTAGACCAAGGACTCATAGTATGGCTCATGGTGAGGTCAATTTGGCCTTAATGAGTACAATTGTTGAATTTTTCAAACCATCTACAGTTCAAGAAGCCCTATAGTTGAAACCTTGGAATGATGCCATAGATGCAGAATATAATTCACTGATGAAAAATAAAACATGGTAGTTTGTAGATCTTTCACCAGGGAATAAGCTAATTAGATGCAAATAGATCTTCAAGAAAAAGTACAAATCATATGGTCGTATAGATAATTACAAGGCAAGACTAATTGTGAAAGGGTATGCTCAAAAATAAGGCATTGACTATGAATAGACATTTGTTTCCATAAAAAAGATTAAAATTATTAGGATGATTATTGCTTTAGATGAACAGTTGACTAGAAAGTCCATCAAATGGATGTGAAAAGTGCCTTCATTAATGGGGACTTATAGGAAAAGAAGATAAAGTTTATAGACATTTCAAATCATTGTATGGTCTTAAATAGGCTCCCAGGACATGGTATATCAAGATTGATGAGCATGTCTTAAAACATAGATTTAAAATTAGTCCATATGATCTGAATCTCTACCTCAAATAGCAAGGGGAAATATTAATTATGGTTATATATGTCAATGATCTAGTCATCATTGATAGTTCAGTGAAGATGATTGAATCAATAAAGAAAGATCTAAATCAATCATTTGACATGATAGATCTCAAGATTCTACACTATTATCTTAGCTTAGAAGTTTAGCAGAGATAAAATAATATTTTTATTGCTCAACTTAAATATGCTAGGACAATGCTTGAGAAATTTAAAATTATGGTTAACAAACCAATTGTCACACCTATGTAGACAAAGCTTTAGTTGTCTTGAGTAGATCCATCACCACAGATAAATGCAACTCTATATTGGTAGTTGATGGGGAGTCTCATTTACCTAACCTACACTAGGCCAAACATCAACTATGCTTTTATTTATCTCTCAAGGTTCATGCAAGAGCCTAAGTTTAGTCAATGGAAAGTATCAACGTGAGTATTGAGGTACATCAGAAGAAATATGAATTTTGGACTAAAATACAAGAATAATGATAACTTCTTGATAGGATACCCATATTTAGATCATGTAGGGAACATTGATGATAGGAAATCCACTTCAAGATTTGTATTATTTTTGGGATCTGGATCGATATCATGAGGGTGTAAGAAGCAAAATTGTGTTTCAAGGTCCTCCACAGAATTAGAATATCACATTGCAAGACGAGATATCTATGAAGTGACTTGGCTTAGACGTATACTTGAAGGATTTGGATTATGATAGGATCAACCAATAATTCTTCATGTAGACAACGAAGGAGTAGTGAAGCTTGTTCACAATCTAGTATTTCATGAAAGCACTAAACACATTGAGGTGTAAGTTAATTTCATCTATGAACATGTTTAAAAGAACAACATCTAGCTCTAATATTTCTTGATAGATCAACCATGTGAAAATGTTTTTACCAAAGCACTTGTGCAGGAAAAATTTGACGCATTCAAAGAATTTATCTCCTATTCACTTGAGACAATGTTGAATTAAGGGGGGAATGCTAGGGTGATTAATTCACCATTCTAAAATAAATGAGTAATATTTAATTACTCATAATTTTTTCAATATGGTTATTTACCTTAGATAGTTTGTTAGGTTATTTAGGTGGGTAAATCTAAAATATCTTTTAATCTTGGTATTCGTAACTCCCGATTAATATTTGGGAGATTTTTTGTTTTACTTCAATTTTATCTCTCTTATTTTTTAGGAGCTATTATGAGCTCATATTCATATATAAATATGAAGCTCATCTATGTAATTATAAGTTTTAATCAATATAAAATAATTTGTCCTCCATAAAAGTAAAAAAGGAGTTGTAACAAGTCTTATACCTCATGGAGATAAAGGATGGGTTTACAAAGAAGCAAAACAAGACAAGAAGGCAAATACCAAGGCATCTACTGAGGATAAATGAAAAGGAAAAGAGGTGAGATATAAAGAAGGATTAGAATATTGTAATAAAATTATTTTTAAATCAGGAAAGAAGGTATACAAAGAGCATTTGAGTAGGAGCTCAAAATTTCCCCACTAGGGGATGTGTTGTAAAGCATCATTAAGGAACAAAAAAATTTAAATATGTTTTAGAGTTCACTGTGACCATTTTTGGTATTGTTTGGTTTGTATGGGTCTTTTAGGGTCACTTTTAATTATAAAGAGTCATTATAAGTTTTATAAGTGTGTTTTAAAGCTCATTCTAGGTTTTCCAGCCAAAATCCTAAATTTGAAAATTTGAATTGTTAAATTAGGCTTTGAGAGGTGTTTGGAGTATTGGGGGAAATATAAAGGTTGATTAATGTTTATAATAGTTCATATAAGTTCATAATAATGTGTATTAAGTTAATTTAATTTAAAATTCATTAAAAATTTAATGCAATTCAAAAATCAAGAAGTGTAACTGCCACCCCTACATGGGAGATGGCAATAACAAGAGAGTTAGTTTGCATGTTAGCATAATAAGAGCATGGAAATGCATATATGAGGGATAGGATAATTATATGTGTTTATTAAGATAATATTATTATGTTAGGATAGAATATAAATTGGAGGAAATAGAGGCAAGAGTGAAGAAAATTTCAATATTTGTAAACTCTGCCTATTTTTCCAAGATTATGTATATGATTTGTATATATGCTTGAGAAGATTGAATAAATAAGTGAGTTTGAAGAATCATGGTTTAATTATTATGAATTTAA
Organism: Torreya grandis; assembly: GCA_037957365.1. Taxonomy (NCBI): domain Eukaryota; kingdom Viridiplantae; phylum Streptophyta; class Pinopsida; order Cupressales; family Taxaceae; genus Torreya; species Torreya grandis. The sequence goes on from JARHVA010000667.1 coordinate 2,663,526, forward strand.
GTGATGTTTTTTATTTATAAACATTATTATATTTTTTTTCATTAATCATAGCTCAGATAACAAAGTGAGAAGTCACAACATAAGCCCATTGAGAACAACTTTGTATTTGTTCAGTCCAAGAAATAATCCTAAGAAAGTGTTAAGAAGATCATCAAGATTTATTTATGGATTAAATAAAGTTTTATTCAATAATATAATACATTTATTAAATACAATAATACTCTTATATTCTTTTAGGTGAGGATACATTTATCTTAAGATATCATTCAACTAACACAATCATTCATAAGCTTACATAATTCTGTAAAGTTGCATGAAAGAGTCTTGAAAATATTGTACAACACCTAAAAATAATTGATAAGGTTGAGGTAAGTCCATAAAAATATTTTCCAATCTTTATAAGTGTTTCAATTCTTCTTTAATGTAAACAATCTCCATTTGTAGGCTCTCTAGTCAAGGAGATCTATAACAGATTATAGAAGTCTAGGAAAAGGTAGATGTTTTCATGGTTTGGAGTCTAGTTAAGGCTCAAGTTCAAGTTGTGGATTTTTAATATGGTTGGGAAGAAATTTTATAATTTAAATAAACATTTGGAGACTATTTCAAGTAGGATAGATTTTCTTAAGCCTTTATTTCTCTAACATGGTCCTTCAAGTGTGCTCAAAATTCAATATTCTTGCTTGGTATAGCTATATGAGGTTTGATATTAAACTTACATATATTGGAAAAGGAGTATAAATATGGTAAATAAAATTTATAGTCATTATTTTGGTTTGAATTTCCTTAAAACTCATTAGAATCCATTGTGTTTGCCCTCGGCCTTACACAGGCCTGTTTGCAACTAAGGTTTGGAAAATGGAAATTGGTATAAATTTTGTTGTAACCCTTATAAAATCCTAATACTTGGTGATACATTGTGTTTTGATATTATCTAAATTATTAATGATTTTATAGATCATACCAAACTATAAAATATGGATTTTTGAATGGTGGGCTTGTTTGAGGCCTTAAGAGACCTAATTGGAAGAAGGGTGTGTTGAGTTGGGTAAGTTTCATTGGGTTTTGAGCCATGAAAATTTAGGTGAAGCATAATAAGTATAAAGGGTATCTAAATATTAATTTATTTTATATTCAACTTCATAATATTGGTCAAACCATCAATATTTATGCTTAAGGAGGGCTACAAGCTAAGTGACCTTAAAGAGAGAAAAGTTGATAAGGTAAAGAGTTATAATATAGAGATTGTATGATTTTATGAGAGGTGTATATAAGTTTTAATATTCAATTTTATTATCCTTAGAGTCATTGAAATAATTTAATAACCATGAAACTATGAATGAGGCATTTAGCCTATAAAGCTAAATCAATTGCGAAAGCTAGAACAAAGAATGAAGAGTGAAGTATTGATGAAAGATGTATGAAATGATGGTGTTTGTGTAGAATGAGACAAGAATAAAAATTTAAATGAATATAATATATATTTTTGAGAGATAAAGGATAATACTCATGCTTAAAAAGCCTTAGGTGCTTAGTGTATGAACAATGATCAAGGATTTCAATTGACAAGCATAGTATTTGCATATGAGAAGCAAAATCAGAGGTTAGTAAAGGACTAAATATAGATAATCTGATATAAGTGAATGATTATGAAGGTTTTTGGCATAGGTCTTGCATCATCATTTCAAAATAAAGGGTCTACCATAATTTGAAGTCCAACATCCTCTTCTACTACCAAAACCTCTTTAGCAAAATTTACATGAAAAGGTATTTATTTATTCTAGTAATCCAGCATTTATTATGAGTGAATTACTTTAAGAAAATATTTATTACTCCTTTTGGTTTTATTAGGATGCATTTAATATTTAAATGGAACTTAGGAAAGATGTATTTTATGGTTTTTGTTGGTTAAGGTTGAAGTTAAACATCAAAGTCATTATCTGAATATTCAATATCATGACTTGTATATTAATTTAATATTGGTGCAATATCTATATGCGTCAACATTATGATGGCTTCATTTGAAAGCAACACACAAAAAAAATCATTTAGATCGAATAAAATAATATTTGGTAGAAGAGGTGCCCTATCAATGCGTCATCCTCCTCTTTCCCTTAATCTATTTTGAGCCCTACCTCAAAAAATAGGTTGTGATGACTATATATATAGATAAAATGGAAAAAAAATATTATTTTTAATATCTTCTACAACCATGAAAAATTGAAATAATAATTAACACAAAATTGAAATTTTCTTTGTAATATTAGGATTACTTATAAGCTCATATGTTACAGGTATACTCACTAATGAAGATATTTGTTCTTGTAAAGTAGACCTTAGTACATAAGAAAAGCTCTATATAGGGGATGATGTATACCTAATTTATGATGACATACTATCTATATGAAAAAAATCTGATTGTTTAAACAACTTTTGGTTTACACAATAATTATATCTTTATTTATCTATTCAAATCTGTAAGATTTTTAAAAAATCCATTCTTATGAAAATCATGCAAAAAAAAATACTCAACTTATTGTCCCAAAAATAAACCTTTTACTTTTACATGTGAATTTCAAAACTCTTATTTTCCATTGAAATTACAAATTGTCATACCAAGGGTAAAATAATTTATGACATGCCCTAGTTCTGTATTATGTTGATAGGGATATATCTCTTTCCCTAGCTTTTTCCTAGTGGTAAAAATGGAGCTTTGATATTAGTGCCCCATTTTTACTAATTTTGTGCCATTTTAGCATCACACATGGAAAACAAAAAATAAAAATGTGAAAATGACCCAATGGAAGGCACAAATTGCATTTTATGTAGTAGTGAGTGCATATAAACCATCCAATATTTTGGTTTCATTTTCAAGACTCTATTTGGTTTCCAAGTGGAGATTTTATTTAGTGATATATTTTTGATTCAAGCACAAACATGTGGAGGAGGATTTGTTTGATGCATAGGGTGTTGATTGTTAATATCTACTTATGGATTGTGTTCATTAACATTGTATGGCCTATCACTTAACTCTCTCAAATAAATTATATATTTATTGTGTATATTATTTTGATCTTTATAATCAACAATCATGATTTAACAATGTATGTTGTTAATCTATGGGTGACATTTTTTAAGGCACACCCACATAAAGCATGCCTTGGTTTAGGGTGACTATATATAAGTTACCCACCTAAAAATTTATAAGAAATTAAGTTTTGGTGCTATGACACTTCATAAGTTCTGTTCATTATTATTATTCTAGGATTTTTACTATGACACTTCATATTTCAGTTTTTATATCTTTTTTGCTTTCTTATCTTAGAAAATAATTTAGTGATAAATTTTATGACAAATATTTCACAATCATACATGATATTTATCTATAAGTGAAATCATTAATCATTGTTCATCTATTGTGAGGATTTAGCTCCTTTTGGCATTTTTTAGTGGAAACTCTAATTTTAAATAATCATGTATATCTCAAAAATGATTTCAATTTTTTATTAGATGTTTTCAAGGAAGATGGGGATTTCTGCAAGGAAGCTTTAGTCCATTTTTCATCTTTATGTGATCTCTTTTGATCATGTTATAAAAGATTTATTATTTCCATTTATTCACTCCCCAAATCATAATTTTTAGAATTTATATGATTTGTTTACATTTTTTGGAATCTCAAGAAAGTTTATGTGGGTATATTCTTTGAAGTTTTTGATTTGAGGCCAACCTCATTCTAAATTTTCCCGTCATAGTTTGGTTGAAGGTGGAAATTAGTAAAACATGCAAACTTCTCAAAAATGGAAAATTATCACTAGACATTGAAGGAACCCTTGAATGGGGATAAATTATTGAATTGGAAGAGAGAGATGAGGTTGATTTTTATTTCCAATAATCTTGGGTATTGCATTGAGGATACACTACCAAGGAACCAAGATATGAACATAGGGTAACAACTTTGGAATATATAACCATGACTGTGAGTCAGGACATTGCATATGTTGAAGAAGAGCATATATATAAACCAAGATATTTATGGGTAAAATTTGAAGATTTGTATGGAAATACTTCAGTTGAGAAGATTGGTAATTTTTGAAAGGAGATAAATTTGATGCATTTTCAAGATTTTGGATATATGAGTGGTCTCTTGAATAGGGTATTTCACTTGTAATGTATAATCAAGGTTGTGAATAGATGTTTTGGAGAAGGAAGTTGTTGAGAGCATCCTTGAAAATTTTCATTCTATCTATGGGCATTTGGTATCCAATTCATAAACTAGTTTGAAGCTTAGATCCATCAAAGAGCTTCTAACCCAAAGAAGACTTCACAAGATTATTCAAGATGAGATGGATAAAGGCATTGGTATAATTAGTTAAAGAAATGTTATTATCTCCAAGTAAGAAGGGAAACATAAAATAAAATGAAATTTTGAAAAAGGCAAGAAGAAGGAAAATGAAAATAATAAGTGTTGGGGATAAGCTTATACATGCTAAAATAACACAAAGGATAAATATTCTATACAAATATTACACATATAAAGATAAATATAGGCACATAGATGCACACAAGTTCACATGGTAATATCCTTTTGATTAAAAAACCCAACACAATAACCTTATTGATTATAACATAAACTCAGTCATCTTGCAATGTTAGACCAATTCACAATGTTTTGTTCTCTTCCATACAATGCTTTAATATATATTACATTACACAAAATTTATTGTGTTTATTCAACATTAATCAATATTCATATTCCTTCCTAATAAATAATGTGCCTTTATCTAGCACTCACTTTGTAATGCTCACATAATAAGGGAATCTACATGCATGATGCAGAGGGCTTCATTAGTCTTATCATTATGAAAATAAAATAAGAAACATATCCACTATACACACCTCTGCCAATAAAAATACCTAGCCATGATTCTTGAATTGGCTTACTTGGTTCTCAACCTTTGTTTTCAAAAGGACTCTTTGTCTCTATCTTAAGCCACTCTAACCTCTCACAAAGTCTTAAAGCACATTAAGTTCAAGCTATTCACAAAGTTCCATAAAATTTGAATGGTGCAAACTCCTTAAATTTGATATTTTTCCTTTAAAACCTAGAATAGGGTTTATATTACATTGTATCTATTTAATTTATTTTCATTAATAATATGATTCACAGGTCCTATTTGTCCTCCCTCTCAAGCCACAAATATCTCTAATGACCCTTATTACATATCCTACTTATTGACCACTGTCATAGACTCTCCTTGTAGCCATTTTCCCTCTTATTATCTATGGTACAGATATGTATGATCTAATAATGGAAAAATGAGACTTTTTTAAAATACCTTCTATGCCTTTCTTCCTTTCCATAAAGTCTTAGGTTTTAACTCAATTGTTATTTGAGTTTTCTTGGTCTTTATTACTCTCGGATTAGGCTTATTAGGCTTCTATCTACCTTTTCATTACATATTCACTTCCATTAGTAAATATTCATACCAAAATAACATGTGAATCTCAAAATCCTTTAGAATAATGTAAACCCTAAATGATAACCAATTTATAGAGGACTTTGTTAGTTCAAACGTCCAAAATACCAATTTAGGTTTAGAAACCTAGAACAGGATTCATAGGCTGACTATATGACCCGAGAGGGTTAAAATTAGGTTTTAAAACTTCATATAACAATTAATATGACTATTATTGTTTTTAATGTTTGTATATACCTCCATATAACTTTGAAAGACATTAGAATATCTTTGTATGGCTTTTATAGTTGACACATTCACAATTTGAACCAACTATGCATGTAGACACAAGATTGTTTGGACTCGAGAAGGGTTTCTTTGGATTTAAAACTTTATACAATAAGTTTAAAATCAACTTCATTATTTATTCACCTCTTTACTAGTATTTCACATCTATTCTAGTCATAAATACCTTATTTGTTAACTATGATATATCTTTTAGCTTAACTTTGTCTTAGACTATAGGACTATGTTCATCCAGGAAGGAAATAGAGTAGTGGTTTAGGCCTTATGAAATATTTCACCTAACTATATTGATTTAAATAGGTCTAATTTAACATATAACACCTTCTTCAAGCATCAATTCCATTCTTCAAGGTCTTTGTAACTTACTTTTCACTCATTCTTTATTTGAATGTGTTTAGCTATATTGTGTTATAGTTCTGTTACTTTTTTAGGAAGCTTTAGGAATTAATCCACTTTGATATACATTAATAACCTTGATAAGTTTTAAAATCCACTTACCTATAAACACATTTGTCTCTTCACTTAGTAACTAATAGTCCTTTTCATAAAAGATGTTCTCAATGCTTTATCCACATAATATAAATAATGCAGACAAACTAGATTGCAAATTTGAATCACTCCAAGAGATTTTAAAACCAATGTAACAAATAATTAAAACTCCATTTATAAATCATGAACCATATTAATAGATACATAAATATTACCAAAAACTTGTTGTCAATTCACCTTCCTTACTAACAATTCTTGCACAATCAAATTCTTTGCATTCATAAAAGAAATACAGAATTTGTGCTCTTTGTTTATCTAAACAAGAAACTTCTCTTCATTGACTTGAGGTTAACAAAATTTTATCCTTGAATCCAACCCCTTCCAAATATCTAAATCTCCTACCTTGAATTATTGTTGATAATAAAACACTTACCTCTTTAAAAAGACTCTAAAACTCCCATAACTACATTCTAACTTATTTATTGTACATTGAGAATGCCTAACTACTAACCTACCTACCAAGATGAATCATTGTATGATTCATGTGGGGATTGAACACACCTTAAACCCTTATTATAACCTAACCACACAACTTACAATATTGATACCTCTTGAAACAAGATGGAGATTTCCTAAAACATTTGAAAATTCAAATTAAGGGTTTTGGCGAGAAAATGCCAATGCAACCCAAATTCAAATTTCACCACTTCCTACCACATAAAAATGATTAAAATAGACTTATTATGAATATAATAACTTACAAAAGACTCAAAACTTGTAAAATATATCAATATTTACATTGGGTAGTGATGCTCCTATATCATACTACCGAGGAGCAAGAAAAAAATTTCATGAAAGTTATAAAAGATTTTGACTTCAATGGTTCTTTGAAACATCTTTATTCCACATAAAACCCAAAGCCTATGTGAAACATATAGAACTTTTGGATGCTTAATGAAACTCATGATGTCTCTTCCTTTTTTATTCTCTCTCTTTCTCTTCCTCTTGCTTTACTTCTTCAATCTAATCATGGGCAAATACTACTCATTACTTTACCTCTAAATACCTATATATGAAGAAAACAAGTCAAATAAAACCACCTCTTGCTTTCTCTTTTTGAATCCAAATTTTTCTCCTTCAATTTTTTGCTCTTTGGATACCAACTCTCCTTCTTCATCTTGACTCAAGATTGTCTCCATTGCCAACTCAACGGCCATGATGGTCTCCTTATCTCCTATAAGACTCAAATCATCTAATCCTTCCATTATTTGTTTCCATAACTAATTCTCTTATATTTTACACTTATCTATCTCATCTTTATCTTCCATTAGTTTCAAACAAGACACCTTAACATGATGCCATGCAAACTTTTCAAGCACTTCAACATGTACTTTTCCTTCCTTATCTACTAATGTCATCCCATGGATGCCAAATACTTCATTTGGTAATGTTGTACCTTCTTGTCCTTCAACTAATATGTTTATTATTTTCAATGTACTCTCATAAAAATCACCCTCAACAACATCTATATCAACATACTCATCAGAAATGACATCAAAATGTATACCTTGTACTTTTTTCTCTCATCCAATCTTTCTTGATTGAAATCGACCTCTTTATTGCTTGTCATGAGGCATGTTAATGCTTCACATTCTCTCTCTTCTTCTTCTTCTTCATTATTGGCTCACCTTCTTCAGGATGACACAAGATTGTGTCACCATACTCTATTATCCAATCAATTTTCTCTTCACTAATAGTATTCTACTCATGCTTTCATTGCTCTTTACTTGTATGCAAACATTTAAATAAATCATTAGTAATAATCTTGTGAGGCTTGCTTGCCCCTTAAATTCTCCTTTTAGGTTGCCTTGCTTTCATCTATTATCTTCTCCTCTTTTCAATCAACTTCTTGAGAGGCCATCTAACCTTCCTCATGATGCACACATGAAATATTGGTCTCAAATATTCTAAGATATACTTTAGCCTTGCCAAAACCTCCTTCATCTAATTTATCTCCTTCTCTTTCTCTAACTCTCTTTGCTTTACTTCCATCTTCTTCTTATGCCATTATTCACTCATCAAGCCCTTCATCATTTTCTCTCTTTTCTCTTCACTATCTTACTATCTTTAGGTCTCTCTCTCTCTTGGACCTATATTCTCTTCTCTTGATAAGCCTTCCCACTTGCCTTCTTGACCATTAACTTGGTCTGTCTCACTTGACTCTCTCTCTCTCTTAGATTCAATCTCTCTCTTATCCTCACCTAGGACTTCTTTCTCTCACTTGTCCTTTCTTTATGACTCTCTTCTCTCTCTATCTTAGGCTCACCTTTGAACTTATCTATTGGATCTTTCACTATATCTCATTTCTATAAGCCTTCTTGTATTATGAGATTATCCACACCTATTATTTTTCACTCAACTATCTCTGCCTCTCCTTTATATCACTGCAGTCTCTTCACTTCAGTCTTGCAATCTTCATTAGTATTATCAATACCACAAGCAACCTTTCCACACAATATCTCAAAGCATCCTTAACACTATGTACATAAAATGAATCAACACTTACAAAAAAATAAAAAACATACCTCAACTACACTATTCTTTCTCTGATACCAAATGATGCAGAGGGCTTCATTAGTCTTGTCATTATGGAAAGAAAATAAGAAACATATCCACTATACACACCTCTACCAATAATAACACCTAACTCTAGTTATTAAATTGACTTGCTTGGTTCTCAACCTTTATTGTTAAAAGGACTCATTGTCTCTATCTTAAGACTCGCTAACCTCTCACAATGTATTGAATCACATTAAGTTCAATCTATTCACAAAGTTTCATAAAATTTGAATGGTGAAAACTCCTTAAATTCAATATTTTGCCTTTAAACCCTAGAATAGGGTTTATATTCCATTATCTCTATTTAAGTTATTTTCATTAACAACATGATCCATAAGTCCTATTTTTCCTCCCTCTCAACCCACAAATCTCTCCAATAACCCTTATTACATATCATACTTCTTGACCAATGTCACAGACTCTCCTTGTAGCCCTTTTTCCTCTTATTATCTATGGTATGGACATGTATGGTCTTATAATGGAAAACTGAGACTACTTTCAAATACACTCTATGCCTTTCTTCCTTTCCATAAATTCTTAGTTTTTAACTCGACTGTTAGTTCACTTTTCTTGGTCTTTATTGCTCTCAAATTATGCCTATTAGGCCTTTGTCTACCTTTTCATTACACAACCACTTTTATTAGTATGGATTCATACCAAAAAAACATGGGAATCTCAAAATCCTTTAAAACATTTAAATCCTAATTGATGACCAATTTACAAAGGATTTGGTTGGTTCAAATGTGCAAAATACCAATTTAGGTTTAGAAACCCTAGAACAAGGTTCACAGGCTGACTATATGACTTGAGAGGGTTAAAATTAGGTTTTGAAACTTATTATAATGATTCATACAACTATGATTGTTATTTATGTTTTTATTGACCTACATACAAATTTCAAAGACATTATAATCCCTTTGTATAACTTTTGTAGTTGGCATATTCACATTTTGAACCAACTATGCATGCAGACATAGGATAATTTAGACCTGATAAGGGTTTCTTTAGATTTTAAAATTTACAAAATGAGTTTCAAATTGACCTAATTATTGATTCACCTCTATACTAGTATTTCACATTTGTTCTAATAATTAAATACCTTCTTTGTTACCTATGATATATATTTTAACTTAACTCTATCTTAGACTATATGACTGTGTTTATCCAAGAAGGAAACAAAGTAGTGGTTTAGGCATTTTGAAAGATTTCACCTGACTGTCTTGATTGACCTAGGTTTGAGTTAACATAAAACACCTTATTCAAGCATCAATTCCATTCTTATAGGTCTTTGTAACTTACTTTGCACTCTTTCTTTATTTGACTGTGTTTAGTTATATTACGTTATAGGTTTGCTACTTGTTCAAGAAAATTTAGGAATTAATCCACATTAGAAACCTTGATAAGGTTTCAAATCCACTTACCTATAAACACATTTATCTCTTCACTCAGTAACTAATAGTCATTTTCACAAAAAAGTTCTCAATCCTTTATCCACTGAATATAAACAATGCAGATAGACTAGACTGGAACTTTGAATCACTCCAAGATATTTTGAAACCAATGTAACAAATAATTAAAAATACATTTATAAATCATGAAAAATCTTACTAGATACATAAATATTACCAAAAAAATTCTATCAATTCACCTTCCTTATTAACAATTCTTACACAATCAAATTATTTGCATTCATACAAGAAATACAGAATTTGTGATCTTTGTTTATCCAAACAAGAAACTTCTCTTCATTAACTCTAGGTTAAAAATATTTTATCCTTGAATCCAACCCCTTCCAAAAAATTTAATCTCATACCTTGAATTATTGTTGACAACAAAACATTTACCTCTTCTTTCCAAGATGACTCATTATGCGTACAATAAAGAAGCTAGAAACTTCTCTTCTTTGTTGTACGTTGAGAATGCCTAACTACTAACCTGCTTACCAAGATGACTCATTATGTGAGTCATGTGAGTATTGAACATAACTTGACCCCTTATTAAAACCTAACCACACAACTTAAAATTTTGAGACCTCTTGAAACAAGATGGAGATCTCTTAAGCTTTACAAAAACATTTGAAATTTTAAATTAAGGGTTTTGGCAAGAAAATGCCAATGCAACCCAAATTCAAATTTGACCACTTCCTAACACCTAAAAATTATTCCTATAGACTTATTATGATTAGAATAACTTACAAAAGACTCAAAACTTGTAAACTAGATCAATATTTACATTGAGTAGTGATTTATCTACATTAATTCGCCAACTATTGAGCCAAGTATTAACATGTAATGTTCCTAAATATCTTCATGTAAAAGTGCCACCAAAATTTTACTATAATTTATTTATTATGATAGACATAATTATACAAGTTCCTAAAATGCATTAAGATAACCTTAATTGCTTGCCATGTTACATATCTCTTTACAAGACCTTCCTGTGACTCAACAATTGTGTTCCACTTGTCAACATTCCATAGTGAAATGAAAGTATGTAGAATGTCCTACATAGCTCTATAATCATTCCCACATGTTGAAAACCATGCATAAATGTCATAGATAATCTACATAATTTTTTTTGAAACTAACATTCACAAAATCTAATGTAACCAACACAAACACCTTATGCAACATTACCATTATGTAAATCCATGGAAATTTAATATTTTTTCCAACAATATCCCACTTTTTTATCACTTTGCATAAAGAATCATTCATTCATGCCTTAGTAGCTTCAATAATCTAGGCCCATCTCCTTCTTACACATAAAAAATTATCAATTAACACTACATTGGTCAATGAATCTAAAATGCTTTCCTTTGTGTCCACTTTATATTGATATGATTTTATCTCTTCCACCATTTCACTTATAAATGATATCATACATCAATGTGATTCATTTGATAATGATAATTAGTGTTATTTTCAAGATATATTTCAATTTGAATATCGCAATTTATCCTTAAAACATTTTGTATGAACCCAATCATAAAACACAACCTTTGAAGCCACATTGCTTCCTTGATTACATGAGTAGCTATTATGTATTCAAATTTGGTGGTAGATATCTTAACACTAGCCATCCATTTTATCATCCAACTTGTATCTCCACTAAACAAGTTGAACACACATCAATTGTTAGATCTGTAATAATCAAGATATCTAACCCAATAAAAATCCACAAATTCCTATAGATTCAAATCCTTGACTTCCCTAGGTGTGCTCTAATATCAAATTACATAGCTATAAGTCCCACATGAATATTTAAATATCCTTTTTACCACCACCCAATGTTATTTTCCTATATTGGATATTGATTTTCTAACTACTTGCATTGTTTCATAATTTTAGGTCTTGTATAGGCCATTTCATACATCATGCTTCTCACTGCACTCATATAAGGAACCTAACTCATGTCCTCCAACTCCTATTTTCTCTTTGGACACTATGAAATTAATCACTTATGCCAACTACAAAAGGTATATTCATAAATTTGTAATCCTGCATCCTAAACCTTTCCTACACAGTTTTAAAATTCTTTCTTTGCTCTAGCCAAAGTTTATTATTTTCACAATCCCATTTAATTTACATACCCAAGATGAATATTTCAGCACCAATATATTTTCTATCTAACCATGCAAAAAATTGAGACTTCACCTACTTGTTCATGAACTAGTCACTTCTAATCAATACCATGTCATCCACATAGAGGACTATGATAAAAAAATTTATCACCCTCTTCCTTGTAGTAAACACATAGATCCACATTATTGTGTGCAATCCCAAGTCCAACCATATTACCATAAAAACTATGATTCCCCATTATGGGTGATTGTTTTAAGTCTTACAAGGACTTATTCAATCTATAAACCAAATCTTATTTCCCTTTTATTTTGAAGCTTTCCAACTATGACATTAAATTTCTTCATCAAGCTCTTCATGTAGAAACATTGTCTTACCATCTATCTGATTTATCTCAAGATCAAACATAAAATAAATATCTAAAATAAACCCAATTGTACTCAAATTTCATAATAAGAGATAAGGTACCAATAAATTCAATTCCTTATACCTTTGACAATTCCTTTTCTACTAGGTGAGCCTTATACTTCTCTAATTTACCATGCACATTTTGCTTCTTATTGAAATCTCACTTGTAACCCATAAGTTTTATCTAAGGGGTAACTTTACTATGTCCAAAGTCTCATTTTTTTCAGAGACTCCATTTCCTCCTGTGAGGATTTTTAAAAAATTTTTATCTCTATGCAACTAAGAGTGTCCTTCACCATCTTGGGGTCTCTAACATCAGTCATTGCTAACAAGCACACAAAATTTTAAAAAATTAGGGTTTACCTTTTAGAAATTTTGTTCACCCATTATAATATTCTCAAAGTAGGAGTAATAGTATCCTCCTCATATTTTTACTCTTTTGAATATTCATCCATTGCACCATACTCTAATACAAACTCTTCAACACCAACCTGCACCTTTTATATTTACTTTTTTGGTTGCTTCTTTGGCTTTTCTTATGCATAAACCTTGTATACCTCCTTGAAGGATACATTATGGATATATAACACCTTATTTATTTTAGGATTTAAATATTATACCCTTTGGCACCACTCTCATACTTGATAAAGATGCATTTTTAAAAATTAAAGTCAAGTTTCAATCTTTTTTCTTTTGAGATGTGAGAGTGTGATTCACAATAAAAAACTTCATAGGTGTTGTAATCATGGCCTCATACCATTCGATGCTTCTTATATATTCTTATCAACCAGAACTGATGTGGGTGATATGTTGATGAGATAACAAGTAGTAGCCACCACTTTAGCTAAAAACTCTACTCCAAGTGTCAACGATTCAACATACTCTGGGCCTTATCCATCAATATCTTGTTCATCTATCCTACAACTCCATTTTTTTGTGGTGTGTATGGATTCATATTTTTTACTTTGAATAGTGATCTACCCATATAATTCATTAATCCCTTTGGAACAATTCTTAACCCTATTTTATGTGCACAATAATTTCAACTTCATATCCATTTTTTTCTCCACAAGGGCTTTGAACTCTATGAATTTATTGAGAACTTCATATTTATATAGGTTAAATTATATCCAAGTCTTCTAAGATTAATAATCTATAAAATACACATAGAATATAGACATGTTCAATGATGGGACATATACAAATCTTAAAACATCACTATGGATCTCACCTATAATATTCCACTTACTTGCATAACATTTGAAGGTGATTGCACCTGACTCTATTTTACATAGATGAAATTTTAAAAAAATTATAATTCTAAGGGACAATTATCCATCCATTTCACCATATATCTAGTTTTTAACATGTGCAAAAAAGTCTCACCAATATTTCCTAGCCTCTAATGCTAGAACATTATCTTCTTTACTAAAATCAATGCACAAGTTCTTGATTCAAACTTTGCCTCTATAAAAATAATGTTTTTACATGAATTCCTCACTATACGCACATCAATAATTAAAAAAGTACTCATGCACATTCCTCTTTCCAATAGCAAGGCTCCATGCACCATTTTTTACCCACATATGTTGAATGAGACTTGGACACCATCATCATTCATTTTTATCATAGAGATAAAATTTATTGTAAGGTTAGGAATGTTCAAAAAACCTATGAGAGTTTTGATTCTCCCATATCTAAATTTTAGTTTCACTCTTATTCTACCCATAACCTTTTAGGTTATCTCCCATATATACATAGCCACCATCATCTTCTTTAGATTCAAAGAACCAATCCCTCAAAAGATTCATATGATATAAGAATCTAGAGTCAATCAACCATGCATTATTTCATGCATTTGAGTTTTAGGTTGTGATATATACATCTCCATCTCAATCACTGGAGACCTTCTCATTTGAGAATTTCACAACATCTAGTGGTTTGGCCTTTTCTAATTTTTTCACTTTCCATTCCCTTTTGAAATTCCATGTCTTGTTGCAGTTCTATCACTTCTTCAAGGATCTATCTAGAGTCTTAGATCTACCTCTAAACTTTAATCACTTACGATATTCCACTTACTTTTTTATTGTAAGCAAACTCACACAGACATGGTGTCATTCATCTGATATATTTCTATAGTTTCATGTTTCATCTATATTGATAACAAATCTATGATCACATATTACACTTTTAACTTTGATTTAGTATTGTTAGTGATTGTGATATGTAAACTAGGTGGATATTCCACTCTTAGTTTCACCAATATATATTATTTTAAATAAGATGTTGTTCTTAAGTTCTATGCCATAGAACAACACCTAAAATTTTGTTTTAAGATGTATTCCAACTCTAATGATTATCATCTACAACAAACAAAATATTATGTAACCCTTCACATGTAATATTCACATGTTACATCTATTACATATATTCCTCCACACTCTAAACATGTTACTACTCCATGAATTCAATTAAAATGTCTGCATATAAGTGCAATAATAGATGTGAATATATTTAAACTTTAATAAACAAGTATTACGCTTGTTAAAAATGAATCTTGAGCTCTCTTATGTGTTTATTTTGTTATGATAACTATAGGGGATGTAAACATGAATAGACATGAAATAAACACATTGAAAAATAGATATAACACAAGACATACCCTAGAGAAAATCAATATGAGAAAATTCCAATAAGAGTGGAGCCATGGTTCCTCATCTCCACTATATTCTACAATTTAAAAGCTTTCTACCTTCATAGGATTATAAGAGAAAAAAAACCTTATGGCTCCCAAAATTTTAATGATTTTTACAATGTTTGGTGGAATAATTGTCTCTTAATCAAAAACTAATGAACTCAGTCAGCTTTCTCAGATGTGTAGTATTCAACTCATTCACACACATAGAAATAATGTGTTGATGAAGGAACAAATTAATGCATTCCTCAATTATATCTACTTAATTCTAGGATTTAATTCTTTGCTACCTTCTACTCCTTTCGAATGAACTCTACAGGATTATATTTATACATAAGAATACCTCTTGGATTTATTCAATATGTCCAAGATTTATAAATTAAAGTAATACACCTCATGTCCTTTCATCTTCTTGTGAATCTATCTTAAGTGTATCTACCTTTTAAGACTTATATTTAAGCTCCCATATGCTTGAAATCTACTGAGAAAATGAAAAGAACCAATAAGAAGCTAAAATTATAAAAACAACTTCAAAATCATGTGGTCTGAAGCTCTAGAGTTCAACAATTTGAAGCTTCAAGGAGATCCCAGAGCTTAATTATACCAACTTAAAATTTAATTAAAATTACTTTTAAAACCAAACATATGATGTTTTATCCTGTACAACATAAACTAGCATTTTTTAGGCCTTAGCATTTTCTAAATTATGCATTTTTGGTAGTTATTTGTCATACCAATTTTGATGATAAAAATGATCAAATTTATGACCACACACCCAAAATTAAAAGTATTTTGGGTCTCAAAAAATCTATAAAAATAATATTAGTATTTACATTCTATCACCCAAGTGAGAAACCAACTTATCATCCTCTTAGACAATACCTTTCCAGGTTCCAATATGATCATCTTTGGGATAGTACCTTAGTTCAGATTCTAATCTAATCAACTCTTGGATGGTGCCTTATTCAAGTTCTAATTTCTAACAACTAACCTTATTTCACTCTATGGTGTCTCAATCTTCTTTTGTGGCTATTCTTATTATCCCCTATGTTGCAATACACATGCTTGTAGGCTAAGGTGAAGCTCTCCATGAGGAGATGTTAATAAAAAATCCTCCTTGATGTTCACAATAATTTCAATAACTAAATAAAAAATATTGCATTGTATAGGTGGTGTCACATTATTTCACCACTCTTACAATTTCCCATATTTTGGGTCTTAAAAAAATTCAATATACATGGATTGGAAATACACAAATCCATTTATAAAATTACCCATATCTTGCAACTGAAACTTTGCATCGAAATAAATACAATATCATTTTTTGTTACACACCAAAACTTGTTTAGAAAGCCTACTAAAACCTTTTTATATGTGCATACACAACTAAAAATGCATGCTACACCTTGATACAACTATTATATGCATACTATAACCAACATAGGCATGCTAAAATAGTTCTAATTTATAAAAACTAGCCTGTATCTCCATGCTACAGTCAAGTGAATTTTCAAATGCATGTTATAACATTGGTATCCAATTAGACATACTACACATGATGTAAGTTTGAATTTTCATGGAGAAGAAGTGAACACCAACATGTTATCACCTTTGTGATGCCTTAGTCTTCAAATTATTCTCAAAGCTTTATCTCAATTTAGAGTGCCTCTTCTACCCATCTTGTCACATACTACAAGAACTTGAGAAGTAAAAAATTCTATATTGAAATTCAGCATGAACATTATAATGTTAAAAAAGATATAACCTCTTTGTTGTAATGGGTTGCTCATATATATACTTCTCAAAATTGATTTTGTGGATACTCCATATTAACTCTTAATGAGTGACATTCCTCCATTTTCTCATACAAAAGAGGTTAGCTTGATTATTTCAATAATGGAACATAATAACTAATTTGGATGTGCTTACACATGCATGCCAAACATCTCAGCTATGAAAATATTCTATCCATGAAACTAAAATCTTACCATTACCCATTTGCAATGGTGTTGAGGACTCCTATATGGGCTGTTCCTTCTTGATGGCTTATATATTGGATAAATTTTAGCTACAAATCAAAATCTAATTTTTCTAGTTATTCTTCTAAGGATAGATTTCTTACCGTGTTTACTTTTTGGCAATGGTGATGGGTGCTCCTTAATGGGTTGATCTATCTTGGATTCTTTCTTATATATGT
This sequence comes from Torreya grandis, assembly GCA_037957365.1. Taxonomy (NCBI): domain Eukaryota; kingdom Viridiplantae; phylum Streptophyta; class Pinopsida; order Cupressales; family Taxaceae; genus Torreya; species Torreya grandis. The sequence continues at coordinate 2,681,274 of JARHVA010000667.1, forward strand.
GGGATTCTACAATTTTTGTCTTTTCTACTAGAGATGATGGAGAATCTTCTTCATTTAATACCTTTTGCTTTATAAATGCATGAACAACATCCCTCTTGCTTATAGATGTCTCTTCCTTATTGGAATGCTCCTTGAAATTATTTGGGTGAAGTTGTGGTTGAAGCTCCCAACATTTTTCATGCCAATACCCACTCATGTTGCAATGAATGCAATAAGTCTTGCCCATTATTTTGGACAAAATTCCCTTCTTGCCCTTCTCCACATTCATATTTGGAAAGTGGTATTTAAAACTTAAATCCTTACTCTTAAAGGACATAGGCTTATTTTGGATGGATTTCCTCTTTCGACACATGATCACACAATGGTTATTCATTCCACAAAAATAACATGGATATGTATACCAACAATTTTGTGTTATAGGACCATTCTTATTAGATTTGAATCAAAAATTGGAAGATTTATTTTTTCCACGCCTTCTTGGGTTGACATTTGTGCAAGCATGGGGAAGCATTAATTTGTTACTTCCTCTTTTCAGATGTTCACCTATATTTGGAGATACTTTTCATTCTTCATTGATTCTCTTTCTATCATTAAAAATCTATCCCTTTTTTATATCAATCTTTCATTCACTCCCATGGAGTGATAATGTGTTCTCCTTCTTCCTGGATCTAATGTCCTCTTCTTGAAGACTATTTGCTGCTACTTTCAGGAATCTCAATGCTACATTCCTCTTTATTAGAGACCTACCCACTATTTTGAGAAATAAAACACTCATTATTTTTGACAAAATTAATGATAACATTACCTTGCATGGATTGTTTTAGTATAACTAGTGGCTTGGACTCTTTGCATTTTCTTAAGCTTTCCTTGCTTATGCTATCTTAGATCATTATCCAGTTGCTTCTATTTCACTAAAATAACCCAAATCTATTTATTGAGGCCTTTCCTTAACCATGATAGGATTATTCATTCCTTGTCCATTGATGTCAAGGCCTTCTCCATCATAAACCATCTTGGTTAACAACTTAGAGCCAACACCCTTAGTACCAAAAGAATCATCTTGATCTTGATGGAAAGAAATAGAATATGGTAGAGTGATTATTCTACATAATCAATCATGGTTTGTTCATCTTTAGTAGAGGATGATCTCTTTGGAATAATAGACTCTTTTCTCTCCTTCACTCCTTCACCATATTAGAACTTTGCCAACATTTATTCTTTAGTTTTTAACTCATGTTACAACTATTCAATGATACACATGATAAATTATCCATGGATGATTATTCTATCTTGCATCTCTTAATTCTCATCTTTTGAGTGCCACCACAACTTTATTAATTTAGAGTTTTCCTCTTGGATTTGTCAGCTAATTTATTCAATTTCTTGAAGCCTTTCTCTCTTAAAAGATTTTCCCATGGCTAAATTTTTTATAACAAGAAACCTTCAGTTCCTTGTCAACAAACAAACATGGAAGAATATAACACAATGCAGAAATGTGTTAGGAAACCCTTTCATATTAAAAGGAAAAATTGCTTTGATACCAATTTGATCTATAAATTAGGTGGATATTTCATTCTCAGTTTCACCAATATAGATTATTTTAAAGAAAATGTTGCTATTAAACTCTATGACATAAAACAACACCTAAAATGTGTTTTTAAGATGTATTCTAGCTCTAATGACTATCATATACAAGAAAAAAACATTATGTAGCCTTTCACATGAAATATTCACATAATACATTTATTGCATACATTCCTCCATACTCTAAACATGTTATTACTCTATGACTGTAATTAAAATGCTTGAATAAAAGTGCAATAATAGATGTGAAGATATTTAACCTTTAATAAACAAGTACTATGCTTGTTAAAAATGAATCTTGAGTTCTCTTATGTGTTTGTTGTGTTATGCTAATTACAAGGAATGTAAATATGCAAACATATGAAACAAACAAATCAGTTAAGAGAGATAACACAAAAAATACCCTATAGAAACTCAATATGATAAACTCCATCAAGAGTGAAATCATGCTTCCTCATCTCCACTAGATTTAAAAGTTTACAAGCTTTCTACCTTCTTGGGATTATAAGGAAAAACCAACCTTATAGTTCCCAAACTTGTAATGATTTATACAATGTTTGGTGGAAGACTTATATCTTAAGAAATAACTAATGAACTCTGATTTCTTAGCTATGTATTATTCAACTCATTCACACACATAGAAATAATGAGTTGATGAAGGAACAAATTAATGTATTCTTCAATTGCATCCACTTGAATGCTATGATTTAATGCTTTTCTACCTTCTCCTATATTATCCTCATTTCGAATCAACTTTATAGGTTCATATTTATACATAAGAATACCTCTTTGATGCATTTAAGAATTCTAACAATTATAAACTGAAGTAATACACCTCATGTCATTTCATCTTCCTATGCATCTATCTTGAGTGTGTTTGCCTTATAAGACCTATATTTAAGCTCCTATACACTTGAAATCCACCCAAAAACTAAAAATAACCAATAAGAAGCTAAAACTCCAAAAAAATGATTCAATATCCTATGGTCTTGGTGAAGCTCCAGAGCTGTCAACTTCAGAGTTCAATAGTCTGAAGCTTCAGGAAGATCTTAGATTTTAAGTATGCCAACTTAAAATAGTCATAACTTTTATATACAACCTCAAAATGATGCACCATTTTTTTGAACTTGTCTAATTTTTGTGGGGAATATAAATATGTAATTAAAAATTAGTTTTAAAACCAAACATATTCTATTATATCATGTACAACATAAATTATCATTTTTTAGGCCTTACCATTTTACAGATTACTTATTTTTAACAATTGGTTGTTATACCAAATGAGTTGGATGATAAACATGATCAAATTTCTAATCATATTGCCATAAATAGATTATACCATGAGTCTATAAAAAAACATAACAATATGATACACCTTTCTTCATCATCCATTTTGACATCAATAGATGAAAATTAACTAAGCACAATGTTAAAGGTATTTAGGTGCATTACAACCGAGTCAACATCATTCATTTTCAATGAATACGACTTATTTTGTAGGTATAGTTTATTTCCTAGTGATTTAGCTTGGTACAATGTATCTGGTATAATGTATCTAACTTATCACAAATAAACTCTACAATCTATTCAGTTGAAACATAATATTAATGAATATGCAAAACATAATATGATATGGCTTATAACTTTCCTATCAAAATTTTCCCATTCTTCATATTTAATTCCCATTGGTGTTGTATCTATATCTACCAAGAGATATTCCATCTTGAGTTTCCATAATTAAAAATGTTGACCATTGAGTTTCTCAATCTCTATCGTATTGCTTATATTCATTTTTATTCACTCATAATTCTTCTTAAAAATTCCCACTTCAAGAAAATAGTTTATCAAAAATTATTCCAACTTCTACAAAGCTTACAACCAAGCTCTGATACGGAATGCTTGGGATAATATTAAGCACACTAAAATAACACATAAGAGAGGTATCCTATGTGAACCTTACACATACAAAGATAAATAAAAGAACATAGATATGTAAAATTTAACTTGGGAAAACCCTTTTGAGTAAAAAACCTAGCATGTTAACATTCTTGTTTATAACATAAACCAAACCATTTTATTAAGATAAAAAAATTCATAAGGTTTGTCTTCCTTCCCTATATCACTTTACATGTATAATAAAATTCACACACTTTACCATGTGTATTCAACATTCAACATCTTCATGATCTTTCCTAAGAAATAATGCACCTTTATTTGGCACCCACTTTTTAGCACCTAGACAACACCAAAATTTGTATTCACCATCTACTGTGTAAAGAGATAAATGTGTAACACTAAAAAACTTCATGTTAGAGTGCCACAAAGATATTTCTATAACTTATTCAGTCTTAAAGATGCAATCAAACAAATTCCTGAAGTGCCTTAAGATACCCTTAATATATTGACATGTTTTAAAACTTCTCATAGAACATTAGTGTGACTAAGCCACCATGCTCTAATTCACAACCTTCCATAGTGAAATAAAAATGCATTTTGTCTAGCATAAATCTACCATTATTCCTTCATGCTGAAAACCTTGTGAAATTGTCATAGGTAGTCTCTACTCAAGTATACACAACCATGCCTACTTGTACAATCAACCTATGAAACATCCCACACAACCAATGTTTCTACCACACCTACCTTGCATAACATTACCATTATATAGATCCAAGTAAATTTTATAAATTTACAATAAGAAGACGGTACCTAAACACTAGTTTTAATCAACTATAGGGATTTATAAAATTATTTATTATAGCATGAATAAACCATTACTTAATGGTTACAAAACCATCATTTTTTGTAGGTGGATGTTTCGTAACTTCTATTTTGCATTAATGGATAACTTTAATTATAGTAACGATACATATATAATAATAATAATAATAATAATAAATGTCTCTTTTGATAATTGTACATATAAAAAAGTATATAAAATGTGTCTATTTCTATTATAACATGTTTAAAGATCCTATAGTGAATGAAAGGAAGATGCAGGAGTATCCCTGGTGAAAAGTAATCTTGCATCACCCAAAAAAACTAAGTCTAGTTTTGTGAACAAAGTTCTAACGTGGGTACATAGTGCATGTGCACATTTTTGAAAATAAATGTGGGGTGCATACAAAAAATCATATGTGAGTCTACATGGATATATTTTTGGTTTACAACATGTTTTTAGTGAATTTTTGCTTTTTACCATCACAAAGAGCATTTAGTTTATACAAGGTACATAGAGAAAACACTTGGTGTGTAATTGAATAAAGTTTTGGGCACAAGGCCACTCGACATAACACAAATAGAGGCAAGCCCTTAGCATGATCACAACAAATAATAATCATATGAAATGCATCTTCCCTTATAGTATATGTATAATTTTTAGTGAGTTATATAGTCTAGAGACTATGAACATAAAAATGTCAACAAAACATTATAAAAAAATAAACAATTTTGATCAAAAAACTAGGGAATAAAGTGTAGCACTTATGGGAGTGATTTTGTTGGTTCAATAAAATCATAGGGTAGGAAATAGTTACAAATAACAATCATGACTAACATCATTGACAATCATTTTAAGGATTTTCACAATGGTCTTATTTGGTGCCTCAGCTTGACCATTGCCTTGAGGATAATAGGGAGTGGACCATCTATGTTCAATATGAAACTGAGTACAAAGGGATTTAACATTATTATTATTGAAGGAATTTCCATTATTAAAAATAATTATGGATGGTATTCCATACCAAAAAATGATATGATTAAGGATGAATTTGGAGATTTGATTTTTAGTTACATAACTAAGCAGAATGGCCTCAACCCACTTAATAAAATACTTAGTATCAGTAAGGATGTGTTTATGGTAGTTAGATGAGGTAGGGTCTTTATTAAGTAATAAATAGACCCTCCATATATAAATGGCCAAGGAAATGTGATTATCTGAAGTGCTTATGATAGAGTGTGTTAGGAATAAAATAAAAATTAATGCGGAATAATATCATAGAATCACAATAACAAGAGCTATGAACATAGATACATAAATAATAGAAATTAGAATGCACAAAAATAAGATAGGATTTAACATGGTTCACCTTATGTGGGATACATACATAAATAAACACTTTCTCAGATCTTATTACAATCCAACAAGAGTACAATCCACTCTTAGATCAGTCTTCTCATAATTACAATACACATATTTTTTGGAGCTACACTCAACAAATTCTCCTGAATTCACACTTGAATTCACACACTTTGTTGACCTTTTCAAACTCATTTCCTCTTGTATATTACATATTGTATGCCCATAAATATTTAATTACATTAATAGGTAACTAACATAGTGGTTTTACAAAATAATAGGTACCAAAACCATGGGCCAAATCAACCCATAATGATTTCTCATTAATCATGGGTGATGACACCACACATATATAAAATTATGGATAAGCCAGGTATCTATACTCCCAAAAAAAGAGGGATCCTAATTTTTTTTTTATGGATAAGAGTGTACATTACATTTTAATGTACAATATTCAGAATACATTGTAATGTGGACATAGGTTCCACAACATAACAGTGTGGATTAGGTCACCATGTTTATGGGAAGCAATACCATGTTTGACATATGAACATACATCAAATTCCATTGTCTAATAATAATTTATTTTACAAAGGAGTTTTTTATATAGGACCATTATGATAGTATCAGCCCCAAAAATCCCATTGTGTACATCTTTGATAGCTAATTCCACTTCTCTAAAATTTAAACGATGAAGGAACATCCCATCATAACCTATACAATAAAGCATTCTAGAAAGTAAGGTGTAACAAAAGGCATCATGGATAAATTATTTATGTTGGAGATGATATAAATCTATGGGAAGGGTATGGTATTGAAGGTAGGTATAAATGCCATCATACTAATGAGATCTAGGACCAACTATTTCACATAACATTTCTAATTTTAGATGATTGTATGCTATCACAATGAATTGTTAAATGAGGAATTGATATTCTCGGATGTTGGAAGACATTTATAAAAGTAACCCAATAGTAACCATGGCATCAACTAGTCTGTTATTAGCTCATGGCACTTGAAACTATTTTTGCTCAAAATATTTCTTGAAGTTATTCAACATGCACTTGTAAAGCACAATATTATCATCTTCTATGTGGTACTGATCATTTACTTGATTGATGATAAGTTGGGAGACACCATATACTAAAAATCATTAAATGTTCCATTAGATTATAAGATAGAGTCTTGCAACAAGAGACTCATATTCTAAAATATATTTTATGCATGGAAACCTAGTGTGAAATGCCTTAGGTATATGATCCCCTTACGATGTGATGAAAAATATACCTTCTCCCTATCTATGTGATGTAAATGAACCATCAAAGTAGATCTTCCACTGTCATGATTCATCAACAGTCAAACTGAAATCATCTAGAAAACAAATGTTTAATGGATGTGTGTCTAATAATAGAGCATCTACTAATTGATCAGTAAGTACCTACACTTTAATATATTTTTGATAGGTATATATACAATATTAAACTCGCTTAGGAGCATAATCCATTTGGCCATGTGACGTGTCAAATCTACTTTTGAGAGAAGATACTTAAGTTGATCAAATTTGACAATGATGATGGTATTTTTATTGGGTATGTAATGTCATAACTTATGAGATGCAAAAACCACTACTAAACATGCTTTTTCAAGGGGTGAATTAATATGTTCATATGCAACCAATGTTCTACTCAAATAATACACCACACGTTCTTTGCCTTGATCATCATGTTGGATCAAAAGTGACCCCAAGGCATATTAGTTTGCTGAAATGTAAAGTAATAGAGCCTTCACTAGCATTGGAGGGGCCAAAACTGGTGGATTAACAAAATATGTCTTTAATTGATCAAATCCTCTTGACAGTCACTATTTCACTAAAAATTAGTACCCTTTTTTAGGAGGCACATAAAGGGATGGCAACAATCTACAAGCTATGAAATAAACTAGTGAATAACATGAATCTTTCCTTGTAAACTGCATAGCTACTTCAAATTGGATGGGGGGAGGGTATCTCTACTATGAACTTAACTTTAGCTAGATCCACTTCAATACCTCACCTTGAAAAAATAATATCTAATAACTTATTAGATGTGACACCAAAGATACATATTTTTGGATTGAGGTGCACCTTGTACTCTCTTTGCCACTCAAATATTCTATACAAATATTTTCTAATCCTATTTTTGACTTGCCAAGGATTTCATCCACATAATATTCTACAATGTCATGCATCATATCATGAAAATTGATTGTCATGGCCCTCTTATAGGTAACACCTATATTCTTAAAGAAAAAAAGCATGACATGATAATAAACTATTCCCCATAGGGTGGTGAACATAGTTTTATGTTAGTCCTTAGGTGATATATTGATTTTTTTTAACATAAAAATCCATCCATAGGTGATAAAATTTCATATCAAGCTATGGAGTCAACCATCATTTCAATGTTAGGTAGTGGGAAGTTGTATTTTGGATAAGATTTTTTAACATCCCATAAATATGTACAAAGATGAATGCCTTTAGGTTTCTTGCTGAGGGGGATGATGTTGGAAATCTACTATGAATAGTTAATAGCACTGACAAACCCATATTCCATTAGTTTTTTGAGTTTTTTCTTGACCAAAATGGTAATACACAGGTGCATCTTCCATAATTTATGCTTGATGGGTTTAACATTAGGATTCACTACAAGATGATGGAAAACCAAGGATGGATCTAATACATGCATGTTAGAATAAGACTATGTGAAGATATCAATGAATTTTTTGAGGAAAACAATGATGAGTTCGTGTTCTTCTTTAGTGAGAGAGGCACCAAGCTAAATGATACATGGATTTTACTCAGTATTAAGGTTGACATAAATAGTGTATTCCAAAATAAATGTGGAACCATCCTCCAATAATGTAGGTATTGAAGGGAATTAATAGTCTTTATTTGAATTTGGCCTGATCAGTTCATCAAGCTCACCCATACAAGAAGAATAAAAATCATTCATTTTGGGCAATGACCAATCTTAGAATGTCTACAATAATTCTTGGACCAATTTTTCAAATGTGCAATGATCCTTAGGATTTACATGTTTTTAAGGTGATGTGGGTACTTTTATGACTCTATGATTCCTTACAAAGAGAGTGCACTTACCCATCCATTGGTACCTCAGAAAAGTTTTCACCAATGAACACATCTTTATATTTACTTTTTCTCTTGTCTAGTAGCACCTTAGAGAAGTTTTATCTAGAGGAAAATCTTTTATTTTATTTATTTTATAACTAAGGAAATTTACCTGCTCTCTAAAGTAGGCAGCATGGTCCAAATCAATTTCAAATTCACATTTATGGTACCCAAGTGGGAAACCATCTTTAAGCCCCAAGAATTTTAAAATAAACTTATCATTCTAAAATTTATCTAACGATATGTAATATTATTGGTCTTAGTTGATGAGTTTAAGATAATAGAGGACAAGGTGATTGGCTAGGACAACATTGGTGTTAAAGGGGATTGTATTGGTGATTTCATCGTAGATGATATATTAGGACTCTATGTCACTACTAGGATAATCATCATTATATGTCATAGTGTCATCACTATCAAGATATGATAGGTCACCTTCAGGTGGTTGTATATAACACCTCAAGTTACTTTCTATTTTTTTAGGGGTATGGGTTGAAGAATGCCCTACTAGTTTTCCCCCAATCCTTTACCTTTGTAAGCAAACTATTTCATGATTTTTTTAGGGATTGGGTATTTGTTGTTTTGATAGCATGAAACAATTCCATTATTATATAACCAAGGAACCCATAAATTGTTGACCTACTCATGATCTAAAAGACCTTTTTTTGTAAAATTTGAATGAACCATTTGATAAGTATCAAATTTTTTATGCCACTCAATCTTTGGCATACCATGGGATTTAGTTGATTTAGGAATTTTTGCAATGTGAAAATTCTCATTGATTAAGTACTCTCCATAACCTTTATATTTGATAATGAAATGAGATGATGTTTTGTGATGAGAAAGAGCTTTGGATAAATTTAAGAATACTTAAGATACTTGGGTACCACATTATTATCCTTTTTGGGTACATGTTTTGTGTTAGGACAATAATTCATACCATTTTCAGCATCCAGGTTCTTGGAATACTAATAAGGTTGTAGATCTCATGGAATAGTAATCTCCATGCCCTAATGTGAAAAATTGATATACTGATGTAATGTGGATGGGATTTTATGCATATCATGGATCCATGGAAGTCTAAGTAATATATTATATGGCAATTCTAAATCATTGACATGACAAAGGATATTATGCGTGACAGACCCAACAAGGATAGATAAATTGATGGTGTTAGTTGATTCTCATTCTACATTGTCATACCCTTTGATTATGATAGTATCATCCTAAAAATATATTTGTGAATATCTTAGGTGCATGGCCAGTTTGAGTGTAGCAATAATAAAAAATGAGCCATTGTCTACAGGCACCCATTTGACCTTATGTCTAGGGGATTATTATGTGAAGGATTGGATGGTGACATGTCACGTTGATCAAAATTTATCTATTACCCCAAGGAAAAATGTCTTAGAGTTCTTTTAATTATGATGGATCAATATCATTGAGGAATTTGGACTGTTGAAGAAGCTTATACAAGATGTCCTTATAAACTTCAGATTTACGAAAGAGGTATAAAATAGATATTTGTGCTTGAGGTTTATCCAATTGTTCAAGATAGTCATAAGGATTTTCAATGTATGGTTTGGATTTGGAAGGTGAATATCCTTGGGTTTTATTGTTAGAATTGGTTTTATAAAGACCTTGAATTATAACCTTTGGGCACCAAGTGGCAACATCACAATCTTGAGCTGGAGGAGGGTTAACAACATGTGATTAGGAAGGTCCTTAGGTAATGAGTATAGCATATTGATTGGTGTTAGATGAATAATGGGGATTAAATTTAGTAGTTTCCATGTGATGAATATTAATATGACCTGCAATATTATCATAATTGTAATGGGTGTTACGATAATCTATGTGTTTCGCTAGGGAATGTTGACCTTGATTAATATATTGTTGCTATTGTTGATACTACTAATGAAGATTACCTATATTGTGTTGGTTTTGTTGAAAATTATTATGAGTGTCTTGATTATTGTTTTGATTATTCCTTTAAAATGAATCCTTAAAGATGCCCATATTATTATTGGAGGACAAGGCATCATTGTCAATCCCAATTTCTCCCTACTTAAGCAATTTTTACACATAATGTTTAAGTTTCATGACCTTTGATGTGGTGGTAATCACAATACTCATTGTTTTTGTACCAGGTGGGCTTTGGATGACCTTACTTGAAAGGTTTAGTGGTAGGCCACACAACCATGTTTGCCACTATAATATTTTGGAACACAACTTATATAGGTTCACCAAGAGTGGGGAATGTTATTCATTAATATTATGGTTTACATGGTGGTATTTGAAGTGTGATTTGTTGTGTAGATGAATATTTTTGGACTGGTGGTGGTTGAACCATTTGCACACGTATTTCCTTAGTCACATTTTCACCTACTACATTTTTGTTCTTGTTAAACACCTTAGGTTTTTTAGATGAGGCACTTGATTGAGCTTGGTTTTGAGAATATATTGATTAATCTTATTTAAATTAAAGCATTTTAGATATTCACACACTTTTCAATGATCTCATCAAAGGTATTAGCACATTGTAGTCTTAAATGAAAAGCCATTTTTGCATTTAGATTAGTGGCAAAAGTGTTCACTAGTTGTTTCTTGGAAAGAGAATGGGGGAACCTACTTAGGCTTCTCCATCTCTGTAAAATGGATGAAAATCTTTCCCCAATTTGCTACTTGGTATTTCAAAATTCAACCATGATTAATTAATGCTCCAAGTTATAATATAAATGCTTCACAAACCGCTCAATGTTTTTTTCAAATGTTATAATTGATCTTTTGGGCAAGTGAATGAACCATTCCAATGCTTGGCATGTTATATGCCACTTTTTGGCAAGCTATGAATAATTATTCAATGCGATCTCTTGGGTCCCCTTTACCTATGTATTTATAAAAATTTGGAGCCTCGAAATGAGGTGGGAAAGGGACTTATAGAATTCTAGTATTAAATGGGTAAGAACATATCTCTTAAAAGACAATTTTTTTACTTTGGTTTCCCATTTGTAATCCTTAAATAGAATCATTCACCTCTTGCCACTCTTAAGAGAAAAGTGAGTTTTGGGATGAATATGATGCATTTTTTGGGATTAAAAAGGTCAATTAGACTGGATAAGTGGATTAGAACCCAATTTCAAGGGGATAAATACCTTACCACTATGTTTAATAGGGACTTACTATTAAATAGGGGGATTTTGTTATTGAACACGAGGAATTTGTTATTGTTATTATTTTTATTGATAGGATAAGACTTATTATTATTGGTTGGATTGGGTTGATTTGGACAAGACTTGTTGTTGTTAATGGGATTGAGTGGAATGAAAAGTAGAGGCCAATGTTGCAATCATTTGGGTCATATTTTAAAATTATTCAATCACTACTCTATTGATATCAAGAGGTGGTGATTATATATGAACTTATTTCCATTTGATAGAAGACACAAGTTTTTCCATATTGTCTTGATCCTAATTTTGGGCTTGACTAGAAGTGACCTTGCCTTGTTGGTGGCCTTGAACCACTTCCTCATGTGGGTGAACAAGGGTTTGTAAAATTTATTTTGGATACCATACATGAAATTTGGCCCTTAGTTTTAGTAATTAAAAAATTAAATCATTCTTATGTTCAAAGAGTTGTTACTCTAATAGGGATCTTTAGAGATCAATTTATTTGGTAGTCAATTCCAATAAGGGTCCTGGTTGGGGTGGTTTGGTTTCATATTCTTGTTGATATACCCTACTTTCCATTTGATCTTTAAAATTTTGGATAAGTGGGTTATAACCAAGCTCATGCAAGAAAGTTTAATATACCCCATTGATATTATTACTAATACACCCCCATTATCTGAGACCTGTCCCATGATGACAACCAAGATCATGTGAGAAAGTTTCATATTTTACACTGGGTCAAAAAATGACTTCTCACTCCCCTTTTAACACTTAGGTAAATTTTGGAAAAACCTTTCCTGATTCCCTCGTTAGGTCTACTATACCTATTTAAAAAATATCTAATTTACAAACCTAATCAGGCTTCCAACCCTTGATTAGGTCTATGGGGTCAATTTTTTCATTTTCTAGTTGTAATTAGGTTATTTTATCTAGTTTGGTATTTCTTGAATTTTTCTAAGTCCCGTAGACCTAATTAGACTTCCAAGTCTGATTGGGTGGGGGGGAAGGGGTGATTTTATTTTTATAGTGCTAGTCAAACTTTTTAGTCTATCTAGGTCTAGGCATGAGTGATATTAGATTTATAATTGTAATCAAAGTTTTTTTTACCTTGATTAGGTCTAGGTATGAGTAAGGGGCATGTGTACCTATAATTATGGAGTTTTCTCTATTAGGTTATGGTGATCGAGGCTTGTGTCTCATAGTTATACATAGGATATTTTACCTGACTAAGTTTTGATGCTATTAGTGGGAATTCAATAGATTCCTCACAATTATAGTCAGGGTTTCAAATGTTGAATAGGTCATGATGGTGGATTTAAAGTCAAAATTAGTGTTAAGTTGGGATTGAGCCCCAACTAGATCATCAAGGATCTTGAGGCCCCCAATCCTTTGTTAATTTGGTTGTAGACCCTGGTTAAGTCTATGAGACCTTCCATCCTCACTCACAATAATATTCAAGGTTTTTTCTAGTTATGTGTAGCAATGGGCTTTGGAACATAGGTCTACAGGCCCTTCCATCCTCAATTCAAATCTGTAATGAAACTCATTGTTATTTGCATTTTAAAGACTTGATTAGGTCTTAAGACTTGTTAAGTGCCTCTCTAGTGTTATTTGGGCTTTGAAATCCTAATTAGCATTAAGAACATAGAAATTTAAAATGTGGAAATTTTAAAATGTTTGTTTCCCTCCTAGGCCCGATTAGGTCTAAGAGGCCTTTTTTTAGCCTGAGTGGTTTTTTATCATAACATTTCATTCAAGTGTCAGTGTTTCAAACCATTCACATCATTGAAAAGCTTGTTTTATCCCAATCTTTCTGGTATTTTAAATTTTGTGAAATCTAAAATTTATTTATGTTTTCATCTACTGCTTTCTATAAAGAGATTTTAAATGCAATATCTAACTTTTTTTTTGTATTTTTGTAGCTTGAGGGTGGAAAGTGGTGGGAAAGTGGAGATATTTTTGATGAAAAAGGTCAATGAACGTTTTGGAGGAAAAAACTCACTATATATTTCTAAATGAGATCCATTCCATGGGCTAGCTCATTTTTTCTCTGAGAATATATTGTGGACCAATCACTCTTTTTTGTATTTGTAGTTTAATCTATATCCCTCTTTTGTTTTCCCTGCCATTATGCTGGAAAAAATTGTATTTAAACTATTTTAATCATATCAACTTTATAGTCAAAATTAATATATTGATCAATATAAGATTATGGAGTTATTTAATTATAATATACACATGTAAACAATGGTTTTAAGTCTTCTTCTTCATAGTTTGTGTTCCTCAGACTCTTGCATCAACTCCATTTGTGGTTGTGCACATGCTTACCAAGAAAGAGACAAATTTCATTAGTGCATTTGATCAAGAGAATCAAACTTGTTTTCATTATTCTAGGCTTTTATTTCCTCTTTTCCTCTCTTTTGTACTCTTTTGTTCTCTCTATTAGCTATGGTTTGAATACAATATGCTATTTCAATTTTATTATATTTTCAAGATATTTTCCATTATCGTAAATGAATTTTTGAATACGTAGACAATGTAATCAAGAAATAGATAAATAAACCATATTCTCATTTAATTAAAACCCATAAATGTTGATTTTAATCATTTGATAAAATTTATAAAGGCATGATTTTATTGCTTCTCAAAATGGACAACAAAAACTGACATGAAAGAAACATCTAAATTTTGCATTTCCATCTAAATCCATTAAAATATTATAATAACACTAAAACTAAGTTTAGAATATTCCAAACTAATAGTCCCCTTTAATTAGAACAATTTTGTATAGACCAACTAGGTCACCCAATATGTTGTGACCTAGTAATAATAAGCCTTAGGGAGACCTTACAAGCCTCCTTTCAAGAGAGGATGGATGGATGATCATGATAACCTAAGTTGGTGTGTCAAATGACACATCAACATATTGGTTCTAAAAGGAGGGTGTGAGGAGGAATATTCTAAAATTTATCTCATCTTTAATATTTTGGCCCATCCTTTTTGCTTTTTGCACCTTGTTGCATGCTTGAAACACATGTCAATATATTGGAATTTGAAGGAGGGTGACATCTAGAATAATCTCAAATTTATCTTGTCTTGGATCTTTTGGTCCATCATTTACAGTTTACCCACCCTGTTGTGTTCTTGAAACACACATAAATATATTGGTGCTAGGAGGGATTGAGGAGTAATATTATGAAAAAAAAAAAATTCGTCTTATGGCCATCCTTAACACTTTTGTTGGTGTAAAATTTTATCCCACTAGGTTTTATCTACATGACCTATTTTATCTTGTTGAGGTTATTCTAGGTCATTAGTGAAATTTTATCCCACATGCATGAGGTTGTTGGGACTTATCAAACTTTCACCTATAAATGTACCTTTCCTATTACTTTTATGGCTAATCCAAAATACTCTTTTTACACCTTTTTTGTGAGACAAGTTTATTTCTCTTGAGGGTTTTAAGATTTTATGTAAGTTTTCCATATAGGGTTTCCATAAAAGCTTCATTATTCAATTGATCTTGATGTCATCTGGTATGGTATCAAATCCATTTTGATAACTATTCTCCATTTTGAATCTTGGTGGGATCTATTCATTGAATTTATGTTGTTTTCTTGATTTTAATTTTTAAGGGTTTGGTGGGGTTTCTCAAAAATCCATGCAGATATTTACAGCTGGTGTCTCTAAATAAAAAATAGACAATGTCATTAGATTCAAAGGGTGTCAAAACCCTAGGATTAGATGTAAACACAACCTAGTTTCATCACAACCATTTTCAAGAATTTTTGGAGGCTTTTAGGGAGTTTTCTTGTCTTTCACACATTTCTATTCTGACAAAGTCTTCAATCAAAAAATAATTTTTTAGTTTTTCTTGGTTTTTTAAATTAATAAGAGGGTATTTGTAAATTTTGTATTAGGCCAAACTAATTTTTATAGATCTAAGTTCTTGTAGGTTTTTCACCATTTTTGGTTGGTTTTAGAAACCTTTTTGTAGAATTCTAGACTTAGAATATTTTTGGGCTCTTTTTAGACCCTCTTTCGCATGACATTATAGCCCAAAAATGCATGTGCACTTCCATGCCTTTATGAGATTGAAGGCTCACTGGCTGACCCAGGCTAACATGAATGTAGACATAGAACTCTATATGCCCATGACTCACACCTCCACAGGGCCTAAGAATATTGTGCCCTACTCCTGACTGCAAGGTGAGGCTCATGATTGTGACTTTGTGTGATCAATGGTCTACCCCTCACTCACTTGATGATGAAGCTTAAATTAAAATTTCTTGCATGATCTCAAATCCCAAGGTCCTACAACTTGATTCCATCCTTGTGATGATACGAAAGATATTTCCACATGATCACACATGCAATATATAGATGTGTGATACTCTCATAAAATTTAGTGATAATCCAATAAGGCATCAATTTTAAGGCCAAGGACTCCTTTCAACTTTTGTGTGACCATCATCTTTAAGATAGGGGTTTGTGACACTATTCATTGGTAAAAAGGGAACATTTTGGAGTGACATTACTCCCCAAGTCACATCATAGGGTAAAGTGATATCATCAAGGGGGAGAGCCCTCATCCTACCCCTTAGCCCTTAGGTATATGGTGTGGTTACATGAAGTAAGCACCCAACTTTACCCTTAGCCCTTAGTCATATGGATATTAAGCCCATGGTCACTTCCAACCCAAAAATGCTTAATTTTTGGTCAAGAGAGGATTATATTTTTCCTTTGAAATTTAATGCATAAAAATTTCCTTTGGAGAAGTGGATCAAAAAATTTCAATGCTATTTGCCACCAAAATTTACATGCGAGTAGATTTTCAAACATGCATAACTTTTGATTGATAACTTGGATTTGAGTGTTGTCTGCTTCAAAACTACTTATTTTTTTATGCTTTATGCATTAGTGGTATTTTTGGGCCTTATATAGGGTATATGCAGGATAATAGGGGACAAAAGAGGGGGTATAAAGTGACAATTTTTTTCTAAAAATAACAATAGTTAAACTTGGAGAGAATGTTAGAGACACTTCAAAAAGGAATTTGAACATGAATTGTGAGATTTAAATGTAATTTTTAATTATTATTTTTCAATACCTAGATGATAAAAGTGTACACAATAAATGCATTTATGATACTAGGCTGGTCATTTTTTGTAAAAGGATAAGGACATTGCATGTATACGAACACTCTTTTTTTGAGTAAATGATTGAATTTTTGTATGAAACTTCATATACATATAGTTGAAATGTAGAAGATTATTGAGAATATTTTTTATTATATATATAATTTTTAAATAATCTTACAGTCAAGACATTAAAAAATTGAAACTGCAAGTGTGCAAACCCAACTTTTTGAACTTAACTTCATGAAAAACATTTTTTTTTAAAGAATAGTTGATAACGTGTAGCTTATCAAGATATAAGTTTTATAAGCGTTTGATTAATATTCAAAAAGTTATAAGAGAATTTGTGACAATATTTATATAGACTATAATGAGGTATGTTATGTATAAATTAAGTAATAATTATAAATAATATTCTAAAATTAAAAAAATTACATATTCTAAAATTACACTTTCCTCTCTACAAACCCATATATTTTTTTTAAATAATAAAAGATGCTTGATTAGACATGTCAATAAAAAGAAAAAAAATGCCTAAATTTCTTATAAATCCCCTTGGCTGGTCCATGATAGAGTTTGGACCAAGTTCGAGACCCCCTAGGCCTAAAACTAAGGCAAATTTGGAGGGGAAGTGGGAAAAAAATTCTAAATATGAAAAGGGTGTACACACTTTGCAAAGCGCGTATGCCCTTTTCAAACCCAAATTTCCACTCATAAATGTTTCTGCCTATTTTTTCATGGATCTCAAAAGGCATTTAAGCACACATGCCCTTTGTGATTCATGAATTTCTCTCGTCTTTCCCACGAAAATTACTCATTTGTTTTTTTCTTTCCAAATTACAAGTTGGTTTTTTTGTTGTAACTATGTGAATTTGGTAAATTTTTCATTTACTTTGTTTGAATCACTACAAATTCTTCAAGTTTAAATCTACAATTATCTTCTTTTCGTAAAGATAAATAATGGGGTTGGGAAGTCATCGCAAAAGACCAATCAAAGAGTTAACAATTAAGGAAATTGAAGAGAAAAGAGAAAAAGAAAGAAAAAGACAAGCATATATGAGAGCATTCTTAAGGGATTCTAGGCAAGGTGAAGGTGCTTCTTCTACACCAGGTAATACTTCAAATGAAAATAACATGCCCAAATCTATAGAATTTAATTTACATATGTCTTAAAATGAGATAAGAGAACCAAATCAATCTTTGTTGCAAGATGAAATTCAAAATTTAGAACATGTAAGTAATGAATTTGTAATGAATGATGAAACATATGGACAAAAATAATATAATGAAACATCCATTCGTAATGAAATTTTTGAGTATGATGATAATCAACATCAAGTAATGACCTTGAATCATGTGTCTTCTAATAAAGAGGAATTCAATTCTCCTATAGGGTCTAATGTAGATAGTCAACCCTCTACTATCCCTACTATGGTTTAAGTGTTAACACCACCTAATTTAATACAAAATATAGCTCCTAGACCCACACCTATAAGGATAATAAGATGAAGACCAAAGTATTTGGTTGAAATAGATGAAAAAATAATAGAACATATGAAATAAAAAATTGTTAAGCATGAAATATACTGAGAGGGGGGGTGAATTAGTATATTATATATCTTATAAATATTTTACTTAATCAAACTCCACTTAACCATATATTCAAGATATCTAATAAATCTGAAACAATAACATGCACCACACAAGAGAGAGAGAGAGAGAGAGCATATTTTTACTATTGGAAATATTGTCATTGATGTCAAAGGTCTAGCATTAGTGATAAAGGCCCCATTGCATTTAATGGTGTTTTTAATATTCATATCTTAGCTAATGTGTGTTAATATTTATTTAATATTAACAAATATATTTTTGGTTGCATAAAAGTCAAAATAAGGCCCATGGAGAAGTCAAAGACTCACGAGGTAAAGATAAAAGAGGAATAGGACACGTTTTCCCATGAAGAGTAATCTTGAGGAATTCTAAGAGTCACCATGTGAAGACAAAAGAGGGTATGGTGCATTTTTCCATGAAGAGACACTTTGAGGAATATGAAGAGTCACCAAGATAAAGACAAAATAGGAAAGAATGCATTTGTTTATGAAGGGTCACCATATGACTTTTCACATGCAAGGATACGAAGGGTCATGCAAGTTTGGTGTCATTTTCTACAAGGATTGAAGGGTAATAAAGGGTGAATGCCAAAGGTCATTTGGAAAGCTATAAAGAAAAGCTTCAGAATCCATTTGTAATATGAAAGAGAGGGCATGGTTTTATAATTGTTTTATATAAAAAAAAAGGAGAGAAAAGTAGGAGATATTGTAGAGTTCTATCATTTGTTGAGTAAGCAATATTGAGAGATAGTAGTGTTTTATACACAAGAGGGGTTGGTGCTCATGTGGGTTGGTGATCACAAATATTTTCAAGGGGTTAGTGTTTCTATGGGTTGGTGCTCACAAATAGTTGTTATGTTGGTGCTCGGTAAAGGGGTTGGTGCTCATGCAAGTTGGTGCTTATGAAATTTATAATTTGAGTTAGTGATCATTCATATACTTGAGATTATTCTTCATGGTTTTTCCCACTTTGGGTTTCCACATAAAAATTTGGGGTCTCTCTCTCT